>OX291541.1:33346500-33964923 GCA_946406115.1 Apoda limacodes | reverse complement strand
TACAGAACCTTAAAAATCATCGAGTACACGTCAACTTACATTACTGTATTTTAAAGCTATTGTTGTGTATTAACAGACGTCTCTGGCGTTAGGACTGTGTTGATATTTGGGCTGTTTCTTGACTGTATTTATTTCTGTACACTAATTATTACTGCTCAAGCTCACTCTTCTACTTTCCCCGAGTACCTCCTAAGTGTTACAGTTACGGTCTTACAGCTTATTTTTTACTAGCATTATCGTTAAGCAGATAACGACCGAATAATATTATTCCTCGACTTTTCTATTTTCATGTGCCTACGTTCAATTTGTTATTTAAAATTCACTTTGAGATGAGTCACTAGAATGGGTCTGCAAGGAATTGCTGGTATTGAATAATTCTTTGATTTCGACAGCGATTTCTTTGATATGGCGGATGAATACAATAAAGCGTCAATTGTTGGGAAAGAGTCCAAGAGTCATCATGGAAACTTAGTTCTGTTATGTTTTCAAGAGCTCTGAATACCAATTTTATATCAGTTTTTTTTAAAAATTGAAGTTGGCGTATATGGAACAAATCTTCGATATCAACACATAGAGAAGTTGCTACCGGACAGTTTTTTTTATTAGTGTTGCTTTGCAATCTTTAGTGAGTTATATTAACTAGTCATGGCAATAACAATGGGTGGGGGGGGGGGGGGGGTGATTAGCATTACTTACATAAAATCGTACAAATAAAAAAAATAGTCTCAGTGGCAAGAACGTTAATTAATAGTTAGTATTTTTCCTTTACTAACTTTTTTTAATTACTCTGTATACGAAGAAGAAATAAGTAATAAGTATTTGGTGGCGGCGCTAGTGAACAGTATACTGGGCCTTAAAATTATAAATGCAGTCTGATTGGAATGCAAACTACAATCAACTACACTGCTGCTTTGAACAGTAACTACGAAGTGGCTGATGCTTACCGCTAAGTAGTTCTCACAACTCAGCTTATACCAGGATATTAAATAGTTCTTACAGCTCAGCTTATGACAGGATATTAAATAGTTCTCACCAGCTTATACCAGGATATTAAATAGTTCTCACAGCTCAGCTTATACCAGGATATTAAATAGTTCGTACAGCTCAGCTTATACCAGAATATTAAATAGTTCTCACAGCTCAGCTTAAACTAGGATATTAAATAGTTCTCACAGCTAAGCTTATACTGGGATATTAAATAGTTCTGACAGCTCAGCTTATAATAGGAAAGTCTATTATTCCAATGGTGAATGAGAGAACGATACGGGTCGCAGTACCTATCCAAAATTGTTTTGTTTAAGCTTAAAAGCTAACGAGAATAAAGCTTCCGTGATCGCTTTTATTGTATAAACCAATTATTTTGTCGTTTGCATTTATTTGGTCCGAGCGACGTTTTGCGTGATTTTTTTGATAAGCGATAAGCTTTATTTAATTACGAACTACACGGAAAACTATTGTAGTGTACTCTATAACTTTAGAGAAATTACTTATTTTTAATATTGAAATATATTTATATATAAGTAAGTATCTTTTTTACTATGCAGTATATCGAAATAAACATCAATTCGATGCAGTTGGCAGTTTTATATTTGGAACGTTTTAAAACAGGACCAGATTTTCAAAGGTTTTGTCGAGGTGCTATATACCAAACTATATAACCTGGTCAGTATAACTATTGTTGCATTAAGAGGGGGCGTAAAGGTTTATTGCCCATGGTAGTATTTAATTTAGAATAGGGAAAATAATATAATAAAATTATATATAATAATTCCTGGGTCTGATGTTAGCAAAGACATATGCTATAACTGTCTCGATAATCGAAAAAAATCATATGTTACTTCTAGTTTTTGCGAATTTTCCATTTATTTCTATAATAGTATATATAATTAAGATGAAATTTCATTTTACTATTGCTTTATACAAAACCTGGAGCTGTGGTTAGCAAATTTTCAATAAAAATAATATTCCAATTATTATCATTTCATGGTTTTTGCCCATACTATGTTGGTATTACGCGTTATGCATTTTTTTTGCTTTGTGTCCACTCTTTATATTTCCTTGATAAATAACATACATAGGTATGTATACAAACTGCAATAATAGCTATATCACAAGCATTAAACGTTGGCAGAGCTCATTCATCTCCATAAATATTGACCGATACCACCCTTGTCCATGAATATGTTATAGATACTCACAAACGAACCGTATCACAGCAATGATGTATACTCATTTAGAATGCAAACATGTAAATTAGGTGCATTGAAGATGTTATTTGTATTCATGAGATGTTAGTTATTTATTTGTATGTCGAACGATTCGATTGTTTGATCGATTTAAATGTATTAGAATAGGGACTTATGGTTATAGCTTTTTTTTATTTATTTGTTGATGTTATGAAATTACTTTTTAGTTTTAGACTTTGAATTTCAACGTACGTAAGGTACGTAACCATTTCTTGGGAACGGTTAGGTTGTGGAATAAGCTTCCTGCAAAGGTGCTCTCTTAGGACTACAATCCTCGATCTAAGGAACTGGGGTTCTCCAAGGAAGAAGTGATTAGATTTTGGAAAGGTCGGCAACGGGCGAGTGTTGCCCCCGGTGTTGCAAGCGTCCATTGGCTGCGGTGACCGCTTACCATCAGGCGGACAGTTAGCTTGTTTGCCACCTTAGTGGTATAAAAAGAAAAGTCTATTTTTCAAGTGACGAGTACAAGTCGAATCTAAATATATAGATGTCATAAATAAATTATATAAAATATTGGTAATTTTATAAAAAGGTTCTATAAAATGAGAAAAATAAAAACAAAACAGTAAGTAATAAAATGTTGCATCATTACCCTGTTGCGTATACATCATCGAATGTCATGACTGTACTTTAAAATATATACGAGAAACTATCAATCCATGACAAATACGAGTCAACCATCATCGACACACCACAGATTTCATTATATACTCACCTATACCTATTCCCACCCATGCTCATTCCCATGACAAAAAATTTAACAAATGTTAATAAGAGTAATTAAATCTTTCAACCCCACAATTTCTACCATTCAACTAAAGACTTGGGAAAATGCCTATATTTGGGCCCTTGGCGCCTACTTCAGTCCAGGGCTGAATAAAATACATTAAATAAAAAAAAATTTAAACCACATACATGTACATACCTATCAAATAAACTGTCATTAATAATTGTAAATAAAGTATCTTAATATGAAATATTACATTAACTTTATAAATTTAGTATTGACAACGACCAACAAACGTCGAAATGTCTACATTACCTAATTTTGGTTTTATTTATTTGTATACTATAACAAAAAAATTAGTGTCGGACAACCGTCCGGAATCGTGACAACTTGTGCCTTTCACTTTTTATGTCTGTCTCTCTCGCTCTTAGGCGGGCTAACCATGCCGCGTGCCTCTCACTCGCTCTCATTGTGAGCGCATAACGTGAGCGGAGCGTAACGCAGTTTCTTGAAGTGTCACCCGGCAAACCAATTTATAAGACGTTGTCACGTCAAAAATAAAATTATATTTTGTAATTGCAAAGGTTCTTTGGTTCCTCACTTCTTTGAAAAGCATTTCGCTTTGTATTAAGTTGTTAGTTTCAGTTTTAAGGGAAAAGTGCAGCGCCGAGTTTCCTTTCTGCTGACTTACATTTGCTTGTCGACTTACAGAAACGCCAGCAGCCATTTTGTAAATGGAAATATCGACACGTGCTGAACTTTCTGGAATATTCTTATCGCTTTTCAATTTATGTTGAGTTTTCGGTTCCTTCACGGCTTTCGGAGTGCATACTTATGACTTACAAACAAATATTTAGAATAACATTTTTATATCGCGCTTTGGACAACTTGTTTTAGAAAAATGATGATGATGGTGATGATGCAAATTTTGGTGTCACCCTACAACACATTGCTATTTTTGAGCTGAACAACGCTGAGGCGCCTAGTTTCAAATTCTAATCCGTTTTGAGTTATGCATAGTTTGTGATATCATATCAGTAGACATATTTGTTTGATGAAATGTTCATACATTTCCTTTTGAACATTAAAAAGAATTGCTTTTTCGTTCTTAAAGTCTTAGCTATGTTAAGATTACTAATTTTAAACAACCGAAAAACAGTGATTCACACAATTAAGAAGATTATTGACTATGAGAATGGTGTGCCTATCTATTGAATATTTTTTTATTTAGTTTTTTATGTTAAAATCTGTCCCTCCAGGTCCAAGGGTACCTGTACAAAAAAATACCGCGCCGTATCGCACTCCCGCGAGTTCACGATAAGGACAAAAATATTTTTTTGTTCATTTCCGTCCCTCCATTTATCCCCGTACCAAAAATCAGATCATCTGCCGTTCCCACGTGAAGGAATACTGCATCGCGGTATCAGTCACAGAAAAATGTATTACGGTGGATAGTGGAAAGTTTTTTATTAGGCTGAGTAGTACTTTTTGTACTTGAACGTTCCTCCAGCCATTCCTATATCAAAATTCAAGTCACCTAACTGCTCCGTTGCGACAACGTACAAATACCCGCATAGAAGTTATTCCCGATAGAACACTCGTTTAGCGTAAAAATCATGTGTAAAGAATATTTTTCGTCATTTCAACTATCTCTGCCAAAAGCCAGGTCAAGTGGTTCCTCCCAACAGAAAAACTTTGTTATTTTATTTATAATGGAAAATCTCCTGAACTACCAGTCCGATTTTAAAAACTCTTTTTACGTAAGATAGTGTATTTATCTCGAAGAAACATAGGCTACGTAACATCACTATGTCCCTACCACAAGGGTGCAGGTCTTACCCTTAAAGTAAAATATCCCCGAGATCAGCTGTCACTATGGGCGTCCCTATTGGCTCAATTATTGGTCCTTTTCTATTTTTTATTTACATTGATGATCTCCCATATTATGTTAAAAAACCTTGACATTGTGTTATTTGCTGATGAAACTTTATGATGTTAAGACACGCGAAGCTTGGTAAGTAGGTATTTTTTGAAAAACAGTAGCGCAATACAATACTATTTCAAAAACTCCTCCCACTTTCTTGACAAGTTTTAAAAAATATATTTGAGGTAAAAATTTAAATCTATACTAATATTATAAATGCGAAAGTCTGTCTGTAACCCCTTAACGCTTTAACCCCTGTACATCTTAATGATTTTGGCATGGAGATAGTTTGAGTCTCAGGAAAGGACACAGGCTATTTTAAAACGTCAAGTAGTCAATCTAGGACGGTTGGAACCGCGGTCAAAAGCTACTTAGTATATAATAAGTGACTTTATCGCTATATTTTATGAGTAGCCTAGCTATTAAAATTGTTAATATTGTATCAGTTCTTAATTTAAAAGAAAAAAAAACGATAGTAATAGAGAGAAACATGTCTACTAAAATCAAAAAAGTGCAATATGTTCACAAGTTTTTCAGATTTTTGTAATAATTCCCATAGAGCAACGTATAATGCTACAAACTTTTCTAAACTGGTGGTCAAAACTCAAAACTACAGTAGCCATATTGAAAAGGTGTCTACTTACAACGACACTAGCGATCAAACACCTAAAGTCGAAGGGTGCACCTTGGTTTTTTAGTTTTTTTTTTTTATTATTCCAGAAATGATTTAATGATTAGTGTAATATACTTATACATTTAAAGTATCTTTTAAAACAAATTTAATTTCCTAATCAACGTGACAACAGCAATTAAAAAAAACGAGTTGCACTCCGGGAGTGCCGGCAGAAGTGAAAACCTTTACACACGATTCGCGCTTAACACTCAAATATGTCACAAGACGTGTCTTTGACATTGTCAAGAAATAATAATGTTTGTTTATTTACTTTTTTGACGTAGTATATTTGACATCGCAATCTGTCATAGAATTAAAATTCCATATCCAACCTCCCTGTACTACTCATAATCGCGAATACTAAAAATAAAAATTATAATAGGCGTGGCATTACGGTTTCCGTCTTACGAATTTTCACGATTAGGACCTGACGCGAGTTTATCATTTTTTACCCATACCAAAAAAAGTGCACAACGCTGCTAAAGAAGTTTTCACTTCAATAATTATTTTTATGTTTTAGATGTCGCCATATTTTAGAAAATGGGTTCATAGCTACTTTATAGAAGTACTTCTATTCTTATAATGTAAATGAGTCATTACACTCCTTTATACTATAGTAAAGTTAACAAAACTATTATTTTAACTGATTAATGCTATTATTTTTAATAGGTTTACCAATAGCTTACCAAAATACAATTTAACTTTTGAAGGACTAAAATTTTAATTAGAATTAATGTTATAATGGTGGATTTTCTATCAAATTATAAAAAAATGGGCCAACAGCAACCGCTGCTTGGGCAACTTTTCTTTGCATGAACGATTTTAATTTAACCACCTAACAATCAATAGAAATAAGTTTTATCAAAATCAAATCATTTTCGCAAAAAAGAGCGCTGTATAGATTCCTGAAAATCTAATAGAACTTAAACCGGACTCAGAATCTGTTTGTAAACAAAAATGTCCTTGACGCGCGTCTTTCGCTTTGTTAGTCTATGCAACATATACATAAATACGTATAATATTTTTTATAAATTTTGTAGATTTTAGGTTTAATCAGTGTCGTGATTTAAAAACCAGTTAAAGAATGTGACAATAAAGGTGATCATGTAAGTATTTTAATGATTTATGATTAAATTACCAGAAAAAGTTAACATTAAGTAAAGTGATGTTATGTTTACAAGATTTGCATAGAGATTTTGAGTCAGGTTTAGTTTCGTTAAACATTTAAAAACACACTTGCATAATGTATATTACTTACAACTTAGAATATTAAAATCGGTCGGCCAAGTGCGAGTCGGACTCGCGCACGAAGGGCTCCGTACCATTATCTACAAAAACGAGCAAAAAAATCACGTTTGTTGTATGGGAGCCCCCTTAAATATTTATTTTTTTCTGTTTTTTAGTATTTGTTGTTGTTGTTTTCAACATAAATACATCTTCTGTGAAAATTTCAACTGTCTAACTATAATGGTTCATGAGATACAGCCTGGTGACAGACGGACGGACAGCGAAGCCTTAGTAATAGTACGGAACCCTAAAAACAATAGTACCGGTATCAGCTAGATACATACACAGAGGTGACGAATTGGGATTGTTTAAGTATTGTTATGTATTAAATGTTTTTGGTCACTTTAAAATAACAATTATAAATAAAATAATTACGAGATACCCTAATTATTACTGAAAAAAAATCGGTCAGATTAAGAAAATTAAGTAACAAGACGTTGTACTTAACTAAAGTAACATGTTATAATCTGTATGGATGTAAGATGTAAAACAATTGATTACCTTTTACCAAATAATTTACATAGTTATAATAAAAGTCATATTTTAAACATCATAAAGAAACTGAAAGAAGCTCGATATAAAAAAAACTATTATTAGAATATTATTAGCGCAAGACTTAATTTATTGCTGTATATGTCGCAGGCAAATCGTAAAATACGCCGTTTCATACTATGCCTAGGCAGATCGTAAAGTATGGAAACGAAAGGAACAGAAATCGCACTGTATAAGTAATGTAAGTTAGGTTAGGTTTAGTTTCTCTTTTGTAAACGTAGATATGGAGCGAGCGAAGCGAGCGGACCGTTTCAGCCAAGCTACACATAATAATCTGTTCAGTTATATGATAATTTCTATCCCATACTTTACGATCTGCCTAGGCATATTATGAAACGGTGGATTATACGATTTTCCTGCGACATATATACTCATAAGGTTTAGCGCAAAAGTGTAACAACTGCTATTCATGTAAAACATTAATGTAAGGTTTATGGAATAGTAAAATTATTATTTTCTTTGTTGAAAGACATACTCAAATAAATAAATAAATAAAAAATAAGCTTGGTGGTGCAAAGGGGGAAAATTATGATTTACGACAAATTTATTACAAAAATAAAAAGAAACGATTTCATCTTCATTACATCTTCACATCAAAACAGGTGGACCGATTTAGTTGAAATTAAAAACAGGGACAGCTTATTACTTGAATTAGCATATAGTTTAACACTAGACTTTGCCAGCGGCTTCGGCCGCCCTAAATTCGGTTATCGGCGTGGAGCTCCTTAATAAACTCCAATTAATTAATTAGTAGTACCAATGAATTACTATAGCATGCAGCAATAGTTAGTTTTACTCTGTTATAGTTATTCCCGCAGGAACTTTTGAATTTTTAGGGATAAAAACCTATATGCTAGGTATTCCAGGACCTAACCTATATGTATGCCAAGTTTTATCCCGATCCGTCCAGTGATTGAAACGTGATTGAGTAACAAACATCCATCCAGGCATACTAACATTCACATTTATAATATTAGTAGGATTATAATACTCGTAACTATAATCAAATCCCTATAGCCACAGCTTTAGCGTGCTAAAATTCCTTACTATAATAAATTTTCCAGTTATGTCTTTAAATATTGCACTTTTGCGTGTGTGTTTCCATAGTAAAAACTTTAGAAATTATATGAAAAATACAATAAACACTTAAAAAATATCTCTCTCTCTATTATCAAGGAGTTGCCATAGAAATCGCACGCTGATAACTGAATTAAACTCGAGCGAAAAACGGCAAAACAATTATGTTTGTTGTTATAGCGGCAACAGAAATACACCTTGTGCGAAAATTTTAACTGTCTCACTATCCCGGTTCATGAGATACAGCCTGGTGATAAATGGACGGACCGACGGACAGCGGAGTCTTAGTAATAGGGTCCCGTTTATTACCCTTTAGGTACGGAACCCTTAAAATTATGTGATTAAACTACCTACTACCTATATGTTAACTCTGGGGGCGGGCTTTTATTTTTTGGTCCAATTTGCCCATTCTTCTTTACGGGCTATATGTCATTAGATTATTGATTTTACATTAACATTGATTATATTTTTCAGGTAAGTGAACGTCTTGCTTGGTTTCAGCTACTTCATCTGATTAGTAAGTTATACCAGGTTATACCTACAGCTCTACAGCCTAGCTGCAATTGAATTTTAACTAGTTATCAAAAAAAAACATTGCAAAGATTGTTGTAACATTTTTTCTTATCATTTCTAAGCAACATAGGTATCTTAGCTTCAAACTGAAACGCATCATAAACACAACTTAAATATTTCCCAACAGATAGGCAAAGATTTGAGTTCATTCTTGACAAATTGCGGCTCTGGCATAGTTAAGATAGAATTAAATAAATATTTCCCCTTCAATTATAAATATAATTTACTTGTGTAGGTAATAACTTCGGTTTTTTCGTTTTAATACGGTCTATAACGTACAACATAATATTAAAAACATAGGTATTAAATATAAAGTTTCAATTTTTGGCACATTAGTAAATTAATTAAAATGATTACACAACATGTATCGGACTGGACCACAGATATAGAATGTACAAGATCAACCATGGCAAATGAAAAACGAAACAGAAAAAAATTCATATGTGTGTGTGGAATAGTGTTGTCCACAACACTATCGATAATTTTACCTGCACAAAATTATTGCAAACTAGCGCGCTGGTGAAGTTAAATATTACCTATGTCGCGTTTACACTCGCGCCACGCAGCCTCGGAACGCGTTGTCGGACAAAGCAAACTGTTTACACGCTTGTGCTCGTACATGTGCCCAATGACATAGCGTTGAATGCAAGAGTGTAAACATACCATTAGAACCTAAAATATTACGACTATAATCACGTCTTATAGGACATATAAAAATCTAATCACTTTCTTCTTAAAGAACCCCATATCGTAGTCCCTCGAGAAACCCTCAGCAGGGAGCTTATTCCACAATTTAAGCGTTCGCGGGAGTAAGTTCCTCTCAAACTGCACTGTTTGTGACCATTTAGGTTACGAAGAGTGAGAATGAATTCACTGTCGATGGCGAGCGGAGCGATGGTAGAAAGTAGCTGTGGAAATTATTTCAAACACACACAGGGAGGCAAAATCTCTCCTCAGACCTAAAGGTTCGATACGACTTGTGAATTTGGGATCGTTTTTTTCTGCTCGTCGTTGAACCGAATTAAAAGCGCTAATCTGGTATCCAGGTGCACCCGCCTAGAGATGGCAGTAGGCCGGACTTGTTTTTTGTAAAGCAACAACCTTTGCCCTGAGGTGAAGCATCGCTTCGCTCTGTTGAGTACTCCTGGTTTCTTGGACGCCAGCTTCACCTTGATTTCCAAATGGTCACGAAACTGGATATAGCTGGAGATGTCAACACCAAAGATCCCAATACACTTGGAGATGGTAAGTGCTGTGTTCTGGAATTGTAGAACCACAGTAAATGGGATTTTCTTAGCGGTGAACGCGCAGACTTGTGTCTTTATTGGGTTGAATCCTGAAACGCTTAACGCCCGCCGGACCTCGCCGGAATGTGTTATGGAGATTTCTGGCATAGTCTTACCGCATCACGGTAAAGTAGGTGGTACAGCTCCTTCGTTATTAATATTCGAGTTTGATGCAATGAGACTGCCCACAGTAAATCGGCTTTTTCTCTAGCACTATGGGAGAATCTGTTTTTCGCTATGGTGGTAACGACCACTGACAAAAGTTGCTCTTGGCAGCTTAACAAGCGACCAGAAAGCACGACTCCCAGAGGGATAGCTTGCAAGTCGCCCACCTATTTTGCCGATGAATTGGAACTTAGCTCTGGCGGTTACTTTCTTACTGAACCTCGAGGCAGCATTTAATTTGCGTTTTAACTCAGACGTATTCAGATCCTTATTGATCGAACCGTGGTCCAAGCCTCATATGCAGTTTGCTTGAGAATTTTAGCTTCTTTACAAGACCTATTAAACCACGGTTTTTTTGACATCGGCAGCTACTCGAGGGTTAGAAATGTAACATTCCATGCCAGCGAAGATTGTCTCAGTAACTGCGGCTGCGCAGATGTCAGGATCTTCTGAGCTGAAGCAGAGCTGCCTCCACGGGTACGATGCATAAAAATCCCGCAATCCATCACAATCTGCTGACTTTTAATGCCACACACAACGCCAATTAATTGGCGCAGAGGAAACGGTTAGTGTGCATGACACTTGATTCCGGGCGAGAGACTGGTCAAAGGAGCCAAGAGACGCATCAGTTAGCACTCCTAGCCTCTATATCAGGTATGCTCGTTGGAGAAAGTACCAGTTGAGAGAATTTTGTTTGAGTAATTGTAAAGAATAAAAACCAAATTTAATTGATACGTCTCAATTTTTTTTATTGAAAGTATCTAAATTTAATAAATTTAACATTATTTAGTAATAATACTAAAACAATAAGAACATTAAATATAGGAACTATTTGTAAGTAGACTTCTGGTGAACAAAACACCGTCATAAAAACCAAGTATTTTATATTATTTTTCATCATGCAACCTCTTACAATTCACCCCCACCGTGCGCGTAATACATATTGCATTTCATACTTATTCTATAAATGTGGCTCGAACGGCGCGTACGATGCGGACAAATGTGTGATCACCTTTGGATGGCTATGAATAATTATCTTATTAATATTCTATACAGGTATAATTACATAATTCGATACTGATGCCGTCGGTCGCCACCTTGTCAAGCTCTATGCTAACTAAATTGGTACATATTTTACGCAAAATACTTTTAAAATCCTCATTTAACAACGTAATAGTGGTACTTAGTAAATCAAGACAAAAAAAATGCAAGCTATGATTTAAATTGTTTTTTATTTCGTAAAATTCTCAACTTAAACTGATAAAATATGCATATGACAACAATGCAGTAAAAATTATAATAATTTACCTGTGAAATGTGTACTTATTCGAATTATTATCTGTTGTGACTTCACATTTACTCACAGCACAAGACACCATAGTTACCTACAAAATTAATAGTTTGTATGTTAATCCAGGATTATTTTAAAAAAAATCCATTCGCCTTAAGAGAAACCCTATGTCCTCTTGTGGTCATATAATTTTATACTTTTTTTATCATAATTTTAATGAACGTGTTTCTACTTATGCCGCAGTTAGAGCTTCTCATAGACTTTATTATATATACGCATGACGTCAGCGCTATGTCAATCTCTATCGAAACTAAATGATTACATATTTTACTCAAAATATCCTCCAAATCTTGATTTAGCAACGAAATCTGGTATCAAGTCTATAGAAAAACATGTAAACTACGATTCAAATGGTTTTTTTCGTTGATTTTTCAGCTGTATTAGATAAAATATTCAATCAACAATGCAGTAATTCTGATTATTCCGTCTTGTAAATGAACATTGGCTTACACTAGAAGACAGCTTTTGTATCTAAAAAAATTTTTAAATATTAATGACGGATTACAGAAAGAAAAAAGAAAATTCCAGTCACAGGAAAAAAATGACGACCTTACCGGATCTTATCGCGGGAGACATTGACATAGGCACCGATTTTCTTCTGTCTTATTTTGTCTCGGGCTCTATGCATCTTGTGCGGAGATTGAACCTGCACCCCTCGTTTCCGTAGATAGTCTTCACTACCAACAGAGCCAAGGAGCCGTCAAACGTATATATGTTTGCCGCAAAAAGAAATCCTAATAGACTTTATTATCGATATCGATACGCATGACGTCAGTGCTAAGTCAATCTTTATCGTGACTAAATGATTACATATTTTACACAAAATATACCCCAAATCTTGATTTAGCAATGAAATATGGTATTAAATCAAGAGAATAATATATAAACTAAAATTCAAATTCATTTTTACGTTAATATTTCGGATAAATTCGATAAAATATAATTAACAAGAAAGCAGTAAAAAAATCATAAATTACCGGTAAAACGTGTATTTATTCGGATTATTGCGCCTTGTAACGTCACATTGGCTCACAAAACAGATACCAAATTTACAATTTAAATATTCTAAAATATAAATCAAGGAACCAAGCAGGAAAACAGAAAATTCCAATCGCTATAAAATAGACCCGCCGATATCGTCGCTTATCAATGTAATTATTGTCACATTCGGCCATTTTCTTCTATCTCATTTTCTCATGGGCACTATGCACTTAATTTGGATTTCTCGCTCCCACGCTTTATTGGTCTTTTGAATGTAGTGAAAAAATCCTATGTCTATGGACTGGACCGATTTAAACTAAGCCTCTTCACAGGTCGACGAGTAAAAGAAAAAATATTTGATACTTACTCGAGATTTGATTGATGTAAAATTTAAGTCTATGTTTAATTTTAAATATCGAAGTGACAGATATTTCCTAGTATATTAACGCCATCTATTGTTAAATAGCAAGCACGTAACACGTACGTGGTGTAAATGTATTATCGAATCTTTCCCGAATTGCAACTCCTATACACCGTACTTGTAAACCGCTTGTATAGCGGTGAATTTATATGTTTTGTCTAACTAAACATCGAACCGAGGCCGCAGGGGTTGAAATAACTTCTTTTAACGCACCCGTTTTTATAGGGTCCTATAATTCGGTAGGGCATTAAAAATGCATTTGAGGAAAGAATTACCCCCCTCCCCCCTCTAACTTATAAACCACGTGATCTAATCTAAAATTGTAAGAAAAATTACGATACGATAGGATTTTATAAATATTACTAAAGAAAATAGTTTTGTACAAAATCAGTTTACAAGTTTTTAAGATATCCGCAATAATTCTCGTTTTACGGGACTCTAACTTAATGCGCGTATGACACGCACTTGGCCGTTTTTAGGGTTCCGTAGCCAAATGGCAAATAACCGAACCTTTATGGATTCGTCATGTCTATTCGTCTGTCTGTCCGTCCCTATATCACAGCTATTTTTTTCCAAAACTGAATAGTTTGAGCGAGAGACTCTTTCAAAGTGGTAAAATGTCCCCCCCTGTAACTTATAAAATCAGAGAATAATAAAACTTAAAAAAATATATGATCTAAATTTTTATGCAAACTTCCACCGATATAATTGGTTTGCTAGTTAGTAGTTTTTTTGTAATACGTCATAAATCTTAAACCGCAATTTACCTTATATTCAATCAACATAAATATATAAAAAGAAACCATTTACTTTTCATAGATAATGGTACGGAACCCTCCGTGCGCGAGTCCGACTCGCGCTTGGCCGATTTTTTTATTTTAGTCTCAATAAATGTACCAATGTACCATAAAGATTATCTTTGTTTAGTCATTAACTTGTTTCAGTTACCGATCGTAAAATTTTGTGGGAAAACAAAATGAAAATGTAATTAGGTGCCAGAGCCTTAATGTGAATGGTAACGTCTAATTACTTTGTACAATTGCCTTGTTATGCGAGTGCCGGAGTCACGTCGAACACAGGATATAACAATTATTAGAATAGCTTGTTGAACGCCGAGGTCGTTTAGTCATTGTTTTTTTTTTGCTTTTAAGGCTGGCGTAAGTGTCTTTTCACACGTTCCGACAACAAACTAGCCAGCGCCGGATACCCGGTGGCGAAGTAAAGACTACATGTATGGGAGCTTTTACACGTGCCGGCGTTAAATATCGGGACCGAAATACATTATGCCGGCAAAAGCAGACAACTGTATGTGTGAAAAGGCACTATTTTCTTTCGACTTCCTCACAGCCTAGTTGCTAGTGCGGCTGGATGCTTTGCAGATGTTGTGGGGTCGATTCCCGCACTGGACAAACATTTATGTTGTAAGCATTTGTGTTTGTCTTAGAGATTTATGTATCTATTTACAAAAAAAATACGTAATATTTTTATTTGTATCCGTTGCATAGTATCCATAACACAAGCTTGCTTACTTTGGAGCCAGACGGCGCTGTGTGTAATGTCCAAATTTTTTTTAATGCTATATAGCACACGCACACTCTGCAGCGAAAAACTGAAATTGATTTTATATTCAGAATTGTATGAAGTATACCTACACAATGTTTGTGTAGCTGGGCACCAACTACTTGAACCCTACGTTACAGGTGGTAAGCCCATCGCTTCAACACTGTCTCTGATACACTGTGTCTAAAGTTATTTAAAGAACAAAAATACATACTAAGAAATGTTTAGTTAATCACCAGATTTAAAAATAAAAAAAATACCATCACAACACTTATCCCCAAAGAGGTGGTCAGAGATGTTACAAACATATTCCTCTAAAATCCACGTTGAACCGATGGTATTATGCCCACAAACGTGATAGGTAATGAGCCTCTCGCCCTGCCGGGTACAAACTAGAGTCGAGATAACTTTACAATTAACAAATTATAATAATATTAGTTACCCCTTACCGGAATTTGAACCCGGGATTTTTAACAAACTCGGCGCTCGCACGCACGATCTATAATTGCGCCACTTGATCATCCTCACGGCCTTGTTAATCACTAGATTTAAAAATGATAAATGTTAAAATTTGAGACCAGGAACAGGAAAATATGAGTATATATCCCCATTGCCAGCTCACGACGTACTAGAAAAGTAAGTCAGCATCGTACATCTGTAGATGGATAGCTAATACATTGTTAAAGTAGGTATTTTGAAAGATAATGAGATGCGTATAATTAACTAAATAAAAAAGTAGCTGTGGTAAAAAATGATAAATGAACAAGAATATAGAAAGTTCACTTTTTATAAGACGAAAAATAAAATCTTATTAAAGTTGATTAGAGGCTGTTTCATTATTAGCAGATATATAGTTCTTGTCTTAGCCAATAGTTAGCCAGAAGTACCTACTGCAACAACTCATTATGAAATGAAGGTCGAAATAAGATCCGTGTTCAGACATACATCCGTTATTTAATTTTAAAGCAATGAATTCGAGAGCTAATTTTAGGTATTTAATGTATTTATGTTCAAGGCCTAAATTCTTAGGTTTTTATCGTCTGATCTGGTATGCATCGTACAAGTATATTTAGTATCTTGTTTAAGACCTACCTGATACCATCGACGGATACCATGAATGCCACCATTTTTTATGAAAATGTTTAAACTTCATAAATGAAATAAAGCACATTATGGCTGAAGAATAGTAATTGAATATTTAACGTCGAACAGGGATTTTGAAGCTTACGTGGATCTGAATTCCTTTCAAAGCTTTTGTCTTTTCTGATTTATGTAGAAGTTCTGTAAAAATAGGCATTTGACATGGACACTGAGCAGACGTAAAACTTTATCGAGGGTCATTTAAAGGCAAATCGAGCAAATAAATTGTATTCAATCATTACGATGAAACTGATATTTACAAGTAAAGTGGACACAATGTAGTGTATAGAACGAACCGCTGAATATAGCTGTATGACAAGTCGAAAAGAGGCGACATAGCCTCTATATCTTGGATGGCCAATGGAATGAGGATGGTGCACGGAAAAGCTTATTACTTATTTCATAAAGAACATCATACTGAAGGTCTTAGAGAAAAGATCGGCGTGGAGCTCATTCCACTACACAGTTTTAGGTCCTAAGTTGTGAAAATCAATTCCCTGCTGAAGGCAAGTGGTGCGATTCTTAATGTAGCTGCGTGCATCATTTCAAACAATGCCTCAGAATACATTCAATCAACAGCGATTAGAACAAAACAGGAAGACAGTTTCTCCTCAGAGTGAAAGGTTCGATACCGCTGGTGGGTTTGCGACTCTGAACTCGTTCTTAAACCGAGTCGTAAGGTTGAAGCTATAGTATCCAAGTTTACGGCAGAAAGTTGTCAGCCGTTGCTAATGGACACGTCCCATACTATAATTTGTTCGCAGCTTTAATTACTTAATGTGAAAAAAATAGCTCGCTTTTCCTGAGAAAGGTCTACCTCTATACCGACGAGACGCTTCCATTTACTTTTGCCAATCGCCAATCTGTTCTTCGTATCGTATACCTTTTCAATCTTTGTCAATACATCCTTTACTTCGCAACGCTACCGAATACTTTTTAGGTTGGGTGCATCGATCAATAAATTGATAAGAAGATGCACGCACAAATAATATCCAAGATCAATAGACGCCCCGGGGCGATAGCGGGCGGTTATTTCAATTTAGTCGCGAGGTGTCCTCGAAGCTGTGCAGAACTGCCCGCGGACATATTTGTGTGTTTTAGCTAGTATGTTACTGTGTATCTTAATTATTGATCGTCCCAAGAGCGACAACCCAAGCCGAGGCTCCCCCTGCGGGACGTTGGGCGCTATATGGGCTGAGAGCCAGAGTCTTGCCCCAAAAGCCCGGTGGAACAGTAATGGCTGCATCAGCCATCTGCGTAGTCAGTTCAGAAAAAAAAAATATTGATCGATGGTCGGATCACGCATATACGCATACATCTCAATGCTCTCACAGCATTAATTCTCCTTCATGCTTCTTTTCGCCATAAGTATCAAATATCAGTAGTAGATCATAAAAAATTAATCTCATGGACATTGTAATTTTATCTTGTCATATATTCATTTGCAATCTATCTGTTTAACACGAGCCGCTACCAGGTATATGGCATGTTAATATTTACGAAGTAATATAATAAAGTTCTCATAAATAAGTCCGTGGTGTCACGCAGTCACTGGCAAATCAGAGTCAAGTCACGGCATCCGAGTTGATTATATGCGTGATTGTAAACTTTGTGTGTCGTGGGCTTGGTAACTTGGAAGTCAATTACATGCCGCTTGTAATTATAATTACAAGCCTGTTATGTTTTAAGGGGAATACTGAATTGTTAAGGCAGTTGAGGATGACAAAGACAGGAAATGTGTTTGCATTTTTCTGTCTTTGTTCCGCTTTTTCATTTAAGGGTTCTTTATCTAAAAGGTCCGCACCGCATTACAAAGCCCGCGATAGTGTCTTTCGGTCCTAGAGTCCTCATACAAGCTATATAGTATATATATAGCTTTTTTTTGCCCTTAATTCAAGATTCAAACATAAATTATGGTGTAAACTTTAAAGTTAAACAACAAAAAAAATTAGGTAAAATGTAGCGGTACCAAAGTATCGCATAAAAAATTATGAATATGAAATTCAATGCCATCAGTAAACTTTTAGTTGCAATAAAGCAATAAAGAACACAAGCATTCGTTGACAAAATTATTATACAGGTGTTTTATCGATTTTAAGGTGGTGGTAAGGTGAAGGTACTTCCCCTGTTCAGGCTGCTCATTCGAGCAAGTACCTACGTTCGCTACGCTCGCTATGCCCCGCCTTAATTATTCGGGCGGCTTATTTGAGCGAGTACTTGCTGTACCCTGCCTATCTTTAAATATAGTAATAACCTATTAGAGATTGCATCAACAAAGCCTAGCAGCTGCCGTTGTCCCTTCTTTTATTCCCCCTACCCCTCACCTTTGTACCTGTAGTCCCTTGAGGCCTTAGGACAAGTTTGTAATAGTTCTCTTTTTTAGAATAGAACTTTAAACTTATAGAAATAAAAAAATACTTCCAAGAATTAATAATTAAGTATATATTTTAATTATTAAAAAATTTACATAGCACAAAATATTTTTTTAACGTTTTTCTATTTACTGTTAAAAACGCATTTTAAAAGTTTATATAAAGATTTATTAACTGACCCTGCATTCGGAGGTATACATCTTACGGCGCTTTACATGTATATTGTGTATTGTCCAAATCTTTACGTTGCCACTATGTGTTTTTAATTAGTTATCATATCATAATGACAACTTTAAATGCGACTAATGTCATCCTTTCTAAACAATTGAAACTTGGTCAAAATGTGTTCAGTAGTTTGCATTACGTAACGAAGTACGAACGTTTTTTCTTTGATGATATCGCAATGGAAATTTACATTCGCACACACACACGGTATTTACGTCCCGGCGCACGAACGCACACGCCGCGCACGTGCACTGCGTGAAATACACAAATGTAGGTGGAACCATCCATTGCGTGCGACCCACGGCCACGCTACACACGGATGCGTGGCATGATGTTTTGAACAAAAATGAACACACGCAGCTAACGTGCGTAGCCTCTGCTTACACATCCTTCGCAGCAGAAAAATGCTTTTTGAGAAATTTTTTGCTTTACTTCGTTTTTTTTTAGGAAAAATGTTTTTAAATGATGTTACAATCATTGTGGTTAATATCACAATTTATACTTATGTAGAAAAAATAGATAGTATAGAATAGTTAATAAAACAATACTGTCACTTTAATTTTTCATGGCTTCTAATCACGTTATTTTGTCATGTTTTACCGTATTTACTTCGGTAGGTGCAAGTATCTGAATATAAATAGAATCAACATAGAGAAATGTTAGAAATAAAAAAAAGAACGAGTTGCACTCCGGGAGTGCAAACCTTTACACACGATTCGCGCTAATGTTTGTTTATTTACTTTTTTGACGTAGTATATTTGACATCGCAATCTGTCATAGAATTAAAATTCCATATCCAACCTCCCTGTACTACTCATAATCGCAAATACTAAAAACAAAAATCATAATAGGCGTGGCATTACGGTTTCCGTATTTTACAAAGACAAAGATGTACTTTGTTCAATTTCCATATTTTAAACACTTTATATACACGAATTTTACGAATACACAGCAGTATGGCCACTACACAGACGGTCGAGCCATCAGCTGTCACCATCCATGGATGCGCGTAGCACGCTGTAACATAAACACACACGACCATTCGCGCAAGCGCCCTGCGCCGCCTAAACGAAACAGCAGGCGCAGGCATACATTTTCGCCGCGCCGTAGAAAGAGAGGGGGATACTCCATCTGCTACGCCGCGCCAGCTGTCTACTCTCCATCCGTCTTACGAATTTTCACGATCAGGACACGTGACCTGACGCGAGTTTATCATTTTTTACCCATACCAATAAAAGTGCACAACGACGCTAAAGAAGTTTTCACTTCAAAAATATAACATATAGTAGTAACCTTTACTTAAAGAATATTATTTTTTCCTATCATGACTTAAGTAATAGGTACAAACAATACCTAAGTTCACGTTGTAATGAGGATTTAAAAAAAAAATAAGTTAAAAATTCATGATGTCTTATAGAAATAATAAAAAAAAATACTCTACTTACATCGTTAGTTATTGCACTATGACAGTAAAAACATAACAGATTTTATCAATAAAGTTTAAACTACGAAGCCTGAAAGTCGACAAAGCAAGCTGATTATCCATGAATCATAGCGTTATCTAATGAACGAGTGTATAAAAGTTAAACAAGTGTATAAAATAGTTTACAGTACAGTTCATTGTAAGTGAAGTGATACGACCATTAGCATATCACGAAATGGAGAGGAGTGATTATATGTTAGTGTATTAGGTGAGTTACACGACATATGGCGTGATTGAGTCACAAATGGAATCTGGTTAATTAGAACTACGCAGCACTGAGACTGATTACAATTTAATTGGCGTAAATTAATTTGTGTTGTGCTCACGTCATTCATTGTTTGAGGGAATTAGACGGTTTTATTGTTGTTTACGGTTCGTTAAGAAGGGAATTATTAGATTTTTAAAGGGTTGGCAATACGCATTTGATTTATTAAAAATAGAACTGTTTATACGACTGTATTGAAACAAACTAAAATTTTGCGGCTTCGCCCATGCAGAATTTGGTCATCGCCTTAGGGTTCTTGCAGCAGCCTCTCGATTAACCGGGGTAATAGTTATTTGCATAAAGGTTGAAATGCTGCTTTTTGGTGTGAGTGCCTATATTGAATACCGAGCAAGCGAAGGATTCAAAGGCTGAACCTACGAGCGAAGCGAATGGTTCCAAAATCGAATCCATAACAAAGCGAGGGATTCCAATGCACGAAACCCAAAACAAATTCCAGTCATGCGAAACACACAATTTTTTATCTCTCTACAGCGAGGAAAATATATGCAAGATAGAAGAAAAACAATGTTTAGCGTTTAGTTACTTATGAATGGAACAAGTATACTTATTTTAAATAGTTTAATTAAGTATTGATAACATGATAGCAACATTATCAGTCTCTGAAATAGGTTGAGCGCCTTTAGTATGTCTGCATGTAGTCAACAAATCGCACGCTCAGAGCTACTTACCAATTTTCGCGGGTAAACTTAGGTATTTTACGTCACTGGTGGAGTGACGCATGTTTTTAATTATTAACTTAAAGTTTATTTAGTAAAAGTAGTATGTTAATTGTAAAATCAAACTAAAATTATGTACTTGCTACGTAATTCTAAATAAATGTTTCTTTTCTTTTTCCTTTTTTTTCAGTTGCGTTCCGAATTTGCACTTTGCCAATATTAAAATTCTTAGAACAAAATTTAAACTTAAAACTTTTATGTTTAAAATTTTTTTCTTGAACCAAAATTTTAAATTTTTTATCAATATGTTTTTATAACCGTGTATCAGATGCTTAACGGTCACTGTTGCTAAACTAGTCATACAGAATACCTTATTCGAAATCATATGCGTTCGCAAGTGTAAGTAACTCTGAAACCGCGCAATGCCACACCGAGTGATATGGTTGTTATGTAATAATTTCTAATCAAGCGAAGTGTTTTTTATAAAAAGGTTACAAATAATTAAAACGTTTTAATTAGTAACAGGAACCGAAAAATGGTGAACTTTTTCCCGAACGAGTCATAAATTTTAATCTGCCGCCACGTTCCTTGTTTAAGCGAGCTGAAAATAAATACAGACCGCTTTATCGTATTCCAAATGCGCATTTGTTTTGTGTGAACAAAAGTCTAAAGCTAACATTAAATATTCATTAACACTAAGGAATATTAATTGTTATGGGTTCATTTATATTATGATGTTAAATGTGGCCCTATTTAATTTTTTAGATTGCTTGTACTTAGTATTATGTAATTCTTAATGGAATTTTTAGACTTTAACCCGTCACTGGTAACGATTATGCCTGTGAGACCGGGAAGGTACTTTGAAAAATTTTAATAACTTTCATCAGCCATCGATTTTTTTGTGCTGTAATTTTGAGTAGCTATATTATATACACATATATATATCTATGTCTATCGATATCGAGTTAGATATATCGAGAAAAGAAAATATCGATACTTTTTTAACATTCCTAACGTGGACATGATGCGAAGCTAAGTACATAGTACGGCGTCGCGGATGCATGTTTTAAAGTTTTGGTACCAACTCGGTGCGTGAGACCTGCATCACCAATCACGTAAGTCAATTTTCTCTTTTTACGGAATCTATTTGGCTGAAAAATATCTAGTCATTTTAGGAAAAATTTGGTGCTAGTAGGATACCCACTTTTGTTTATTTACTAAAAAATTCTTGTGGCAAATGACTGACCTATGCCGATTTGTTATAAAAATATATAATAATTATTGTTGTGATTTATATATTTTTATTAACTTATAAATATGTGTAAACATAGATACTTTTGGTATTCTAAGTAAAATTGTTTTCTTTGTATAAATAGTAAAAAAATCGAGGTGTGTTGTAAGTAAAATAATTAGGAAAATCTTCTCAAAGAACCTCGCTCCTTAGGACCGGCGGCGGCAGCGTCACCAATAAACTTAAGTGAAATTAACGTCACCAGTAGTGGCGGGTTAAATAATTCCGTTTTATACGTCAAAACAAATACGTATTAAGAATCATGGATTAAAATTTGATTATTATGATGAAAGATAAACCACGCGATGGTCAATTACCTATTGATTGATTAAATTAATTTGAAACTAACCCTTAAATAAAAGTATTATTTTAGCCCTAGCCACAACCATTCGTTGTCCCGAAGACGTCTGGTGTGTGACTATAAGTTCTCCTTATCAAATGGCTTAGTCTGAGCCAACCAACCAACTACTTCCCAGGATGCCGGATTGTGCTGTATAATGCAATTTCAACTTTCTTAGCTCAGACTTCTTGAGCGCGATTGACTCGTCGATATATTCGATTGTATCACATTAGATATAGAAATTGTATTACAGTAATTCCCTTTAAGTTTTATAGTTACTTAACATTTTTATGAGTTAAATTTTGTTCCCGCTACTAGTTGATAAGGAGTTATGGATCAAAAATAGAAATACGTGAGGGTTGGCCATTATTCAAAACAAATAAAGTGAGTTTCTAGTTACTGTACATCTAAGTAGGGCGCAGTCTTAAGAAGTGTGAGCATAGTAATATGACGTATGGAGCTACAGCACCCCTCCTAACGCTAACTCACCTTCGGGTTCGAGGCTCACGCTGTTCGAAGGGACGATCCCAAGAGCGACAACTCTAGCCGAGCCTTTGAGCGTTGGGCGCTATATGGGCTGAGACCCCTTTAGGATTCGCCCCAAAAGTCCCGTAAAGCAGTAATGGCTGCATCAGCCAACTGCATAGTCCGTTTGGAAAAAAAAGAGCTACACGTACACCTACCTAGGGCGCGGCACAGAGACTTATCAAGTCTGGAAATGACGAATGTGGTTGAAGATTTTTATTTGTACTCTGTGGGCTAGCCACTTGAATTGATGGAATTAAATGAATAAAATTAGAAGAATTAAAAATATAATATTGAAAATATTAATTCATAATCACAAAGTTCTTCAGTAAACTATGTAGAACACGTATGTGTAAATACGTCATTTATTAGTAAGCAGAATTATTAATTACAGGAATGTGTTCATAAGACGTGCAGATAGACACATAATTCCAGTTGACGGGACGTACCAGTAACACGCACGCGGTAATGATTAATGACGGGAACACACTACAAACCATAGATTGTTTATATCTTGTAATCCTCATCTAATATTTCAACTCTTAATACTTACGTCGCATAAATTATGTCACCGTGGCTAGTGATCCCGATGTCAACATACATACATTTGCTGAAATGTATGAAACAACAAATTTATAGTTTATAGTTTTGTCATCAATTCGAACATTTACCCATACATTTTATCATATTTGACAATTTTGCAAACTAGACAGGTAACCATTATAACAAAAGACAGTCCCTAATGGGTGCTTATATTCTGCCTCCCTCGGAGGAGGCTTAGGCCATAATCCACAGCGCTGGCCAGGTGCAAATTGGCGGACGTTTGACAAGCTAGTTAGAGTTTACAAGCCGGCCTGATCTCAAAAAAATTTGCTATTGGGCGGTAACCAGACCATGTATTAACCATGCCCAACGTTCCTTAACTTCGTTTATCGTTTCCGATGGACGAATATTATTGTGCTTATATTAAACATTTTTAGTTACTATGTACGGAACTCTCCACAAACGAGTCAAAGCATTACTCGATCGTCAAATAAGGTTCACCAATCTTTTACTTATTTTTTTTCAAAAAGAAGTGACATACCGAGCAGTATTTTTTTGTATCTTTTTCTCTCGACTATTGTAGATAACCTAAGGCAGGCATGAAACAAAATACAATCGATCATATTACCTTGTTACGACGTTCTACGTTAACACAGACGGGAAAATGAGTTATTCGATATTGTTCAGACATCTACTGTTACTTCCAATTGTGTCGTAACGTTAGGAAATGTTTTAGTTAGGTAGAATATAAAGTGGCACTAAATAGTGGGACTTAAAGTGGGGTTGAAGGGTGATTATTCCTAAAACGGGTTTTTGACATTATTTGGCGGCACTAATTTTTGTCGTGATATTTTAGGAAATATAAATTCTACATAGCATTCTCCTTAACGCCGCGAAAAAAACATGATGAGAGAGAGAATTACCCTTTCAAAGCTACTGGATTCGATTCCCGCTCGGGGGAACCAATTTTGTAACAATTTTATGAATAGTTTTTTGTCATCAATCCTATGACCTGTAACATTATCTACACATTACTAATTAGTATAACGTAACTGATATATAAATAGCGAGAGCGGATTCTGTAAGTTTGTTTATATGCGAAAGGTAATCTCTGGAACCACTGAACCTATTTGAAAATTACGAGTAGCATGAATTAATATTTGGATTAATTAAAAGTTGGCACGGGTGAGTTGTAAATATTGACCAATACTAAATCAGTGCATAAATATATGTGTTATGCAACTGTTCATGATTTGGAATGCAAACACGTTAGTTCATGATTTGGAATGCAAACACGTTAATAATTTTGCAAGGACTTTATGTTCATTTAATGGTTATTTTATACTATTATATTTACTAGAATGTTGTATGCTCGAATTAGTTTCAATCTGATTTTTAACCGACTTCAAAAATGAGGAGGTTCTCAATTCGGTTATTTGTTTTTTTTTTGAATGTTTGCTACCTCAGAACTTCGTCATTTATAAACCAATATGGAAAAAAAAATCGTATAGGGAAGGAGCAACCCCCAGGTTGGTCCCATTTTAATTTAGTAAGGATTAGTCCAAGAAAACCAGATTTAGGTGAGAAAACATTTTCAAGTTGTGACATTTTGATTATTTAGATGAGCTTCTACTGGTATATTCTACGTCTAGACTGGCCATGTAAGTTTCTGCGTGGCGGAGGCAGCAGATCAAAACATTAAACGATAGAATTATTGCTCCGCATTTTAATACGTGGAAACTTATAGTACCTGGAGGACCGAGCTACGCTAGTTTTTTTTTAACAACGCCATCTATTGTCAAGTAGCTTAACAACGCCATCTATTGTCAAGTAGCTTAACAACGCCATCTATTGTCAAGTAGCTTGACTACGCCATCTTTTGTCAAGTAGCTTTATCGTTGCTGTGTCAGTTAAAATAAAAGCATTACTATTCGCCAATAGATGTCAGGAAGAGTCATATTTTTTAGTTTGTCATTGCCTAAGAACACGGGCAAAACGACGTTTTCTAAAAAAGAAACCTAGCTAGATCGATGTATCGCCTCCGAAACCCCCTGCATACAATAATTCATGAAAATCGTTGGTGCCGTTTCCGAGATTCAGATTATAAATAAATATATATATATATATACACATATATACAAGAATTGCTCGTGTAAATGTATTAGATAGATAGATGACGCGCGCTTGAGTTGTCAACTCGACATTCTAAGGGTGGGTGCACTGCGGGGCGGCGTGTTGCGGTGCGTATTCAAAATCGTAACGCATCAGCTATTTTTGCGCTATTTCCGTTCCATCCGTTCATCCATTTGTCAATTTTAGGTTAAAAAACGCTAGCCATTTTATGTGGTCATTATACTGCTTCGTCATAATATCTGGCCGTCGATCCTTACATACCTACGTAGACAAATGTTAAAAGGTAATTTTAACGCTTATAGTGTATGGAGGAATATAGGGCAACTGAAAATTAAAAAACAAATATTTTTGTAAGAAAAACATAAACCTAAAGCAGACTTATTGTCATAAGATTCAGCTACATGTTTTATTCGCCTTGAAAACGATTGCCTTAAGCAGAAATACTATGATAGAACATTTAGCTACAGTTTTTGCCCTTTGTCGGATGCCAATAGAACCTTTTTATTACCTTTCTTTCTTTATTTTTAGCAATCAATTTCAAGAGAAATAAAACATGTAGTTGTATGTTCTGCCAAAAAGTCTGCTTTAGGGGCTTATTTTTAAGTTTTTAGTGGTTTTGAAGTCGGTTTATGTTTTTGTTACAAAAATAGTTTATTTATGAGCTCTTTCGTATTAATTAAGTGGTGGAATGCTTAAAGTGGCCGTTTTTAGCAGAAATGCCAACTGTAACTCACAGATATTATTTAGAAACTATATAAAACCTTCTTAAAATAGCTTATTTTATATTTGGGACATTTGAATTTTAGAAATTCGTTTTCTACGAAGAGAAAATTGAGGATATCTAATGGCGGCGCTTGTTAGCTGCTATATTCCCCTTCTTAAGTTTTCCGTGTGTCATTCATTACTACCCAGAATTCGTTCCTTATTAGGGACACTATCGAATGGTGTAATAATACAGACTCCTATATAATATATATATATATATTTGCGTATCTCGGAGAAAATGCTCTAATAACGAAGATGAAATTTTGTTTTTAGTTAGAATTTTGTTTTTTAAGGTAACCAATATAGTTGTATTTTTTTAAACACTAACAAAAACAAAAAAAAAACAGCTCTTCCTGTCCGCTCTCATAACGCCATCTCGTAAATTTATGTGGTACTTATGGTAATCAATTGTTACCTAAAAATTTTGTGAGATGGCGCTATATGACAGTAATTCAAAAAAAAGTAGCCCAGGTACCTGCTTATTTATCAAATGAGTAGAAAAGGAGGTGTGTTGAAAAAGGTTGCATAAAAATACTTTCGTAAAATTCAGTTTTGTACCCGTTCTGAGTTTTGTATATTTTATACAGTTTTTTAGTGGATATTGCATGTTTTTTGTCGCTAAAAGTACTATTTTGTTATTAAAACTGTTCGTTCTGATAAAATATTTCACGTATCTTTTGCCATTGAATCACGTCTCTAACTGTAATAGCACGATATCAATATGAAAGTCAAGAACGACGTTCATTTTGCTCCCGTCACGTTTTCAATTAGAAACTGTGAGGCACGAAACGAGAAGATTTGAGGGTCGTCCATGTACCACGTACCAAGTCAATATCAACTGAACTAATCTTACCACTTGTGACTGTTTAGGGTTCCAAAACTGTAG
The DNA here is from genome assembly GCA_946406115.1 of Apoda limacodes. Taxonomy (NCBI): domain Eukaryota; kingdom Metazoa; phylum Arthropoda; class Insecta; order Lepidoptera; family Limacodidae; genus Apoda; species Apoda limacodes. Next base: position 33,937,455 of record OX291541.1, on the reverse strand, counting down.
CTCGTATAAATCAATTTATATTTAGTACATGTATCTTCTGTTAAGTAAAGAGCTATTCTTAGAAAATTGTGTAAACAATTTGTTTTGCATTATCCCCTAATGCAAGGCCAGAAATCTTTCTTTCTTATAAAGGGGTGCGTGCGTGGCAATCATATGAAAGAATTGTTCGTGCTATGTCAGGAATATTAATCCCTTGTCGGGGATTATGGCGAAATTTTAGTAAAAGAAAAAAATAAATAATAAAAGCTTAAAAATTGTAGATGAAAATAGTGTAGCTATAAAATTTTACTTAAGGCGCTTACTTTACTTATTCTCTATATCCTCTCTGTACATAAATTGTTTTTGAATTAATAAAAAATAATTAAAAAGCGGCCACTTTTAGCAGAAACGCTCTCACAGGTATATTCTAGAAACATCGTATAACGTTTTAAAAATAGCTTGTCACTAGTTCTAAATAATTTATTAGTAATATTTTAGAAATGTGTTTTGTACAAAGAGGAAATAAAGAATATATTTTGGCGACGTTAGTAAGATAGTAAGTCACAGCGCCTTAATGCAGTCAGTAAAACATTAGCACCTATCTGCGGAACTTTTAACTTTAGGTGCTTGACTCCGTCTTGGTCTTGGCCGACTTTCGATACGTGGTCTACGACGTAATCCTTGCTGATAATCTATTTGAAATTAAAAGATTTAATTTAAAATGTGATCTTAAATGAAATTATTATCGTAATAGTAATATCCACCTTTGACCGATGTTACGGACCCTTAAATGCCAGCAACAAATGTGTATCGTCTATTTTGGAAGCTAAAGGCAATTGTAATCCCACAAATGGACTAAGCAACCAATAAAGCAAAGCAAACAGATACCTCGTGTACGGTCGGCACTCATGTTAAAAATAACCATCAATCGTATTATTTATTGGTATTAGATGGTGCACCACTTTACACTATAAATATTTTGATGTTTGCTTTTGAAGTTTGAAGATTGTGGTTCTGTATTTTTGGTAACCAATTAATGTGGTGGACTGTACAGATAACCGCCTGTGTTTTTATTTAACTTTTTTACTTATTTATTGGTTTAGTTTTGGTCGTTTTGTTGAACTTTTATCTCAAATGATTTCCATGTCTTTTAGTCGTGGACCTTTCAGCAGCTTTTAGCGTCCTAAAATTTTTTTGTTAGACAGAAAGTCTTTTAAATACTGGCCATAAAATAAAAGTCACAGTTGCCTATTTTCCTAATTAAAAAAAAATCTTTCGAGTGAAATGTCAAAAATCGTAATTTGACATTTTAGCGTACTTGAACTCGTTAGCTTAATTAAGATTTCAAGTTTCTATGTCAAAATGTGCTGAAACTCATTACTAACATACAAACTGAGCTCTAAATCGACAATGATAACCATTTTTTACCTTGCTTTTATTTAACTCACAATGTTTCCTTTTTTGTTTTTTTGTTTTCCTTCCATCTTTTGGTGGAATCTTACAAGCTTAACTAAACATACTTCCTGTTATCACCCTTCGATAAAATTTTGCATACTTACTAAGCTCGGATGACAATACAATATTCCACAGTTACTTTGACTAACAACCCCCTCCCTGAGCTGTACCAGGGGTACAACCTAGAGGTGGAGGTGAAAAATTGAAAAATTAATTGAAAATTTAATTACTGATTAATATTGAACATAATATCGTTCTCCAAGTTCTTATTACCCAACTTATGAAACTTGGGCAATAAACTATAAAAAATTAATTAAATTATCACTGAAAAGTATAAAATAATTGTTTGCCTTGATTTTCTTGCAGTCGTACGTGGATATAATTTTTTTTATATTCATTTTGAAAAATATTTTTTTACTTTTTAGTACAATTTTCGGTTAGATTGAAATTTTATATGATTCTAATGTTTTAGGGAAAGCAAGTTTTTAAAAAAATCTTTTTTTACTTTTTTTTATTTCAGAGAAACTTCCTGCCGCGAACGCTTAGGCTGTGGAATGAGTTCCCTGCCAAGGTTTTCTCTAAGGATTACAATATGGGGTTATTCAAGAAAGAAGTTATTAGAATTTTGAAGAGTCGGCATCTCGTGAGTGATGCCTCAGGTATTACAAGCGTCCATAGGCTACGGTGACCGTTTACTATCAGGCAGACCGTAAGCTTGCTTGCCACCTTAGTGGTATTAAAAAAAATTACGAACCCTTAAAAACGAAAGGCCACTGTATTTTTTGTATAGTTAAGTCTATACTAAATTACATAAGTGACTGTCGCCTTGACATAACATTTTACAAGCTTCCTCTTGACAAATCAAGTTACCTACTGCGCCTTAAGAATAAGTTATGTAAGAACTGTGGGAGTAACTCGCTCAGTGGACTATGTAAAGAGCTAAGCTCGGAGCTTTTCTACGTGACAAGATCCGTAATGAGGAGATTCGTAGAAGAACTAGAATTATTGACATTACTAAAAGAATTAGTAAGCTGAAGTAGCTTTTTTTTTATACCAACTAAGGTGGCAAAAAAGCTTGCGGTCTAACTGATGGTAAGCGATCACGGCAGCCTATGAACGCTTGCAACACCTAGGGCGTCACTGGCGATCAACAGTGCGTTGCCGACCCTTCAAATATCTAATAACTTCTTTCTTGAAGAACCCCATACTGTAGTCCTTAGAGAAAACCTTGGCAGGGAGCTCATTCCAAAACCTAAGCGTTCGCGGGAGGAAGTTTCTCTGAAACCGCACTGTACGCGACCATTTAGGTTCTAAGGTGTGAGGATGAATTCCCTGCCTAGCAGTGTGTTGGTAGAAAGTAACTGGGGGCATGATGCCCAATTCGAACAATTTCTCAGAACACAATCTATTGTACAAGCGGTAAAACACACATTGGGAGGCAAAGTCTAAGTATTAATTGCTTACCGTACGTAAGTGAGTTTGGGATCGCAACAATTCTCACAACCCATCGTTGAAGGCCATTACAAGCCACTAGCTTTTAGATTCGATGAAGAACGTAAAACTTCACACTTGGTAACTATGTGAACAGAAAAATGCACCATGGTACGGCCTCCAACTGGGTAAACCAATGACCTGGTGGGGCCGCTGGTAGTGGCTGGATTCAAACGGTTCAGACCCAAATGGTCAGATTATGTACTTATGCGATGAGTAACAAACATACAAACATCTCTAATTTCTTAATGTTAGTTTCATTATAAATAAGTAACATTTTGCCGCGCCTACTGCCAACCACTACCAGTAACAAAGCAGAATCACTGGAGTCAAGGCATCCGCTTTGTTCTTACAAAGCGCGCGGTTTCCATGTCACAGGCTTTATGAGTGGCCTAGGTGGTAGGTGGTCCTAGTATGACAAGGTACGCCAATCTGCTCTGGGCCAGCATAGTGGAATATGATTTAATCGATATACTCACGGCTTGTAAGTTTCAGTCGATAGCTCGATTAGTTTGGGTACTCTGGCGGTATTGTGGCGAATAGTGGAATATGGCCGAAGCCTCCTGCATGACTAACAATAAACGGCTTAATTTTGCACATGCCTGTTCAAAAAATGTGAATGATTATATCTGATGCCACGTTCACGTATTTGTCGATAAATCTCCTCTGTCACGCACAGTCGCACAAAATCGGGAGTCGAAGCACGGTATCCGTGTTTTACATACGTTACGCGTGACTTTGAACTTTGTGTGTCGTGGAGTTGGAAGTCAATTACATGCAATTTGTATTGCTAATTACGAGACGCTTACATGTAAATCGAGGAGTTACGAATTCAGTTAAGAGGAAATATCTCCCTGTTTTTCACTATACAAACGTATTCCCCTGTTTCCTCCCTGGATTTCGCCATTAGAGCTGGTATTTTTTTTATGTATGATAGATATATACAATCACTATGTCTGTATTTTTTGCTTTTTTTGATATGCCATTCCTATAAAAAAACTATATACATATATGAAAAAAATTTTTTAGAAAACAATAAAAAGCGACACGGAATAATTTACAACCTTTAAGTGAAGTAATTTTTATTAAATTTAGTTGAGATTTGGAAGAGGAAAGTGGGGAATACGATACCCCGATTTTGATGATTACTGCTAAGTAAAACAGCCCGTGGTGCAGTTGTCCTTATCGCCCATCCGTATCGTGGACCGGGTCCTAGCGCAACAGCAAGTGTTTTTCAAATACATATTTCTTCATTCGGTCTTGTTGTTGTGATGTTCTCTTATGAATGAATGTTGATAAATTGTTGGCAAAAGTAGAATCGACTAATTATTTAATTGACAAATTACAGCAATTGTTCTTGTGATAGGTTAGTAGTTAGTTGCAGTGTACATTATTTTCTCTCCAAAGCACGGATTCAGGCCTACCTATAAGGTCGTCACTATGTCTGCTGGTTACTGGAGATTCTGCCATAAGAATAATAATTAATACGTATATTTATATTTCTCATGGTTCGCATTTATATTAAAAACAATGTATTTAATTCCATGCGATTTTATCATCAAGGTAGTCTTTAATTAATATACGAAATATACGAAAATACTTTTGGATATTACACACAGCGCCGTCTAGCCCCAAAGTGCTTGTGTTATGGGTACCAGACAACGGATACAAATACATATATATTACTTTTTTTTGTAAATACATACATATCATACATAAATACACCCAGACTCAAAACAAACACAAATGTTTATCACATAAATGTTTGTCTAGTGCGGAAATCGAACCCACACCCTCTGCACAGCAGTCGGCCACACTACCAATCAGGCTGGGGGGAATCAAAATAAGCTTTTTAGACAAGTTGTACATTTCTAAAAACACTCCTAAGAAGGAGTCGTTCCACACCGCAACGCTTCCGATCTATACTCTTTACCGTAGACTAGGTTTTTATTTAATTGTAACAATAAGTATATGAATATCACATCGTAGGTAGAAGACTCCCAGTAGATTATCCAGACAAAGCACGAACGTTTTTCTGAAGAAAGGGTGAGGAAATGACAAAAAATACTTCGCACGTTTTCCCTTACGAGTCATAAATTTTAATCTTCCGACGACGCTCCTTGTTGGCGAGAGTCGAAAATAAATACAGACCACATTATCGTATTCCAAACGAGCATTCGTTTTCGTGAGCTTTTGATGTTAAATACCGACCATTTTGTGCAATAAATACTTTCTTTAGAATTTGGTAAGTATCTGTAAAAGACCCGTTAAAATATAGACCATTTAGTGCAAGAAATACTTTCTTTAGAATTTGGTAAGTATTTGTAAAAGACCCTTAATTCAGACCATTTAGTACAAGAAATACTTGCCTCAGATTTAGATTGAAATAGAAAAAAATTGACCCATATGATATGGGGTTGCTTTGTTGTCTGTTTCCTACCGTCTCCGTCTGTTATGAACTCGCTTCAGATTCCAGTTGACGTTGAATCTTCAATTAAATTATAGTAATTATCACATTGGCTAATTAAATTAATCGAAACCCATCTCGCGCTCTTGTTGACCAAAAAGTTTAAATATTGTAAAAAAATCATTATATAGGATACTTATCACAGACTAGACGCATAATGACCTAAATGTATTAACCAAGCCAAAACATATAATGGCCTAAATGCATGGCTGTATTTCTAACCATACTTGTGGTTTGTTCCCCCTGTATAAAAATCGAATAAACAAGCTAAGCTTAATTTCTGTATTAACAAGTGACTACGTACCTTTATATCAAACTAACTTTTGCCTGAGGTTCCACCCGCCCTTAGATCGGTTATCGGTGTAGGATTTCAACGGCAACTCCCAATTATAGAAAAAAACCGACACACACTTGACGTTTTTAAGTAGCCTATGTCCTTTCTCGGGACTCAAACTATATGCCAAATTTCATCTTAATCTGTACATCGGTTGAAGCGTGAACGAGTAACAGACAGACAGAGTTACTACCGCATTTATAATATTAGTATAGATTGACTGTTTTAAGATATTGGTGCTGTTGAATTGTTCCGCTTTTCTACTTTTTTCCTTTTTTTCTTTTTCCTCCTTTCCATTCCTTGAGCTTTCCCCTCAATGTTTCGGCGCCTTTTGTCTCATCATGTGTTTACGCATAGTTAAGCACCAAGTGTGTCTTGAAAAAGTACGATGCGAATTTTCCCATCATTAGAATCAATTGCCCATGTTGTACGTATTGTAACATGTTATAACATGTTGTTCCTACATTATAATTATAATTGTAATAACTTATATGGTTGTAATAAAATCATATAATATAATATCACAATAAATTCAGAAATGTGAAGCGCCGTCGGACTTTAAATCAAACATACACACACAAAGACACAGTATGACATCAGTGACCAGCATGAAGTTAGCACCCCATACCATATATAGCACCAATTAATTGTAAAATAATTAGTATAATCTGCATAACATACAACCCAAGCAACTTAAATAGAAAAAGATACAGAACATAGTCCAGGGCATTGAGCTCATTTTCTCCACCAAAACGCGACATTTCATATATATATATACATATATAGTATACGCGATAAATATATAGTGGGACTTTTTGTGATATGTTGGGATGGGACATTATCTCTAGATGACTCGTGAAAAAAAGTCCTACGAGGTATTTTTCAATCATTTTTTTTTGTTTATTTTTAAATTGGATAATTGTTAAAAAAGCCTCTAAAACAATAACGCTTTAATAATTAAAGAATGTCTTAATTAATGACATAATCTTATTAGGGTATAGTTAAGCTAAAGTTAACTTACAATTAAAAAAAATCGGCCAAGTGCGAGTCGGACTCGCGCACTAAGGGTTCCGTACCATTACGGCAGAGACTTATACGGCAAAAAAATTACGATTTTTGTATGGGAGCCCCCCTTAAATATTTGTTTTATTTAAATTAAATTATTTTTTGAAGTTTCTATATAAATAAATACTCTGTGAATATTTTAAGCGTCTTACTGTTGCCGTTATCAATATTGAGCAAAATCGGGCAAAAAAATCACGTTTGTTGTATCAGTGCCCCCTTAACATAGTTTTAGTATTTGTTGTTATAGCGGCAACAGAAATACATCTTCTGTCAAAATTTGAACTGTCTCACTATCACGGTTCATGAGATACAGCCTGGTGACAGACGGACGGACGGACAGCGAAGTCTTAGTAATAGGGTTTTTTTTAGGAAATTTGAGTTTTCCTCAGGCTTTTCCAGGATATCTCGGCTATCCCGCCTGGCGGATCGTGGGACATTATTCTGAGTCATCCGCAGATGTGTCCGAACATATCAAACAAAGTTCCAGGCAGTAAATTATAAATATCCGGGTCAAAACCTAAATGTACAGAACTATATTATACATTCAGTATCACTAGTTATAGTGCGCGCCACGTAAATAGTGTGCAGACACTTATAATATCCCTGTCACACACTCGTTGAATGGTATGAAAAGGAGGCAGAGACATAGTATGGCAATATTACTGGTCATGCCGCATGTCATGCTCCACGTCATGCCCACCGCTCCTTGTTTTGTGTGTGTGTGATGGCGGATCCAATATGATTTTTCTCAAGAGCAGTTGCATGTACGGTACTTGCTGCCGGACCAATTTTACATTATTTTATTTTATTTTTTCAATAAAAAAGTTATTTCTCTCGGTTTGGCTAAGAAAGTGAAGACGTCGACGTTGTTACCGCAAAGCTGTTTTGTTTCAGTGCACTCACCTCATTAGTAAGTTATCTACCTTTACTGCGCTACCTCCCAGTCTCCCAGCTGAACGCAAACCTATTTCTATAAAAGCACAATAAATCGCGTCACACAGTGTGCTGTTATTTCATCAGGACAGGATTTCTTTCTGTACTTCCTTATTTTTAACAAGAAATAAACGTAAAAAGTTTTTGATATCAAGCTTATAAATTGTTAAAAAATAACAAAAAAAATTGAACAATATTAAATGCTTTATCATTAGCACCTGGCTATTATCAAAGACCAGAGTACTTGTCACGACAAACAAAACTAGCCCAATTCGGTGAGGTTACGTGTAGTTTCGTTGCTGAGTTATTGTTGCCACTTTTTGGCTTTATCATCAGACCCTGTATATCGTTTAAGACCAGAGTACTTGTCAAGACAAATCAAACAAGCCCAAACTCGATGAGGTAGCCTCGTTTCGTTACAGAAGTAACCTTTCGGCTTCATCATCACACCAGCTCTTTGGACATCATTTTATTGCATTATCATCCGATTTACATGTGTATGCAAAATTTCAGTTCAAACTCCGGGAAATGGGGCAAATTTAACTTGCAAGATTTTATTACAAAAACCGAGACAGATAAAACTAATTAAAAGCTTGTTAAAAAAATAACTATCGTTATTTTTTATTTTAACCAAGTATCCGTCGTAATAGGACAATAAGATAAAAAACATTGTATTTGTGAGGAAATCAAAATTGTCAGGGGAAAAAAATTAAAAAAAAGGTTTAAAATAATTTATTAAAAGTATAGGACGTCTACAAAATGTTGGCGTGTCCTACAAAACACCAAAATATGTACATGTGTGCGTTAGTAAGTATAGAGCAAAACTGTCATTAAGTATTTGTAAGTTATTAACACACTATGCAAATGTTATACAAACATACAAAACAGTTCGTTTATTTAGGCTACACAGTCTCAAACTACAGTAAAGGGGCGCGCACACGTGCCGAGATTTTGTAGGCAGTCTATATAATTACCCGTATTTTCTTCTTCATTCTTTGGACACAATCTAAAAAAAAAAAAAAAAACGTGAATTCTGCCTTAGTTTCTTTGATCGGCAAGGTTACGTCCTTTAATTACGTGAGGTGACTTTAGCGATTTTCCGACTCCACTCCCTTCGTTGTGAGATGTCGTGACATTTGGATAGACTCCCTCTCCCTCTACTGATATCCCGTGGGATTTTTCAAAATGGGTATTTTTTTTGTAAATACGTAAGTCTTTAATTTATTGTTTTTTTTTCTATGTTTGTGTGAAAATCTTAATGCGGTTCACAGAATACATCTACTTACCAATTTTCAACAGTATAGTTCTTATTGTTGTAAAAAAGTGGCTGTGACATACGGACGGACAGGCAGACAGACATGACGAATCTATAAGGGTTCCGTTTTTTGCCATTTGGCTACGGAACCCTAACTAGGGTCAAAAAAAAACATTTTGACAAAACAATGATTTCTTCCAAAGGAGTGGGTCTACTTTATTATAATTAAAACCATAGTCATTTCAGATATGTGGTAGTGACAATAAAATGACAAATAACACACAAACGAGTGGCTATCGTGTACTAAAGTTAAAAAAAAGGGACTCTACCTGAGTGGTGACGTAAATTTATACGTTAGAGTAGTTCAAATACCCTACTAACTATCTATACTCATATAATAAAGCTGAAGTGTTTGTTTGCTTGTTTGCTTGAACGCGCTAATCTTAGGACCTACTGGTCCGATTTGAAAAAAAATCAGTGTTAGATAGCCCATTTATCGAGGAAGGCTATATAGATGATATATAGGCCATATATCATCACTTTAAGACCAATAGGAGCGGAGCACCAATGAAGAATGTTTCAAAATCGGATTTTTTTTCCTTTTGAGAGCTTTCTATGCGTGCGCTGCGTAAAGGGTTAAAGCTAAAATATGTTTTTTTTTGGTCTTATATTGGTATACGTATAATATAAATGGCTAATTTCAAATGCGTTATTTTATATTAAACAAAAAAAAAATTATAGCCCAGGGGTACAACCGTTAGGAAAAAGTAACCGTGGTTCCACTGGTGGTACTACTGGGGGTACCAAAGATAACAAACGCCCAGAGGGGGTGATCAGATATGTTACAAACACAGTATGTTGTAGCGAACAATTACTTACGGTCGTAAAATTTATCAAGATATCGTCCGACAAATCCGTAATCCTGTAGCCGCTTAGTAAGCGAGACTCGAGATAGCCTGTGTATTAACACAAGTTGAGAACATTTTGTGGCCTCTACCGGGCTTGAACCTAGGGCTTTTGACACCGCAGTTCAATGCACTACTACTAGACGTTCAGAGTCATGAAACGATTTAAATATCTTAAAAATAAAATGGTTTATTCTTGGTCTCAATCCAGGGCAATTAAATACTCTACACATTTTCCTCAATTTTAATCTGCGAAAACTCCTTGTTGGTGAGGGCTGAAAATAAATACAGACCGCATTATCGTATTCGAAACGAGCATTCTTCTCGTGAGCTTGTGATTTAATACCCTTCTGTGCAGGGGATATTGGGGAAATAAAGCGGAACAGTCGTCAGCAAAAGCCTTTTCATGTTGATGCTAATGGAAAAAATTCAGCTAAGGATATTTGCTGAATATATTAGTACATTATTGTTTTGTGATGCAGGTCATCATTTTGTGTCGATAGCCCCTAAGCTATAATTACTTGTTTGTACATAAATTTATACTAAATAATATTTTAGTATCGCTTTCGGCCACCCCAAACCAGCAACTTTCATTGCTAAATCGCGCATTGAGTGAGTATGGCTCGACTACTTTGCATCATTCGCAGCTGACTCGCGACTTGCTAAATGGCAAAACTGAAAGTTTCTAGTGTACGGTAACCCTTATTAACTCGTTTAATTCTCAACATAATAAAATGTGTACCAACCCTCATTTTAAAATATATATAATTTTTTTTATATATTTACTTGTTCCAAGTGCCAAGGGTTTTCGATTTCACTTTGCGCCCTGAGTGGCGAAGGTTCAAGTACATTGAACAGTGGGGACGTATAAGGGGGATAAGGAAGAATATTTACTCATTAGACATGGTAAAAATAATTAAAAAAAATATATTTTATTTTATTCATATGCTTACCTCATTGATAACACAATATCGATTCAATTTTTTAATGATGCAAGCTAGCAATTTATATGATTGTATCGAGTTTTTGATTCAATCAGTAGCTGTAGTAGTTACTAAGACATTTTCGATTGATAGATTAACACAAAAGTGATACCACAAGAATCCTTTGGCAATCCTTTTGCTACGGAACCCTAAAACGCTACACATCAAGTGTTTCGAGATAAATTTAGCATCATAATATACTGGTGACATTATAATCATTAATTACAAGAATGTGTTCATAAGACGCGAAAATACACACATAATTCCTGTTGAAATGACGTAACAGAAACACACGCACGGCGATGATTAATGACTGGTACACACTACAAAGCACAAACCACATATTGTGTATACCCTTATATATTTAGATCTTCTACAGGTGTTGATAATACCTTTAAACGAGCAATTCTTGTATATATGTATTTTTTGTACACTTGCGGTACAAAGGGCGGACTTAATGCCTATAATGGCATTTTGTACCACTCTACCAAAAACAAGAAAAAAAATACAAAAACAAAAATGGTGGTGCGCACAAAAGAATTTTATAACATTTAATAATTTATATAAGAGAGAAACTATGTCATTTCATAATGGAAATACTATAATTATATATAAAATATATAAAATGCATAAAAAAATACAAAAATACGATACAATATTATACGATGCAAAATAAATATAATACACATTATACTAACGTATATATATTAAATATATATTATACAACTATTTTTATGTAATATAGTATGCGGTAAATAAATTAGCGATAAATCAATCTAACTAGGTTTCATTTTCAGAAAACGTCGTTTTCTCCGTGTTTTCAGGCAATGATAAACTGAAAAATATGACTCTTCCTGACATCTATTGGCGAGTAGTAATACTATTATTTTATATAATATATGTTAAAAAAACGAGCAAAGCTCGGTCTCCAGGTACATATAGCTATTTATGCAAATGTTTAATTACTTATTAGTTACAGAGTGTGTTATATAATGTATGAATCTATTTCTTTAATTACCTTTTATTAATACTTTCAATGAATATTGGTTTAAACAATATAAATAGAAAAAAATATTGCAAAGAACATTTACATAAGCTCTTATAATACTGGGTTGCCGTATTTTCAGTCATTTTCTGGCATGCAGGTTTATTTTTAAACCCCTGACGCAAAAAGAGGTATAAGTTTGACCGCTTTGTGTGTTGTGTGCTTGCGTCTGTGTATGTCTGTCTGTGCCAACGTAGCTCTAAAACGGGTGAACGGGTGCGGTTTTTTTTAATTGGAATCAGGTTTTCTAGCGGTGGTTCTTAAACATGTTTATCAAAATCGGTTTAGCCGTTTCATGCTTTACGTAAATTTTATTTCACTGCCAGCGACGATTTTTAAAACAGTGCAAATATACTACAAATTGCCCAAAAAATGAGTCATAAGAATATTAATCAATTCATTGAATGATCATTTATTATTTATTAGTTCATCATTTAAAAGTCTAATCAACCGTACAATATATACTTTTTATTATACTTTTGTTAAAGCAAAATAACTGATTTGTTTGATATTAATATTTCCTTTATTTTTCCAGGTAAATGAAGCGTCGTTAGCGCAAAACCGCTTTGTTTCAGCGAAGTCACCTCATTAGTAAGTTATCTCCACCGCACGGTCTCCCTATCTGAAGGTGAACCTACATAGTTCTGTTAAAGCACAATACAATGGTTATATTTTCTCTAAACAATATGCCTCGTCCTTTGTATTGTATAAAGAACTGAGGAAAAAGCTTTTCTTTAGTGTCTGCTTACAGTTAAAGCCACGCTATTCTTTAGACGTGGAGATTATTATGAGATACTTTTGGCACGAATGAATTCAGAAACAAGAGGGGTTTGAAGTGCATTCAAAGTGCTAACTTCACAGCCAAAAAGTTAATCTTATATAGTATAGTAAATCGAAGTAGTCCAGGATTATGTGTACCTTGGACAGGAACAATTTTAAGAATTAAGAAGGAAGCAGATAGCTAGGGTGGGCAGAATTTAGTAAGCTTCGTCAAGTTTTTACTTCGCCCATACCACAGAGTCTGAAGACGAAAGTATTTGACCAGTGCGTCCTACCTGTTATGACTTACGCCGCCGAAACGTGGACACTTACAGCGGGGCTGGTCCACAAGTTAAAAGGCGCACAGCGCGCAATGGAGCCAGCTACGCTGAAATGACGGCACCCGGAAGAGAACTAAAGTAACCGACATAGCTAAGCTGAAGTAGCAAAAAAACTACTGAAGTTAACAGTAAAATTCAATTAATTGCATAGGTGACTGATTTTTGCATCTAGTGTAGTAACGTTGCCTACATGTAGTTATGTTGCCTACATGTAGTAATATAGGTACCAAATTAAAGTAGGTTGTTCAAAAGTAAACTACAAATTAGATGAATAACTTAAGCAAGCTATAACTTTGAATTCATGAGTCAAAACTGAATTCTGATGCTAGTTGAAATTTATCTGCTACCCTAAGTTTAAGCAACAACTTCGAAGTTAACGCCTCGCTGTTACTGTAGTTTAATGTATGAATTTCCTGGAAACTCTTCGTAATATTCAGTACTCACCAACAGTAAAATAGTGTCGTACTAGTTTCTAGTAAACTATCTGTCATAGATACAAGTAATTGGGAGCTATACTGTACTGTCTCGAGTTCTAGTTCTTTTACAGGATTATACTATACCCGGTTTTTCCTTACTTTTCTTATTTTGTAAACTTTAAACCAAGAAAACTTAAAATAGGCTCAAATAATAAAAGCGACTAGTTAGAATATAGTTTAATCTGTCTGACTTTATCTGATTGTGCATTTCACCTTTTTCATATTTTGAGACCAAATCATATTTTATAAAATATTATAAGTAAGAAAAAACAGGGTGTAAGAAAAACTGACATACATAGCAGAGATGTGGTAACATATAATTCAATGTTGCATACATTTTAAATCGGACTACCCGTCTCGATAAACTGAGATATTTCGTAATATAGTCTACTGTTATGATGCCTTAGTTTGTTGTCTACATTAAAAATTACATTGGTATATTTCACGGTATTTGACCTATGCTTCTGCAAGCGAAAACTATATTATATGCCTGCAGAATAATACCAATACTGCCCTGCTAAGAAAAAAAAAACAACAGTAGCATTTTTGGTAATATTAAGTTTCTTAAAAAAATTTGATGTCTCTGTTACGTAAGTAATATTAAAAAAATACGGTTTTTATACTTCAAATACAATAAAATTTAATCTCACAACTTAGATAACTGTAATATAATTGTAATCCAACATTTTATCAATTTATCTTACAACTCGCTTCATGACACTTGTGCTTTTTCTTCATAGTAGGGCAGAATAATGGACAACACTTACTTTTGCACCAAGTTCATAACGACTGACCGTTTCTACCTTATGCTACTAAGGTTTATATGGGAGGTTCTTACAAGACCTAGAAACCCCCACGTTAAGAACGTCTACGCCTGCACTATGATTATGAAGTTAATACGTAGGTATATATACGTATAAATAAATCGTAGGTATGACATGAGTAAATAATGAAAACTGAATTAGTTAGCCAGTCGAACAAATGAAATTACTCAAAAATTAAGGTTTTGAAAGAGATCGAAAATACGATCACTTGTTTCCATCGGTCATTATTTTTTTACCCTACTAATGTGACAAACAAGCTTACGGTCCGCCTGATGGTAAGCGATCACCGTAGCCTATGGAGGCTTGCGTTGCGTGGTATCATTTATATTAAGGTTTTTTGGATTTTATGATGCATTGTTCCGTTTCTAATTTAGTTTGTGCTTTCGTTAACTTTACTAACATTCTCAAAAAAACGCTCCCCGTAACGACTATCAAGTTTTATTTTCCCAATATTCCCGCACAGAAGGTTATTAAATCACAGGCACACGAGTTGACACGAGCAATACACTAATGTTGCCTGTACCTAATTTCAACTCCACCAACTATCCATAATACTTTATGGTTTTTCATACAAAATTGATTTGCCATGATCTTCGAAGTCCCGTGAATTTCACTTCGTATTTTGGTTTTAAGAAAAGAAAATTAAGTGGTCGCGGTTTTTGGTTTCATGGGATTCTAATAAGCCATTATTTTTTTATATTTTTTTTAAGTTGCTTCATATGAAAAATTTGCCTGGAATTTTTGCTATGAAGCAATTAAAATCGAATGAAACCAAAAACGGTGAGCTCATACATTTTTGTTCTTTTATTTGAAATAAAATGAGAAGTAAAATTTAGAGAACTTTTGAGATTATGGCAAAATTAATTTTGTATGAAAATAATCTGCGGCGTTTACCCTTAAGTTACTTCGATATATGTAAGTATGTATTAAAGGTAAGTATGTAGTAGGTAGGTAGTATTAAGGTATTTAAAAAAGGAAAGGCAGTCAATAATAGAATCTAGAATAAACTAGAAGCCTAAAACCTAAGAGGTTTATGGCTCACTGCAATTTTCTACATTCACTATTATTTACAACAATGACGCATGACAATAATCATTTCACAGATACTTCTTTAGGGATATTTCACAAGCTGCATTCTCACACATGAGTCGGTTTTGTGCCGCACGTTTGCGCAATTACACTCCAAATTTAGACACATATTTGTATATATATACCAAGTTAATGTTTCAATAAATCAATCTACTGAGAATATACAACTGCCCAAAGATAGTAATGTAAACCAAAGACGGACAACAATAAATGGACTGGAAAAAGGAAAACACATTCACTGAGTCCCTGATATTGATTAAAAGGATAAGGAAAAATCCGTTAATACTCTTAACACCCGCCTTAACACGAGAAACGGCAACGAAGCGAAAGAAGAAAAATTCACGTAGACGTGGAAGCAATCATTCAGGGTTTGTACTCTACGCTGCGAGAAACGGTCTGGAATGACACTTTATCTTCTCACCTTTAATTTGTATTAGCAGCGTTACAAACCTGCGACGTACTATCAGGTAATTTAATGTACTCAATTTGTCGACGCCCAGTGAGGATTTTAGAACATTTGTCAGACGAAAATTCACGATTATGAGAAACGGGATCGACACAGTTTAAGCCATGTTGTTTTAAATGTACGGCACGTCTGATGTAAGGCGGCCACCGTGCAAAATCTCATCAAACCTTTAAAAATCTAATTATTCTCTTTTGAAGACCATACTGGAGTCCGTAGAGTATACCCAGGTAGAGAGCAATTTCCACAATTATTACTATTATTATCATCATATCAGCTCATATTGGTCCACTGCTGGACACAACATTTACAGTATCTTGAAAATTTCAAATAAGAACTTGTGTTAATTAGAAATTAGGTTTCGTTTATGTCAACCCCTAAAACCACAAAAACCGATATCGACCCCAAGGGAACCACTTTGGGAATACCTGCTATAGAGTATTCTATTGGATTGAGTTTGGGACCTTGAGCTGGCCAATCCAAGCGACGAATCCCAACCTCTAGCATATACGCTGTCAAATCGCCATCCGGTGAGTGCAAGCGGTATCGTCCATAAAAATTAAACGTTCTCCGAGAGCACTCAACTAAGGTTAGTCATAAGGCATTTACTTATGTTCCATTTTTGATGAAGACCAACTCCGTATCTACTAACGAATTAATTCCTATCCAGAATATAACGGAACTTCAACCGTAAGGGATGATTTCTTCAAAGAATACCTCTACAAAACGTTCGCCTCCATTTTGTAACTATGGCTGACGTTAGTCTTCACCATATAGAGATATTCTGCCTTGTAGCCAGTCCTCTTGAGTCTATGTTACATAATGTAATGCGAAGCTAAGTCTAAGAGCCAGTGGCCAGTTGGTGACTGCGTATATTGGTAGCAAGGAGCCTCCTCTTGACCGCCCATAAACTAATTTGCACGTTCTAACTTCGTCGAGGTTCTTCTTGAGTTCCATATATGAAAATTTACAATGACTATGACTCACCAGAAAACGATCATCCAGTTGTCTGGTAGATACTTGGCGGGTACCATGAAAACTTCAAAAATACCTTTTATTCAAATTAAAAAAAAAAACTTGGGTAATGAAAATGGCTGTTCGTCATTTAGCTGTTCTATGTATATTTAATAAAATTCCATTAATTAAAAATAAAAGAATAAATTTGAAAACAAACGATTATGTTGTAATTGTGACTGTTCATGAATTCTTCTTATCGGAAGAGATTAACATTTTAAATTGTTAAGCTGCTAGTTTTATAGAAAGTACTTTAGGTAACAATTTACTTTTTAGATAATGAGCATCTAAAAGACAATCTACCCCTTAATAGAAAAACACACCGAAATAAACACTTAACTTTAAACATACTTAAGTTAGTTAAAAACCTACGAACTACAAGTATATCTGCGCTTCATTACTAAATGAATTATACTCATATTACTCATAAAGCTAAGTTACTTTATTAGAATGACTTGTATGACAGGTTATAATTACATCTTTTCAGAGTCTCAGATGAGCGTAATTTGATCTAGTTACGCGACCCAACCGTCTCGTTAAGCCGACAGCAATGAAATTATAATATGATGGTTTGCACTGATACTGATCTTGTGTGGTAACGTGTTAGCGAAATAATAATTGGGAAATAATACAATATTAGCTATTTTAATTCCTAAGAAATATCGTTTAATAATTCATTATTTCAAAAACAGTTTAGTATTTAATAATTATAAAGTATTTTGTAACAAAAACATAAACTGACTTCAAATCCCCTAGAACGTAAAAAAAGTAAGCCCCTAAGGCAGACTTATTAACAGAAATTCAGCTACATGTTTTATTCCCCTTGAAATCGATTGTTAAAAATAAAGACAAGTAAAGATAGGTAAAAAGATTCTGTTGGCATCAAACTGTAGCTAAAAGTTACCACGTGTGAGTAACTTATTCGTTTTAACAAACGATTACGATACGAAAATGTTGACCTACATAAACTAATCATGTCAAATAGCCTACATATATATATATATACATATATATATGAAAACACACATATATATATATATATATATATATATGTATGTCGCCCGATTCCCACGATAGTGAATGGTGTCGAAAATAACATTGGGCGCAGAGTGGCGTTGACAAAAAGGGTTTTTAAGGGGTGTATAAAAGGAAAAATTATACGAATATAATGCAATTACAATAAAACGTAACATTGTGTACAGGTAGCTCAATAGCAAACAGAAGTGGCAATGGGTAAGCCACATCATCGCTCGTCTAACCCATAATAAATGGGAAAGAAAGGTTCTCGAGTGGCGAATACTGTATCAGAATGGATATACATGGCATAAAAATTCTGAATCTAAAATGGTATTAAAAAAAAAACATTTTGCAGACTCAAACAAATCACATTGACGCTCGTAGCTTCAGCAATTAATTGACTTAGTGGTTCCGCGTTCCATGTTCTGGTTTTTGAGATGTATTTTGAGTCCGAAGTCACGTAATCGGACGTACCTTAATGGCCGCAAACTGAATCACGTTTCGCTGCAAACTGTGTAGCGGTTTTGTTGTCAACTTTTAAAATTTGAAGCTTTGCGTTTCAGTCCCGGTGTTGAGCTGGTTACTAATACACGTCAGTCCTTATTTGCAACTTAATTTATATCTATACTCAATTGGGTCATGGTTTTATTAACAAAAATTCTGATCGAAAGCTGAATTCCAATAAATAGTTTTATTACCTACCACCGAGCGTAATGTACATTATGCGCTTAATGTTGATAATCCAACTAAAGAGAATAAGTCAAGATTTGCAGTGTGTCATAGAGAATTTATGTCTTTTTAACTTTGCTGGGTAATGACATTAAACGCATTGAAGCAGTTAACAAAAATCACCTTTTCTAAAAACAGTTAGTTAAACATGTCATTTCTAATTTTTGACCAGTTCGAAAAAAATCGTATAATTCGCCGTTTTACAATATGCCTAGGCAGATCGGAAAGTATGGAATATAATTTATCATATAACTGAACAGATTATTATATAATAAAGCTTAGCTGGAAGGTGAAAGGTATAGGCTATAATACTTCACGCTATTAGGCCTAGGCAGTAAATAAACGCGGGTGAAACAGCTAGGATATAAGCAACAACTACTATATATAGGTACTATAGATTCAGGCGAAACAAAAGAATTTTATTTTTCCTTAACTTCTTTGTCTCAAAGGCGCTGTGGACACTGGCGGCCGCAGTCCGCAGTAATAAACGTTTTCATATACTTTTTGCGCTCGCAAAGTTTTTGTCTGTGGCTTTCAAGAAACATCGTGATTTTAAGCAACTTTTTAGGTTTTCTTTACCTGAATATGTAGGTAATATCACAGCTGGGACTCCACTGAGGTTAATGAAAGAATTGTTTCAAAATTACTTTCTTTAAAGTCAAACGAGGTAGTAAGATGATAGCTTTAGTTAGATCACCTAAGTCTTATAAAATCCATACTTGTGAAAATATTTTAAGAACGGATTTTGTGAAAATCTCATGGAAAACACATTTTTTTAAATTATATTGCAGGCATAAGTCTAGGGAAGAAGAAGAAACAAGAAACAATTCTGATAAACACCTGTTTATTAGTCAATTATTAAAAGGTGCAGACTTAACCACTGAGTCTAAGTTCTCTTATTTTTTTAAAATATGTCATGAGATATTAGATATTACTTACGTATATTTTAATAATAACATAGTATTCAATCATATTCATAGTTTGTGGGTCACATAGCTGGAGTCTGACATAATTCTCAACTCATCACTCTCATAACTGCAAGTCCGTTTCATAAGCTCGCAGCTGTGAAGCTCGGCTCAACCCTCGGATATTGCGCAGCGCTCACATGTTAGCTGCCGCCGCAGCGAAACGATTGCATTGATGAGAAGTGCATTGCTCTGGATAGCTACACTGCTTACATTCACTTTACAGCGACGTATAGGTTGTTACGTATTGTATGTTTTCATAATTTTATAGTAATTGAGCAATATAATAATGTGTTTGTGGATAATTTCTCTATGTCTATTTGAGCTTTCGGTGAAATGGTAATGACCTTTTTGGTTATCTCTTCCTAAAATTATTTTCTTTGTCTCCTGTATTATTCAGCTCAAAGTATTAAATGTAATTATTTACGCACATAGCAGTTGTAGTAAGAAATATGCTGGTTAATTACTCTTAAATTTCACGAAGAAAAATTACTACCTAAGTTTTTTTTTGATATTCGTCTTAAGTAACCAGTCAAATTTGGTTGTTTTGGAACAAATAATAATCTAACACTGTATTGATAGATTCCTATCAATCTAGTGTTCAGTAGTCAAAATAAAATAACGATCCTAAAAACAATATCGAACGTAACCTACATTACCCTACGTCACCTCGAAGTCTCCAACCGTAACATTCGGGTTTATTAGTCCAGTTTGCATATATTACTGGCAGTATACCGATACAGTGTAAAACGGGGCTTGCCAAGAGAACGTGGAGAGCTTACTAATTAACTTTAGAACATTTCATCAAACTTATTAAAATGTTGCAAGTTTAACTCCTTTTCTAACCAACGTAAAACAAAGGAGGCTATCAATGCGACCCGTATGCCGTATAATTGCACAATATTACACTACTACTACTAACATATATACTTTATGTGGGTTTCTAAACAGATGTGTCAAATTTCATTGGTATATGTGTGTATGTATGTATGTTTGTCTACACTTTTCTCGGAAACTAAGGATCAGATTTTAATACTTATTTTATTACCTAAGTAACCTTTAGACAAACGGAACAGTGCAAGATTCATCAAAATCGGTTCAGTAGTTTCAAGATAACGCATTGGTTTAACGTTAGGAATCTTAACATTTTATAAAATAATAACGAAGGCCACAATCCCCTATATAAAGTCCCGAATTCGGGCGGAGCCGCTGGCAAAATGTAGTAGATAATAACGGACCATTTGCAAAATTCTGTCTGACAAATTATACCTACATCAAGTTTATGTGATCCGTATATATGCATCTCTATTAAACTGAGACATCCTAAGTACTTGTAGCGTTTCCAATCCACAGTTCACTACTGGTCGTCCGTCTGATAAGCACAGCCTCGCTCACGTCAGCTCACAGCTGACTGAAGCTGAAGCGTAGCTCTCGGATATTGCTCCGCTCACATGTCAGCCGGCGCGCCGGAGCGAAGCGATTGCATTGATGAGAGATTCATAGGTCTGTATAAACCCGCCGTTTGCATACATCTGCTGCCACCCCTTCACTTTGATACAACGTAAAATGGGGTCGTTTGTTTGAATGGCGGGTTTTCTTGGTGTGTGTTATAGTTAAGCGTTATGGGATTATCTTATAATAGGTAACTGCGTGTGTAGACATTGGAAAGCAGTAGAAGTCATGTAAAAGTAATATAGCAAAGATGATTTTAAAAGGTAACAGAACGTCCTGTAAATTAAGTCTCAGAATTGGCTGAGCGTCGGTTCTAACGTATTAATCCTAGAATCTTTGCGGTGTTGTGGAAGATGAGGTAAATTTTATTATGATACTAGCTTTTGCCCGCGCTATATTTGATTATAGCCGTAAGATTTCTACGGCAAAACCTTGAACAACCGTGATTAAGACTCTTAGACACATACCTATACACAGATCAGAGCGGACAAAGAGATACAGCCCCACGTCCGATAGGCACGTGACCAGACTGACCGCTCATTGTAAAACCTAGATTTCATAAGGAATATTTTTTCGGTACAGAAACTAAAAAATATAACATGAACTATAAATCAGATCTTAGTAAAAAAGTAATATAATTAAAGCAAATCTGATTTGTTTTATTAATATCTATTTTATGAAGAAATGACCTAAAGACCGAGCTTTGTTCGTTTTTTTTTTAACAACGCCATCTATTGTCAAGTAGCTTTACTGTTGCTTAACAACGCTATTTATTGTCAAGTAGCTTTAGTGTTGCTGTGTCGGTAAAAAAAAAAAATTAATAGTATTACTACTCGCCAATAGATGTCAGGAAAAGTCATATTTTTCAGTTTATCATTGCCTGAAAACACGGATAAAACGACGTTTTCTAAAAGTGAAACCTTGCTAGATTGATTTATCACCCCCGAAATCCTCTTCATACTAAATTTAATAAAAATCGTTGGAGAATTCGTTATTGCTCGTTTAAAGGTATTAGATAATCAAGATAGTATCACTCTTAATTTTCATGAGGAAATTGAATATAAGAACAAAATGGAGGGTCAGAATGATTTTTCTCTTCATGCTGTAATAGCTAAATTAAGTATTACAATAGTAGCTACATATACATAAGTCCACTACATATAAGTAACATATATTTTTTTTGGTAAATAGCTTCATTACGTACTGGTAAAGTGGATGCTAAGACGTTATTTACTCCCACGGGCTTTGTCTTTGTAAATTTGTCTTTCCTTAAGGGAAAGCGGGAGTTTATAAAACCCACGGCGATATGATTCATTATGTCATTGAACGCACGGCGCGCGCTCTACTTCTACGATTAAACAGTACGTAGACTTTACGCACTGATTTATCTACTATATCAAGTATGTACAAAAGCGCCATCTGTAGTTAAATATATGATTTTATTTTTCTGACCCGGTCAAAAATCAATCGCCATTTGAAATGGTGTGAACTTATAACGACATTAGCAACCAAAAAAGTTTACACTTTAGCCAAAACTTTTAATTCATAAATTCTCTAGATGTCGCTAGATGGCTATACACTTCTGTTCCCACCATTTTTATTTTAGTGAGTTTCTTTATTTACAACTTACAAAAGAAATAAAAAATTGGCTTAAATATAAATGCGACACCGCTAAATATAGTTAATGTGGCTCAAGAAATAAATTTAAATCCCTTACCACCAAAGCCTAAAGACAAGAAGCTACTTAACGGCATACGCCAGTTTTATTACCTACAGAAACAAGAAACCGAGTTCGTTTTCAGAGAATGTTCTAAGCTTACTTTGGGGAAATTGCCGAAAAATGCAAACCGTCTTCGTTATAGACAATATACTCTATGTTGAAGAGCATTCTCGAGTCCAAAAATTCCATCAATATTGAACAGTATTTAAAATTAACAGCATTTTTGAAAAAGAAGTCAGATGTGTATGCGAGTTAAAAATCGAAGAGTACTTACGGGATAAAATGTAGAAAAAATTGAAAAAAATATATTGAAGCTCCTGGCGATAAATATTTACACACTAAGGTTCCTAACTTGAACAACTTTCATTGTGTTTTTAAAAATTGAAAAATAATTTTTAAGTAGGTATGTAAGTTTTTTAGCCTCATATTTTTATTTATATTATATCTACTCGCAAATGTGATGAAAAACATTGTGTGGAATACGGGTGGTCGGGTCTAAATGACCTCTCGTTAGTACTCTCTCTTAGTACTCGTTCGTTCGTTCCGTTAGTACTCGTTACACTCGGTACTGTATCAAAATGGATCAAATTCTTAAATTTTTTACTTGTTTCAGTACGCCACACCGACGAAAGTGTTACTAGTCTGCCCGTTGCACCGTTGCGAGATAATGGAATAGTAGTTTTTAGTTTTATTCGCGGAAAAATCTATTCACATTGAAACTCTCGGTTGAGTTAAAAATATTCTATGTCGCTATCTGTCTACGGCTATGCCTGTAGCAAAAATCAAGTCATACAGTTTCTTCCTTGCGACCGATGTTAATAAATAGTGGACTGTGTTTACCCATAAAAGAATCTATTTCCGTTTGCAAAGAAACTATTTATCGTAACGGAGAAGGTCATAGGATAGATATCTGCGACGTTTACTAAACTAAACAACGAATACAAAATTACAAAAAGATTTTTGCATCTATGAATAAGCTGAGATTAGGAACTATTTAATACGTTCTAGTTGTAGTCTGTGCAACTATTATATCCTAACTATCTAAATGTAATCGAATCGCGTATAAACGAAACTATCGCCATTAGATCTGAGCGAGTACCGTGTCAAGTCCTTGGGGATTTGCTAGCCGCTGCAGCCACGTTTGGTGTTCGAAATAGCACAATAGAAGTAATTTTTATTATGGTTCGCAAAGGGAGAATAATGGTTTTTATATTGAACTTTTAACATGATTTATTTGCAAATGTGATTTTGCACATATAAATATTCTATTTGTTTAATTACTAAACAAATTATATAAAATTTTCCATATTTATTCGTACATTTAATTTCTCCAAAATTTCTCTATCAGCTGATTATTTACCCATGATTGAGAAAATTCACCTAATCTGGTGAAATTTAGTGACTACCAGTTTGAAATATACATGAGGTGTTGTTAGTATTGTCGTACTTAAGTTAGACGTTTACCTAAAAGTCCGCGAAAAAAACTTTTAAAATTTTTGCTGTCCTAGAATTTTTGTAAATGTATGTCTTTTTATCTTCATAGCTCTTTCCCCCCGAAGAACGAGTAACCAGTGGCTGGACACACACCCACACCATAATATGGTGGACAACCCCTTTTCACCAAGCCCTTAGTCCTACGTGACAGTTGGTGAGCCCATGGTAGCAGTCGTCAATTACAAGCCTTAAAGTAATAAGTGGTAAAATAAAAGACCAGGAAAGTCAGAAGTGGGCAGGGGAACAATATCTGTAAAGTAAATTATAATTTAAATGAATGTGTACGATATTGTGCATCAGTGTAAAACCGTTGGAACTCGATATTCAACTGGTATTTTTAATATGTATCGCTATTCCATTCGCGTAAATTAAACAAAATAACTTCTTTCTATTATTTCTCTACAAAAATACAATTTCAGTTTGGACACACAAATAAATTATTTTACCATCTGGCCTACGGTTCCGAAAACCCAAATCTTAATTATGGAAACGTTGAACTGTCTCCCGGGAGCGGATTTAGATACAGATAACTTTCTCATTTCCTCCGGTACTCGCTCGATCACGTATCGTACAGGAGCCGTCCCTGGCGCGCCACTTCGATGCCTGTTCGATTGCCGATATATCAATCGCAACTATCAATTCCCGTGACTGACGTCACAATTACCCGTTCTGACGTGTCAATCTACGAAATCCTTATTTTTTTTAAGATTTTATAAATATGTATTCTACATGTATTTATTTATATAAATTACTGTAAGTATAAATTATGCATCTTTCAGTAAACTTTCAGTTTTCAGTTAAAATTCAGACGACTTTAAATCAATCAACACTGTGAATCTACACTGCAAACGAACACTAAATCAACACTGCAAATAAACATTGTAAATTAACACTGCAAATTAACACCGAAAACAACACTGTAAATTGACACTGGAAATCAACACTGGAAATTAAGACAGCGAATCAACACTGTAAATCAACATTGTAAATCAACACATTGTAAATTAAGACTGCAAATTAACACCGAAAACAACACTGTAAATTAACACTGGAAATCAACACTGCAAATTAAGACAGCGAATCAACACTATAAATCAACATTGTAAATCAACACTGAAAATCATCACTGTAAATGAACACTGCAAATTGACACTGTAAGTCAGCACTGCAAATTAATACTGCGGATCAACACTGTGAATCAACACTGCGAATCAACACTGCAAATTAACACTGCGAATCAACACTGCAAATTAAGACAGCGAATCAACACTGAAAATCATCACTGTAAATTAACACTGCAAATCAACACCACAAATTAACACTGTAAGTCAGCACTGCAAATTAACACTGCGGATTAATACTATGAATCAACACTGTAAATCAACACTGCAAATTAACACTGCGAATCAGCTCTAAGAATCAACCCTTTAAATCAACACTGTACATCAAAACTGCAAATCAACACTGCCATTCACCACTGAAAATCAACTCTTTTACAAACTATAACAGAAGGGTACATAATATTAGTATGTGAATATAAGTCATGCCTTATGCGCTTGTGGTAAAAAGCTATTACATAGTCTTTAAGTAGCGAAATGTTTATATTATCAGATGTAATGTTTATATTTACAGGTTTGTATGGAAAAATTTCAATTCTTACATTTTTTGTTTCGTTTTCATTTTTCTAAACTAATATTGTAACGTGAAACGCACGAAATTAAATATTAATTTTTGTCGACATGAGCTCACAGCACTCGCAAACTCGCAACTCGTAAGGCCCGACGTTCTATGAAGAAATAATTCTTCATTTGTGCGAGGGAAACGATGAAATAGGATTTCCGGAGATCCTCTCATTTCTTTTTATATTATATACTCTGAATTTTAAATAAAAGTGTTTTCGGGGCCTTTATTTACGAATAAATCGAGTCAAAGTTTAGAGAGAGCGTTTGAAAATTTAATACTGTTTGACTTCTTTTTATGAATACAGTGTCTAATTTATCTTCTTGGATTACAAGAACATTGTTCCGTTTTATTATTTAGTACTAGACTCTACGCGTCAAGTATGTTCCCGATATAAACTTTGACACCCGGTTCCACTCCTTTGCCGATTTCTTAATTTTTTTTTCGGAGCCGATTATAATTATGTCGGATGGAACGCTAATTTGAAATTCTAGGACATGAGTTCTGATCTTGAATTGTCAAAACCTATTTAGTACTTTTTTTAGTGGTGCATATAACTATGTGTTTACTTATCATGCGAATACTTCTAACTATCTAATTTTTCTTGTTTTATTTATTTGTATCGGAAATATAATTATTTATGTAAAGTACACATAAAGCTATCAAATTACTGTTACAGAATTTCCATAACTAATGTAATTTTTTTTATAAATTAATTTTCGATTTTACGCTGCGCTGTCCTTTAATCCATACTAATATTATAAATGCGAAAGTAACTCTGTCTGTCTGTTACCTTTTACGCTTAAACCGCTGACCGATTTCAATGAAATTTGGTATGGAGAGATGTAGTTTGATTCCCGGGAACTTAAATTCTACTTAAAACCTCAAGTGTGAGTTCTTTTTTTCTATAATTGAAGAGTTGCCGATAGAATGCAACACAGATAATCTAATTTAGGACGGGTGGAACCGCGGGCAAAAACTTGTTTGAAATATATTTTTTGCCACTGAAAATTTAACTCTATTTGAGACCAACACCGTCGATTTCAGCTTAACCTCTATAAAGTAGATGTGTATGGCCTGTGATAGGGGTCTTCTGGTTTAGTAATTGTCTCTTGTACTTTCAGTAAATTCTAGAAGCTTTCTAATACCAATATCTTCGTGTCCATTCAGATGCGGTATCTCGATATAGAACCAATTAAATGCATTCAGTGAGCAATTAGCTTCGATGCAGATTTCCTGCGATGAGTCTGATCAAAGCAGATTGATGAAAACCAAATGGTTGAAAGGATTTAATCTATCATCTATGGCATCATGTCGGTTGAAAGCTTCATAGTTAAATTCTTTTTGTGTTTAGATATTAGTTGATTTATTATCTAGGGAGAATATTTAAAAATTATTATTTTATCTTATATAACTAGACACACGATTTTCCATCAACCAAACCAACCAAAAAATTATTGGATTTAATTTGCTGGTATTAGTAGAATTTGGCAGATGATTAGTATAATTTCGATTATAAGTAGACTTTATAGGCATAAAATTGCGATACGATAGTAATTCACATAATACTTTTGTGGAATAAAAAAACATTTCTGTCAATTTTCAGCAACGATATAGCTAAATTTATAATCCAAGACAACAAACTTGTAGTATTGTAGCTATTCGTAGCAGCGTAGCGGCGTAGATTCTCCTAACAATGCATGCTACGTCACGCTACGCCGACCACGCTCCTTCAGCTACGTGCTCCCGCATAATAAGGTTCTCAATACAAATGCATTAGCCAATTTGTGCTAAATAAAAAGAAGATGGAATAGCAGTACTTATGTATATATTCACTGCAGTGTCCTGGTATACATATTATTATGTACTAGGTTTTAACCGCGACTTCGTCCGCGTGTACTTTTGAAAAAGGAAGCTGGGTTTTCAACCCTCGTTTTTCCCCCTAGAAAGCGATTTTTCAAAAGCGGTAAAACATGTTAATCTTTATTTTTAGCCTAGAGACAACATTCCAATTTTTATATATTAAGCTTAAATATTAATAGATTTTCATACAAACTTCCAATCCCCATGTTTCTCCTTTAGGGGATGAATTTTGCAAAAGCCTTTCTTCCGTGGAGCCCTACGTCAAATAAGGAACCCAATTAAACGAAAAATCAATAAAAACCTTATCTGTAGTGCCAATTGGGTAGGCGGCGGCGGCAACCTGCATCGCCGCTCCGTACACGAGGTAATTTTACCCGTGTCGCTGGCTCGCACTCAAGTGGATAGATTAGTATGCTAATTTGAATTTAATTAAATTTATTTTCTGAAGCCAGCAGTACACGTTGGCCGATGTTGGCCCACACGCTATTATGCGCCATGGCCATTGTGTTAACACGCAATCCACGATCCGCTACAATTCTCTAGTAGCGGCGACTGCCTGTTTCGGCATTGCTTACATCGATGGGCCAATACCTGTACACAATGGCGATGGTGGAGCATGTGCCAACATCAGCCAGTGTGTACTTGCAGCATAATATAGTTGAGACTCTGTTATGTTTGGACACAGACCATATAATACTATAGGTACTTATGATAAATAATTGTAATAAAAAATACACAACATTTTAATATCATGCTCTATTTAACAAAGTACTTATAGTATAATAGTTTAGACCGTAATGTTTGGTCACAGAATATATAATACTATACTTATGGCTAGTATTTGTAATAAAAAAATACAGTCGTATAACATTTAAAATATCATGCTCCATTTAACAATGTACTTGTAGCAAAATAGTTTAGACTGTTATGTTTGGTCACAGACTATAATAATAATAATAAATATTTTTGGACATTACACACAGCGCCGTCTGGCCCCAAAGTAAGCAAAGCTCGTGTTATGGGTACCAGACAACCGATACAAATACATAAATATTACTTTTTTTTGTAAATACATACATATCATACATAAATACACCCAGACTCAAGACAAACACAAGGCTGCGAGGGAGTCACAGTTATATAGTCACACTATATAATACTATACTTAAGGTTAGTAATTATTATAAGAAATACACTCGTATGACATTTTAAATATCATGCTCCATTTAATAATGTACTTGTAGCATAATAGTTTAGACTGTTATGTTTGGTCACAGACTATATAATACTATACTAAAGATTAGTAATTATTATAAGAAATACACTCGTATGACATTTTAAATATCATGCTCCATTTAACAATGTACTTGTATCATAATAGTTTAGACTGTCATGTTTGGTCACAGACTATATAATACTATACTAAAGGTTAGTAATTATAAAAAGAAATACACTCGTATGACATTTTAAATATCATGCTCCATTTAATAATGTACTTGTAGCATAATAGTTTAGACTGTTATGTTTGGTCACAGACTATATAATACTATACTAAAGGTTAGTAATTATAAAAAGAAATACACTCGTATGACATTTTAAATATCATGCTCCATTTAATAATGTACTTGTAGCATAATAGTTTAGACTGTTATGTTTGGTCACAGACTATATAATACTATACTAAAGGTTAGTAATTATTATAAGAAATACACTCGTATGACATTTTAAATATCATGCTCCATTTAACAATGTACTTGTAGCATAATAGTTTAGACTGTTATGTTTGGTAACAGACTATGTAATACTATAATTAAGGTTAGTAATTATAATAAGAAATACACTCGTATGACATTTTAAATATCATGCTCCATTTAACAATGTACTTGTGGCATAATAGTTTAGACTGTCATGTTTGGTCACAGACTATATAATACTATACTAAAGGTAAGTAATTATAATAAGAAATACACTCGTATGACATTTTAAATATCATGCTCCATTTAATAATGTACTTGTAGCATAATAGTTTAGACTGTATAATACTATACTTAAGGTTAGTAATTATAATAAGAAATACACTCGTATGACATTTGAAATATCATGCTCCATTTAACAATGTACTTGTAGCATAATAGTTTAGACTGTTATGTTTGGTCACAGACTATATAATAATATAATTAAGGTTAGTAATTATAATAAGAAATACACTCGTATGACATTTTAAATATCATGCTCCATTTAACAGTGTACTTGTAGAATAATACTTTAGTTAGACTGTTTTGTATGATCACAGATGATATAATACTATACTTATGGTTAGTAATGGTAATAAAAAAAATACACTCGTTCCAATTTTTAAATTTCACGCTTCATTTAACATACATGCAAAAGATACAACAGTTTTCACTTAATGACAGCCCCGGACAGTGAAATTAATGAGTATGTAGTTTAAAAGATATAAATTATAATATACTAATATTCTAATAAATGATACACTTACATTCGGTTTTCTGTAACAAAAAGCTACGCAGCATGCTATGTGTAATATAATATAACCATTCGCACTTTAACCGTAACTGTTATGCTAGCATTACCATCACCGTGCCGTAACATTAAAAAGTAAACCTCCTATAAGCTAAGTATCCACCCAACAAAGTTAATGCCATTATTAGCGTTATATTTGTAACTTGTCATAAGTTCACGGTACAGCGGTTTTTATTTACATTACTTAGTTGTTATTCAAATTAGCTAATGTTTTATTCAATAGTGACGGCGGGAATGGAGGATAATTGCCGGTGTGACGCGGAGACTTGGAATGAATGGGTAACTAATGGAGTGGAAGTGGCCTTATACGAATATGTAGATAATGGGAAAGAGCCTGATTTTGAGTAATATTGATTACGTGACGTAATGGACCGTATTTTGTTGGAAAGGATATTTAAATTTATATTAATAGGCAGTGTTACTTGGCAGTAAACTTGTGTTTGACATTGATGACGCTATATGTTACTAAGAAGCTTAACCCATTATTATTATGTTAATTGCAATACTGGATATAAATTATTAGTATAACACTTTAGTAAAACCGCGTAACGAGGAGCTCCCCTCCTGGCGCTGACTCACCTTCGGGTTCGAGGCTCACGCTGGTCGAAGGGACGACCCCAAGAGCGACAACCCAAGCCGAGGCTCTCCCCGCGGGGAGCCCTTGAGCGTTGGGCGCTCTATGGGCTGAGATTCCTTCAGAGTCTCGCCCCAAAAAGTCCGGTGCAGCAGTAATGGCTGCATGAGCAAACTGCATAGACAGTCAGAAAAAAGAAAAAAACACTAGTGCAAGTACATTAGAGCAGACGTATCCTATAGTGAAGACCGCGTGTGGAAAGGCGAACGCCGTCCAACCCGTAGGACCGACGACTTAACTTGCAGTTTTTTTTTGCCTAAAGAATTTAAAAGTAGTGAAAAGCGGTCAAATTAGTATTTTTTAATCGTTAAAGTACATTTACCATGTGTTTATTTTTGTCTGGGTTCGAGTATATCTCGTAGACAATAAATCATTATATTTCTGTCGGATGTAGTAAGCAAATCCAAAGTAGCCCGTGCTCAAAAAAATGTAATTTAGATTGAGGTACCTATAGCCTCATAAAAAAATACTTGTGCACGAGTCGCGCATTAGGTAAATTAGTCAGAAATATGTTTTTGGACATAACACAGCGCCACCTAGTCCGAACTAAGCAAAGTACTATGCATACCGCAGACGACGGATTATAATAGATACATATATATAAATACACTTTCTTTTTTGTAATAACATATAATATATTAAACATAGAAAAACCTATTCTCAAGGCAAACACAAATGTTCATCACATAAATGTTTGTCTTGTGCGGAAATCGAACACGCGCCCCGTGATTCAGCAGTCCAGTCATTCACCTACTGAGCAACGGAGCTGACATAAGAAAACGAGGAAAATATACATAGGGTTACAAATTTGTTTATGAGTTTTGATTATTAAAAAGTCCAAAATATAAGAGCAACATTTTAAACACGAACACGAAATGGTCTAAGCCAGTAGTTCTTAATCTTTTTAGGTCCGTTACCCTTATGATCTAACTAGGGTAACTGATTTTACCCCTCCTTCCAACGACGAACTCAAGCAATACGTGTTAAAACAAATACGTAGACTTTATTAAACATAAAAACAATCGCATAGTAAATTTTGAGATATTTTTACTTTAAATTATATTTATAAGCTAGGTTTAACTCAACAAACATAAAATAACTAAAATGAAGTAACTTAGGAGTGATTTTACAATCGTCAGTTAAAAGTTTAAGGCAAACATTGGTATGATGAACGCTTGTGTATTGGTTTATTTATCTGCATAAGTATGTATTTATCTATGTGTGTATGTATGTATATCATCTGCCCAATATCCATAACACAACTTTTGGCTAGACACGCTGTGCTGACTTGTCATTTTGAAATTCGGCGTTCGAGACAACTACCAGCTCATAATTACCCCGGCGAAATACAAGTTTTACCCCTGCGAAGTTAATTACTCTCAGGTTAGGAACCAAGGGTCTAAGCGGAAATAGTCAGTTGGATTGTAACCTCAAAGTCTACGGTAACGAACCATTAAACTAACACAGGAGATGCACTTCCTATTTATAATTATAAAATGATTAGTGTATAAAATGTTATATTAGATTGTAATATTTATTTAAAGTCACCAAAAACGCGTCATAATGGGGTGTTTGAACAACCTACACCAGTTTGATGTTTTAAAATGTTTATTTTTGTTATGTTTATAGCAAATATTGCTATTTTTTTATTTTTTAGCAATGTTAGCAATCAATTTATATAAATATAACAAGGTACTTATGTATTTCAGTAAAATTTAGATACAACAAACTTTATTTTCTACAAATTAATATAAATAAGTTGCAGAGTTTGTTTTTTTGTTCGAACGTGCTGAAACTACCAATCGGATTTAATTATTTTTTTTATTGCATTTGATAGTCCAATTCTTGAGGAGAAAAACTTCACGCTACAACCTTGAGAAGCGGGCAAAAAGGAAAAAGTCAGAACTAAAAGAAAGGGATACATTAGCAAAGCAAAAGGGCAGAACAATCAACCAGCCAGGTCAGCTAGTCTAAAATAAATAAAAAACGCTAAACCAATATAAAACCGCAAATGGATAGATAAGGTTTCGGGATCTTAATATTTGTCGTACCTCTTACCTCGTGCCTGCCTGACATTGTTTAAGCAATAATGTAATTATAATAAAATAATGTAATAAACAACAAAAATTGTCGGGCCCTTAATATCTTTTCTCTTTGCGTGGGCGAATGTACTTATGGATAATGCCCGTAATAGAGATATAATAATCATAAATTGGAACTTTATTGTTATTACTACAGAATAGTTGAAGACGGTCTTGAAACTAAACAAAGTTGGTTTCTTCTTCTATTCTGTGGTTGTTGTTCTGTACTAGCTACGTTTGTTTCTCTTTTTCAAAACAACTGACGCGCCACCTATTGTGAAAGAGTTGTACTAATTCAGACACCTTTCCCGGCGTGTGCACAGCAATTACCCAAAATATCATTTCAATCGGTTTCCTCGTAGTACGCGAGTCCGAATCGCACTTGACCAGTTTTTCTTTCTTAGTAACCTTCCCCGTAGTGTGAACAATAACTTGCCAAAATTTCATTACAATCGTTTACACTTAGGGCGCCAGTCCGACTCGCACTTGACTTTCCTTTGTTAAAATCTTGCCCAAACAATAACGAACTCAACAAAAATAGAATTATCCAGTGCTGCAGACGTTCGGAAGTTATGGCGTAACCAAGAAAAACAAGGGATTCATTTTATATATGTAGATTATTTACCTGTGTTTATTATTTTTTTTGTTTGTAAAATACATATATGTGGGACACTTTGGAACCATTTGATCATTTTTTAGGGTTCCGTATCCAAAGGGTAAAAAACTGCACCCTATTACTAAGATTCCGCTGTCTGTCCGTCCGTCCGTCTGTCACCAGGCTGTATCTCATGAACCGTGATAGTTAGACAGTTCAAATGTTTACAGATGATGTATTTCTGTTGCCGCTATAACTGCAAATTCTAAAAAACAGAATAAAATAAACATTTAATGGGGCTCCCATACAACAAACGTGATTCTTTTGCTCGATATTGATAACAGCAACAGGTAGACGCTTGAAATATTAACAGAATATTTAGTTATATATTTACTTTAAAAATGAATAATGAAATTAAAATAAAACAAATATTTAAAAAATATACATCAAACGTGAATTTTTTGCCGTCTTTATAGATAATGGTACGGAACCAGGGTTTTGTAAGATACGGGAATGAACCACTGGCGTGTTGCATGCATCTTTAAATGTCTGAATTTATGAATTCAAAATACATTTATCGTACAGCGCTATCTGGTCCAAACAATGTAGGCAAATCAGCAAGCCAGAAGTGTAACATTTATATTTTTGTCGTGTGCGAGGATCGAACGAAAATGCAAGATTTTTAAGAAGTTTTTCTAAATCTAAATATTTAAAAGAAAACTCAAAAAGAAATAGCATCACCTAAAAAGAGTTCGGGTAAACCAACCGGAGCACGTAAAGGTTGAAGGAATTCAAAAAAATCCAACAAAATTTTATAAATATTCCCGCATCAGGCAGGGTCGAGCTTCGTACTTTGCGCGCTTGGCTTATCTAGATTATCTTGGGATTTCCCTCGGATATTTCGACCGTGTCCGCTTATTGCGTTTTGTCTGCCGCGTGGCCATGGATTGACGTCATCAATTGAGACGGTTTATCCGCTCACAAATGTCAATTTTTCTTTTTTTTTATGTACCTATATTTCGTTTGAACACTGAAAATAAAAGCGGTTTAGATGGATTAAGATTTTTATTTTCTTATGTTATTATATATTATTTTGAGTATTTTTTATTTTACTTAGTTATAGTAGCGCAGGGATTTAAAGTATGAAACTTTGCTTCACAGTCATTTCTGTCCGTAATTATAAAGAAACCACTAAACTTTCACTGAGCTTTTCTCTCCGTGGCTATAGATTTGCTTAATTAGTTAATTCTTTCCACTACGATATCACAAGAAAGAAGTGAAGCATCAATATTTCACCTTCAAAAGTCATTGCATTTTCCCTTTTTTTCACAAAAGATTCGTTGAAAAGAAATTTTCAAAACTTCAAAATTTTACTTCCAGCAAACACCAAGATTTTTTAAAAATCCTGTCAAATTAAATTCACATGAATAAACTTGTTTTTTTCTTTTCAGATAAATCGTGGTGTGATGACAGGTGCGTTAGCAACAAATGAAAGATAACGGTGCGCGTGTGAGTGTGATGTACAAGTGGTTCTGAAGTGGTGTGCGCTTTGTAGCGCGCTCGTGCGAGTGCGAGAGAGTCGGTGTAATGGTGCGGTCATGGCGTGCGCTGGCGCTGCTAGCGACGCTCTTGTGCCACGTGCAAGCGCGACGGGAACAAACCTATCACAATCAGTTCGCCGTCCACGTGCCCGGCGGGAAGCACCACGTGGATGACATTGCGAGGAGGCATGGGTTCGAAAATCATGGCCAGGTGAGATGGTTTTTCTTATTACCGAACCAATCTTAATTAGATGTGACCTAGCGCTGGGCGTTTGGGAAGCAGATTTACGGAATCCGTGAATGTAGTTGTATAGAAATGCATACAGCTATAATTTTATTTGCTACATTCATGGATTTCGTAAATCTCCTTTCCAAACGCCCAGCGCTGACAAATTCTGAATTCTCTTTGGAAGGATTGAAGATATCACACTAGTTTGAAATTTGAAAGATTGTAAAATTAGTCGACATTGCCCTTTACAGGTCAGTCCTCTTGAAATATAAGTTGAACTTGAGCTGACGCCATTATTAAAAAAAGAAATACGAAAATATATTTTTGCAAAGATAAAGAAAAAGAAAGCGATCGCGTTGCGGTCGCTCATTGGCCTTACCTACAGTCCCAAAAATGGTCGAGCTTTGTTCGTCATCTCACATTTATAAGTTGTTGTCTTATATAATTGTTATTGTTTTACCCGTCGCCATTTACATAGCTAGGTGGTGCTGGGCTGGTCCTCAGCCCACCCCCAATGCCTGGTAGCCTCATCAGAAAATAAAAATATGCTTATCCAAGCTAAAGTAAAAAATATAATACATATCGACAACTTCGCAAGTTTACGAACCTCACAGTCAAGGTATTGTATGTTTCTGTTCCCAATCAAAAGTTATTGAAATCCAAATACCTAATACTGTTTTAAAATTTGGACTCGATAGATATCTACTTACATGGTTGAATTGTAAGGCTTTTACATTCAGACTGACAAATGGACAGACTTGAAAAAACTCTTAGTTGAAGATGGACCCCTATAGAACAATTTTGACGTCAGTCTCTCAGTCTGTCTGTTTGTCAAGACGTTTTTCTTCTCTAGAGATATCAAGTCAAATATCCATAGCCCTGCGAAAATTTTCGAGTTTAATTTTTAGTCTACAAAGAAGCCGTAAAATTACCTATTTGTCATTGGACTTCAATGAGGTCGATGGCGGCTCAAAGGTTTCGATTTCACCTTGCGTTCTAAGTAGCGGAGGTTCAAAGTCGGCGTGTGCCAATAAGTCTTTTTATTAATTTCTCAAGTATATTGATTATTAACGCCACTGGCTTTCGGCGAAGGAAATAATCGTAAGGAAACCTGCATACGTCACAAAAAAAACCGTACGTGAGGTCTGTATTCCGCACAGGTCCGCGTGTGGACAGTGGCCGAAATCACCCTCGGTGAGGGTAAGCCATGCCCCAGCAGTGGGAACGTATGACGCTGACGATGACCTTAATGAACATAATAAATAATATTCAAAAACTATGTATCCGCCACTCAAACACCTAAATTTTCATCCTCGCAAATAAATATATAAGTACAATCTAATTAATATAAAAAAAAAAAAAATATATATTTCATTTCTTCAAAAATATTTTGTGAAACACTTTGATCTTTATTCGCGCCTGTCGCTTCCTGATTGAGTTTCTCACAACGACAGCGAATTTCCTATTCGCTATTATTATAAAGCTTTTATTATATTAAACAGCCCTATATTCAAAATTGTTTTTCGCTTTGTTTGTAACTGTGCTGCTGCTAACACCTTGTCAAAGGCAGACCCTACGTTTTCGCCTTTGTCTTCTATATTATTTCGTCCTTGCAAACATTGCTCTTTCCTTTCTTCGCCTATTTCTTTGCGCGTAGCAAATAAGCCTTTTTTATTTTCTTAAATTTTGCCGTCATTTGTTATAAATTTTTTTATTCGACAATTATTGTGAATAAGTGTATTAAATATTATTTTTTTAATTTATGGAAATTTTTACAAAACACGTTCAAGCCAGATTTTACCAACCTGTAGGTATAAGTGCAACCCGGTTCATTTGTTTTTTTGATTTTTTATATATGTTCACAAAAATACAGTTTCCAGACATTTGCAATTTATAACTCCAAAACATTTTTTTTTAGAAAAAGCTTTGACATTTATGATACTGCGCGACTAGTATGACCTAATCTAAGAAATTCATAAGCAATGGCCGTAAAACGATGATACATTATTTTTGTCGTGGTCTCACGTACTATGATTATTCAATCAATTTAATAATGCCATTACGGACTTACGACACGCTCCTGACCGGTTTTTGATCAAATAATTCAATAAACTATTAAAGGTATTAAGAAATGTACATTATTTGTCAAGATTGTAACACGAACTAAGTAGGTACCTAGTGTAACAGCAGATGCGCCAAGATTTCACATCTCACCTTTAAACGTACGGTACGTTTGTGAAATTTTTGTGTACGAAATAGAGTAACAAATAATGCGGCAGATGTTCGCTGAGATTTCATAACAGTGAAGCGCGTCCGTAATTTTTCACTCGCATCTGTTTATTATGTCTTCCTGTGCGGTGAATGTGATTTTCATTGTGTGTAATAAAGTCATAACTGAGACGACTCTGGTGCGGAATGGAAGGAAACTTCTGAGTAACTTTCTTGGTTATCGAGCTATAGTATGATGTTGAGTTGTTGAGTGTATTGTGATGTTGTTGGTAGCAGTTCATTTCTTGTTAGAAGCGTGTCCGCGTTACTTTTGACGCTGTTGTTTTGTTTACATAAAGGTTGCAGTACATAGAAAAACCTATTTTTTAAATATCGTGAAATTTGTTTCATGGTAGTCATGTTTCCTTTGTATGGAGATTTTTTTATAGTCATTATGCAATGTTCGCTGGGTCAGTTATTATAGTTATCTATACAACTGTTGTATAATGGGAATTAAAACATAGGATCACGCGAGTGCTTTAAAACCTTATTATGTATAGTTGCATTCTAAACGTGATGTACATCCTCTACATGAAGTATGTAGTATAAAAAAGAAAACAGAAGAACTTGCTGCTTTAGAAATATCTGGAGGCGTGTTATCAATGATCGTGTCAGTAATACTCATAATAGTCCTATACTGATGCAATCGCAGGTAGCTATATTTTGTTTGTTTCTTTAATACACAAAATCATAATACAAGGCATAAATGTATACTACAAATGATACGGAAGAGTTAATTTTGATTAATCCTACGAATAAAAAGTATTATTGAAGAGTTGACAGCAAGGTCTAAGGCTTAAGCACGTCCTTAGGGACAAACAAAAAGAATACAAATAAAACTATGACGATATTAAAAAAAAACAATAAAACACGCATTTGAGTTGTATTGTAAAATTCCATAGAACATTAAAACACTGGTGCAGATGACATAGTAGTTAGTATGGCACTGGGTTATTCAATGAACTTTTAAAGCTATGGTTTCTTAACTCGTTATAGAGGATATTACGGTATGGGTGCAGATTAAATTATGAATGCAAACCTGTCTGGTAAAAACTGTTGTATAAAAGCTTCGCAAAACGCTAAAGAAATAGAAAAGTACCCTTAGTTAAACTTAATTTTTGTTTCTGCTGTTGGTTTTTACTGCATCGCCCCAAAGATAAAACGATGTAAAACTTTTATAGATTTCTCAACGTAACTTTTCTTTTCATTACTAAGATTAAAGTTACATTTATCTATTCCATATTTTGTTCTACAAGCTACATTTAAATTGTATCCATATGGTTCGTTTTACTTTATGTTATTATTAATTCGGATCAGATATTTCCTATACAATAAAGTAAATCCGACTGAATCAGATGCGTATCGCTGAAAGCATACTCGCATAAAGCAAACCTATCAATACATTCATTAAATGCTACTGGCATTTAATAGTTTGCACAAATTATTGAATAACCAGAATTATTATTAGTTTTAATGAACTCTGGTTAATTTGAATGGCTTACTGGCAGTTTATGGATGAGTTTGCATTTCAATAGCGATACACGATTGCGTATAGAGACTATCCTACGTTAATTGTATTTTTTGATTTTGGATTCACTTTTACTCAATAAATAAAACACAAAACCCATAACATTCAGCTACACTTTAAATATATTTGAAATTTTGCAGCAGATACTGCTGAGATTTTGAACAGTGAAGCGCTACCTTTACTCTAATTTTTCACACGCATCTGGTTGTTATCTTTCCTTTCCTGAACGATGAATATGATTTTCATTGTATATAATAAAGTCATACATTACAGAAGATGGCTTTGAAGAGTAATGGAAGAAAACCTATTTAAGTAAACTCTTTTGGTAGTCTTGTTATAAAGCTCTTAAACAAATACACTCTGTTTGTATTTTGTATGTTTAGAAATGGAATAAGTACGTGATTTACAAATCGGTACTTCTATTACATTTATATAATAGATATAAATTTACAAAATTATTTTATGCATACTGTACAAAGTAGAATTAAAAGCTAGTTGCGCTAACGCCTTCATACCGTGTTTTACGCATTTGTATACAGAATAACAAAGAAGGCCGTGGTTGGAAAAATGTTGATCATGGCAAATTTTATTGAAAGGAAACATTCCTTGATTTTTTTTTTAATAAATAAAACGGCATTATGATTTATTGGTTAAATCACCTGTTCCGGCAAAAAGAGATAATTTATACTACAATCTTTGAATTTGAATTGTACGAATTTAAATTTTTTAGAATGTTTTGTATTGTTAAGAATGAGCCCGTGAATTTTGATTAGTATTTTCAATACTTTTGGATTTTCTAAATCAAAGTTTGAAATCAAAAATTAATATTTTTTTAAGGTT
The DNA here is from genome assembly GCA_946406115.1 of Apoda limacodes. Taxonomy (NCBI): domain Eukaryota; kingdom Metazoa; phylum Arthropoda; class Insecta; order Lepidoptera; family Limacodidae; genus Apoda; species Apoda limacodes. Next base: position 33,897,397 of record OX291541.1, on the reverse strand, counting down.
TCAATTATAATAAAGTTATTTTACTCTTATACGGCAAGTGTTTGAGTCTTTCACTAGGTATTCCTAACCTTAGTTTTAATTTTATCTGCTCTTGTCAATCTTATCTTATTAGTTTCGCTTGTCAGCTTTTAAAGAGAGAACCTTTTCTTGCATCTTTTATGAAAAAGATTTCTCAGTCATTATTACCTACTGCAATTCATGTACTAATTGTTGTAAAAATTGATCTGAACGTGATTTCTATTACGCTGCTTCATCTCATTATTTATCACAAAGCTACGAGATGACGTGTCAGAATATCATCTCGCAAAGATTCTACCCGGAACTAATGTAATATTCTTTTGTGTAACGCGACATATGCCGAGACTTCAAATCTCGACTTGAAAAATGTGCTCTTTGTGTCACGGACGCGGAAGGGGTGTCGCATAAGAGTACGTTTGTGACATTTTTGTGTACAAAATACAGTAACAAATAATGCGGCAGATGTTCGCTGAGATTTCATAACAGTGAAGCGCGTCCGTAATTTTTCACTCGCATTTCTGCGTGGTGAATGTGGTTTTTATTGAGTAAATATACAAATTGTTTTATAGAATAGTAATGCGCTGCAGTGCCATCTTGGTCTCGGTCAAATGGTCTATGAGTCAATCGATCTTATATAATTATTGTATGTTGTTGTATCTTTATATATTATTCTTCTGTGCGTGTATAGTACGTCACTGAACTCCTCGTAAACGGCTGGCGTTAAGTGTAGTGGCTTAAGGCGCGGTGGCTCTATTATGGTATGGGAAAGGACACCCAACTAGCAAAAATGCGATAAAAGAAAATCTTAACACAAAAGACTGATATCAAAGTCATATAGAAGTAACGCTTGTGACTGCTGGTCATATATATGTATTTCTTACAGCGTTTTAGCTATTTAAGGCTTTACAGCAAAATTGTGACATTAACTTATCATATAAACGTTTATTTTGCCACTTTCTATGACTCCTATAGCACTGTTGTAAATAAGCACTCACAACAGTCGTTATCGAGCTATTATGTTGTATATAAGGCTTTCATGGTACCGTTATGAAGCAAAGTCATACTATTATGGCTCCTTAATAACTAATATAACACTGATGTTTAAATAGTCACTATCACTGCTAAAATGTGATACAGCAGCTCCCATTATAATGAATTTACAACAAATTTGTGTTACAGGCGCTCCCGTTAACAACTGCTCTAAAGTCGTCCTAATTGGACCTTAGTTAACACTCAAAAGTTGTAAAAATGTATGTTTACAATGCTTAGATATCACTAGTTACATGACAACTTTGTTATTTCCTATTTCACGTATCAATAGTCGTCATGAGTTACATATCGCTTCACTTTAATATCTTTACAGGACCTTTCTGCTCTATATAAGTATTTTTTATTCACATATTAACTCTATATGGCTGCGATATGTTGTAAATCGGTTGCAATACAATAACTACATCACTTAAACGTTTTAAATCAGGGGCCCTTTCCGCGTTGTAGAAACGTTTCTAATATTCTAATATGACCAATCATGAACACCATTCTGCTCCCAGGAAACGTTCCTATAACCGATATACAGCTAAGATTTGCTAGTTGGGCATGTTTGGAACCTTGTACGGAGCAGCGTTATTCCATTTGCGCCCTTTATTGGTGACGGCTTTGTTCTAGTATGCAGACAAAGCTCGAGCTCACAGTGCTTGCCTCGTACAGATATATTTAAACCATGTCGATATACCAGTGATGCAATGGACAAAAAGATCCCCGGACATGAATCCAATAGCCCAATAGCAGAAACGAAAAGCTTATAGTTTCGTCATGTCCGTCTGTACGTCCGTAACTCACAGCCTTATCTTTCCGCCATTTTTGCATCCATTTGATGAAATTTGACAAGGAGGTGTCTTATGTAAATCGACAAACAGTTTTATTATGAAATTGAAGAAAAAAAAAACCAAGGTAGCTGACCACACAATGAACTGATAAATGAGAAAAATGTGTAGCATGTCGTTAGTCATAGTCTTAGTCATAGTTGTAGTATATTATGTATATATGTCTTAGAATATATTGTCATAGTCTTCGAAAATGCATTTGATGATGTAATGGATGTAATGTACCGTTAGATTATAATCTATCTCGGAAGATTGTAAACTGTCGACAGATTATGAATCATAACATAATGCTTACAAAAAATAGTGTAGAAGTTTTTAGATTATTAAATGAAACTTGATTCGGTCGCTTAACTCGCTTTGCTTGCTCCGCATCTACGTCGACACAAGAGAATCTGAACCTAACCCAACCGACATGACTTATATAGTGCGATTTATGTAAGCAGTATGTTACGGTTCGCGCGAGATAGATTATAATCTAGCTGTATTTACAATATTATGGTGACGTATTAAATGACTTCCTCGCAGCCAAGTTGGTAGAGTGGACAGCTGCTGTGCAGAGGGTGTGGGTTCGATTCCCATACTGGACAAACATTTATTAATATAAACATTTGTGTTTGTCTTGAGGCTGGGTGTATTTATGTATGATATGTATGTATTAACAAAAAAAAAGGAATATGTATTTGTATCCGCTTACTTTGGGGCTGGACGGCGCTGTGTGTTATATCTTTTGCAGGCTGGTTTACAGACGCATCTACATCGTAGGGAAAATACACATTTTTTACGGTATTGAGTATTTGCAAACTACACTCTAGAGATTAACGCGAGTTAGCATCATGAATATTCAGATTATGCAAGGATAGGTATGTAGTATGCACCAACGCAATAGAATATATTTTTGAACTATGTAGGTATGTTCAAAAAGGAAAACCATTACCCATGATATGAGCAACTTTACTCTTAGTTCTTGAAATATCTTATTTTTATTATTACAGTATAATATAGTAACCTAAAGCTGATCTGATGATGAAGTCGGAAGGTAGCCACAGGAAGTCTGTTAATAAACGTGGTAATCCTTTCGTGTTTGGGCTTATTTGATTTGTCTTGATAAGTATCTAGTAGTAATAGGGCCTTAGGTTGTATCCAGAGTCTGAAGATGAAGCTGGAAGGTACAGGGACTGTGTAGTGAAAAAAAGCAAAGCAAGTTTAGGCTCGTTTGATTTTTCGTGACAAGAACTGTGTTCTTAGGTGATATCTAGGGTCTAACAAAGAAACTGGTAGGTGGCCATAGGAACTCTATAACACAATGATGTAACCCCATCGAGTTTAGGTTCGTTTGATTTTTCGTTACTAAACTATAACTCGCCTTGTCCGTGCTTTTATATTTCTTGTAGTTACTATATAGACCCAAAACTGGACCATCAATGCCTTAAAAATGTGGTACCAGCGCAGAGCAGGATGCTTCGGGTACCAAATGGACTTAATTCTGAAGGAACCCAATATTTCACGCGCCTATCCGAAATCCGAAAATCGTATGTCATATAACTTGCCAAGGTCCTAAACCACAGGTAAACAATGCTGAAGGGAAAAGAAGAGGGGAAGAAATCTAGGGGTCCCTGCGCGCTCGTGTAATCAGGTAGAAAAAAGCCTGCAACTTAAACTGTATAAAGCGTTCCACACCACTGGCAATGAGACGCTTTGAAGACAAGTGATCTGTCCTTGACAACTATAGACTTAGTACATAGGTAGTACACATGATGTTCCAGAACCCCTGCATAGGTCTCACTAAAAAGAAGAAAAAAAAAAGATCTGTAGTATTGAAATAACTTCATTAACAAATGCACGCACGTTTCGCACGTTTTGTGATATTCTGTCTGTCTGTCCGGCCGACTGATTGAACTTATATAGTTGGGATTTTTTTTTTCAAATTCCACCTAATTGATTCCTCACATGAAATAGCCATAATTGCAATAGATAAATAAAAGTAATCTGATAAGTTGTTTTTTCGATTACTTCTTTCAATAGGTTTCAGTAAGTATTTCATTTCCTTTGAAAACTTGATCGGGTAGGCTTTGCTTCGGGTAAACAATGTAATTTCCGTCCGAAGACGAAATGACAATGTTAACTGCGAGGTCTCCCCTTTTAAAGGGTAAAATAGCCACAACTGGGCGAACGTAAGATAAATAATATGGTTTTTTTATTTGCTTGTTTTAAATTTGACGATTTTTATTATTATTGTCAAATAAATAATCAAAAAAAAAAAAAAACAAAACTATGAGTAACTCAGTTAATGAAGTCTTTAGTCAAAGTTAAGGAGATACAGGTATCAAAAACAGGAATGTTAAAAAAGTAACTAAACTAGACAAGCATAAGAAACATATAAACCGTCAAATTCTTTACTCAAAGCAATATTTGAAATACAAAAGGAGTCGTTAAAACTATGATCTATACAGCGAAGTCATTTATTTACAATGTTTAATGCAGATTCAATTATGCTTTTTAGGGTTCCGTAGCCAAATGGCAAAAAACGGAACCCTTATTTATACGTCATGTCTGTCTGCCTGTCCGTCCGTATGTCACAGCCACTTTTTTCCGAAACTAAGAACTATACTGTTGAAACTTGGTAAGTAGATGTATTTTGTGAACCGCATTAAGATTTTCACACAAAAATAGGAAAATAAACAATAATTTTTAGTGTTCCCCATACTTAGAACTGAATCTCAAAATTTTTTGTTTCATCAAACCCATACGTGTGGGTTATCTATGGACCGCAATTTACCTTTCATTCAATGAACTTAAATATAAAAATAAAAAAAAATATTTAAGTTTTATAGACAATAGTACGGAACCCTTCTTGCGCGAGACCAACTCGCACTTGGCCGATTTTTTTAATTGATTACATAGAAAATTTAACAAAATTAATCTGACTTCTAGAAAGTCCTCCAAAAAGTTAAAAATAATCCCCTAGAGCTGAAAAGTGGCAAGACAATACGCTGAGCTCCGTGTTTTCTTCGCTTTTGAGTCAAGAAAGTGTTAAAAATTTACAGTAAAGATAGATAAAATGTGATAGGCATCCTTAGTTTTTATTTATTAGTTGTTTTACTATATAAATAAATAATTATAAATATTTTTTGTTGACATAAATATTTATGGACATTAAACACAGCGCCGTCTGGCCCCAAAGTAAGCAGAGCTTGTGTTATGGGTGTCAGACAACGGATACAGATACATATACTTACACTCCTTTTTTTTTGTAAATACATACACACATATCATTCATACGAGTAAATACACCCAGACTCAAGACAAACACAAATGTTTATCAAATAAATGTTTCTCCAGTGCGGGAATCGAACCCACACCCTCTACACAGCAGTCGACCACACTACCAACTAGGCTACGAGGGAATATAATGCTTATTACGTTTTTTATTTGCTAAACATATTTCGTCGAACTAGCTACAAATGATGGAATTAAAAACATTTTCCCTCCTCACTCAACCTTAGTTTAATTCTTACCAAATTCAAATGGGATTAATCCGGGGATTAAGCCTTCTATATACTTAATTTGTAAAAGTCAACAAAATCGGTTCACAATCGAATTACGGACTAAGTGAGATCCTCCTCCTTTTTGAAGTCGGTTTAAAAATGTCTTGTGCTAAGAATGATAATAAAAATAAATCAAAAGTGCTAAAATATGAAAGTGAAAATATAATTCTTATCTCTGGTTTATTATTGTGTATATAAAAATAAAGTGGTACTTAGAATGACGTAAATTCAGGAAAAATCAAGCGAATTATTTGTGTTTTTGATCTTTATTTAATACAGTTTGGAGTTCATAAGTAGGCACTTTAACATCATTCACTGTTTCCTATTTAGGAATAATCGCGTTGAAATGAGTTGCCTAATTCGAGATCAAAACGAAGAATATTCAAGGGGACATTACTCGAAGTTAAGAGTACAGCTACTTGCGACTTTCGCCCTCAAAATGATCGAATAAGGCTCCGCTTCTTTGTCCCAGTTTGTTTTGTAAATCTTGCTCCCTCTTTGATGCCGACATTATTAAATTTATTTGTGAATATTTTGGACCATGATTTTTATTTTTGTGCTTAATCTTTATGATCTGCATAAATATTAGTAGAAAATTGTTTCTCGTTGTAATTTTTGTTTTGTTGGAATTAATGAAAATTTCCACGAATTAGATCCGTGTTTTACAAAAAAATAATGTGTTTCTTCGTATCGCAGTCGCTAAATATAATATTTGATAAAATGAAAGATTTGAGTTGTTTGTGTAACTTTTTGGTCCTTATTAATTTTATATACATTTACATACAAAGTATATTTAAAAAAAAGTTGATGAGCAACAAAAACAATCGACGAGGATGGGATTCGAACCCACGCGTGCAGAGCACATTGGATTAGCAGTCCAACGCCTTAACCACTCGGCCACCTCGTCTTGTCGAGGTTGTGTAAAATTACGGTACACTTGTATGTATATCACGTACATATTTTACAGTAAAAATATTACATTCCCTTAACATTTAAAGTAAATTTACTTACTACTTATCGACCAAATTATTATAAATCTACCACATTAAGTCAGACATTAATCATGCTGATTTTTTAGTGTGCAATTGAAGCAATAGTGCAAATTCGCCATTAACTTGTGCAATCTCTTACAATGTGTTTGTGGACACTTAATTTGCATTCCTTGCAACAGTTGCTAAAATTTTACACTAATAAAACACCTCATGATGAAATAGCTAACTATATCTATACCGTGGTTGTGTAACAGTCAAGAGTCCGCCGATATTAATTTGTCCAGTGAGTTCATTTTCGATTTTTTGGGCATATGGCGTGGCATAATCATTCATTCTAGGTCAAAAGATTCGGCACCTGACTGATCAACACCACTTCGCCCAATCGCCTTGTCGTCCACCAGCTGGTTATCCTGTGTACAACGCGTCGCTCATTAGCTTATTCCGAGGCTGATAAGTTTGCGTTGCAATATGGAGTTTCATACAAAGACTGTTGAACCGCTGAGGCGTAAACTTTGTTTTGACCTTGACACTTATCTCACTTAAGAAAACCGACATTACCCGGGTATTGCCGTTAGTTGTCCTTCTGCGAACTAATCACACCTACGTAGATAACTAGGCATACATACTAAATACCTCTGTCAGAGCTAATTAGTGGCGCAGAGTTAGGATTATACATATTTTGTACTGTGGTCGTGGTGTGCAAATTATTGATTCGGTTTGACATCAAGGACATTTGCATGGCGATGGATGCCTGATTGCCTTCTCGTTTAGACCGATTGTGCCGCCGGAATACGTAATTGGTGCTTAGCTCAGTGGCCTAGAATGCACAGGGCAAAACAGAACAGTAGTAGTAATAAACAAAAATGGGTGTTAAAAACAAATGGGTATTAAAAACAAATGGGTATTTGTTTCTTCTTCTACAGCATTAAACAATTTTTTTAGATACCAACACATCAGTTAATAAATTAACGTAGGGAACTTTTACTTAATAACTGTAAATATATAAAATATTGTTAATATATTTTATATTAAATGACTGGTAATGTACTGAAATATTTCGCTGGGACAAAATAGTAAGTAGTTACTTAGCTTTTTGAATACGTTACCAACAGTATATTGAAGGCGTAGCGTGTATACATAAATAATACATATATGTCTGCAACGTCTTTTTTCATAAAAAAAAATGTCCTGTTACATTGGTTTCATTAAACAACCAAAAAGAAACAATTTTCTAAATAACTAGCCAACGAGTTAATAATTTATTAAAAGAACAGCTGATTAAAACACTTGTTAAGAAAATAAATTTTGATGTTACAATTTGATACATGTAGGTACCTACTTTTATTTATTTTTATGAGTTACTTAGCACAGCTGCCTTTGCAATTTATCATCTGTGTGGCTTACTCAGTGCTCAGCTGCTCAGTGAAGTGTCGTTCATTCTCTGGCCGGCAGCAAATGACGACTGCTTATTGATTTACGGCCGCTCGAATAATCACAAAGTCAGCTGGGATATTGGCGCTTATTTAACTGCTGTACAGATGGACTGGACGTCGAATGTCGTAAATCGTGTAGTTATTATTGGCAATAGCCCGAGCTGGGCAATTGGGCACTTAATAGAAATCACAGCTTAAACACTAACCTAACCCTGTGTATATTAGTTTATTTATTACACTTATTGATTGTTTTTATTTTGCCAAAAAATGTATTTTCCATTGACTGGTTAGTGTTATGCTGTGCTTAGACGCGCGCCACGCAGCCTGGCAAGTAGCCCGGGAAACTGCCCGGTTCCACAGAGTATTAAACAGTTGTCATTTAAAAACAAACTTCAAAACTTGACTACTCAAAGTCATAAGGAACAATTCCGTAAAGCATTGTATTTCCCCACGCTGGCTAAAGGTTGCAGTTACACCGGCTGACTCCAGCTCCAACTCCTGTCGTTTTGGTTTCCTGACTCAAAACCTCTACCTGCACATCTATCTAGTCCTATGAGCTTTATAAATAAAACCAACAAAGATTCATGCACAAGCCTTTCTATCTACCTTTTATATCTTATTCTACGTAACCCTAACTTAACGCGTGTACAACACCCACTTATGCGGTTTTTTGAAGTGAAAACGTCTTTAGCGGCGTTGAGCACTTTTTTTGTAATGGGTAAAAATGGTAAACTCTATAGGACGAATAAAAAGTAAGACGAAATTGGGTTGACGAAAAGATGAAAGTGCGGATTACACATGTTAAAATGTTATATCCAGGTTATATGTTTTCACTTCTGCCGGCACTCCCGGAGTGCAACCCGGTTTTTTTAATGTTATATTTTATTTTTCTTCCGTTATATTGTTTTATACGTAGTAAAAAATGATGCCATGTCGTCAGTTACGTTTCTCAACGTCCAACAGTATACTGAGTGAAGGACCATTGAAATGTGTTTCAGCTCAGCTCAGCCGTTACTGCAAAGAAGCTTTGCTTTTTACTACCTAAGAGGGCTTTTCATAGAGATCTTACGGTTCAGATGTGTTACATAAAAATGAAATGCTTTACGATTGTGATACTTTTTTCAAAGGTAAGAGATATTTTTTTTGCAGAGATTGTTTTCGTTTTCTTTTCGTGAAGTGATTTACCGATATTACTATTATCCATTCTAGTTGTTTACCGATATTACTATTATCCATTCTAGTTGTTTAAACCTTCCACAGCGAATTATTGTTTAATTTGTGCAGAAGTCTATTATAAGTTTTTATTATTTGTTGTAAAAGAAAAAAATGACTGACTGATTCAGTGGCATATCAACGTACCGCTAGGCCTATGGAGGCTTGAAATTAGGCATGTGGGTTACATACTCCACAAGAAAAGATTTTGCAAAATTCGTCCCATGTACTCTCCCTAACCATTTAAACCCTTTAGAGCTTAAATAGGTTGAAGTCTAGGTCTAGAAGTTTGGATGAAAATTTGTCAATTTTAAGTTGTAATGATTGACTTGGAGAATCGTGTCCCCTTGAGGACAAAATAGCGGATGAATTTTCTTTTATGATAATTACGATATGTTTGTGTGTAAAATTTTAATTTTGAAAAAAAACTAAAAAAAAATTGCATCGGCCGGGAATCGAACCCGGGCCGCCCGCGTGGCAGGCGAGCATTCTACCACTGAACCACCGATGCTTATAAAATAGTGTGGAATATGGAATCATAATAATACGCGTACGACTACGTCATGCCATGTAGATAAAAGATGGTATAATAGGTATTAGCACAGATTATATAATACTATACTAGTATTAGAATTTTCATTCAATTAAATTTTGTTAGTGTTTTAAATTCAGTCTGTGTATGTATACAATATTTCTTTTATTATTTTGCTACTATTTGACAAATAAAAGTTGTATTCCCGTCCACCACAAAGACATTTTGAGTGTGTTCGGTTTGTGATAAAAAGTTCCTACGTTTGATAGTTTTCAGACTTTTGATAACACAAGATTTGCCACCGATACCTGTCGTTCGTGCAGCTTTCGGACAGCGTTGCCAACTTAGAGGTTTCACCACTAGATCTAGTGGATTCGGACCCCCTGCTGGTGGGCAACATTTGTATCTGGTGGCTAGTGGATTTTTAGTGGGCAATTTTGAGGATGATAGTATTAAAAAATAAAGAAAATTTGTGCAATTAATTGGTAATATTGATATAGTTTTCTGTTTTATAAACCTAAGTAAACTCTAAATTGAGAAATCGCATGAAATTGCCGCTAATGTCATCAATTTTAGGTATTTGCCCAGGTTTGACCCTAGCAGGAATATATTTTAACACCTACACACTTCCTAAATCAGTGCTTAAAAAAATTTGTACCAATGAAACTTACACGTCTGCGACTGAGAAACGATACGACATCTTCCGAACTAACAGTTTGCTGCCCGAGGTGTATTATTCAGAACTCAGATGTCTCAATATCATAATCATAATTTTGTACTACATTTTATTACAAAATAATTTAATTTTTATAATTTCTTTTGTTTTCCTGTTTTTACAAAATTTACTAGCACTGAATATTGACTCAATATTCCTTTATTTGAAAATTAGTTTTTTATTAAAATTTATAATTCAGTGGTTTTTCAAGTGGTTTCATATTATACGTTTAAAAAGCTGGTGGTTTTCTGGCGGTTTCAGGACCTGCATCTAGTGGGCTTGCAAAAAGTTTGCTGGCAACACTGCTTTCGGACGTTACTTTCAAAATTTTTAGTTGCAAAACGAACGGTTGTCATACACACACTACTATAAACAATGAATTCGTATAGGCAGTTTTACAGATTAAACCAAAACCCCACCTCCAGATGGGACTAAAGTTTAATATTTCAGATGCAAAACTGACATAAATATCGTAGACGAACGTTTGTAACAGTTAATACTAAAATTTTTATATTTTTGTCACCAATGCTTTTTAAACGAACGGATGATAAATGACAAAGTTAACGAAAATAATGATTATCCATCTCAAAACGAATACAGACCCTAAAACTAACTTTGTTTCTTACCTACATTTTTTCAATTTGCGTAGCTTCCGTTTCACGAAGAAGTTTTTCCCACGGCTTCATTCACCGACCGTTCCATTTAGAACGAGAGCTCTTGTGCCGAGCACTGCGCCGTTGAACAGTTTCTTAGGCTTTATTCACAGCGAAAAATTAAATGACATTGTGCAGCGAAGCTTGAAGGTGCGTTCGTAGAACGGTCGCTTTTTTGTTCGACTTTTCCAGCGCTTGGTTATGCTAATTGGCCTCTAAAACGGCTGGAGTGTGGCTGTTATTTTGCAGGTCTATGGTTTTTTAAGTGCCGATGTTTTGTCTGTGGTATAATTTAACGGATAGAGGGAGGCAAAGTTGCGTAAATTTTGTAATTTATTCGCTTTGATAGCGAAACTTAAACATTTGCATTTTTTTATAATATACGGACACGAAGGTAATATAGGGGTTCAAATTTGTTTTATTTGATGAATTTCATAGATGTTCTCACATATTCTATAAATGATTTCAGAACCAATTTTAATCAAAAATATTTTCTTAATGTTTTGCATTATTAAAATAGTTTATTTCACATCGAAAAGATTGTAAAATAATAATAATAATTAAATATAATATAACTCTACCAAAAAGTTGCCTGGTAGAGATAGCTTTTTATCGATAAGGCCGGTTTATTGTGCAATTCCTTTTTTTATTTTGGTTTTGTTGTTATTTTTGCAATAAAGACTATTGTATTGTGTATCATAAAATGGCATACTTAAATAAATGTTATTAAATGCTGGCAACATTAACTTGCTAAGTACGTTTTCGAGTTATCGAAAAAAAAATATTAAAAGATACATCAAATTACGATCCTGTCACACGTCACGATTATCGCGATATCGGGCTAATATGCTAACTACGCCAATTTACCGAAAAACTGACATGTGGAAATTATCAATTTTCTTTGCGTGGAATGAATTATATTTTTTATCTAGGATGTGAACTGTTAATTTATCAAAAAACTAAACCGACAAATGAAGAAACTGAAAAAATAAAAATAAAATACCTAAGTCTTTTCAGTCTTATTAACTAAGGAAACTTAGTTGGTGGTGGCCCAGGGGTTTCGATTACACCTTGCCTCCTAAGTGGTAGAGGTTCGAGGCCCGCGTGTATCAATAAGTCTTTTTCTTAATATCTCCAGTACGTTGATATTCACACCACTGGCTTGGCGGTGAATAAAAACATCGTGAGGAAACCTGCAAATGTCAAAAAAAAAAAAACATATATGTGAAGTCCACAATCCGCACTGAGCCCGCGTGTGGACTATGGCCCAAATCACCCTCGATTAGGATAGTCCTTACCCCAACAGTGGGGACGTATGAGGCTGATAAGGAACTCAGGAAATACAGACAAACAAATCACAACTGTTTCTTAGTTTTCTGTCTGTAGTGAGTTTAGCTTTGGCGCATAAAAGAAAATTTGAAACAGTTTTTAACATTGAAGCTTTGAACGTTTTCTCTCTTATGTAAATGTGACCTCAGTCCGTGGTACACGCAGGCTGACTCCTGCCGTGATGACAAGGGTCGGATTCAGATGTTAATTTGTACCGCGCCGTAAATTTACCGTCGCACGTCCTTGTACTGGACCCGCCTTGTCGCTATCAGCAGTTAGATTATATAACAGCAATTACGAGAAGCTGCTATTGCAAAGCTATTGCTTTATAGCTCTTTGATATTTTTGTAGGGCTTCGCACCAGAATGGTAAAAAGGAACCCTTATGAAGAGACATCGTTGTCTGTTCGTCTGTACCTATGTCATGGCTGTTTTTCGCGGCTGATAAAAAAATGTAAAAATATCTAAATGGTAAGGGGTTACGACTACGGTATCTAAAGAAGCAAAAATTAAGTGCTTTTGTTTTTGGTTTCATGACATTATTTTTCTATATTTTTTTGAAGTTGCATACAAGAAATTTCGGCACCTTTGCAAAAATATTAAAAAATAATGGCTTATCAGAATCTCTTGAAACTAAAAACGAAGAGCTCTGACATTTCTGTTCTTATTTTTATGAAAATTTTGGGAGATTATTTTTTATTATTTTACGTGAAAACAATCTGCGGCGTTTACCCATAAATGAACTTTATGTCCGAAGTTGAATAGTCGAGAAATCTGAAATTTACTTTGAATTATTTGTTAAAGCAACCGCGTTGCGATTGCAGCCAGTTGCTGTTACGCAATAACTCTATCGGTCGAATAATTTGTTATACTGGCCAGCAATAATTCCCTACCATGTCCCTCCCTTTGCGGCGCGGGTCGTCCTTTCGGAGGTTCGGACAAGGGTACCTTAATGTATGCTTTGGTCCACTTGTCCCCACATGAAAAACGGTTTAAGTCCGAATAAGCGATAGGCAGTCCAAGTAGGGTCAGACTTCACGCGTAAGGTATTCCGTATCGAGTTTTTATCAATATAGCAACTATTGAATTTGGCAATTAAATGTAAATAATATATATAAATTGTTTTATGAGTTTCAATTTAATCGGGTGTTTGGAATTTAGAAAAACCTTATTATCTAGTAATTAATATCCACTTTTAATTGTTTTGAGCAAAATCGGTTAAAAAGTTATATCCGTAATAATTCTCAATTTCTGAACATGATTTTGGTCCTCTAGTTATCTCTGCATCAAATATTAGGCTATTGTAAAGGAATCTACACTAATATTATAAAGAAGTAAAGTTTGTAAGTAGGATGTAGGAGGTAATTTCCAAAACTATTCATCTGATTCTGAATTCTTTGATTAATATTTAGAATGAACATAGGTTATATTTTGTTTTGAATACCACAAGTTTTTGGTTCAATATATCCATATTTCTAAGTCAAGTTAAAAAAAACAACTTTTCCTTAACGTTGCAACGAAACAACGACATTATTTGATTTTTGAATCAGGGGTAACTGGCGGGAGAGAAAATGAATATCTTTATCTACTTAAGAAAAGAGTATAAGTACTTTTAATTCCAATCGACCATTTCTACAGGAATAAGATTATCCGTTTTCCGCGGAGATGGTATAGTCCAAACAAATGAATATACATATTTCCGTTTTTATTATATACCTACTTACTAGTTAGCACAGCCACTTTCTTGTTATATAGGAGTTGATGCACTACGGCGCCATCTAGTGGCGAGTTATAACAAAGGGAACAGCTTAAAACTTTTTCTATACTTACACTCAGATGTGCCTATTTTATGGTGATCAGTCAAATTTAGGGTATTTTACCTATAACCCCGACCTTTCTTTTCCACCTGTATAGGTATTTACTAGTTTAAGTTGTATGCAAAGTATCAATTAATAATCTAACTGCAACTTTATTTTAAAACGACAATGCCCTACTAGAAATAGCAATAATATTTCCCAACACTAGAAAACGCTTAAGCACGTTCCGTTCCAACTAAAACGATAAGGCTATTTCCGACATATATCCGCGGCAACATTTTCAGGCCAGAACATAAATTGTGGGCTATTTGAAAATAGAGCCGGCTATCCGGCTTACGTAAGAGACCGACAAATATATCATATCTTAAATTGTGCAGGTGCTCTATATTTTGCAGCCATTTGCAGCCATTTGCAGCAGTACAAAGTGGCGGTGTTGTTTACTGGTCCCTTTACGAAGCTAATGCTTATTGTTGTTCAACTTTATTTTCTTAGCTTTATCTATGTATGTAGAAATTAATGTGTATTTGTTTGTTAGTTCTCTATCATAGACTTTGAGTTCTGTAATCTGTCCTATGGACTGCGCAATAGCCTTACAAAATATGCCACAGTTTAAAAAGAGACAAACTTTGGTCCCTTATCGTCCGCCATTTTGTTTCTTGATGTTTATTAATACAATTTAGAAAGACAAGAGACAACGCAGTTTCGGTTTGTCTCTGTCACACTTTTGCGACCATTTTAAAGGTTCCGTGCCTACCTCAAAAGATAAAACGGAACTCTTATAGGATCACTTTGTTGTCCGTCCGTCGGTTTCCTTTTTCCCAGGAACGCGTGGAGGTATCAAGTTAAAATAAATACCACATACTCTGGTCTGCAATCCCATGGAAGTGTGAAAAAGATCAAACTTCTAAGTCAACGCAATCAAAAAATACGGCCGTTTATGCTCCGTTGCCGCATATTGACGCTATCAAGGGAATCAAAACCTATAGGGTACTTCCCGTTGACTTTAAATCATGAAGTGGCAAGAAGAAATGCCATGTAGCACAAGTACAGGAAAAAATCCGAAAACCGTAAATTCGTAGTTTCATCACATAAACTTTCTTGCACTTATAAACTTATCTGCAGTTAGTAGTCTATCCGCGACCTATGTCGATTTATGAGGAGAACAGTTTTGTAACGGCAAAGTTAATATTTTCCCTCAATACAGTTTATTTCTTACGGAACCTTTAGTGCGCGAGCCCGACTCGCACTTGACCGGTTTTTTTACACATCTGGCTAGGAAATGCGCTGTCCATTTGTCTATGTCCTCTATGTGATTGCAGCCAAACCTCAGACAGTTCGTTCAGGCAGTCTGTTAGAACAAGCGGAGTTAATAAGCAATTGTTCTAAGCTCAATAATTGTCTCAAACAACAACAGACTCGTCTAATATACATAATACAATTAAGATTGTCTTTGCGACTATATAAAACGTAGGTCTTGTCTAAGTTTATAAAAGGTATACCTAGCTAGTGTAAGAGCGAGAGAAACAATCAATACGTCGAACTGGATGAGTGTTATCGTCTGGCCTTACGACACAGTTTACCTATTAGTCATATTTACATCGTATAATACAGTTTATTATGAATTTTAAATAATAATTCTAATTAGTGGAAGTGGAATGAAGATGGTTCATTACAATTGATACTGTTCTCATTCTGCTAAAATAGCAAAATTTAAAAATATTTGTATTTTGCAAGCGCATGTAGCGCATGACCTTGCCATGTAAACAACATAATGTAGGTACTTTTTGTCCTATTATCGCAGTTATTCGCTGAAAGTCTTGTTTACAGCGTCAAGTTATTGTTTTTGGTAAATACTCACTTTTTAATTTGTTTATCAATGTATATTATTATTACCTCAATATTGACCTCAGTTATTGACAGCTAAACGAATCCATAAGTTTTCTTTATATATAATTTTACGGCTCTAGACTCGAAAAAAATTATACGTTTTTGTCATCTTTAGTGTTTGTAATTCTATATTATTTTAATACAATGTTGTTTTTTTTTCTGTTAACTTGAAGAACCCCATACTGTAGTCCTTAGAGAAAATCTTAAATGGGCTCTACCTCGTAGATCTAAGTAAGTGCAAGCCTAAAATTTTCAGAGAATATGTCAGATTTCCAAAAAATAATAAAAAAAAAACAAAAGTAATTTATGAGGGTCTCCTGGTCTCCCATACAAGGAACGTTTTTATGTTGTTTTTAATTTAGATTAAAAGTAATACAAACGCGCTTCAATCTTAGAACAATTATAGTGTAAGCTCCACTGTATAACAACAAATAATAAAAACCGGTCTAGTGCGAGTCGGACTCGTGCATTCTGTGGTGAAACGGAACCCTTTGTGCCCAAGTCTGACTTGCAGTTAGCCTGTTTTTTTTCTGTCGAATGCAATTTTCTGCCTAGTCTTAACAAACCCAGTTATAATATGTCAGCTTAGGTCTCAATGATTAGCTGTATATTAACTAACACTATTTGTGCCTTATTTATAACTTAAAAAATAAATAACTAACCAAAATTATTAAATAGACCTAATACCTATTTGTTTATTAAAATAGATTTTCGAGTTCTTGACCTAGGTAAATAAATTGCACTTTAGTAGATCTGCCCACTAAGTTAATTACTCCAGGGTAAGTCTTGGGTCTGACGGCCGTTTTCCCTTTTCGACCCATGACTTAGTTACATACGTTACTCAGTCTAAATTAAACTATAATGGGCTTTATTTTCATTTGGACCGCGACTGACCCTTGTCTGACTCGGCCTCGGTTTACTTGTTTACAAAGTTGAACTGTTGCTCATAAGTTACCTATTGATAGTTGTAGCGATTTCACAAATGTATTAAAAAAATTAAACTTTTGTGTTTTGCAACTTTTGTACTTATTTCTAGCTATTCTTTTTTTTTTTTAATACAAATTAGGTGGCATACAAGCACACGGTCCGCCTGATAGTAAGCGGTCACCGTGGCCTATGGGTGCTTGTAACACCAAGGTCACTCGCGCGTTGCCGACCCTTCAAAAATCCAAAAACAAAATAAATGTATGTTTGTATAACATCACGGTTTTTTAACTGAAGGGGTTAACTAATGGCTGAACACACACCCACACCACAATGGGGGACAGCCTTATTTTAGCAATATTCAAAACTATAAGAAGTGAGTCAGGATTGGACACAGTTCATAATATTTGTATATTTATGTCGCAAAATTTGTAAAATAAAAAAGGGAATAGGTATAAAAAAGTAATTGTAGCCAAATGGCAAAAAAACGGAACGCTTATAGTTTTGTCATGTCCGTCCGTCCGTCCATTTGATACACACAGCCTTAGGTAAAGTCATATGTAAAAGAAATAATACGAAGACCCATTTATTTCATCTTATGGTATAGTACCGGAGTGATTGCATTTTGATGATTGTGATGAATTTTTTGGAGGACATAACAGTTTTGTAAAGGGTATAGCCAACTATACTGAGCTGCTGAGGGATAAATTGTATATTTTTTTGCGCATCCTATTGTGTGGGATGTCGTTAGATAGGTTTCAATGTATGTATTTGAGGTTTTTAGCTAAGTATCTAAGACTGTAAAATGTTCATACATTTTGCAAAGTTACCATCCAACGCTAAAAAATGGGTGTGTCCTTTTAAATCCGTGGGTAACTAACACGACACTTAATTAACTGCAAGTATGTGTATGTCTTTCATGTACCTACGACTCTTTGGCTCAGTGGGTAATGACCCGACAGCTGAATCGAGAGGCGTGGGTTATATTCCTGCACTAGACAAACATTTATTTTTGTGATTATCTTGAAACTGGGTGTTTTTTATATGTATAATATGTATGTATTTATAAAAATAAGTATATATGTATATGTATTTCTATCTGTTGTCTGGTATCTATAGCACAAGCTTTGCTTTGACAAAGACGGCACTGTGTAATGTGTAATGTCCAAATATATTAATTTATTTATTATTTATTGGTGGCATACAAGTACCAATGACATTTTTGGCAATAAATGCCAATAGTTAAAAGTATGCATAGTGCTGCAAAGAGTTTGTAGCCGTAATTTAAGTAAATTGTTTTTATTTGTTACAGATCGGCTCCCTGAAGGGCTTCTATTTGCTGTCTCATCATCAAGTGAGCAAGCGGTCAGCGGAACCCAACCACGAACACCATCGCAAGTTAAACGACGAGCCTGAGGTAAAGAAACGTACTTTTAATACTGAACAATCATGAAGTTCTATTGCTTATACTGTCTCTGAACACTAAAACCACAGAATAGGTACCTAAACCTGACTCAAAATCTATTTGCAATTCAGGTAAACAAAAATGACCTTGACGCGCGTATTTCGCTTTGTTAGTCTATGCAACATATACATCAATACGTATAATATTTCTTATCGTAAATTCGGAATTTTGTAGATTTTATATTTAATCAGTGACGAGATTTGAAAACCAGTTAAAGAATGTGACAGTAAAGGTAATCATGTGAGTATTTTAATGATTTATGATTAAATTACCAGGAAAAGTGAACATTAAGTAAAGTTAGGTTATGTTTACTAGATTTGCAAATAGATTTTGAGTCAGGTTTATGTACACTGATACAAACACAAAACCCAAACTACTGGGTCTAAAAACTTCCTATTTTGCATAGAAATCCTGATGTTGTATATAACGTAGGCGAGCATTAAAAAAGTGTTTTGCTAAATTCATTCCCTAATGGCTTAAAATTGAGTTCGAAGTTTGTATATAAAGTCATTTTTTGAAGCTCAATGCCATTGAGATAATATAGATTCATTCGTTCTGCCGTTACGTAGGGCGGGTAAAGAGAGGGGAAATTACTAAAATTTCGCTTAGGTAATACTTTAACGGTTAAAGTTTAGGTTAAAGATTAAGATTCATGTGTTTCACCGTTTTTGGAAAATCAACCTCTAGAGAGCAAAATAAGAGATGAAAAATTTGTATGAGAATTCCGATATTTTTGTGAGTAAAACCAAAAACAGTTAAAATCTTTTAAAGGGGATGAAGTCGCGCAAATACCCCGTGCGAAAAAGGATTACAATTGCTTCTGCGGTTGGATTTTTGAATACCCCCGAATATTCTGAAATTCGGGCACAGATTTCGCTTATTATTTGGTAAGTAGCCAAATATCAGCCTATATGCGTATTTTCAATAAACACACAAAAAATTTAACCATCTATTATATATATCTATATTAAGGGAGTAAGTTTACGTCACTTGTCAGTACCTACTGTTCTTAATTTTCCTTTTTTTCTTAAATTTAATTTTTTTAACCAAATTTTTTTTCTACATACAAAAAATAACATTGAAGTTTATCAGATACTATTTGCTTATACAATAGTGTAGCACACATACATTTTTTTTTATAATTCAAATGTTACCCACTTTTTATAATCATTGTAACTATTGTTGCTTCACAAAGACCGTATATATTTTTTGTACAAACCCTATTTAACCAGCTAAGCCTCAGAGTTACGGCAAACACCCCTGTATTAGTTTAGGACTCTATTCCACAAACGCGGCGGAAAATTACGTAGCTCCAAGTTCGAACCTCCACGGCAGGTGTATTTGTTTTTCATAACACTTTTTGTGGCCTTCGCTAGCGTAGGATAACGATGTTTGGTTTATGCGTCGGCTGAACATGTTTGTCAGCTGAATATCTATAACTATTCGTGACAAGGATTGGTGGTGAACGATGGATAAAAGATTCCCTAAAGAAAATTTAAAAACGACGGAGTAAGTAAGTACCGGGTTTCTGACACGTATGGTATCGGTTAGACCAGCAGCAGGTTAGGATATCAATTGTAAGAGATGTCGTTAGATAGGTGTACATTTAACGTTAATGTTTCTCAGTAACAACCCCTGCCTAACCTGATACCTGATTTGCAAATAATTGTAATAAAAATCGGCCAAATGCGAGTCGGACTCGCGCACGAAGGGTTCCGTCATTATCAATAATAAACGGCAAAAAAATCACGTTGGATGTATCGGAGCCCCTTTTAATATATGTTTTATTTTAATTTAATTATTTATTTTTAAAGTGACTATATAACTTAATATTCTGTAAATGTTTTATGCGTCTACCTGTTGCCATTATCAATATCGAGTAAAATCAAGCAAAAAAATCACATTTGTTGTATGGGAGCCCTCTTAAATATATACTTTATTCTGTTTTTTAGTATTTGTTAATATAGTGGCAACAGAAATACATCTTCTGTGAAAATTTCAACTGTCTAACTATCTAGGTTCATGAGATACAGCCGGGTGACAGAGGGACGGACGAACGGACGGACGGACGGAATTTTTAGTAATAGGATTCCGCTAATTACCCATTGGCTATGGAACCCTAAATATTGAAACAAATTAAATCAAATTCTAAACAGCCCTTAATTAATGCGTCTACGTCACGTACTTGGCCGAGTTTTGCTTTTTTCTCTTCATAACTAAAGTACCTACCTGAAAAATATGATGAAAATTTTTCCAAATTTCATTTTACAATTTATTTTTGAAGATGTCTGGAGAATGTAAGAGCGAAGGAAGGAGAGAGTGAAATATTAATGTTTCAATTATACAAAATATGACGTCATCGGTCACGAACGGCGGAAAATTGCGCTGTTTTGTAGCCTGACCTCGCTGCATGAAGCGCTAATGGCGCTGAGAGTTGTGAGGGCTATTTAAGGCGCAGATGCTATAGCTAACTAGCTAAAGTTTCTTTATAAAACACATTTCCAAATTGTTAATCAGTAATTTTTCAGAACTTAATATTAGCTATTCTTAGAACGTTATGTATTTTTGATAACGTTTTAATATCATACAGCGCTATTTACCATAGTCGCAAAACGTATTTATCCATAAAATGCCCGTGAATTAGTGCATTGTGTATTTAGGAGGATGTAAAATGAAAATTACTAACGAGAGGCTATCGAGTTTGTTATTTCTGTACGACCCGTGTTACACACAATGTTTTTTATCACATTTGCGAGTTAAGAAATAAAAATAAAAGGTAAAAATAAATAAACTCACTAAAAGTTCAAATGGCGGTCAAGAGCAGTTGAAATGGCGGTAACAGAAGTATAGAAAACAACGCCATCTAGCGGTTGAAGTTAAAATTTGTCATTGCTGACTTGGCGCGTATTTCATATTTGAACCACAGATGGTTCTTTTATACATAGGTACATGATAGAATAGACAAAGTAAGTAGATCGCGCGCAGTGCGCACAAGACAGGTTTTATATGTCATTATCGCCCGCGGGTTCTGAAAACGCACGCTTCGCCTTGAGGCAAATAAAATTTACGAATAAAACGCCCGTGGGAGTAATTAAAGTCTTAGCAGCCGCTTTGCCTGAACACTAATGACACTTTTTTGGAAGTAAGTGTGATAAAAATTAAGTTTTTTTTTAATTAATTAAATGTATGAAATCAGCAAAAACTTTAGTGAATCCGTAATTCACTGGCATTTCATGATTAAATAATCATAGCAATATATTATAATAATACATTTTGAGCAACAAAATTATTATACCTAGTTATAGATATGTAGCGCACCGAAGGTTGTATGAAAAAAACTGATTCGGATTCACCTTAAGATAAAAAAATTAGGGGTCGCCAAGTAATTAAAGATTCTTTTAAACTTTTATACATTTAAACATATATATATATATATACATAACTAGCTTTTGCCAGCGGCTTTGCCCTCCCTACATTTGGTTTTTTAACAGCAACTCCTCAATGATAGAAGAAAACACTCACACTTGACGTTTTCTATCTCTCTCTCTCTCTCTCCCTGTCTTTTAGTCTTCCTACTCCTCTCTCTCAAAGATAATAAATAATTAACTACTAATAACTAATTACCGAATGGATTAATTAATGAAATCACCTTGCGATCTTGGTGCTCCATACAAAGTTTGAACCCCTGTTTCACCCGTTTAGGGTGTGAGTTTTGGAAAATACTTTTTTAGCGCACGCCTACATCATAATAGCTATATGTGTGCCGAGTGCCAGTGGTTGGAGCTGTGCGTTGATAGATTAGTCAGTTAGTGACTCAGTAACGTTTGCCTTTTATATATTCAGGTAACAATAATACCTACACACCTATACCGTACACCGTAGATTTAAAGTTGACTTAGTTTTTTTTATGATAGAGTTGAAGAAGGTACATATTGATTGGGCTTTGAGTATCCTGACAAAACGTTTCAGTTTCAACTTTGCATTATTACGTTAAGTTAAATGGTGACTTAGTAACAATACAAAAAATATCTTTTCTAATGGGTCTTTTTTATATAAAAATGTGAATAGTTAATTATACGTACTAACATAATTTTAAGAGAGAGAGACAAAACAAATTTTTATTTTAAGATAGGGACAATAATCATATACCGAGCCTATTAAATACTAAACATGTTTTAATTGCACTTGTTTATGTCTTTTTAGTTCTTAATGTTTATCGTTTTTTTTTTATTATTTATTTTTATTTACAACTTTTTAGTTATACTATTTTTTCGACTCGCGCTTGACTATTTTATGTACCCTATAACACTTGGGACCTTTTTTGAGACCTCATTTATTATATAAATAATGAATCAAAAAATCAAAAAACCAAACAAAAGATTGAATCATTCAGGTACAACACTATTTTTACGTTAGCATAAGGTGGCAACCCACCAAATGTCAGCCAGCTACGGATTCAAATAATTCATATAGAAATGTATCGGCTCTCACTCACTTGGCGACGCTTTGGCAACGTCGCTAATTTGGAAGCGTAGCCACGATTTACGGTTCCATACGTGGCGACTGGATGCTCTGGCAGCCTGGCTACGTCGCCACGAAATGTATGCTTATAAGCTGCACCTCACTCACTCAGTCGCCAACCGAACGCCATATTTGACGCTTGCTTATATTTTATTACCTTTGTGTAACGTTAAAAAAATAAGTTTCGATACTGAAAGATGTATCGTGAAAATTCAAAACCGTCCGTACTCATGGGATAGTTACCATCGAATGATTATTCCGAAATTATCAGGATATTTTCTTAAATCTCTATATGGTTTTAAAAACACACCACTTCGGCTGCGATCCGATATAAAAGGATGAACCCGTAGTTAGTTTCCTCTACGTCCATTCTTACGATGTCGTCAAACTGACTGAAGAGTACCCATGGCTACTCTGTTTGGCGACCTTGGGATGCCAGAGGTAGCCATTCTTGCGTCGCCGGCGACGTCGCCATGGCATCCCGGTGAGGCAGAGCTCTTAGAGCTCTATATAATCAAAAATCAAGGTTTACAATGGTGTTCCTACTGCGCCTTAAACCTGATACAAATGTTTTTAACTGTGTTTAGAGGCAGCAGCTTTTCTAATGTTTATGATCGCAGCTTGTGCTTTGTTGTCTATACCAAGCTTTTATTATTTTCCAGATAAAGAAAAAGAAATATTTAGTTTGCTACTAAAATTTATTAGACTTTAATATGGTTTTTTTTTATCTAAAGTAATTTATCAAAAGATTTAATGAGATTTCTATTTTCCATCCACCATAAGGGTTGTTAATACTTAGTTATGGTTTCACTAACAAGTCCTTCCAGATACAAACAATTGGCAGACAGACACACAGGGCTTATTTTTTAACAATTAATTTATGTAAGAGGTCTTTTTATAACAACAATAAAAACCTGAACAAATTATCTTTAGAATTTTTCTCAGTTGTACTGCTAAAAATCTGTCTTAAAAGCTTTGAATATTATAATAGTTGGTTGGTCGGTACCTGGCCGAGATGACTACATAGGAAATAAAATGATATGAGGGGCTTTGGATTTTTTTTTCCGGAACTAACCGAATTCCGTTGTTAACGAAAACCTTAACGAACTAGTTGCGGCTAAAGCATTATGTGCAATAGCAAACTCCCGCCGATAACCGAATTTAGCGCGGGCGGCGCTGCCGCGGGGAAAAACTAGTTGTATAGTATAAGATAAAGAGATTGGCAACAACTTTAAATTAAGTATGTAAATAATTTAATTTATAATGTGATTTGTACAATATGGATCCTACATTTGGATGTTGTTTGGTCTGGTGTTACGTAGGAATTATGAATCATACTAATTATGTAGATTTAATATTGATAAATAAAGTAAGTAGGTAAATACGTACCAACTGATTGCTAAATTGGTTTTGAGTCTCAAGTCCTCGGTAGTATAGTGGTCAGTATCCCCGCCTGTCACGCGGGAGACCGGGGTTCGATTCCCCGCCGTGGAGTACTCTTTTTTTATTCAATAAAAACGCTTTTTAGGGTTTCGTAGCTAACAAGAAAGGAACACTTGTATCATGTCCGTCTGTCTTTCCACGGCTTAGCTCAGAGACTATTAAGTACTATAATAGAAAGCTGTATTTAGCATAAATACCAGGCCAAGCAAAAAGTTTTGCGAAAAAGATTTTATGTATAAGGCATTGGCCACTTGTAATTATTTTGAAAAATTTGGTTATTTAAAAGTAAAAATACCATTGTTCGAATTTCGAATTTCCCGCCACTTTTTTTTGAGAGCCAAATTAAAATATCGTGTCTCATTTAAAAATGGATCTTCATCGAGAACATTTTCGTGTGATGATTTTCTACGAATTCAAACGTGGCCTAAAACTGGATGAGTCATTTGATCGACTTCAAATGGCTTTTATAGATGAAGGACCTTTAAAAGCAACGATCTACCGTTGGCATAGCGAGTTCAAGTGCGGTCGCCTTACTTTGGGCGATGAACGAAGGAGTGGTCGTCGACGGCTGTCACGGAAGAAAATGTGCAAATTTAATTGAAGAAAACAGGCGAATTATACGAAGAAATTCAGCATACACTGCAGATTAGTTCGGGAAGCGTTCAGAAGATTCTAGACGAGCACATTCACGTGAGGAGGATAGTTTCGCGCTGGGTGCCGCACAACCTAACTGAAGCTCTGAAGCAGGCCCATGTGGAGTGGTGCCGTGATATGATTCAAAATTTGAAGAAGGCTCGTCTCGACGCGTTTACGACATTGTGACAGGTAATGAATCCTGGAGTTATCAATACGATCCAGAAAAAAGCGTCAGTCGACAGTTTGGCTGGAAGCGATCAAGAAGCCCAGGGAAAATTTTGATCACTTGTTTCTTCATTTTGACGGGGTATCTGGTTTCAATTCCATTACGAGACCAAAGCAGCATTAAACTCGAACTCAATTTTTTTATTCAAATTGACTTGTAAACAGCACTTTTGAATCATCAGTTTACTATTAATTAAGAAAATTACCACCGGTTCGGAATAATTTACTACCGAGAAGAACCGGCAAGAAACTCAGCAGTTTATCTTTATATTTTTTTTAACTTCATATTAAAATACAATATAGCCTTTCACTAGGTAATAACATAAAATACAATGTTTTAAAAAAAAAAATATAACAAATACCCCAATACAAATACAAATCATTAAAGTTTTTAATTTCTCCAAGCATTTTTATCATTTATGTATTCATCAACTTTGTAATAGCTTTTTTTCATTAAACTATCTTTGACATATATTTTAAATTTAACATGTTCTGGAATTTTATTGTAGAAAAATATACTATGTATTGCGAAAGAGCTATGAAACTTCTGAAGACGACATTTTAGAACTACCAATTTATCCCTATTCTTTGTATTAACACTGTGTAGGTCACTATTTTTAGCAAATAAGTGACAATTTTTGCGTACATACATTTGCTTGCCAGCCTTCATACGTCCCCAATGCTGGGGCACGGCCTACCTTCATAAGCGAGGGTGATTGGGCCATATAGGTCCACACGCGGGCCCCGTGCGGATTGTGGGCTTCTCATACGTAATTTTTTTTTCTTGACGTATGCAGGTTTCCTCACGATGTTTTCCTTCACCGAAAAGCCAGTTGTGAACTTGAGAAATTAAGAAAAGACTCATTGGTACACGCCGACCCGGGGTTCGAACCTCCGCCACTTGGGACGTGAAGTGAAATTTAAACCCCTCGGCCACCACCGATTTACATTATACAAGCGAAAATATATTGGCAAGGAACAGTTGAAATATCAATTTCCCTAAATAGTTCCCTAAGAGAAATTCGAAGTCCTAATTTATAGATAGCCCGTACTGCTCTCTTTTGCATAATAAAGACTGTATTAATATCAGCTGCCTTACTCCAAAGAAAATCAACGCCGAATGGTATATCACAAAATGACTGCCAGAAGTTTTGTCTTCAATGAGCAACAGGCAGCCGAACACCGGGCTTCGCGGGGTACTGGGGGTACTGACAACGCGCCCGCGCACTCAGCGTTCAAAACGAGGGACTTTCTGGACACCACACCGGTCGGAGTCTACGGTCACCCTCCTTACAGTCCTGATACCGTGTGACTTCTTTTTATTCCCTAAAATAAAAGACCGGCTGAAAGGCCGAAAGGCTTATACAAATAAGGGAGACTTACAAGATGATGAGCAGATATGTACGTTGTTTACTTTAATGGGCTGAGGTCAGTTTCCTTGGGCTGGACACTGTTTCACTTAACGCACGGGTAATATAATTTTTATAAGTATTAAAACGAGCGGAGAAGCTTTGAATTCACTTTTCGTTAAGATTCAAAAACTTAACATACACATCAATCAGCTGGGGCGAGCAGAAGTACAGTGTTGCTGCGCAAAAGTGTGGCCGCTTCTCTCGTCGATTATTAGATGTGCGTTCTGACTTACGTCACGACACTTTGGCGTGAACGTCATTCAACAAAACTAGTAAATTATGTTATAAAGTTTGTGGTGTAGTTTTATTTAACCTAAACGTGTACGTGGATTGGATTGATGGTATTCTATAATTGTTGCGTTTGTCTCAGGTCCGATGGGTTCAACAACAGCGCGAGCGGCGGCGAGTGAAGCGGGACTACCGCAACGAGAGGTGGTCGCAGCTGTCCCAGCGCCTGCAGCCGCACCGCACCCGGCACCGAGCCTTGTCTGTATCCACCTACTTCCCAGACCCACTGTTCAAGGAGCAATGGTACTTGGTTAGTAACGTTAGTGTCTACTTTATCTCAAACGTTTGTGGCTGCGGGCACTTACTTTCTTCTGTTGGAGGTTATGGGTACTCTTTTAACTATCTTTTCTCGGACAATAGTATTTGGTTAGTAACATTAGTTTTTGCTTTATCGAAGACGGTTGTGGGTACTTTCTTAACTATCTATTCTTCCCGGACAGTGGCTCTTGGTAAGTTACGTTAGTGCTTTGTCTGGTGCGGCTACGGGTACCTATATTCTATCATTTTTTATGGTTATAGTTACTGTTAAGATTTTTTTTATATATTTACAGACCTACTGTTGGTAGGTTGGAAGGAGCAATGGTATTTGTTTAGTATCTTATGTTAGTATCTACATTATCTAAGACATTTAAGGATCTGCGCAATTACAGACAGTAACTCTGGGTGGGTTATGGGTATGGGGTCCTATTTGATTTTGGCACTACAGTTAATAAAATCCTGAGTGGATAATAATTTTTATACGGCATACTTTGTCAGTCTATTTTCATTTCATTTCATATAGCTCCATTACCTCATGGATTTGGGAACTACGACTTTAAATGGTTGAGTTATTTCGGTAATTCTAAGCAAAGCTATTACAAGACAGTTTGTTCGTTTCGATGTTGGGTTTTTGATCCATAAGCTTTGGACCTTTTCCTTTAAGTTTCTTCTAACTATATACATACATTGTCTTAAGAAATATGTTTTTTAATTCCCTTCCTATTTATATATGACGCTAAGATCCTACTTAAATTTTATTATTCTGCGCTAGACTTAAGTCGATTGGCAATCTACTCCCATCTCTACATTAATTTTTAATTTGAACTACAAAACCGGATTAAGTAACTGCAGTGGATGTAGTGTAAGAGGATTAATACCAAATGAATTGATCCGATTAGACGAAGTTAAAAATATTATTTTCATCCCATCTAATTGATTGGTTCGCCATTAGGCGGGAACAAAGTGCGTGTTTGCTCCCGCTCCCAAAGCGGGTCGTAATGAATTTTGATAAATTTCTGTTAAAAAAAAATGCGAACTGCGTCCTCTGTCTTTAATCTTTTCAACATGAGTTAATTAAATATAACATTTCAAACTGTCTAAATGTTATAAATGTAAATATGAATTTTTAATAAATTCTTATACATTAAACATTAATTACTTATACTTTTTAATTAATATAATTTTTGTTCATGAGTTGTGTCTCAAAGCGCCTTTTATTTCTTTTTTCATAGAGGGGGATGAAAAGAAGAGTATCACTGGATCACAAATATTTTTAGGTCGTACATTGAATCAAGTCAAGAAAAAAGAGTTATAGTGAGGACTTCACTTGCTATGCTCGGGAATTTTAACTACGTTTTTTGTCTTTTTCTTAACTTAGAAGGACACAAGGCACATAGTTTTAGGTAATTCGGTTTTCAGATAGAAGTTCCTGCTTTAGGAACAGGTGTCAGCCGTAATTGCTCAAAATTTACGCAAACACTAAATTTTTGTATATTTTACGAAATTCTTACTTTACATCACAAATACTCAAATACACAAATTACTCTAGACCACAATGACAGCGCATAACACACTGACTGAAAAAATTAGGAAGGTACTATGAACCATCCGAACGCAGGTACAACGCGAACTTTGATTTTATTAGGAATAGTGATTTTGCCGTTGTAATATTTACGATAGTTTAGTAATCTAGGGTTCATTGTGTCTTAGTATTATTTACTATTCGTATGGTCTTAGCTACCTTTTAAAAGCTACCGGGTGGTCCAAGTTGTGTTTCTAAGAGGTGGCGCAAAAGCTGGACGTAAAGTCCGCAGCGGAAAACTAAGAATCATTTTATATTCAAATTTGTCAAGTAAGATCTACAGCTACTTTAAAAGGCAGCTATTGAAATAATTGATACAAGTATCAAAATATTAATTGTTTTTTTGTAATGGGCCTAAAAAATTTGATTATTGGTTTGTTATTTAAAATATATTCATATTATACATAGAAAACAC
The DNA here is from genome assembly GCA_946406115.1 of Apoda limacodes. Lineage (NCBI taxonomy): Eukaryota > Metazoa > Arthropoda > Insecta > Lepidoptera > Limacodidae > Apoda > Apoda limacodes. The sequence goes on along the minus strand of OX291541.1, from coordinate 33,868,213 downwards.
CCATTTTCAAGAAAAACACAAATAATAAATGTTAGTCTTGTGCGAAAATCAAACTCACGCCCCTCGATTCAGCAGTGGGGTCATTACCCACTGAGCCTCGGAGACGGCAAATAGATTAAGGAGTACCTACCAACTATGTAAATAGAAACGATGCTTGTGTCTAGTGACTCTATAAGTGTATTATATTTAAACAGAACGGAGGAGCAAAGGATGGCCTGGATATGAATGTTGCACCGGCCTGGCAGAAGGGGTACACGGGGAAAGGGGTTGTGGTGTCCATCCTTGACGACGGTATCCAAACTAATCACCCCGATCTGGCTCAAAATTACGTAAGTAATAAATAAATCAAAATAAGTTTCTATGTTATATAAATCAGTAGTACAAAAAAAAATATCGTTCCTGGGGTGGGATAACCCTCGAAACAGCCCACCCGAATACACCTGTAATGATATGTAATTAATAGGTAGTGTGTAAGCTTTGGAAAAGCACGTATTCCTGTTCCGAAGACTATCTAAAAAATCAATAATTCAGTAAAAAAAAAAGTAACTTAGAAATAGGTAGTAGAACTCTGTAAGTTAGTGCTGTAAAGGACATTTAAAACACACTCTCCTATATGCACCCTTTTCAGCATTTTAATAGCGTCCATTCCGTATTACCGTGCTTTACCGTGTTTTTACTTATACACATTTTTTAAATATTTAACAAGAAGGCAACTAAGTTGAAAAATAAATTCAACGTTGTTGTTAAAAGCATATCAAAACTATTTTATTACATGTCAACTTTTTAATATAAGTATTAATTATCTTGCAAGTGTTTTGAAAACATTAGTATGAATAACGCCCACGCCTACGACTAGTGCTGCAACCCACAACCTCGTCTGTAATGAGCAGCCTAGCTCATTTGTATCATAATGTACTCATTGTCTTTTCGCTTCGAATAAGTTATTTAAAAATATTATAGCTTTCTAGTTTCCATTCATACATTTGTTAAGTAAAGAGATATCGGTTTACGGGAGCGATGCTCCGGGCACGATTTCGTTCAGCTTATCTTTTAGTTCGGTTCGTCTGACACACAGAGCTTTTTCGGCTCGTTGGGCGCCCGTAGATTGCCCCTTACACGGTCGAATTCCTTCTCTTACGATATGTTTTAAAGTTCAGTTGAGCTCGAAGCGGTTTCGTCCCGAGATTTTACTTTGAAATCCAACTGGTTTTTCTTTTTTTTTGTAATGTCCTGGAGACTAGTTGCGGGATTTAATGGTATTTCAGTAGCAGTAACAATGTAATTTCGAAACAAATAGAGAATGTTGGATCTTTTTAGTAATGTTTATTTCGGTTTTAGAGTTTCGAAGCCAAATTGCAGAAAAACAAAATCTTTGTTGTTTCGTCGTCTGTTTTGTCAAAATTTCTTAAATTTTAGATGTATTTAATTTTTTTTTAAGGTTTTTTGTTAGATATGTGATAAGATATATAAGTATACTTCTGATAGATATATGTATTAAATTAACTAAAACTACAATAACTTCTTTAAAAATATTTAAAAATATAGTTTTCCTCTGGTAAATTATATATCTACAATAACAACAACTCCTAGTGACTTGCACAGTCATAAATCAATCTTATAATTACACAGATCTTCATAGAATTAAAAACAAGGCTGTATTGTTGAACTTTGTTTTGACTTTTTAATGTTGTCTGTATAAATAATAAAGATTTGTTTTCGTAATTTAAACATTAATATAACAGGAGATAAAATTTAACGAATTTTATTTTTTCTTAAGGATCCCAACGCATCAACTGACATAAATGGCAATGATGACGACCCCATGCCCCAAGACAATGGTGATAACAAACACGGCACAAGGTGTGCGGGTGAAGTAGCAGGCGTGGCGTATAACCAAATATGTGGTGTAGGAATAGCATACAATGCCAGTATAGGTGGAGTCAGAATGTTGGACGGAGTAGTCAATGACGCTGTTGAAGCCAGGGCGTTAGGTCTTAATCCTGACCATATTGACATCTATAGCGCTTCTTGGGGACCAGAGGATGATGGTAAAACTGTCGATGGACCGGGTCCATTGGCAAGAAGGTAAGTCATACACTTTTAAGTCATTATAAGCAAATGTGAAATATAAAATAATCAATAAAATCTTTGTCTCCAGAGCATTTATTTACGGAGTAACAAGTGGCCGTCGCGGAAAAGGTTCAATATTTGTTTGGGCTTCAGGAAATGGTGGTAGACATACAGACTCTTGCAATTGTGACGGTTACACTAACAGTATATTTACACTTTCAATATCTAGTGCAACTCAAGGTGGATACAAACCTTGGTATTTAGAAGAGTGCTCATCTACTTTAGCATCAACGTATAGTTCGGGCACCCCTGGACATGATAAGAGTGTAGCTACAGTTGATATGGACGGTAGATTGAGATCTGATCATATATGTACAGTTGAACATACAGGGACATCCGCATCGGCCCCGCTTGCCGCCGGAATCTGTGCATTATCTTTAGAAGCTAATCCTGATCTCACTTGGAGAGATATGCAGTATTTAGTAGTATTAACTTCTCGATCGAGTCCTTTAGAGAAAGAATCAGGATGGACAGTTAACGGAGTCAAGAGGAAAGTTAGTCACAAGTTCGGTTACGGACTTATGGACGCCTCGGAAATGGTTAGTTTGGCTGAACAGTGGATATCAGTACCACCTCAACACATTTGCAAATCGCAGGAAATCAATGAAGATAAACAGATAGAGTCGTCTTATGGTTATAGTCTGTCAGTACATATGGATGTAAATGGGTGTAGTGGAACTGTGAACGAAGTGCGCTATTTGGAACATGTGCAGTGCAAAATTTCTTTGAGGTTTTTCCCCCGTGGTAATTTACGGATATTATTGACTTCTCCAATGGGAACTACATCAACTTTACTATTTGAAAGGCCTCGGGACGTTGTCAGCTCCAACTTTGATGATTGGCCTTTCCTCAGTGTTCACTTCTGGGGCGAACATGCTGAAGGAAGATGGACTTTACAGATCATCAATGGAGGCAACAGGCATGTCAATCAACCAGGTATACTTAGAAAATGGCAATTAATATTTTATGGAACGTCTATTGATCCAGTAAGGCTTAGATCCAAAAGACCATCTTTGGGTCCCCCATACTCATTCCCCACTGGTGCAGAAGGCTATGATACGATCGGTGATTCTTTTTACAATACTGACGCGTTTTCGAACTATCAAAACTTCCCAGCTTTATTCGCTGCCGGATCCGATCCGGAGAAAGCAGTAGCTTTGCCCGATGGACACAACATCCCTTCGCCGCATGGGGAGAGCGTGCTATCAGATAGTAATGACAGACGCGTCATACATGAATGTGATCCCGAATGCGACTCCCAAGGCTGCTATGGAAAAGGACCGACCCAATGTATCGCTTGCAAACATTACCGACTAGATGACACCTGCGTTTCTCGTTGTCCTCCAAGAAGTTACTCCAATCAAGGAGGAGTTTGTTGGCCTTGTCATGATTCCTGCGAAACATGTGTCGGTCCAGGAATGGATTCCTGCCTTACTTGTGCACCTGCTCATTTGTTAATAGCCGATTTGGCAGTTTGTATGCAGCAATGTCCGGATGGATATTATGAGGATGCGGAGTCATCCGTATGTAGGCCGTGTATGGCTCATTGTTCGACTTGTTCAGAAAAAGCTGATGCATGTACCTCTTGTGAACATCACTTGCTGCTTCACGAGGGTAGTTGTATGGCGTCTTGTCCGCCTTCTTATTATGAGACCCAAGATTATATGTGTGCCAAATGCCACCCATCATGTGACACTTGTGAAGGCCCTGGAGAAGCGCAGTGTGTAACCTGTCATCCTTCAAACTACGCTTTGGAAGGGCGATGCGTTAATTCCTGTCCATCCGGATATTACGTGGACAAAAAACGGAAAGAATGTATGAAGTAAGTAACAAATACTACTTCTTCAACCTTTTCCTAAATTTGTTAACTTCTTAATTCGATACTATTTAAATATTATTTTATACCATTCTTCTGGTTTTTCTAATTTCTCTAATAAAAATGTATTTTTTTACGAACTAATGTCTATAAACCAAGTGTAAGTAAATATTATAATAATTAGATAATGTTAATTGTTTCGTAACGGTTAGCTTAGTTTAAATTTCTTATCAGTAAAATAGACTAATAAAAATTTTAAAATTATTTGTTACACGCACCCGGATACTGGGTTTATAAATTGGTCCTTCATCACATTCTATCAAAATATGAGAAATTTATATAAATCTTCATTTTTTCTAGTTTTCATAGTAAAATTGGATAATTTTTCAGGTGCCCCGTTGGTTGTACGTCTTGCACAAGTGCGTTTTGCCTGTCTTGTGAAACATCCTGGGAACTGAGTAAAAAGGGCAAATGCGTACCTTCAAGTTCTGAACAATGCAGCACAGGAGAATTCACAGATGGATCTAGATGTAAGCGCTGTCACGGCTCTTGTGACACCTGCTTTGGTGAAGATGACATGGATTGTCTTACTTGCCCGTCGCCGGCTTTACTGCAAGAGAACAAGTAAGTTTATTTACGTGAATATCATTACTACAAAGAACAATGGCCACCCTACATACGTGATTGGACTAGGTTTACGTCTTTATGTGGTGCATATCACATTTTGTTTGCTTGTAGGAATAAAACAAAACTAGCTAAAACTATTAAAAAAATCGGAAAGGGAGTGTACAGTGTATATAAGATTTGAGGTTATGTCTCTGTATATATTTTGATGAGAAGGAATAGGAAGGTTATCCTAGATGTTTTTTTAGTACCACTTAGGTGGCAAACAAGCTTCGCCTGATGAAAAGAAGTCACCACGGCCGCTTGCAACACTAGGGGCATCACTCGTCGCTACACACACAGGGAGGCTAACTCTCTCCTCAGACTTTAAGGGTACACAAGGGCTTTTGAGATTGGGATGGTCGACGATTGTCGCAGCCCGTCGCCACCGTTGTCTAACCCGTTGTAGTCCTCACTGCAGGGCCACAGGCCTCTTTTTAAAAAATACAATTCCTTATATAAATTTTTTATTACAAAATTAGGGAAATATCGTCCACCACAAGGGGGTAGTCCGCCTTTATCTAGTAGCTAATGTTATCTGGTAACATATACATAAATGCTACGCAGGACTATACAATACTTAAAAGTGGTTTTTACGTATAGAAAGAAATCGATACGTGAGCCATATCTTGAAAAACATTCAAATATTACAAATCTTATGGAACCATTGTGGTTCCTACTTTTTTACCGACTCCTTAAAAAGGAGTTTCTATATTTGAGGGGTACGTTTTTTTTTATTTGTTTTAGGTGCGTACTAGAATGCGGTCATGGATATTATCCCGAGGCGGGTAAATGCGTCCGCTGCGTGCACGGCTGCTCGGAGTGCGTATCGCGACTCAACTGTACCTCTTGCGGCGGATCATTGCGACTTCAATCCGGTGCCTGTAGGACTAATTGTGCTGATGGGTATGTTTTGTTTTTTTGCTAGTATTGTTGCTTTAGTTGTTAACATTTTGAATTAGTAGGGCAACAACTTAGAGTTCTGGGTTCGAAACCTACCTTAGACATGGTTTATGTATTCATCAAGTCATCAATAATAGAATAGAGCATACATTCCTAAGGTGGGTGGACCATGGAAGGCCACTGTAACGAAAAAACAGTTTTTATCAGTTCATTTACTGGATAAATGAAAGAAATAAATTATTAATCAACACTTTGTTTTATTGTGTAACATATAAATTACATTTTTTTATTCTAACTGTAATTACTATCTATTAAACTTAACTTTTATTAAGTTCTTCCAAACGGCCTTGCAAGGAACAGGGCTCCATGCAAGGCCAATATTATAAATCAGTCGTTCAACTTAAAACTAGAGTTGTAATAATCAAAATATCCGCTTTTTCTTAAACTACATAAAAAGCTCTTTCATTTAAACGAAACATTGAATGCTTAACATATTATAATTTTCTTTAAAAAACTCAACGACCATTCCTTGAACACCATCGTATAACTAAGAATATAATAATGGAAATTATTTAAAAATTATAGTAATGAGTATTATATCGATAATAAATAAGTTACCAATGCGTTTTAGAATAAAATTATAAAAAAAAAGTTGGCCTATAATGGCCTTCTTATGGGTCCGTTCTTTGTAAGGCCAAAATGTTCCTAAGAAGGCCAAACTAACAAGAATCATCTATGACAAGCTATTTTTTATATTTAATAAAATAATAGACACAACAGACTAAGTACTTTGATAATTACGAACTTATAATGGCACATAGTCAGTCTTGTAGTCAGAAATATTTAAAATCAACCATTCCTAAGATATAAACGAACATATAAGAAAATAATAACTAAAAATTCATCAGCATTTGTATTAAGTTGATTACTTTGTACTGCTTCCATGGCACGTCTTTAACTATCTTCATCCCATGCACTACCTCTTTTTCTAGGTTTTGATCCTGACATTCTTGAAATCTGGAATTATGCGTATAAAATTTAATCATCTGTTCAATTATCGACTTATTCTCATAGCGATATTTACTGACATAATTTAATGATACTTATATCTGTAATAAAATAATTTTGAAAGAAATGTCTATTCACTCTGAGTTAAAATGTTGAATAATCCTTATAAATTATAAAATTATAAACATAAAACATTGTTTTAACTTACCCGGTACACATTCCCCGGTGTTCATATTTTCATGATTTGTAAATGGTCCTATTAAGGCCCATGTACCCTAGCAAGGCCAACCGTTAAATTTTTGATTGGCCTTATAAGGAACCACCGGCTTTCATAAGAACACTACCTATATTTTAACTGAAATCGAAGCAAAATTATAATGTTTTTCTTAAGTACCATAACTAATTCTTATATGAAAATTTACAGTTTAAAAAAAATAAGATAATAATAGTTTATTTACATAAAAAATTACCTTTTGCGGTGCGCGAGAATTACAATTTTGTCGTCGTCGTCCGAAGTCTACGAAGTGAGGGACCGCACTAACAAAATAGCGACGCGAGCGACTTGCCGCCGCGTCTGTGTGCTTGAGTTTGATAGAGCTTAGTGTGAGTGGAAGGAATTTGTCATCACATGACAATAACTATGACTTTTTTATGGTTGGCCTTCAAAGGAGCATGGCCTTCCATGGTCCACCCACCTTAGTTTGGGGCCTAAATACATGTATATACAATCGACAAAAACTTTGCTGAACCTCCTTTAAGATTGATTTTGCTCGCCCCTTTCGTCACGAAGGACAGGGCTAACCAAACGCTTATATGTGCGCCTTGTGTCACTCAAATGGGTGGTTGAATAGCCAAACAACATTGCTTCCTGAAATTGGCGAAAAAATTTGGGGCATAGTGCTTATCTCAGGTGCAACAATTATTTTCTTAATTGATCTACCGTTGATTTGGTCGATTGTATGTTTACGTTAGGTAAACCTTTTAATATATTTTCCGATACTAGAAAAAAAATTTTTTAACCAGTTCTATGATTTCCTATATTCATCAAATAAATTTAGGGCCCAAAAGATGGAACCTGTGCCTTATTTGTAATGCTGTGAGAAATAAATGGTTAAATCTTTATTTTAAAGCGATGATTAAACGTTTAAAATTTTTTTATACAGATATTACGCGGATCGAAGCATTTGTACGAAATGTTACCTTTCGTGCCGGACGTGTACGGGTCCTCGGCGTGAACAGTGCGCCTCTTGTCCGCCCGGTTGGCGACTCGCGGCTGGCGAGTGTCATCCAGAGTGTCCGCAAGGTAATTCCACCGCCATAAGATTTATTTATTACTAGCTTTTGCCAGCGGCTCCACCCGCCCTAAATTTGGTTTTTTGCGTGGGGTTCTTACGTCAACTTCTTAATTATACTAATTGCTCCTTAATTATACTAGTTCGTTTATGATCGGTCATAGTTATTCCCGGGGTAACTTCTAATTTTTTCGGAATATACTACCTATATACTTCCCTGGGACTCAAACTATCTCCACACCAAATTTCATCTAAATCGGGCCATGTATAAGTGACTTATGAAGTATCAAACAGACAGACACAAACAAACAAACTTTCGTTTTTATCATATTTTAGGATAATATAGGTTACAAACCTATATTATCTTTGCTGTGATCACTTGGTGCTCACTATGTAACTGGATTAAAATTTTTAATGTCAGTCTTTCTATTTATTTTTTCTATAAAGAAGCACTCATCCTTTTACAGTCTATAATCCACTAATTCATTTAGCAAAACAAATGTTACAGGGATTGTGTTAAGTAAGCCGCAAGGATCTACTTACTGCACGAAGATGCTATTTTCGATGTGAAGTAACGTGTAGAGATACATAAACCTAGGTACACACCCTGATATACACGCCGAGTGTGTGGTTTAATATTATGTATAAATATTACAAATCAAGCTTGAAAGATCTCTGTCGCACAAAATCCATTACTAAATAGTGTGGTATCTATTAAGAGCTGTTAAAATCATTGCGTTTTTTGCTATTAAATAAAATATAAAAATAAGAATGAAACTGGTATTTATGATTTTTTTTTTAAATTTTGTCGGATCGAAAAGTTCGTCTAAATCAAAGACGAAACTATTAATATATACAAAACAAATTAAGGTACATAATATATAATACATATGGGGGAGGCCTACAACCAGCAGTGAACGTCTTCCGCTTGGAACAATGAGGACATCATATCGAAGTTTTTTTTTCCTTCCCCCCACACACGACGCCGACGTCCCTGGGTTCGTCGGCGCCCGAACGGATACACGAGGTATCAAAGAGTGCCGGGGCGCTTCTCGCCCCCACTCAATCGCAACCGCACCCTCCCCCCCCTGGCGGTGAATCACCTTCGGGTTCGAGGCTCACGCCGGTCAAATGGACGCCCCCGAAAGCGACAACCCAAGCCGAGGCTCCCCCCGCGGGGAGCCCTTGAGCGTTGGGCGTTATACGGGCTGACGCTCCTTCAGAGTCTCGCCCAAAAAAGCCCAGTGAAGCAGTAATGGCTGCAACAGCCAACTGCATAGTCAGTCAGAAAAAAAAAATGCCTCAGCTCAGGTGTTGCAAGGTCCTTAGGCTGCGATGACCGCTTACCATCGGGCGGATCGCAAGCTTTTTTGCCACCTTAGTGGCATAAAAAAATGTTTTTACTAGTAAGAAGAGCGAACACGACATTCAGTAGTTAAAATAATATGTATTTCTAAATTAATGTCACATTATTAGTTTTCGGTGAATCTTTGACAGTTTTGTATAGGTTATCGTTTATTACTTCATACTCCACTATTTTGGGCTTTACTGGTTTAATAGTGCTACATTAAAAATAATACAATATAGTCCCAAACTAGGTACATAATTGCATGATAAATATTAATTTGAAAATATTTCATATCCGTCACAAATAATTATATTCTAATTCGTTCAAACAGTTTTATCATAAATTTATTTATCATTATTCTAATAGCTTTTTTAATAAACTTTTTTGTCATACATTTCAAATTTATTTAAAGGGTAATTTAACAATTGTTGAGGAATAATATTACAAATTAAATGAATATAACTCTTAACAATATTCTTCAATTCTTGCAACCAGGATTCTATCAAACCGAGGACGGATGTCGTCACTGCCACCACTACTGCCGAGAATGTTCCGCATCTGGTCCTTTGCATTGTACGTCGTGCCCGCCACGGTTCGTGCTTGACGGGGGTCTCTGCATGGAGTGCCTCGGCTCACAGTACTATGACCCCTCAGGGTCCTGCCAGTCTTGCGACCCGTCTTGTCGCGTTTGCTCTGGCCCAGGACCTTTCAGTTGCACCGGATGTTCGCGACCCCTAAGACTTGACAGGTTAGTATAAGATCCAAATATCAAAACTGAATGCATTTTAAATATAATTTTTTATAGCAAGACATTTAATAGAAAATAGATTTTTTCATTTTTTTTTCTATTTATTTATTCAAATCTTATGCTTACATTATATAACATACATAATATTAATACCTAGTTGAGATTATAGATTTGTAATCTATATGTAGGTAACTATAATATGCCTATGCAATAATGACGCAGAAACTTGTATTATCTAAGTAATGTAAGTAAACTGTACGACAAGCAACAGCTAATCAATCTACCCTCCACACTAGTTAAAAAACTGTATGGTGGATAAGAAGACGATGCCCTGTTTTACATAACAACGTATTCGTGCTTTAAAATCCATTAATTTGTAAAAAAAAAATTATAGCCAAATTGTTAATGGAAATAATAAATTAATGAAACTGTTATTAATTGCGATTTAGCGCCATCTTTATCACTGAAGTAATTATTGAAGAGCAGTTTGGTTAATTATTATTTAAAACCTTAAATAATCAAGTATTTGTTCTGACAGAGAGTACCTTAATAATAATAACAAACGGAAAAGTAACAAATGTCGCACCATTGTGTTAGACGAGTGTGATATTATCTTTTTTAATACATTTCAGTGTTACCACAATCATAAGAAAATTTATACTTAGTCAGGATTCTAGGGTATGTAAGAAGGAAGGCTTTTCCTGTAGGCGCGTCAGTAAATACATCGTTTCAGCCAAAAGACGTCCACTGCTGAACGTAGGCCTCTCTCATATGTCTCCACAACGGCTGGTCCTGAGCCGCCCGCGCCCATCCGCGTCCTGCGGTTCTGACCAGGGACCTTATTGGGAACAGGCTTGAGCTATTCGAACCCTTTTTTTATGCAGTAAAAAAAATGATTGTTCTACAATATCCATTAAAAACTTGGAAAAAAGAGATATTTATGTTATTTTTTTTATATTGCTATTATAAACAGTTGCAAATTTTTTTTTTATTTTTTATACCACTAAGGTGGCAAACAAGCCTACGGTCCGCCTGATGGTAAGCGGGCACCGTAGCTTATGAACGCTTGCAACACCAAGGGCATCACTCGCGCGTTGCCGACCCTTCAGAAATCTAATAACTTCTTTTTTGAAGAACCCCATACTGTAGTCCTTAGAGAAAACCTTGGCAGGGAGCTCATTCCACAACCCAAGCGGTCGCGGGAGGATGTTTCTCTGAAACCGTACTGTACGTTCGGTTCTAAAGTGTGAGAATGAATTCCCTGCCGATGGCGAGCGGTGCGATGGTGGAAAGTAGCCGTGGGCATCATTTCGAACAATTCCTCAGAACACAACCCATTGTACAAGCGGAAGAACACACACAGGGAGGCAAAGTCTCTCCTCAGTCTTAGGGGCTCGATACCGCAAGTGAGTTTGGGATCGTCGACAATTCTCACAGCCCGTCGTTGAACCGAGTCAAAAGGGCCAAGCTGGTATCCGGGTGCACCCGCCCAGAGATGGCAGCAGTACTCCATATGGGGCCAGACTTGCAACTTGTAAAGCAGCAACCTTTGCCCCGACGTGAAGTACTGCTTCGCTCTGTTAAGTAAACCAAGTTTTTTGGACGCCAGCTTCACCTTGTCTAGCAAGTGATATCGGAACTGAACATCGCTGGAGATGTGAACACCAAGGATCCCAATGCTCTTGGAGATGGAGAGGGGAGTGTTCTGGAATTGTGGGACCACAGTGAATGGGGTATCCTTAGCGGTGAACGCGCAGACTTGTGTCTTTGAAGGGTTGAATCGGACCAAGTTTTCCCGTCCCCAGTCAGAGACCTTGGACAGACAGATCTCGATTTGAGACACAAATTCTTCACGTTTTTCCTCCAGAACAGAACGAGGAATGCTTGCACGGCCCGTGTAATAAGCATCTCCAGTACTGTCATCTGCATAGCAATGTATGTTGTTGATCTCCAAAATATTATCGATGTGCAGTAGAAAAAGCGTAGGAGACAGCACAGAGCCTTGAGGGACACCAGCATTAATGTCCATGCTATCAGAGCAACTACCGTCAACTACGGCGCTTATGCGTCTGCCGGACAAAAAGCTAGCCACCCATTTGCACAAACCCTCGGGCACTCCGTAAGATGGCAACTTCGATATAAGACCGGGGTCTTCGCTATGTCTAGGCTACATGCCAATGCCTCCCCCTGACTCTCAATGGCTATTGCCCATCGGTGTGTGAGATACACTAAAAGGTCACCAGTGGAGCGACCGTGGCGAAAGCCATATTGACGGTCGCTGATCAGGTCGTGTTTTTCTAGGTATCTCAAAAGCTGTGTGTTGATCACACGCTCCATCACCTTGGAGAGGAGAGAGGTAATAGCGATAGCCCTGTAATTCGATGGATCTGATCTATCGCCCTTTTTGGGTACCGGGTGCACATTCGCAGTCTTCCATGAAGACGGAAATTGCCTAGTATGGTAGGAAAGCGCGAAGACGCTCGTGAGTACAGGACATAACTCAGGAGCGCACTGCTTAAGCACCACTGCTGGTATACCGTCTGGCCCACTCGACTTATGAACGTCTAGGGAAAACAGCGCCCGCCGGACCTCTCGCTGTGTTATAGAGATTTCCGGCATGGTCTTACCGCACCACGGTAAAGTAGGTGGTACAGCCCTTCGTCGTTCATATTCGGGTTGGAGGCAAAGAGACTGCCCACTAGATCGGCTTTCTCTTTTGCACTATGGGCCAAGTCACCATCGGTCTTTCGCAGTGGTGGTAACGACGACTGGCAGAAGTTCCCCTCGGCAGCTTTAGCAAGCGACCAGAAAGCACGACTCCCAGAAGGATAGCTCGCAAGTCGCCCACCTATTTTGCCGATGAATTGGAATTTTGCTCTGGCAGTTGCTTTCTTACTGAACATCGATGCAGCATTTAATTTGCGTTTTAACTCAGAAATATTCGGATCCTTATTATTACGAGCCGTGGTCCAAGCCTCATACGCAGTTTGCTTAAGAATTTTAGCTTCTCTGCAAGACCTATTAAACCACGGTCGTTTTTTGACGCCGGCAGCTACTCGCAGGTTAGGAATGAAACATTCCATACCAGCGAAGATTGTCTCAGTGACTGCGGCTGCGCAGACGTCAGGATCATTTGAGCTAAAGCAGAGCTGCCTCTACGGGTACGATTCATAAAATTCTCGCAATCCGTCCCAGTCTGCCGACTTATAATGCCACACACGACGCCAATTAATTGGCCCAGAAGAATCGGGTTGTGTGCAAGACATTTGAGTCCGAACGAGACAGTGGTCCGAGGAGCCAAGAGGCGCATCCACTGAGACGGAGTATCCGTCCGGACGTGTAGTCAGCAGAAGGTCCAGTAAGGAGCTCGTATGGTCCTCTATATCTGGTATTCTCGTTGGAGAAAGTACCAGCTGAGAGAATCCATAGGTCAGAGCAAATTCATGTGCAGATATCCCTGCATAGTTATTGGTTCCAGAACTGAGCCACTCACGATGGTGGGCGTTAAAATCTCCCAAAATAACTTGTTCTGCTGTGGGATATTGCTCTAGAACTTTGTCAGTCGTCAAACTCAGGTGCGTGAAGAGTTGAGTTACGTCCGTGTCACCGCTATGAGACCTGTATAGGCACGCATAGATACGAGTGTGGCCGCCGTTATCTACGCGCACCCACAATATCGACAGGTCCGTGTCTTCAAGGCTATGAAGACGGCGACAGCAGATATTCTCCCGGACGAACATACAACGGCACGACTCAAAAAATTGTGCTCGAGTTTGTAGCCGGGATAATGAAAGTATGATGTCTCGGCCGGGCAGGATATCTGCGTCTCCGTTAGAAAGAGGATGGTCGGCTGCGCAGTCTCAAGGTGATGGTGGACTGCATTAAGATTTGCGTGAATACCCCTGATATTGCAAAAATCCACATTGTATGTGGATGGAGTAGCCGCTGTAAAAACTCTTTTCCTTTTTCTATTTCTGGCCATTTTATATAAAGTTACTTAGACTAGGTATGAGGATTCACTGCACAGACAGCTTAGAAGACAAAAAGGTGCGGTACTAAGACTGCCGAAGCTCAACACAGATGATACGGTTGCTGGCACGGCGGGCGGAAGGGCCCCAGATCCCCTTCTGTTGTAGTAGCCGGGTCCACTTCGGTCTCCTTCTCCGGCATGACTACCACTTCAGAGACTTTACACAGTCTGGCGGATCAGCCTCCCAGGGCAGAGATTAAGTGATCCCTGGGTTCGGCAACCTGTTTAGCCTGCGGGCAGCCAGCGGTCAGCCGTTTCATTAGGTCTCCCTGACCGCCGAACCAGCATGCCGCGTCTGCGCTGAGCAATGACAGCGATAAGCACCGCCGGTCCTTTGCTGTCCGCGCAGCGAATCCTCAAAGAGAGCTCTGGGAACCTTACTCACCGCCAGGAACACAGCACTACCCAATGTTAGTGCTATTGTGGCCGCGGTTTTCTGTAAGGTGGAGGTACTTCCCCAGTTCGGGCCGCTCATTCGAGCAAGTACTCGCTATGCCCCGCTTTTTTTGTTGGGACAGCTTATTCGAGCGAGTACTTGCAGTGCCGTACCTCTCTAAAAAAATTATACATATTATACATATGTCACTATATTAATGAATGTTATAAACAATTAACTATAAGTTTTTTCTATGTAATAATACGTGTTTACAACATATTAATAAACAACAATTAATTTGTGGACCAAAATATGAAATTTTATGATCTGTAGAAAGTTCATTATTTTATATACCAAAAAGTAAATTTCATTTTCATTTACATTTTGCTTATCGGAGACTTTATCTTCTCCAAGTGATGGGTGGTTATTGCAGTTATTTCCACTACAAACAATGCAGGCTGATAAACAATAAACACCACTTTTTCTGCAGCCACACGCACGACCACCACACACCAAACGAAAAATATGATTTTAAAACGTTTCTAGGTGCTGCTGTTTGCTTAATTTTGATTGATTTTAAATAATTATCTTTTTTATTATATTAAGGTATTGAAAAATTATTTTTTTATTGCTGAACTTGTAATAAAACTCTTATGTCGGAGGTAACGAATCAAATTGTATGCTTTTATTTATTGAAGCCAATGCTATAACGTTTATTCATTGTGTATACATTGTGAGAATAAAATTAATACCGTCATTAAAAGCACTTTTCACTTTGCTCTTCAACCATGAAATTATATTTATTTATATTATTATGAATTATATTAAATTTATATTTATTAATTATATATAAATAAAAGATATTATTGTTATAATTTATACATATAAATTAATTTTAAATATTTTTAAGTATTAAGTAATTAATATTAATAATTCCGTCCCCGCTCCAAAAGGTTTCAAAAGTCATGAACATCAAAGTTGTTCTTAAGGACTTCAAAAGCAAATGGCTTCAGTGACGCGACTACTAGTTTAAGTACCAAAATACAGATCTACTTGAGTTCCAAATTTTAATTTTGTTGCAATTCAAAATATCGACAAATTTATTTTTTCTAGCTTAGGCATTGTTATTCAATCGATCATAAACGTGAAAAGTTTGTCGTGCACAAGTTCCTTGACATATTCTAATTTTCCAGTTCAGTGGATCACGAAATGTCTGGCTGGATCCTCGACAAATCCCGTATGAAAATTGCTGTCAGTACTGAAATATTTCTTACACTTACGAGTATTTTAAGTTCCGTGATAAGAAAGCCATGCTATCGTCCACTAGACAACTAACTAAACAAAGACAGAAAGCGAATTGTGTTTGTTTGTTTAATATATGTGGAGGGTTATAAAATTTTTTTACTATTTAAAACGTAAATTATTTGAGATGGACATAGGATATATATATAAATAGAAAAAGTTATGATAAGATTTATCAACTAAGTTGGAAGAACCGGGGCATAAAAATAATGTAAGGCTGAATTATTCCTCTTAAGAAGACATAAAGAAGCCGGGCACAGCATAAACAAAAAATAAATCATAGTAACCATTTTTATCTTTATATTTTTGATAAACAATCATGGATAATAACTTTTTAATCGATATGCAGTAAATCGCGAAGCGATTTGGTTTAAATCTATGTCTAAATAAATACATTTTTTATTCTACAGTATTTAATGTGCCATATATTTGCCCTTTACAGTATATGTATAATTTAATTAATTTCTTAGGAGTTATCGCAAAATAAAAATGTTAACTGAATATGAAACCAGACTGGACTAAACTTTACCTATATTTTGTTCTAGATTGAACAACCAGTGCGTGCCGTGTTGTTCGGAGCGAGGAGCTGTCACTAACTCTACGCCCAATTCGGATTGCTGCCATTGTAATCCGGATACCGGTCAGTGTGATACTTATGCACAAAACAAACAAATTTATCTTGGGATTGAACAATAGTTATAGATTTTTTTTTATAGATAAATTTGTTAATTAAGATGTAGGGACCTTTTTCTAAAATGGATTCTCAATAATTATATGCATTTGCATTTAGAGATGTAACGATACCGAACCCGATATATAAGTGAGACCATTATATCTGTATCGCCGATAATGTACTTTAAATATTAAAATACAACTTAAAAACCAAAAAAAAGTTTCAAAAAGTTAAAAAAAAATTATAAAACCCCCAATGTAAGTAAGAAAAGCATACATTCAAAAAGTCAAAATAATGAGTATCGTTTAGCCATCTAATTAATACTCATTATTTGAAATTTATCTTAAAATTTTTAAACTTAGTTTTAAACATAAGAAGTTATGACTGTTGTTGTTGTACTTAATTGTTTGACACGGTTTATTCGTAAGGTATTCTACCGGGTAACGCAGGGAAACAGCCACTAGTGTTTCGGTGCATAGTGTTTTTAACATATTAACATATATTATTTTTTTATACCACTAATGTGTCAATCAAGCCTACGGTCCGTCTGATGGTTAGCGGTCACCGTAGCCTATAGACGCTTGCAACACCAGGGGTATCACTCGTGCGATGCCGACCCTTCAACGATCAAATTACGTCTTTTTTGAAGAACCCCTTTCTCCTTCATTCCTTAGAGAAAACCTTAGCAGGGAACTCATTCCACAAGCGTTCGCGGCAGGAAGTTTCTCTGAAACCGCACTGCACGCAAACATTTCGGTTCTTAAGTGTGAAAATTAATTCCCTGGCTAGCGGTGCGATGGTAGCAAGAAGCAGTGGGCATCATTCCGAACAATTCCTCAGAACACATCCCATTGTACAAGCGATAGAACACACACAGGGAGGCAAAATCTCAAGCAAGCAAAGTGAGTGAGGCAAGTGAGTTTGGGATCGTCGACGTTGAATCAAGTCAGAAGGGCCAAGCTGGTATCCGGGTGCACCCGCCCCGAGATGGCAGCAGTACTCCATATGGGGCCGAACTTGCGACTTGTAAAGCAGCAACCTCTGCCCCGACGAGGGTACTGCTTCGCTCTGTTGAGTACACCAAATTTTTTGGATGCCAGCTTCACCTTGTCTTGCAAATGATCTCGGAACTGAACATCTCTGGAGAAGTCAACACCAAGGATCCCAATGCTCTTGGAGATGGAAAGCAAAGTGTTCTGGAATTGTGGGACCACAGTGAATTGGGATTTCTTAGCGGTGAACACGCGGACTTGTGTCTGAGACCTTGGACAGAGTGGTCTCGATTTGAGCAGTAATGGCTCCATTAGCCAACTGAATAGTCAGTTCAGAAAAAAAAAATCAGTTTCATCAAAAATAATATTTTACCTTTATCAAGTTTAGTCTTGCTCAATAAATAAAAAGTTAAGTTTCATCATTTTTGATTGCACCGGTACCTATTGGTATCGTCGAATATTTACTACAATAATTGGTATCGTATCGACAAAATCCTGTATCGTTGCATCCTTAATCTGCATGCATATGTGTATTTAACCACGTATATCTATGAACGACCTAACTACTAAAAAACACATCTTGATATATCTATAGTTCGCAATGATTACAACATACAATGATTGCATGGTTACTTACGTCTATGGTGTGCAGCCGATCTTACTTTTGCGTCGGCCTATTTCTAAATTTAGGTAAGTGTAGTCAGGCTTCGCGGATTAATAGTATATAAGTTTTGTTATAGGCGATTGCATTAATTCGTCTGTGGCGGGCAAACGACGAATAGCAGAGTGGGGCGCCTTACACACCGAAGAGGATGCCAATGTGCGACCCGCAGTCTTTAGCATCGTCGCTGCGGTGTGTGCGGCAGCCACGGTGTTGTTCGCTGCTGTGTTAATAGTTTTACAGGTAAATATATCCTTTTGCATGTTTTAATAATATTTGAAGTTGATAGAATACAAAAAGTACGAACAATTTAATTAGTCCATATTGTTTTATTTATAATATTGATAAGATTAGAATTGTTGTTATTTATGTAGGTATGAGATTTTAACAATTATAGTTTGGCTCATTATACTGAGAATTTCGTAATTTGTGTTGCTATTATTTTTGTCTTTAATCAAGAATCGTCCTTAATTTGGGTTCTTGGTGTATTTAATGACCGAAGAATAAATAAATAACTTTGTACCAACATTATAAACAGTGTGATTCATAAGTATTAAACAAGTTCAACATCAGGTTGGGTTAAACATATGCCACTAGCTTCATATATTTTTGAAAAGAACTAACAACAACTAATCAACCATTTTTAGGGTTCCGTACCCAAAGAGTAATTAGCGGAACACTATTACTAAGACATCGCTGTCCGTCCGTCCGTCCTTACGTCTGTAACCAAGGCTGTATCTCATGAACCGTGATAGTTAGACAGTTGAAATTTTCACAGAATTTCTGTTTGTTTCTGTTGTCGCTATAATAAAAAATACTAAAAACAAAATAAAAAATATATTTAAGGGGGCTCCCATACAACAAACGTGATTTTTTGCTCGATATTGATAACGGCAACAGGTAGGCGCTTAAAATATTCACAGAACATTTAGTTATAGAGTCACTTTAGAAATAAATAATTAAATTAAAATAAAGCAAATATTTAAGGGGTGCTCCCATACAACAAACGTGATTTTTATGCCGTTTTTATAGATAATGGTACGAAACCCTTTGTGCGCGAGTCCGACTCGCACTTGGCCGATTATTTTGATTAAAAGTAAAATATTAAAATCAAGCAATTGAAGTCCACTTTTACTAGTTTTAATTATTTAATTGAATAGTATTTAACTGTAATTTCTTGAGGATGCATATTTATATTTCTATTCGTGTATTGAAATGTGCTAACATCAACCTTTTTACTATGAAATTGTCCACATTCATCAATATGAGGAAGAAGTAAATTACATAAAACATAACATGCAAAATTTTTGCCCCCAGGCACGCAGCTCCAGAGACACAAGTCCTCGACCACACGGCGCCATTTTGTATTCGCCCCTCGCGTACTCGGAAGATGGCGACGTCGCCATATTGTCGTCACGAACGAAATTTCCCTCACTGAAAACAACAAAACGCGAGTGCGAAAACGAAAATGAAACTGAAATTGAGCACGAAAATGAAAATGAACCGCTTTTGGAGAACCGTACATAGCGAGCGCTGTGATCGTAGGAATAAGTGGACTTAATGTTTTCAATTATAAAAATTACCTATTGTGATTCTATGAAGTTATGGTGAAAATAGTGATTGATGGTCGCAAAATATATTTAAATTTATTCAATATTCTTCTTCAATATTATCTAATTAATTGTATTGACAAAGAATTGAAGTAACATTTTGTTAACATCAATGTACCCGCAAGTAAGGGCGCTCTCCACGCTACCTTCTAAAGTGTTCCCATTTATAATTTCCCTTGTACAGGTTTAATAGGTTAACATTATTTTACCAATAGATAAATGGTTGATGGTCGTTTTTCATAGTTTTCAAAATATTGCTTAAAAAAACAATGCTGAGGTTTTCATTATAAAAAATTATAATCGTAACTAAAGCTTGCATCAAGATTCAAGTTCCTAAACTACTTACCTCAATTTTCGATGAAATGAAATAATTAAGTTGAATGAAAATAGTCCATCAACTGTTTTTTCTCTGGTATTAGCGTTAGTATTACGTAAATGTAACATAGTTAGGTATAAAAAAAATTGTAAGTTTGAACAAAAAACGTTCTGCAGGCTGGGGTCATCGACCTCTGCGTGTTTTATTGTGATATGACATAGATTTTAGTCTCAATACATTTGTGTTCGGTGTTGCCAATGAAATTATTAAATTATCTCATAGAAACTCAACGATATTTATCTGGTCCTTTTAGTAGTTTAACATTAATATTTAAAAAATCTTTATTATTATTCTAATACTCTTTTATTCAAATCTAATACTCTTCTTTTTAATTTTAATAAAAATACTATACCATACCATTTAAAAACTACAATCTCATTTCTATGCTTTAATTTTAACTGTTTATTTGTTTTTTTTTTAATTTTTTTTTTTTTATTTTTAGATATTCTTTAAAAATAGCTCTCTTTTTGATTTTTACTACTAAGTTTACTTAATTCCTAACTAGTATTCGCTCAATTCCAAACACGACATCGAACACAATTCACAATTTTAATCTCAATTTTGATGTTACAACGCTATCAAAAAATGTGTCTCAAAAAATTGGACTCTTACCGATATTGTCTCACAAATATATATTTTATTCTTAATTAGGTAGGTAGTTGTAGGTTCAAAAGTTACCATATAATTATTAATAATATGTACAATACGTTCAAAAAAGCTATAATAGGCTTAATATTGGTAATTAGGCAAAAAAATCCTTTAGTTCTTATGTCACATGCCTTGTCATAATTTTATTTTATATTTAAGTAGAAAAGCTATTTGTTAATGTTGCTAGTAAAATTTATAATCATTATTCGTATTAGGTAATAATTTAATTACGAAATGAATTTTGTTTTATTCGAGTTCGTCAAAAGTTTTATGTTGAAATTACGATATAAATATTTGCGATTTCAAACGATTTTTGTGATTTTGCAAAGACAAACTTAATAATTGTGAAAATTGGCTAAAATTTATACATTTCATTAAAATTTAACGTGGTTCAATCCTTGTAATCTAAGTGTTTCTTCTCATCTTCATTTTACCAAAACATTAATTTCTTGATTGTCACTTGTGTACTATTCAAAACATTATTTTTGTAAAGACAACCTTAATATTGTTTATAAAAATATTTCAATACTTACCAATAAATATTAAAAAAAAATTACAGAAATTTACTATTGTTTGCGATCGCGAATAGACTTGTATTGACAGGGAAAAAATAGTTATGTAAAAATTAAATATCTAAAAAAGTACCTAAAACAAAGATATGTTACCATTTACATCACACGTGTATATAACTTAGATAGTTTTGTTATAATTGTTAAAAATAAATTATATTGACGGAAACCCTATAAATAGTTTAATGCCTCGTTTTTCAACACCTCTTAAACCTTTAGGGATCGTAAAAAAATAATCTGAAATGAGGTAAAATTATTATCGCGGCGCAAATAAAGTGAGATACGGTGGTTTAATAATTGTATTAGTTAAATTTTAAAATATTATTTTGTTGGTCACAATTTTATTAATTTTAATTTTTGAAAATATTGTCAATTAATATGAAATTATTGAATTTTAAATTTATTTAACTTTATTTATTTCGAATTTTAAATGACAGATTCCATTGTTTTTTTCCTGTTTTGTATATTAGTAGGTATACTTCTTGGCATCTGATACATATTCAGATTATAATAATTGTAATGTGTTTGATTTTTGTCAGAAATTTTGATGTTTTTATAAGTGGGTATTTTATTTTTCGAGGTTTCTTGTCTATTATGTATCATTAGAATATATTTTCTTTCCTAAATTTATGCTTACATATTATTTTATATCTGTGGAACCTTTTTCGAGATTTTGATTTACAAACCTTGTAATATTTACTTTTTGTGGAAATTCTACTTCAGTTTTATAGTTTGTTTTTGTGGCAATCTTTTTAATTAAGAATATATTTTTGTATGAAATGTACTTATGTGCAATAAATATTTGTAATAAAAAAAGTATGTGTCAAAGTTTGTTTTATTTCCTTGATGGTAAACGTCAAAAATTTGATTTCAAATGCTTTATTTCTCAAAAATAAGATATCATATCACTTTCTTAAACTCTTAGTCAATATCAGTTGTCTGCTACTGGTGTTTCTTAGTTGGAGACCAGGTGAAGCTGTGTGATATGTCTAGAGCGATAAAAAAAAATTACAATCGAATAGATAAGTACATAAAGAATCAAACTATCACAAAGTTCTTCCAAAAAGTATCCTACACAATAACTGTTCTTTGCCTTGGCAATAAAAACTTTGTTACCAGAAAATTTTCAACATGAGAAATGTGATTGTATCGGAGTTGGTTCTTGTTTAAGCAATAAAAGGAAGGCGCCTTCGCTGATACAGTTCGGGAAATCTGGGAAGAACCCAATAAATAGATTTTGCACGAAACTTTGTCCGGCGAACTTCGGAACACAGTTTCGCTTCCTTGCCTACGAATATAACTTTGTTTAAATGTACTAAAAGCTAAATTAATTTAGCGAAAAAATAAAATTCTTTAGTTTTTTAGAGATATAGGCCGCTTTTTGGAGGAAGAGAGCTTAGGTCGCAGCACACCACGCTGGTCCAAAGTGACTTGGCAAACTTCAAACTAGTGGCCACTCGAATGACAGAATCTTGCCGCCTATAAGGCCTAACTTGGCTTAGTGACAACAGCCATATCCTACTACTACTGTTACCAACCAAGGTACCATACTGACATCAAAAAGCAAATGTTTGTTTGTTTAACGATCTACAACTTAAGAAAACAGTGTCAATAATTATGTAGGTAATGTATTAGATATAAGAACAATTCTGTACAACACGAAAGAAATAAAAAAGTATATATTAGTTACTTGCGATACGCTTCAGTAATGGACTTGAGTAATGAACATGACTAATAGGTATTATAACTAAAATTTTGTTATACCTTGGTTCTATCAAAATTTAAAAACTTAAAATGTATACCTATTTAGTAGAAAATATTCATGGTTGTTATATAAGGTTAACGTACCCACTACATGAATTTTATGATATACAAATTGAAACATAATAAGTAAATAGCTGTTTTATCCATCCTAACTTGGATGCGGCACGCCCGGCGGCCGCGATCCGATTACGAGCTAACACCTACCTACATCCACCGCGCCGGTCCTCGTGCTTTCCAGTGATCTAGCTGCTCTATTTTCATTTTCCTAGTTTATTTATTTAGATTCAGTAATTTGTCTAGTTTCGATATATTTCAAATGACAGTTTATGGAAATATTTAAACTCAAATAAAATTGTTTTAAACTTAAGTTGACTTTGAGTTGAGTATATTTCACTATTTATTTTTATTTAAATCTTTGCGCACGTTTGAGGTAACAGTGTTAGTTAAACTTTTATGAAATGAACTTTGCTAAAGGTTAGAAAAATACCTATGATAAACGCGAAATAGTGGGATGGAATATCCATATGCAACCTCATCAGGTTTAGAAAAATCCATTTGTTATGAATGTGAATTCTATTTGATTAGATGGAAGATCTAATACCAGGGTCAGCACGTGCCGAGGGCTGAATGGTATAGCGAACCCTATTGTACTGAAGCCCTTATCCCCCTACAATGGACCTCTGGGGGGTTGGACCGTTTATGTCCTATGTACTTGTAGAAACAAAGTGATTAAATAACCCGAATTATAAATACTAAAAAGTTAAAAATAAAAATAAAGATTTCAATAAAAAAAAAAATACTTTTGTTACTTGTTGATAAAAAGAAATAAAAAGTTAAAAATAATTTAATTCTGATAAAAAAATATACCATTTTATAGGTACATTATATCCCATTTTCTTAAATTGAAGCGCGTTACACCTTCTCTATTTCTTTTGCCGTCAAAATGTAACACGCTTTTATTAAAACTTTAATCGTTAACTAATTATTAATTTACAAATTAAGTTACCTAAACTAATATAAATTAAATATATTCTTGTCCTTGTGTCCTTGTGTATTGGTAAGTACGCTAGCTACATTTTATACTATATCTTTGGATCGCAGTACTTATCTTTTGAAAGAGAAATGAACCAGCCTTCTTGCCACACACAGCGAAGACCAAACGAGTAGTAATTTCTTTTACAAATCGTCAAGACCTTGATTTCCTTAAATTTATCTCTTAAAGTGAGTCTATGGGATAGGTTATAAATTGCTTGAATAGCCCTCTTTTGCAGCACAAAGATTGTTTCAATAACGTGTCCCCAAAGTAAAATACCGTAGGACATCGCGTTATGAAATCAGCTGAGGTATACTATCCGGGCAGTAGCTTCGTCCGTAAGTTGACGAATCCTTTTAACAGCGAATGCTAGAGAACTAAGCCTATTCGCCCCTACTATAGGGCCCCACTGAAGTGTCTAATGTAATAAATACCTAATAATTCTGTATTATCTATAATATCTAACTACTACCTGTTTATAAATACACTGGTTCTTACCTGACTGACATTTGGTGTTAAAAATGTTATCCATTTGTTTTCTTGCTATTTAGGAGAAAATTATTCGTCATACCAGTGGAACACTTTACTCAGACGGTTGATAACATTTTTTAAAGAGGTTTAGCGTCTTTAAAGTTTGAATAACAGTGATGTGTCGTCTGCAAACATCTCATGACTATCTTTAACAACCATTAGCAGATTATCTATATATACTAGTATAAGAGTAAACTGACTGACTGACTGATATATCAACGCACAGCCCAAACTACTGAGTCTAGAGACTTGAAATTTTGCACAAAGGTTCCTGTTAATACGTAGGCGATCACTAATAAAGAACTTTGCAAAAATCCTCTCCTGAGACCCCTGAAAATAGGGGTTGAAAGTTTATATGGAAATCTGTCATTTTTTAAAATTGGTATTTAAATTGGTTTAAAAACTTCAAACTGATTCAAATTAGATTTTTGGAAATAAGTAATTATTTTTACCTTTTTAATGCATCTTTTTAAAGCCGTTTGGTTTTTTATTTAAATAAATAGACCTTCTTCTTTTGACTTTGTCAGCTCAGAAACATATTGGATGATTTTGGCGTAATATCTTTTTATTTAAAAATAATTAAAATTGAGATAATTATAATAACGTGAAGGCTGTATCCTTCAAAACAGCTTAATTATGTAGGTAACAATAATACATAAACTTCAACACCTGGGAATTTCGATATTCGTGCGTGACCGTTAATTTTTAATAAATTAATTAGATCATTTTTTGCTTCGGATCTACATTTTTTGGCAACTTCATGCGCAACGAATTTTCAACCTTGCGTCTTAACAAGTTAAGATGATTATTTCTCTTTACTGTGCAATATTCAAATTCTTCGCCTCAAGTCGTTATTTACTAGAATTAACCACAACCAATCTGATGACTACTAAAGTTGAATATGATCTGGTGTGACTTTAACCAGTGTTCTGTAATGCAAAGA
The DNA here is from genome assembly GCA_946406115.1 of Apoda limacodes. Lineage (NCBI taxonomy): Eukaryota > Metazoa > Arthropoda > Insecta > Lepidoptera > Limacodidae > Apoda > Apoda limacodes. The sequence continues at coordinate 33,842,797 of OX291541.1, read as the reverse complement.
ATATATCATGTTCATGAATAACTATATTTACAAGTATTTTCCTAGCATGCCTACATTGTATTGACGTGACAACGTCTTATAAATTGGTTTGCCGGGTGACACTTCAAGAAACTGCGTTACGCTCCGCTCACGTTATGCGCTCACAATGAGAGCGAGTGAGAGGCACGCGCCCGCCTAAGAGCGAGAGAGACAGACATAAAATCATTGTCACGTAAAACTTTCGCCCGTATACCGACTTTACAGGCAACCAGTTTTTTTTTGATAAACTATGTTTATAGTTATTTGTTCAACAAGTGGGCGAAGATGTTTTTTGTGAAGACTGCCAACTCTAAATCCCGAGCTAACGAAGTAGTCTAGAATTGAATCAAATCAAATCAAATTTAACAATATTCATTCAAATAGGTTTCTGAGAACACATTAGAGTCGATACAATGTAAACAATGTTAATTTCTGCCAAAAAGAGTTGGCAAGAAGTTCTATTTAAAGTAATAATACAATACTTTGATAATCAGTTAACAAGTATACAATATGTATTGAAACACTTAGTAGGTAATATAAATAAGTTTGTAAGCTAATAAAAGCAAAGTCAAACACATGTCAATTATTATTTGTTTTTATGTAGCGCACCATGTAATATAGACTACTGAGCACAGCGAGGGATTTAAGGGCCCGAGACCTAAAACAATTTGCTCTCTTGCGAAACATACAACTTTTGACCTCTAACAGTGCGAAAAAATAGGTCTTAGGCAAGGAACACACTGAAGGCCATATTAAGCAATAAATTTATTCTACTTTACAAATACTACCTACTACACTCTGTTCCTATCAAAAAATAAGCAATAGGCAGGTACTAACTATTCTTTTTAACATTAGCACCTTTTGAAAGTAGCTAATTATTGAACAATTTGTATGCTTTAAGATATTTTCACGTGACTTCTGAGGTAAAAAGCTTAGTTTAACATTAGAAACTTGTAGTCTTAGCTCTTCTAGTGTTAAAGAAATATCTTCGTAACTCACTAACTTTTTTTCAAAAATATATAATATTTACGTAAACTAGCGGTCCTGGCGAACGTTGTTCCGCTGCCGTCCCTCTGTAACCCGGCGAAAGTTGGTTTATACCTAAAGTGCCCGAGATAAAAACTATCTTTTAATTTGGATCAAATAACAGATAGTTGCGAAGTTTGATCAAAATGGGTTTAGTAGTTTAGGAGTACATCGCGAACAAACAACGTGACACGTAATTTTTATATATAAAGATAAACTAAGGTTAAAATAACTAATTAGTTTAGACTAATTAGACGTGCGTTCAGAAATTAACTCTATGATAATTTGATCGCAAACGCTATTAATTATTAGTAGGAATCATTAATCATAAATATTAAGTACGTCAACAATGAAAAAATGCAATTTAGTTATGCTTTTCAATAAAATAAATTTATTTCTAAACCAATCATCGCATTGTTTTTTTTTTAGTATCGCAAAATTCCAAGGTAATATTTGCATTACTTTGTCTCACGCTCGCAGCAAAAATCAATGTTGCCCACTGCAAAATCAACCTTTTGGTGCTGAAGAGTTGAAAAAAATTTAACATGGGTTTTGTTAACATTTTTGGCAGGTGAATTATATTTAGAAACATGAGTTACATAAGTACTCCGTGGATGCGTTCAGTGTTGCAATTTTGAAAAAAAGCACAAGCAACATTTTGACTACTTTTTATATATATTCATCCCCCAGTCGCCGGCGGTGATCCGATTACACCTTGCATCCTGCATTCGCTCAACCTTCTATTTCCCGCTAGCTTCAACACCTGCTTTGTGGATTTTTCTTCACAAGTTTTTTTAAAGGTTAAATTTTGTACAGTCTAAATTGTTTTACAGGTTTTCAGCGTTCCGTACCCAAAGCGTAAAAAACGGGACCCTATTACTAAGACTCCGCTGTCCTTCCGTCCGTCATTCTGTCACCAGGCTGTATTTCATGAACCGTGATAAACAGTTGAAATTTTCACAGAAGATGTATTCCTGCCGCTAGAACTACAAATACTTAAAACAGAATTTAATAAATATTTAAGGTGGCTCCATATCCAAACGTGATTTTTTTGCACAAATTTGCTCGATATTGATAATGGCAACAGGTATAGACCCTTAAATTATTCACAAAATATTTGGTTATATAGTCACTTTAAAAATAAATAATTAAATTAAAATAAAACAAATATTTAAGGGTGCTTCCATACAACAAACGTGATTTTTATGCTGTTTTAATAGATTATGGTACGGAACCCTTAGTGGCCGATTTGTTTTTACTCATGATGGTTTTAATTTCGATTTAACACCAGCCGTTGCTCGTGTCAGTGTGAATGTCATATTAGAAGGTGAAAGGAAGGAACAGTGCGGTTTCAGAGAAACTTCCTCGCGCTTCCACGTTTAAGTTGTGGAATGAGCTCCCTGCCAAGTTTTTCTCCAAGGACTACATTATGGAGTTCTTCAAGATAGAAGTTATTAGATTCCTGAAGTGCCGGCAACGCGCGAGTGATACCCCTGGTGTTGCAAGCGTCCATAGGCTACGGTGACCGCTTACCATCAGGCGGACCGTAGGCTTATTTGCCACCTTAGTGGTATATAGAAAAAAAAGTTTGCTTTAGGCCTATTCGCGTAGAAAGCATGTAACAGCGCAGGTGAATTTAGTAATATAGGTATATTTAAGGTAATGTTTGTTTAGGAGTAATTTAATAAATCTTAAAAAAGTTTGTAAATGATAATATACTCATATATATACTCTTTCAATCCAGACTTAGATACTTCCTATTATAATTCGTCAGGAACTGGCTATGAAAGTATATTATACTGTGCCAGGTCTATTATTTTACCTCTTATTACTTTAAAGCTGGTAATTAACGATGTAGGTATATAAAGCCTTAGTTAGGATACACTGCTACCAGAAGCTATGTTGCAGCGATGGGCTTACCACCTGTCACGTAGGACTAAAGTGGTTGTTGGAAAGAGGAGAAAAAAGTTATTGAAATTTTGAAGGGTCGGCGACGCGCGAGTGATACCCCTGGTGTTACAAGCGTCCAAAGGCTACGGTGACAGCTTACTATCAGGTGGACCGTGTGCTTGTTTGCCACCTGAGTGGTATTAAAAAAAAAAAAAAAAAAAAAAGGCTGCCCCCCACATTATATGATATGGATATGTATCCAGCTTCTGGGATAAAAATCGTTATGATTTACATAGGTACATACACGGTGATAAAACTCGTCAGTGACATACTAAAATGACATCACAACGGTCCTCTTTGTACCTTTTACGGCACGGAACCAATATCATTCCAAAACATAAGTAAATAATCAAATATCAATAAGTAAATGTATTTTTTCATATAAAATGTCTTGATAAAAAATACAGTACTATCGATATCATTAATCATTATTACATAATAATCATAATAAATTTGATTTCAAGCCAACTAAATCCTATTAGGTGAAAATAAAATTCAATCAAAGACAGAAGTCCTCGGTAGTATAGTGGTGAGTATCCCCGCCTGTCACGCGGGAGACCGGGGTTCGATTCCCCGCCGTGGAGATATCTTTTTGTTAAATCTTATCTATGGAACAGACTTTTTGTCACAGCATTTTTTGTTAAAGAAACTGCAATTTACTATTCCCTTGCACCATATAAATTGTAGATACAGACTACGGTTGTTTGTTAATTTCTTAGTTTCTCATATATTTTATAGCAAGTTTCAAGAATTCGAATCCTTTTTTAATATTAAAGTTATTACTTACAATGCAAAGTAAGCTAACAAAGTTTATTTGTTATGCACTTGCCGCAACCAAGCAACAAACTAAGCTGGTTTTTGCACAGATATAGTTAAAGGGACAGAAAAGGACGATGAATTTTTTTTCCAATAGAGAGTTTTCACAGGAATAGATTTTTTGCGAGGAATGGAGCAACGGGTGTTTGACCTAATTTTAGAAACATATATAGCCGGAAGGACAGAAAACGACATAGGATACTTTTAACCTGACCAAGGGTTACCACGTATAAACCATATAATTACCGTTTTTTTTGACGCCTTATATATTAATCCTCCATTTTATTATTCACTCTCATATCAGGCGTTCTTACACATTATTTTGTAAGAAGTTTTGTGCTCATATTCAGAACTAAGTACAAAAAGTACTTTACTAAGAAGGTAAAGTAAAAAGCAAATTCTAGACAGATTTATTCTAAGCAGAATTTGGTACGTCACTGAGTGCTGTGGGCAACGAAATATAGTGATCTTTCATACTTAAGTTTTTTTATTCAAATTTACGTAGGCTAAGTGGCAGGCCACAGCTGAAATATTTATATATTAGTGAAGCCTCGTAACGACTAGTAACGATGTTTGGTTTATGTCACGGCTGAAAGTGTTTGTTCAGCTGAAAACATGTTAGAGTAACAAGCGTCGCACCGGGGGAAAAAAAGTAGAGTGCAATATTCGATAACAAGATGTTTTGTGTCGTCTGTTTTGTTTTCTGAGCTGTATTTGCGTTTTATATTAATTACTTTACTAACTGTGCTACACGGTTTTTCCTGTGGATAAAACCCTTTGGTATAAAGTATGACACGCATATATATAAATATATGACATAAACACATACATACATTTTATATGTATAGATCTATCACCTAAATAACCTTACAATTTATTGTAATATTTTTTAAATAATTTATTAATATAATATAAAACAACACTTCTTCATAAATAGGTATTTGCTAATAAATCGTTAAAGGCATCATAAGGCATTATAGTTTAATATCAACGTCAACATGCAGCCTACAGTTTGGTTTAACACGGTAGCCGGTAGGAACCATGTTCCGCGACACCGCTAGCAAAGACACTCCTGACGTAAAGTGCGCGGGCGCACATTTACGATTTCAACACGTAGTCTTACTTCACTACACAAGATTTGCAGTCACTCCCGACTACATTCCCCATATTGCTATACACATGCTTAGCTTTCCTTTTCACTTTTACTTGAGTTTTATTTGCATGTTATATTAATTTAGTATGATTTGGCGGAACCACTTAATTTCAAACTTTATAGCCTTAAATTTAAATAAGTGTAATTATTTTTTTTTAAATAAAGAAGCTTTAACCAAAAAATACTCTATCAGTCTTAGTTTTAGTTTTTCTAGATGAGTTGACCCCGTTAAGTTGCGCAGCTGCGTCGTAAATTAACACGTAGTGTAAACAAAATAAAAGCTATAACGATACTTTCAAGATTTTGAACAAGAAGGAAGCTAGGTGTCGAGCAATAGATTACTTTACATCGATATTTCACATGATATGCTATGTATTTTTCGATATTGAAATTAACACCGGTAACCAGTCCCACAGAGAGAAAGGTGTTTTTATTTTTAAACATGTCGATTTTACAAAAAATTAAGATGCTTTTTAGTTTAGTGGTTAACATTAAAACGTTATTTTTTACTTCATATATCAAAAACCCCAAAACAGCTCAGTTAACAGAATAGCGCATTAATAAAGTATTTTCGATGTATTTACCTAACAATAATGCGACAGTATAAAATTAATAATAAAAAATGCACCAATCTGTACATGAACAAATCCCGAATATTTATCAGCTGGATGTGGTTAATCCCTAGAGCGAGCGACGGCAACACTCGATCAAAAACTGTATGTAAATTTTCCAAATATTGAAAAGCTTGCATAATAATGACAAACATTTTCGATTCAATAAATAAAATAGTGAATAAGTTATTCTGTAATTATTTGTCCAAATTTAATATTGCCTAAAGTGTTCCATAAGTTTTTTTACATATATATAAAGATTTTATCTTAGAACAAAGACATAGGCAAAAGACTTTGAGCTTAGGCCAGGACTCGAACCTACGATCTTTAGATACCGCCCAAATGCTATATCAACAGAGCCATCGAGTTTAGATGACTGATTGGAACATCCATACTATGCCTGTGCTTTTAAAATCGCTTCTTCCCCACTGCACAACTAAATTGATCAACTATTTATTTTTGAGCAGTGGGTAATACCCAACTCAACTATAACTGCTCAACTATATTTAATGATAAATTTGCGTATATTCGAAACCTTTCAAACTATAAGCTATTAAATCAAAATATAACAATGACCTAAGGTCTCTTTATTCAGTGTACGTTGTGATCGTCATAATAAGAAGATAATATATTTATTTATAAACTCGTCTTTTATGCCAATAACGCAGTTTTCACACAAATTACATCTGTAATACGTGACAATATCATTACTTATTCTCAAACATAATCGTATATGTAAGTACATTTTAACTTATAAAGGGAAACCAAATTTTCATTCCCTCTTCGCAGAAGGTATTTTAATAATTCCTATATTTTATTCAGCGCCTGACACAAACGTAAGCAAACATTTCCAGATTAAAATTTACGACTCGTGAGGAAGAACTTGGCCGGTATTTTTTGTCCCGATACGTTATTCATGTTAAACGCTGATGTACTCTGTGTCAAGTTAGGGTAACTAGGTCATTTAAATAATTCGAATATATATTGTGAAAGACTGTTTGTTTGTTATTTTTGGTGCCGCAACGGAGCCATTAAATGAGCTGAATTTTGTGCAAATATTGTAGTATGGATAGAGAATTACTCAGGTTACTTTTTATACTGGGAAATAAAAAAACAACGTGGGCGAACTATAACTATAATTACAGCTGTACCAAACTTTTATATATAATCATGGACTTGTCGTAAAAATCCTCAACCTATAACCGAATTTAGCGCGGGTGGAACCGCGAGCAAAATCTAGTTTAAACAAATATCATAATCAATAAACTAATTGGAAGCAGATAAATAAAAATAAAAATATTTCACCGACTTGCTTGGGCGTCATAAGTCGATGACAATATTTGTGTAAAACGGTTACAACTAAAAATATACCATGTCAACTCGGGATCTTAAAATTATCCATTTCCATTAGCAGATTTATTCAAAATTAATGCAATAAAATGACCTTACTATTTAGATAATTTAATTGGCTTGATTTAAACAATGGTTGTTTAATCGTGGAGAATGAAATGGTGTATGTTAACGATTGGACGACTGTACGTACTGGATTTCTTATAAGTTTTACACGTATTTTTACAATAAGTAGCTGGAGGACCGATCTTTGCACTTTTTTTTAACAACAGCATCTTTTATCAAGTAGCTTTAGTGTTGCTTAACAACGCCATCTATTGTCAAGTAGCTTTAGTGTTGCTGTGTCGGTAAAAATAATAGTATTACTACTCGCCAGTAGATGTCTGGAGATTCATATTTTTCACTTTATCATTGCCTGAAAACACGAATGACACGACGGTTTTCTACAAATGAAACATAGCTACACCGATTTATGGCCCCTGAAATCCCCAGCATACTAAATTTCATGAAAGTCGTTGCAGCCCTTCCGAGATATACAAGAATTGCTCGTTTAAAGATATGATAGATATACTAAAATAATATTTATGTACAGAGCCCTCAGTTCTACTTGCGCTTATCCTGATATATTTTTATACAAACTTGGCGCTGAGAGCACAGCTCCTGCAGTAATTTGTCTCGAGCTGCCAGAAAGTGCTAACAGCAAACACGGCTCGTCGCCGCCCGCATGACCGCACGACTTCTGTCGTCAACACCGTGTGGGCAGCATCGGCTAAACGGTTCAGCCAACTCCGAGATTAACGGTTTAAACGGTTTAATCTCGAGCCAACTTAATAGCTCTATATTAAACCAAGTTTAAGAGGTAAACAAATTGTGTATGTCATTTAAGGCCTGTATATAGTAGATTCTTATATTTTATTATACTGGCGAGTGATACCTATGGTGTTACAAGCTTCCGAAGGCTTCGGTAAGCGCTTACTATCAGGCGGACCGTAAGCTTGTTTGCCACCGTATTAGTAGAAAAAAAATAACATCGATGTTAGCAGAATCTCAAACGGTGGGTTATTTGATTTTCAGTTTTACTTAGGTAACGTTTTAAAGATTTTATTTGTTAACTTTTAGAACCGGAATGTCCTGATGCTGGTAAAATTTGGTAAATGACCTGTCACAAAAATATGAAATACAAATGTCACACAATAGTATAGCATTCCTTTTTATTAGGGTTCCGTCTCTTAGGCTGCTTATGCACTACAGTTACTTTACCAGCCGTAATCGGAGTTCTTCTTTCTTATTTGTAAATAATGGATAATTCAAGCCTGTGCACTTTCCCGTAAAAACCTGGATTGACCGAGTTTCAGTATGATCGCCTTGTGTATATACATGCTTAAGACTACTATGAGTTCCTTGGAATCTCAGCTCATTCTTGCCTCATTATTAGGTACTTTAAAAGCGACAGCTTAGAAGACTTTGCATTGTTGTCATCTCGGGCCGGAAAATATGTCGGACCCTAAAATTACGGATAACATCTAAGAACGCCAGTGAGCGTTTACTTTCCATTTCTCTGACTAACCGAGCTTATGACCTTTGTGACCCTGAACATTTAGATACTGAGCTGGCACAAGTTCAGGAGGCACTCAAGAGAAACGGGTAATAAACGAGTAGAAGAAAAGTTCAGATCGCCGTAACACACGTACGAAGAATTAAGAGACTAGCAGACAGCCAGCGTTCATGCCCCATATCAAAGGAGTAATGGATAAAATTGGATCGCTTTTGAGTAAATTCTCCATTAAGACTGTATACGTTCCGTTTTCCAAAATTTAACAGCAGGTGCGCACGCCTAAAGACAAACACCAGGTGTCAACAAAATTCACTGCAGCTGGGGCAGTTCTTACATTTGCCAGACCAAATGCATAATTGCGGACAGGGTCAAAGGACATATTGCTGCTGTAAAGAATTGCCAGACGACAAAATCAGCTACAGCGGAACATCTAATCAACTTAAATTCCAACCACTGGACTGAGCTCCACCAGCCTAAGGTTTTGTCCACCGATCGCCAATATTACCGTAGATTGGTATGCGAAGCGATTGAAATAAAAAAGTAAAAGAACATCAATCGTGAGGATGGATACAAACTGTAGCCTGCATGGAATCCAGTCATGGGGACGGCTCACGAGTTTCACCAACTAACGCACCCGAGGACACCGTTAGTGTTGTGAGTAGTGATTATGACAAGTATGAAGACAAAGTGAGGGTAGTTCAACAGGACGCCTCCACTCAAAGCCGAAGACGCCGTGTACCGCCAGTCTACCCGTGACCAAGGCTGTTGTAACCCAGCCAGAACGTTGGAAAAAAGGTATTTTGCTAATGCCAACGCGTTGAATCTAGTTTAATTTTAAAAATAGTAATGGAACGCGTAAATTTAAAAACTTATAAGATTTAACTTGGCAATGTTATTAAAAGGATTAACATGTGCTACATCTATGATGCTGTTTTTGATCAGCTTTTAACAACTTAAAGTTTACTTTATCCACAGATAACCTAACAAAAGAGCTGTATGTTTGTCCTTCTTTCATGTCGCAATGAAGCATCCATTGGAGCTAAAATTTGGCACAGGAATAGTCGAAGAGATAGAGAAGAAAATTCAAAAGTTCCCGCCTCCCGTAAGCCTTTCCCTACCAGTTGAGTCTGATGATAGCTGACTTTAAAGCGGGCGGAGCCGTGGGTAAAAGCAAGTAAACTATAAGTAGACAAACAAATTAGTAAACATTTCTAGGCTTATTTCTAAGAATCCAATTGACCTAATTTTCGGCACAAGGTCAGTTCACCGTGCACCGTGTTCGCGTTAGCAGAAGGTACAGAGAATAACATAGACTATTTTTTATCCTAGTTTAATCAAGGAGTTGTCTAAGGAATCTCAAGGTGATAGATAAATATAGCGAGGGCGTAGCCACGTTATACAATACAAATTATTACATAAGTATGTATAAAAATGCCTACGGCTACTTTCTCCTACTGTATCGCTCACTAACGACAGAGAATTCATCCTTTCACCTTAAAACCTATATAGTCATGCACTGTAATTCAGAGGTCCTCCCGTCCCCCTACGAACACTAAGATAGTAGAATAAGCTCCCTGCTGAGGTTTTCCTTAGGTGCTACAGAATAGGGTTCTTTAAGAAAAGAGTAATTCGATTTTTAGAGGGTCAGCAAAGTTCATGTGACCTACGGTGACCGCTTAACATCACGCGAGTCGTAAGCTTGTTTGCCATCTTTGTGCATAAACCACACTTCAATACGGCATTTTTTTTTTTTTTTATTTTTTATTTTTTTATACCACTAAGGTGGCAAACAAGCTTGCGATCCGCCTGATGGTAAGCGGTCACCGTAGCCTATGGACGCTTGCAACACCAGGGGTATCACTTGCGCGTTGCCGACACTTCAGAAATCCAATAACTTCTTTCTTGAAGAACTCCATACTGTAGTCCTTGCAGAAAACCTTGGCAGGGAGCTCATTCCACAACTTAAGCGTTCGCGGGAGGAAGTTTCTCTGAAACCGCACTGTACGCGACTATTTAGGTTCTAAAGTGTGAGAATGAATTCCCTGCCGATGGCGAGCGGTGCGATGGTAGAAAGTAGCCGTGGGCATCATTTCGAACAATTCCTCTGAACACAACCCATTGTACAAGCGGTAGAACACACACAGTGAGGCAAAGTCTCTCCTCAGACTTAAGGGCTCGATACCGCAAGTGACTTTGGAATCGTCGACAATTCTCACAGCCCGTCGTTGAACCGAGTCAAAAGGGCCAAGCTGGTATCCGGGTGCACCTGCCCAGAGATGGCAGCAGCACTCCATAAGAATTTTGCTATGCAAGGGCATGTAGATGAAAGAGCGTGGTCGGCGTAGCGTGTCGTAGCATGCATTGTAAAAGACGCTACGCTGCTACGGAGACGCAAAGCTTACAATACGAAGAGCTGCTACGAAAAGCTACAACGCACTTTATTCTCTTTAATTCTTATCTTTTTCAATAAAATATTGTTTTGTTCTGTATGGTTAAACAACTTTCATCAGACCCTAGTTAAAATCACTAGTACGCCGAAATACATGTTTCTGAAAGTTGGATATTAATAAAGACACAAAGAATCACTAATATGCCGAAATGTATGTTTCTAAAAGTTTGATATTAATAATAACAAATCTTTGTGATTTACTAATGCTATTATATATATAACTAGCTTTTGCCAGCGGCTTCGCCCGCCCTAAATTTGGTTATCGGCGTAGGATTCTTACGGTAACTCCTCAATTATAGAACAAAAACTTACTCACACTTGACGTTCTCCCTCTCCCTCCATCTCCCCCTTCCCCTCTCTCTCTTTCAAAAATAATAAATAAATAACTACTAAACATTAATCAACTAATGGATTAACCTCGCGATCTAGGTGCTTCATACAAACTTTGAACTTTTAGGGGGTGAGTTTCGGAAAATCCTTCGTAGCGTACGCCTACATCATAATAGCTACTTATATATGTGTGCCAAATTTTAGCTTGATCCGTCCGGTGGTTGGAGCTGTGCGTTGATAGATCAGTCAGTTAGTTATAAAAAAACATCTTCGCAAATAATGCAATATTTTAGAACAAATTTGGTAAGAATACCAAGCCAACTTTAAAACATAGACATATGCCGTCATACATAATTTTTGCGAAACTTAAACCGTTTACGCAGCGGAAGCTCTCAAAAGGAAAAAAAATCCCTCGATTTTCATTCTTCATTGGTGCTCCGCTCCGATTGGTTTTAGCGTGATGATATATAGCTTATAGCCTTCCTCGATAAATGGGCTATCTAACACTGAAATAATTTTTCAAATCGGACCAGTAGTTCCTGAGATCAGCGCGTTCAAGCAAACAAACAAACAAACAAACTCTTCAGCTTTACTGTATTATTTAGTATAGATACGAGTAGGTAGAAAAAGAAAACTATAGTTAAATATTAGAATACACAAAAATCACACACCTCAAAAGTGCATTTAACCTCTTAAAGCTTAGAAAACTATAGTATAGTACGGTGACTTTCGAGATATTCCAATTTTAAAGATTATTTGCTTTTGTCTTTAAGTGATTGGAATCTTTTTTGAATAAAATCGGATTTAGTTTTCAAACTCTAATTTTAAATCAAAAGCACTAAGAAGTATTGAAGCAAATCACCGCCAAAATAACTTTCTACCCCTTTTTAACCCCGTTAGAGGATGAATTTCAATAAAATATGAAACACGGCTTCCATTATTTGTAATGTAAAAAAATTCAATGTAAAATTAGAAGTAGATTGGATCAAGGAATCACGTTGTCCCATACAAAATTCCCCCCCCCCCTTTTTCACCCCCTTAGGAATAGAATTTCGGAAAATCCTTTCTTATCGGATGCCTACGTCATACAAAGAACTCACCCTCTAAGTTTCAGGTCTCTACGGTCAGCAGTTTAGGCTGTGCGTTGATCCATCAGTCATTCAGGATAAAGCATTTTATATGTATAGATTACTAAAGCCGAAATATCACATATTAGTGATTTTTTGTGTTATTTAGTAAATAGAAAATATTGTTTTATCGCACGGCTTGCACCCTGACTATAATCATTTCAATATTATCTGAATGGTAGGTACTTATATATATTTATAGCGATAAGGCCGCCTAGTTGTACTATAATATATAAGATTGTATGAATGTTTAGTTTTTTGTGTACAATAAAAGTATATTCTATTCTATTCTATTCTATTATATAATAAATTATTGTAGTTAAAAGAAAGGGAAACCTTTTAGCGGCTTTTCAGCAACACAAGGGACGGTCCCAGTATGCGATACGTGATCGAACGAGTTTCGGATGAAATTAGAAAGTTATCTGTATCTAAATCCGCTCCCGGGAGATATTTCAACGTTTCCCTACTAGATATATAAAATCCAGGGCTCCGTATAATCTGATTTGGGTTCTGGGTTAATCCAGTTGGCACAATAAATTTATTTGTGACTTCAAAACCGTAATTGCTAATTTTATTAGACAAAAGTAGGAATTAACTTAGTTTCTCTTGTTTTGTTTCGAATGGGATCAGTAGAAACTTGAGCTTCTTATCTCTCTACGCAGCTTAATGACACATTGGGCGTTTGTGAATAACTTTACTGAGGCGTGTTACATGTAGGTATTGCATATCGGCCGACTGGTCGTTTAACTTAAAATCGTTGCTGAATGATGTTTGTATTCCGATATTTAGATATGTTTTTAAATATTAAGTTTAAATTTTTTTATTTACTGACTTGCTTATGCCGACGGCTCCACTTGCCCTTAAATCGGTTATCGGCGTTATATTTTTATTTGCTTTAGAGAGCGAACATTTAATATTTTGGGATTAACAGTAGCACATAGGCTTCTCTATCTCCTTCCATTATGGTATGTAGTATGGAAGCCGAGGAGACACCGTCTCACGTTCATCATTGCAAAAGCGTGAGCGACCAACGGACAAAGCTCCTTAAGAATCCACAAACCATGAGAGAGGCGCTGAATAACATCAGATGCCTCCTTAACTTTTGGATGGAGCTGGGATGGTATGAGTAACCAATGACAGGTATTAGTTACCTACGTACAATGGCCCTATTATGAGGCTAAGTGCGAAAAAAAAATAAGTCCAACTAACTAACTAACTAACTCCGTCCATTCAACAATCTTTTACAAAAAATCAAGCCCAGTTGGATGCTCCGTCATGACGCTAAGCAACAACAAACAGACGAACAGACTTTTACAAATATAAATTAGTTAGGATTACACTTTTCATCCATTTTGTTTTTTTTACTATATTTCTGATTAACTGTCGTTATTTTGTCTGCTAAAATATGACCACCAAATTCCGAACAAAGCTCCAAATTCATCTTCGCCAGAATACTCATGTTTTATTTGTTCTTTTTAAAGTTCTGCTTAATATAGAAACGCATGTTTATTTAAAATAATGCTTAAAAAGTTTTATTTGTACTCGATTACTTCGTGATTCTAGAAGTTTATTGTTGAAAACTCCAACGTACCATACACAAACGTATAATCATCCATTTATTAAGAAAGCAATCAGGTTTTAGAATACATTATATTTTTTTTCATAAAACGAGCTCGGTCTTTGAGCACATAAAAAAAAATAGTATTTTCGTACTTCGATAAATAAAAACTGGTACATATAAATCGATAAATGTTTATATATATATGATATCCATACTAATATTATAAATGCGAGAATAACTCTGTCCGTCTATTTGTCTGTCTGTCTGTTACCTCTTCACGCTTAAACCGCTGAACCGATTTAGATTAAATTTTGTATGGAGATAGTTTGAGTCTCATAGGGAAAGGACATAGGATAGTTCTTATCCCGAAAAATTAGAAAGTTCCCGCGGGAATAACTTTAGACGAGCTTAAACGAACTATAGATTGCTATATCAAACTTTATTAATATAATTAAGGAGTTGAATAAAGAAAATTTACAGATTTAGAAAAATTTGAACTATAGTAAAAGACCTACACTAGGCATCATATATAATAACGTCTTAAACAAAAAAAAAAAAATCATAAAAAAAAATATTCATATTTAAATATAAAAAATAAAAATGAAGTAACATTATTTATATTCATAACAATGCACAACAAATCTCAACGTTGTAAGACTCGGGGACTCGGATGCATTCAGACGAGTGGATTATGTAGAACAATGTATTCGTCATCAATGCAGCCGCTTCGGTGCGGTCGCGATTGACATGCGAGAGCGATGCAATATACAAGGGCTTTGCTTGATCGTGAGCTGATGTAAGCGAACTGCCGAACTGATCAGTGTGCTTAGTTCTGAGCGGAAATTATGCGTACCAGAGTACTATAGTTCGGTTATCGACGACTCATAGGTACATTAATACATATTGTCATGTAGAAATTGAGGTATTAAAGCTCGTGTGACCGTTGTTTTTTGTGTAAGTTTGTTTTTAATGTGCCTGTTGCCAAGTTAAAAATAAGGCAGTGCTTTAATAGAAACATGCATACAAATAACTATGAGTAAATACGTTTTTAAATATCTGCTGAAACAAATAAACTAAAAAAAAAATCAAAGGTTTTACATCTAATATATAAACTAAAAACGCAAACAGACATACAGGCGGGCAGAGATGAGTAAATTAAAGAGTATAAAATTAATTAAAGATAAACTTTTTTTTATTCACTTAAAATCTTATTTAATAACATTTGTATGAAAAACTATAATCCTGTATAACTTTCAACCTATACAATTTAACTGAAAATTGGCACACTGCGAAACTAGTATATAGATATTTATTCCTAGAACATGTCTGCAAAATTTCGTGGTGTGTGATTAGCAACTACTTCTGTAGTGGTGTAGCATAACGTTAAATACGTATAACAATACATATATTAACATAAAAAATAAATAAATAAAAAACGCATTTAATAGACAAAAAAAAGAAAAATTTTAAAATCAAAAAGTTGACACATAAATGTTACGTGATCCATCATCATCCATTAAGGCCGGATGCGTAGCACGGGTTATAACGTCAAATAACGTGACTTCGAGCCAAAAATATGGCTCTAAGGCCGGGCGCATATTACGAGAAATTTCCGATAGAAAAACTCTAGCGCGCGCCGGATGGCACTTTGTGCATACTTTTTATTCTAGACCCCGCAGACTGACGGAAATTCGCATCAGTTTGGCAGAAGTCACCGTACGCTGTACACGTATTTCGCGCAAGATGTGCAAAATACAAGACCTAATATTTCAAATAGAAAAATGTCCATGTACTTGGGATCTCAATAATGTGCTTTCAGTCTTGCGTACTTCGTATAAAATTGGCGGTCCTGCAATATTTTCATGTTAAGGAGTTCACACCCAGTATCGACGTTTTTTCTTCTTCTCCATTTGACTTAACAAAAGTGCCAGTTACAATAACATGTCATACAATTGATTGATTTTGATTTTGTCGTCATCAATTTCGTTGTGCCTGCGTAGAAAAACAGCCATGTGTGTCATAGCGGCGTGGACAGACACAACTAGACGCCCAATCGCCGGCCGAACCAGACCAGTCTGCGGGGTCTGCCTAACTCCGCGGCGAAAGCTCCACTGAGTAGAATGAGTCAAGAGCTTTCATAAAAAACTTGTTGCCTGTAGTTCATTCTCATTTATTAACCTCTTCAAAAGATAGAGTTGTTTTCATTTATGTTCTACTGCGAACAATAAGTTTTTATTGATTTATAGTGTAGCAAGTTTGTTAATAATATAAAAATACTAAAAATTAACCAAACCACCTTAAATCCACCAAAAATCCTAATATAAATTCTTGCAATCACGAAATACAATAATTTCTGTTCTTTAAAATTTGTTGTTATGGCGGCAACAAAAATACATCTTCTGTGAAAATTTTAACTGTCTTACTATCACGGTTCATGAGATACAGCCTGGTGA
Source organism: Apoda limacodes (assembly GCA_946406115.1). NCBI lineage: Eukaryota > Metazoa > Arthropoda > Insecta > Lepidoptera > Limacodidae > Apoda > Apoda limacodes. The sequence continues at coordinate 33,826,398 of OX291541.1, read as the reverse complement.
CATTTTTGCCTGTTGGGCACGGAACCCTTACAAGTATATTTTATCAATTTTATTATTTTAATAAGACTAGTATGGAACAAAGATGTTTACAAACTTTACTGTAGTGCAATTTAAATAAGCAAAACTTTAAAACTTTTATTAAAATCCGAGAGGTGCTGGTAAAAGAGCTTTGTACTTTTAACGAAGGCAGGTGTATTAAAAATGCAAGCTCTAAGGTTCAGCGAGAGCAGAAACCACAAACGATTACTGTGGACTGCGCTGGGACTCACTCAAACTTTACACAAAGCTGTGACTGTGAAAAAGTTTGCAAAATTGTCGAAAGACGAAAACTTGTTGTTTTAATTAGTGTCGTGCAAAATTTTTCTCTGTAAATATTATGTACGTCCGTATAAATAAATATATTCCAATTTCTGAGGAACAGTGATAAGCACAACTTAAATACTAGAAATAAACATAAACTTGTTATGCCAAAGTTTAGGTTTATTAAAGCAAAATCATTTATGGGAAGCAGTGTAAAATTTTACAATAAGTTATCTATTGAAATTCTAAACATAGGTAATTCACAGTTTCAATTTTATATTAAACATCTGCTATGTTAAGCAGATGAATATTTAAATGACAAAATTGTGTCAAAATTTATAATGCAAAATTAATGTTAGAATTTCTTTTTAAACTCACTTCCTCTCAAACAGTATTGTAAACTGGTGGCAGTAAATTTACGTCTTAAAAGTTAAAGTAGCACTTTAAAGACCAATGTAAGTAGAAATATTATTTTGACTTTGTCATAAACTTTATAGTGGTCGGTGTGCGAGCGACCGAAGTATGCATCATGTGTACCGCCTGTGGTTGCCTGGTTTTTTTTATTTTTAAAAGGGTTTCGGATGTGTGGGGGTGTGACGCGCAGGTACGTGCGTAAATATGTCTGTATGCATATTTGGATAGATATTGTATACTTGAGAGCTTGATTCTTGCATGGCTGATTGGTAACAGGTGTAATCCGGCTGTTTCTTGTCACTTCTTATCCCCTTAGGCTAGTTTCCGAAGTGAATGTGTGTGTGCTTATATGTATAAGTACGTGTTTGTGTGATGCGCCCGCTCACGTTCGGACCCTGCCAGCGTCGGGCGATCAATCGAAGATTGCAAAAGATAGGACCTATCTAAGTTAATTTATTTATTTATTTTATTAATTCTTTAATTTGTATTTGTACATATTTAAATAGTTATATTATAACAGGGCAGGTTAAAGCAGTAGTGCCCTGTTACCGAATGCACCGGCTAGGTGCTCAGAAGGAGAAGAAAAGATAGAGGGAGTTCAAAGACGAGTTAAAAAACACTTTTCAAGGCAGGTTATATTAGTATACTCTTTCATCATATAGCAACAGCTTTTAATGCACAATATCCTAATCACATAGGGTGATTCTTAACACTTAAATATCTAGATCACAGCTACCTAATTTACAATCATATAGGACTACCTAAATAAATAGAAAGATAGCCAAACGCCAGCCTGCCTACACAGATTTTAAGTGTAGTTTTTAAAGCTTTTATTAGGGAACTAGTACACTCAGGTCTCTTCGGCCTAGAGCCCGATTCGATGTCTTGCTCGCTGTAGGCACCCCTCAAGTCAGCACCGCCGGATGGGACTGATTTTACGTGGCCTAACGCGGCAGGCACAAGGTAAGGCCGCACGTGGCTAGCACAGTGCAAGACCGCATGTGAACGTAGCTCGCCAGTAGCTTCGGCGTGGAGCAGGTCGCCCCGTAACCTTCGTGTGTAGCGGTGTTCAAGATAGCACCCCTACTGCACAGACCGAAGGTTTGGAGTCAAGGAGACTCCGGGCAGGCCGAGGATTTGGAGTTTAGTAGACTCCGGCCTTCCCCAGTAAAAGAACAGCAAAGCAGCTGCCGTGCGCCGCCGTTAGACAACAAACGTGCACCCGCATACAAAGACGTCTTCTCACGGACCTCAGTTTAGGCGTAGAGCCGTAGTAAAGCAATATATATACGTAGTATATACATACTAAGAACCGTACGAGGACGGTTTTCTTTTATAGCATAGAAGTAGATATGCAGCAATTTGTAATTTAATAATAGAATCCGTGAAAATAATTATTAACAGAATTTTTTCACGACTACGTCAAGTATCTACGTAAAGTGAAAAATTTTGACTTAGCGATGTCAAACATCTAGAGATTCTTTGATCTTTAAATTTAAATTACCACAGTGGTAATGGACCTAAGAGCGACTGTCCAGAAACTTCTATCGTTACCTACATCATCCGGTCCTTTACCGGAGACGGACCACCGGAAACGGTCGTTCCGTTAGTATATATATCTCCACTAAGCAAATGTTGATCAGACGGGCTGTGGCATCAGTTAATTGCTAATCCGTTGGCAATTGTTGATCTAATGTGAGATTCGACATACAAATGTGGCTTGGATCAGATCAACAATTACTGGCCCTCTGGTGGCAAAATACAAACTATACACTGTATTTTTTATACAATTCCACTCCATTAATTATTGACCCCCCCGAAAACGACAACCCAAGCCGAGGCTCCCCCCGCGGGGAGCCCTTGAGCGTTGGGCGCTATACGAGCTGAGGCTCCTTCAGAGACTCGCCCAAAAAAGTCCGGTGAAGCAGTGATGGCTGCAACAGCCAACCTAAACCTTCCTCATGTATACTCTACTTATTGCTGAAAACCGCCGTCAAGCAGATTTTAAATTTATCGCGAACAGACAGACACTATTTGTGGTAACATTAAAGTGTAGCTATAGCATAAATTAATAATTGAAATGCCATCGATAATAAATCATATTTCTTATGAGGAGTGTAAAGCTGTATATTTTTACTTTTACCAAATTAAATGTCATTCAAACGTTTCTACTTAGTAGAAATAAGTACGATCCTGATGTCTATGCCAATGCAGCGGGTTTCATTTTTAAACTTCAGAATTTGATCATATTAGTAGAAGAAATACTTTGACCTTTCGTCGTACTAAATATGCGTTCAGCAAAATTCAGTAAAACAAAAATAATCTTCTAAAAACTAACCTAATTTGAATACTTACGTATAATCTTGCACGATGTTATTCCAAAAAGGTAGAAAGGTAACTAGGTAGGACATCACACAGCCCGTATTGCTCGAGTGAGACTATGCTACATAATATGCTACACAAAATGTCTATAATTCTTGTTCTGCCATCGAAATGCAGTCATAATAACATTACGACTGTTATAAATTTCTCGGGAAGGTGTGTCCACTTCTGCCGCTGCCTAGATTCCTCGACAGAAGCTAAGCCACGGGGAATTGCATATTTGTTTAATGTGAAAGTTTTAAATGTGAAACTGTAAATTTTACTTGCTGCTTAATTTAAACAAACAGAGAATAAACTTAAAATCCCAGAGCAGTTTTCAGTTATTTTAATTTCCAGCTTTTCTAAGATGTCTAATTTTTATTTCGCTTTTGTAAATAAGAATACGTATTTAATATCGTGCTTCAAAGTCTTTGAACCATTTGTTCAAAAATACAAAAATACAAAAGTATTTTTGTATACCCGTAAAAATACAAAAGTATTTTTTTATATGTATGTTCTGTCACAAGAGGACATACATATTAAAGGAGTGAGGAAGATGTTTTGGTGTAGAAAATTTGTGGTTTCGGTGTCAGCATTCCACAGCAATCCTTTCCTTATTTATGTCAATTTTGATTTCAAAAACCAAATATTTATTTGCTGTAATTTTTAAATCTTCAAATTGAAATTTGAATTGGAAGTTTTTTCATTTTAAACGGCACTTAATAAGGCGTTATGAGAACATACACACAAACATTTGTTGTTGATTATTCATTTATAGATAAATTTATGGTCAAACAGAAGTATTAAGTGAGCAATTTAGAACATAGGAAATTTAAATAATAATCTGTATTTCTTAGGCTGGGTTGCACCAACTAAGTTTAACTTTAACCAGCCGTCAAATATGTGAGATTGTATGAAAATTTGCATAGTCAGCTTCTTTTAAACTTAATCGGCCCGTCAAAGTTCAGCAAACCACCAGCTGGTTAATGTTAAAAATAGCCAACGATAGAAATTTCCATACAGTCTCCCATTTTTACAAATTAAGTGGGCAATAATTATTGACACAAAAATATGTTTTGAGAACGACTACTACCGGTATGTACATTTTAGGCACTTTCTCTTGAATACCAAAAGTGCGGTAGTAGACTTTAAACGTGGTGGAGGGATAGATATACCGTAACAAAGATGGTAGCCGGGCCTATGTTGTTGACGGTGTTGCACGATAACTACTGAACCGATTTACTTGAATAAGGTGTCAAATCAAAATAATTGTTATTTAAAATAATTAACTTCATATATGCATGTAAAACTTAAGTAAAATGAGTTATTACAAAAAAACTGACTTTTAGAAAAAAAAACTCGTTAATAAACAGGATTTAGTTTGTATCAAAGTGTGTTGTGTGTGGCATTTATCAGGATATCAAAAATCTTTAAAATATCCCGGTAACAAATAAGGGAGCTAGAAAAGATTGGTACATTTCGAAATATAAGTACTACATTTAGTTATTCCCATGCGTTTTTATCTGTGAGATAGTCTTTAATTTAATAGTAAGCTTTTTTGACAAGTTTCTGTTTAACAAAATTTTTAAACTTTTTTAAATTCAGTTTATATACTTCTGCAGGGATTTTGTTGTAAAAACGGACACATTGTCCAATCTTTTGAAGCCTTGTGTGGATCAGAGCCAGTTTGTGTCTATTTCTTGTATTTAGATTATGAACATCACTATTTTTTTAAAAAAAATTAATATTCTTATGAACATACATTAAATTATCAAATATATATTGACCAGGTAAAGTTAGTATATTGATCTCTTTAAATTTCCTTTAATCCTTTAAAGAGTGTCTGTTAGATAAATCGTATATTGCTCGAATAGACCACTTCTGCAGTACAAATATTGTCTGTATATCAGCTGCGTGTCCCCATAATAAGATACCACAGGACATCGCCTGAATCCTATTGTCCAGGTACGAGCTAATGAGTTCAAGTGCAGTACCCCTAATACCATAGTGTTGTAATTTCCTGATTAGGGTTTCATGTTGGACGCAATCAAATGCCTTGGATAGATCACAAAAAACACCCAAGGCGTCCATTGAATCCTCTAGTCGGGTGTTGACCGACCTTTTGTGAACCCAAACTGTTTGCAAGTCAGTTGTGAAGTAAAATGACTACTCATTTGATTTAAGATCAGTTTTTCAAAGATTTTACTGAAAACAGATAGTATAGAGATAGGTCTTAAGTAAGAGAGATCAGTAGTACTACCTGATTTAAATATAGGTATAATTTAACTGTATTTCATTATATCAGGAAATACACCACAGTCAATAGATTTATTAAATATTATAGCTAGTTGGGGAGCAATCACAGAAATTATGGTTTTTACTAAGGTAACTGAATGGCCCCAGAGGTCAGCTGTATTTTAATTTTTAGAGAATTTAATGCTTTGATAACATCATTATGATTTACATGTCTAAATTTAAATTCTTTTGGGCATTATTTAACATTTTACAGAGCCTCTGCTATTAATGGAGATGAGTTTAGTGAGTTGATGGTTGAGAATGGAATATCGAGGAAAAAATATTGAACAATGAGGCAATACCTGTTTCTGAGTTAAAAATAGTGCCATTAACTTATAGACAATAATCAGTTTTATGAGATTTTAATTTTCCAGTCTCAGCATTAATAATACTCCAAGTAGTTTTATTTTATTATTACAATTTTTAATTTTTTCACTTAAAAAACGTTATTTTGCTATACGACAGATTACTTTAAATAATTTCGAGTATTTTTTAACATAATCATTAAATTTCTCACTTAAATTTAACTTTCTTTCACTATATAACTCATACAATTGTTTTCTGCTGACATGGATGCCCACAATAGCCCAATCACTAAAGCATGGACGTTGTTTAGCTAAGACACTCTTGGGTTTAAATACAGAGTCGTACTCACCACTAAAAACTTTAAAAAACATATTATATAGTGTATTTTGATTATTATGTTGGACAAGAGACGGACTTTTAAACAATAAATTATTTTTAAATATCTCCAAGTGTTGTTTAGTTTCAGGTCTTATAATAATTTTTTCCTTGCATTAACAATTCAATTTGCACTTACTGCCCACAATGGTCAGAAGTAAGGTTATTTATAATACTTTAATTTGTAACTGTAATTCAATCTGTAAAAATATTAGCTATGCATGTTGCTGTATTGGCTGTTATTCTAGTCGGTGATAGAAATATATTTTTAGAGTTGAATGATTGAAATAGACTTTTTAATTTTATGCCTAAGGAGGACTTTTCTATTAACAAATCTATATTAAAATCTCCGCAAACAAATACTTTTTATTTTTTTACAAATAATGGATAGAGCCTCCCCCATTTTATTTTCAAAAATGACATAATCCGCTGTGGGCGGCCAGTACACACTAACAACAATGAAATGCTCTAACTCCACACAGGCTATTTCAATAGTTCGTTCAACGGAGAGGCTCACAATATCTTTCCGATCTTTATGTTTTAACTTGTTATTTACAAGAATCAAAGAGCCACCATGAATAGCGTGTTTCCTGTTGAACGAACTACCAATATGGTGACTACTGAAGTTGAACATGAACTGGTGAGATTTTAGCCAATGTTCTGTAATGCATAGAACATCTATGTTGCAGCAGTTCATAAACAACTCTATTTCAAGGTCTTTTCAATGGATTTCAATGGATCAATGTATCAAGATAATTATTTAAAATTATAAGCAATTTAATTTGACACCTTATTCAAATAAATCGGTTCAGTAGTTATCGGGTAACACCGCTCAACAACATATGTCAGCCACTATCTTTGTTACATCATATCCCCTCCACCACTTTAAAAATCGCACTTTTGGTATGAAATGAAATGAAATCTTTATTCACAATATTGGATTTACAAAATCACTTATTGTCGTCAAAAAAACAATAATTAAAAATAAAATACATTTATAAGAGAAAAAAAAGAAAAATACATTACTTTAGTAAGCTCGTCTAGATACAATAAAATAAATTAATTACATAAAATTATGTAAAAAAAAATACGTCAACAAATTAAAATACAAAATTTTACACGGCTAAGAAATATAAGTTAATTAATCAGTCGGCCCAGGCATTCTTATCATTGATGTATTCCTCTATCTTATAACATCCTTTTCTGCAAAGTGTTCTTTTTATACAATTTTTGAATCTTTCTTCAGACATACCCAGCATTGCCTCAGGAATTTTATTGTAAAAACGTATGCAGTTGCCAGGGAATGACTTGTCTATTTTGGTTAATCTATATTGGGTAGAGCGAGCTTATTTTTGTGTCTTAAATTTACCTTGGTGCATTCACTCACTTTTGGAAAGGAATGAATATTCCTACGTACATATTTTATATTTTCATATATATATTGACACGCTACAGTGAGTATATTACTTTTTTTTAATACGTTACAAGCAATTTAATTTGATACCTTATTCAAATAAATCGGTTCAGTAGTTATCGAGCAACACCGCTCAACAACATAGGTCAGCCGCCATCTTTGTTACGTCATAACTACCCCCTCCAACACTTTAAAAGCTCACTACCGCACTTTTGGTATTCAGGAGAACGTGCTTAATAAGTTTTTTTATACAGCTGGCTAAGAAATCAATGGAAAGTCACTATATACGCGCTCTGCGTGCTTATTGCAACTAATATCGATCGCAAAATCATATGGTAATCGAGTTATACGCAATTTTTTTTCAATAACAGAAACCGAAGCTTTAAAGAATGAATACATCAAATTGAACATAAATACAGAGTAAAAACAGAAAAAATAAACATTAATGACATAATCACTAGTAGGTGATATTTCTGTGTTTGCTCACAGGTTACTCGGCAACCATTTAATCGATTTGAGCGATTCAATCTGTATTTGGTTGAGCCTGATCGTAACGCGATGTATTTTCCTAGTGCGCCGATTTTAATAATAGTGACCGAAGCATGTAAATGTTTAAGTGGATGTATAAAATGTAAATATATATAATGTATACTATATAATCTTTTTTTATATTGAAATTACGTGTCACGTTGTTTGTCTGCGATGGACTCCGAAACTACTGAACCGATTTAAATATGATTTGTACACCGTGTGCGATTTGATTCAACTTGAAAGAAAGGATAGCTTACATCTACATTTAAAGTATTAATATTATTATATTGCAAATTATTTGTCTATTATTTGTTAGCTCCAAACGATTCTTCAATAGATATATATATATATATATATAATTTTTATATGAAATAAAAAAGGGTCAAGTGGGAGTCGGACCCGCGCACTACTGGTAAACCTATTGTAATGAAATTTTGGTACATGGTTGCGCACACCGCCGGGGAAGGTTTTTGAGAAATATTAATTGGTCAAGCATACGCTGGGGTTTCTGAATAAGTACAACCCTTTCAAAAAAGGTGGCGCGCCAGTTGTTTTAAAAAAGAGAAACAACGTTCTCCGGGTCAGCTACCTGTTATTTGATCCAACTTAAAAAATGGGATCGTTTTTATCTCGATCTGTCAAGTGTGAGCCGGACTTGGGCACTTTAGATAAAAACCAACGACGTTTGCCGGGTTACAGAGGGACGGCAGCGGAACAACGTTCGCCGGGACCGCTAGTATATATATATAATATCCTATATAATGAATAATATACTAGCTGACCGGGCAAACGTTGTCCTGCATGATACCGACTGCAGCGCCATCTGCTGGGTTGATTTGTCTATTTCCCACTAAGAAGTAAAAAATAAACCCATGGGACATTGATCTAAGTGTTTTAGTCTACTTAAAGCCGGTCAGTCTTCTTCAAAAAATGTTTTCGATCTCTACAGCAAACTTTTGGTTTGCCAACCTCCAAGACAAATAAACGTTGATTCTTTACTTTTTTGTGTAGTTTTATTGGCGTTGTTTTTTTACAAAACTTTGTCATTTGGGTAACAATGGCTCTTAAGAAGAAGCAGATTGACTATGTGGCTGTTTTTTTTAAAGTTATTGTATGTTATAATTATTTTTCATAGTGCATAAAGGGGTGGTCAAAGAAAGATACCGGACCGGCTACGTCGCGCATTTAGTGATCCCGGATTGCGTGCGGATTTAGAAACTAGTTTTTAAGACTCCAAGTCACGTAAATGGACGTAAGCGGCAAATTGAATCACGTTTCATTAAAATGGTTTAGTATTTTTTGAGTCCACTGTTATATTCAAGAATATAATAAAATATTTGGAGTTTTGTGGTCAAAGAATTGTAATAACACTGGGTGCGGCTATTTCTGCTTTTTGTTATTGCGATTTATAGTTGATAAAATTCGTAATAATAAAGCATATACTACTAGCTTTTGCCAGCGTCTCCACCCGCACTAAATTCCCTCATCGGCATTGGCTCCTTGATTTAGATCAAAGACTTTGCTTTAGCTGTAGCTATAGTTCGTTAGCAAGGAATTTGGTTATATTTTGTTTCTGTAACATTTCAATTTTCTAAGGTAAAAGGAGCCTTTGCCATCCTGCTTCCCTTTTACAATCCCTGTACTAAATTTCAGCTGAACTAGATGCTCCGTTGCGGCGAGAAAGGAAGACAAACAAATAAACTTAGTTGCGCATTTATAATATTAGTATGGAACTATGGATAACCGACTTCGAGAAAAAGAATAAATAAAAAATATACATTTCTTAAGAAACATTTAATGATATAATGATACAATATATTAAATTATAAATAATAAAAAACACAATTATTTAAAATATTTTAATACTTAGAGTATTTGACGGAAAATCAAAACGGGAAATCAGGGCAATAGTATACTTTTGTGACAACGACTGTTTTGTTGCTTTGTGAACAGCCAGAAGTTGTCTGAAAGGGCACGGCCGGCTGTTCCTAAGGGTGCGTAGGTTCCAACCATACTTTTTAGCGTTTTATTTTCTTCATAGATATTTTAACTGAAAGCAAATACAGTGTAACACACATTCATCCAATGTTATTTAGCTAAACGTGATAAAAAAATAGTTTAGTAAATGTAGAAAGCCTCGTTTAATTTTCATCCCATGCGATGTACGGTTGGTTGCATAAGTCCATAAAGAATAAGAAAACTAGATCGCTTGGCATCCAACGCGTCGATCTATATTCTCACACTGTTTTATAATCCGTGTAAGTATATTTACTCACCCTATAGTGCGGAAGATCGAGGGCGTCGAGGCGGAATTGGTGGTAGGAACCTAGGCGTCAGTCTGTGCTTATGTTATCTACGAGGGGCCAGCTTTAAGTGACGGAAATTTACCTTAAAACATAAGGAAACTAATACATAATCGACAAGACCATTCTCATATTAAAAAACCTTGAGTACTTCCTGTTACTGTGCTCAGAGGTCTAGTATCACCCAGGTGTCGCGACGCTATCTCACGTTCCAACACGACGAAATCACCCGTCGGAATGTCACTGGTACACTTTTAAATCACTCGTCTAACACACTGTTTCTCACAAACAAACTGAACGCGGGATTTAATTTGTACTGACTTTTCCGAACAAACTTTAAAAGCGAGCAAACACCACTAACAATGCAATCGGTGGTGTGGGTACACGGACCCGTGCGAAAACGTCCGCGACTATTCCAGAACTAATTTTGCACACCGGTCAGTGAGCCGTCACACCGTCAGTCGTACGCAATGAAAGGGCATGACGTCATCGCTTATCTTTACCGAACACACAGTTACGGAAGTAACGAAAATCATTCGCAACGAGCAATTGTTTATTGTCATTCAGAGGTCTTTCGTCTTGTAGGTATTGAGCTGAATAGTATCTAAAATTTTACAACGGTATCTTTGTAAGAATTTGTTCAATGTAAGTGCTTCGGTAACTAATCACTTGGGCGAATGTTCAAATCCGGATCCCCCCAAGCCTTTGTGTTGTTTTGATTTTATAGAACTACTAGCTTATTCCCGCAACTTTGTCTGCGTAAACTTTTTTAAAAAACAACAGCTTTTGACTGTTTTCTGTTTTACATACATCGGAATTCTCATAGACCTTTTTTCCTCTATTTTGCCGTCTATAGAATAATTTTTCAAAAACAGTGAATCACGTGAATATAATTATTAACGTTTAAGCCAAGTTTTAGCCATTTCCATGCAAACTGCCAACCCATATTTTACCCCATTAGGGGATTCATTTCTAAAAATCCCTTCTTAGTGCACACTTACGGCATTTAAGAAACGTTTATGCAAAATGTCATGCTTCTAGATACAGCGGTTTCAGCTGTTCATTGCTTGATTAGTCAGTAAGCCAGTCAATTACTTCTTTTATATGAATGTAGCTGAACTGGCGAACGTTGTTTCTTTTTCAAAACAACCTAATAGGGTTGTACTAATTCAGAAACCTTCCATAGCGTGTGTATAACAACTTACCAAAATTTCATTACAATCGGTTTACCCTTATTGCGTGAATCCGACTCGCACTTCACCCTTTCAGTAAAAACTTATCTTATAAGATGCCTACGTCATAAAAAGAACATACCCTCCAAGTTTCAGGTTTCTACGATCAGCGGTTTAGGCTGTGCGTTGATCCATCAGTCATTCAGGACAAATCATTTTATGCGTATATAAGTTAGGTAGAAAAAGAAAACTTTAAGTATTATTGTATACAAAAATCAAACACCTAAAAAAACGCATACCCTTTTTGAGCTTAGAAACCCCTTAAATGAGGTACTAAGGTGACATTCGTAGCATTCCGATTTTAAAGAGTATTGAAGTTGTTTATGTTTTTAACTAAGTTCAACCTTTTTTGAATAAAATCGGATTGAGTTTTCGAACATGTGTCAAAATAAAATGTATTTTAAATCAAAAGCACTAAGGCGTATTGATATTAACTAAGAAGCAAATAGCCGCCAAATAACTTCCTTACCCTTTTTAACCCCGTTAGGGGATGAATTTCAATAAAATACGAAACACGTCTTCCATCAATTCTGTTTAAAAAGGTTTATGCAAAATTTAAAGTAGATTGGACCAAGGAATCACGTTGTCCCATACAAACTTTGCCCCGCTTTTTCACCCCCATAGGGTAGAATTCCGGAAAATCCTTTCTTATCGGATGCCAACGTCATACAAAGAACACACTCTCCAAGTTTCAGGTCTCTACGATGAACGGTTTAGGCTGTGCGTTGATCCATCAGTCATTCAGGATAGACTTTAGACCAATAGCGAACAACAATGCGGTTAGTTTTAATCACTAGGAAACAAGCCATTTTTACTTGCTTTTATTTAACTCACAATGCTTCCTTTTTCATTTTTATTTTTCCTTCCATCTTGTGGTGGAATCTTGCAAGCTTAATTACTTCCTGTTATCACCTTTGATGAAATTTATGCATACTTACTAAGCTCGGATGACAATACAATATTCCACAGTTACTTTGACCAACAACCCCCCCCCCCCCCCCAACCCTCACAGAGTTGAACCACGGGTTCACCTACAGGTGAAGGTGAAAAATTTAAAAATCTTCAAAATGGGTATCACATGGGTAACACAGCCCGGAGAATGTACCAGACACTTAATATCTGACAGTCACGAACACCGCAATATTTACTGTTTTGGTTGCGAGAATTTTTTTAATGTCCAAAATGAAACGAGTTTTTACAAAATTTAGTTTTATTAATGTTATTAATCAAACTTTGATTTGCCGAGGAAAAAGTTATGTGTCTTTTTATAGCTTTACAATGGAGTGTTGCTAAAAAGAAACAAATCACCGTTGCCTGTCACATAGTATATACCTAGAGAAACCCTAAATGTTAAGCCAGTCATACACGTGATGGTATACCTGAAGAGATGAAAGATTATTATTAGTTATAGTTGATATAAATGGAAAGCGCGCCCCTGGATCTAAAATGAAAATGGGCGTTCCACAGGGCTCCATGAAACCCTAATTAGGAAATTACAACACTATGGTATTAGGGGTACTGCACTTAAACTCATTAGCTCGTACCTGGACAATAGGATTCAGACAGTTAATATAAATGGGAAGCGCGCCCCTGGATCTAAAATTAAAATGGGCGTTCCACAGGGCTCCATCCTGGGGCCATTCCTGTTTCTTATATACATTAATGATCTGCTGGAGCTCGTTAAAAACAATCACGAGATAGTGTTGTTCGCAGATGACACATCACTATTGTTTAGAGTTAAAAGACGCGAAACAGTTCTAGATAATGTAAACAACTGTCTGTCTAAAGTTGACCACTGGTTCGATATGAATAATTTGCTTTTAAACAGTAAGAAAAGCAAATGTATTAAATTCTTAACGCCAAATGTTGGTCAAGTAAGAACGAATGTACTTATAAATGGGGAGCAATTAGATGTTGTAGATAGCGCTGTATTCTTATACATTACTTAAGATGCAAAACTTAAATGGGGCCCACACATAGCTGGATTGGCGAATAGACTTAGTTCTGCAGCTTTTGCGGTTAAAAAGATTCGTCAACTTACAGACGAAGCCACAGCCCGGCTAGTATATTTTAGTTACTTTCATAGCGCGATGTCCTATGGTATCTTATTATGGGGACACGCAGCTGATATACAGAGAATATTTGTACTGCAGAAGAGGTCTATTCGAGCAATATATAATTTATCTAACAGACACTCTTTAAGGGATAAATTTAAAGAGATTAATATACTAACTTTACCTGGTCAATTATTTTTATGTATGTTCATAAGAATATTAATCTTTTTTAAAAAAATAGTGATGTTCATAATCGAAATACAAGAAATAGACACAAACTGGCTCTGATCCACACAAGGCTTGAAAAAATTGATAAATCATTTAAACGCATGGGAATAATGAAAATGTTGTTATTATACTACTTATATTTGGGAATGTACCAATCGTTATATGTATAATTAAAATTGAAAAGAGTGACAGCTGGAGAGTTTCTTTCGCCGTTGCTTCTCCCCAGAACGCCATATTGATTCCGAAACGGTAGTAGTTTATAAATTCCTTGCATATTATACTGACGTCAAAAAAGTGATATTGCATCCTATTTTTGAGAAATAAACTATTTGAATTTGAATTTGAGTACACTTGGGTTGAATTTGGTTCTTTTAAAGTAATCAAGAACTGGCAATAGGTGTATATAATTTAGTCAATGGCCTCCTATTCTTTTATTTTATAAAAACCGTGAAGATACATGCATATGCATAAAGGGCGCTTGCCAAACGTGTGCAGGTAGCAATCGATTAAACCAGCTAACAAATCAAAAAACACATTGCAATTGATACATCCGCCTACAGCCTAAGTACAGCGCCACAGATAAAAAGAGACATAAACACACAGACAGAGTTTACAAACTAATAACAAACATTATTTTAATTGTTAATTTTAAATTCAGTGGTAAAAAACATTAAAATAATAGTGTCAAAGCTGAGAGACGTGATTTTCTTCGTGCCTTCGTGTGAAAGTATCTCGAAGAAAAAGCACATAATTCGTTACCGTACCGCAAGGTAAAACGTAATTGATGACAACTGCCGCAGTCTAGAGTTGTCCATGAGACACTGAAAGCTGCATTTGCATTCGGTTTGCCCTTAAAAATGATATCTACTACAACTAGTGTCTAACCAAAACTTCGGCCTCAACTTTACCGCTTTCGACCAAAAGAAGCAGCTTTGACAGCACATTTGACTTTGATCGAAACGAGATGAAAATTCAGCCGAAAACGAAATTTCATGTCAGTATAAGTATCAACTGCCAAAAACGTCAATTTGCATGTAAGCATTTGTCATCAATCAAACAAAATTCAAAAAAAAAACAACGGCCGAATTATGACATTTACAGTTTTGTTAAATAAACAATAAACAAATGATCTGAAATAACAGTAAATATTCCGTTAAGTAACTAAGTTAAAACAATTAAAACATTATTACTTACATTTTCAGATCATTTTGATGTTTGGTTTGAGCTCTGACCTTAAAATTTAATTAACCCCTTTTTAAATACAGTTTAGAAATCCAAAGTAACGTTATTGCATGAAAAGTTTATTCTTCGAAACCTCGAACTCAAATAAACATTTTTTAATGATTGCAAATTACCTTCCATAATATCCTAAATTAAATCAAGTCTCACAATGACAACTTGGAGGTTTTAAATACAGCTTAAAAAGGCGTAAAATTTAAGCTTTAAAGATCGAGCTGGTACAGAATAGCGCTAAAAAATGAAATTTATTATTGAAACATACATGTTTTGAAGTTAATTTTAAGGAAGAATTACCGAATTATCTTTCACAATTAACCGATTTGGAATCAAATTAGCAGCCTTAAAGGACCTTTTAGAGGGGTTCAAAAATCCAACGAAAGGTCTAATTCAATAAACGGTAATAGCGTTTTGCAGCTTAACAAGGTTTTCATTGTTGTTTGAAAAGTTAACGAAAGTCAATAATTTGTTTTTTGAGTGCAGATTTTGTAAATGTTATAATACACAATAATGGATGTATGGTAGCATAAAAATAATTTAAGTTTTAATTGGTTTATTTACTTACGCATTTGTAAATAATGTTTGTGATTCTAACACATTTATATATGGTTTTTTTAGTTTAAATTTTTTTAACCAAATGAAATTCAGAGCAGAATGAGAAAGTTATCTGTAGCTACATCCGCTTTCACGAGACAGTTCAACGTTTCCCTAATAGATATATAAAATCCAGGGCTTTGTATTATCCGATTTGGGTTTTGTTCAGAGCCAGATGGCACAAATTTATTTTTACGACCAAACTATTATTTTAAATTGTATTTTAAAAAATTAAACCTGTTTTGAACTAAGTTACAAATAAGTATGTCACACACGGCCACGCTTCTTATTGTGTTGGGACCCCGACGGGAATATGGATTTTTCAGTTTATAGCTGCCTAAAAACATGGATAAAATGACATTTTCTTAAAATGAAACCTAGCTAGATCAATTTATCGTCCCCGAAACCTCCTGCATACTAAATTTTATGAAAATCGTTGGAGCCGTTTCCGAGATTCAGATTATATGTATATATATATATACAAGAATTGCTCGTTTAAAGGTATTAAATACGCATTTATATTAGCTTGCTTGCTTGTTATTTACGTACATTAAAAATAGCAAAACATGTTGTCAATATATGGCACAAGCACCCTCGGTAATGAAACAGCAATAAAAATAAAAAAAAGTCAAAAAAATTTTTTTTTTTAACTTTCTTTTCTTAAAACATTAGATTCATATAAAAATTCAATCTAACCAAAAATTGTACTAAAAAGTAAAAAATAATTTTTCACACCCTAGAACCTAAATGGTCACGTACAGTGCGGTTTCAGACAAACTTCCTCCCGCGAACGCTTAGGTTGTGGAATGAGCTTCCTGCCAAGGTTTTTTTCTAAGGAATACTGTATTGGGTTCTTCAAGACAGAGGTTATTAGATTTTTGAAGGGTCGGCAATGCGCGATTGATGCCCCAGGTGTTCCAAGCATCCATAGGCTGCGGTGATCGCTTACCATCAAGCGGACTACAAGCTTGTTTGCCACCTTAGTGGTATAAAAAAAATATCTCATTCTAAGGCGTGTTGATTTAAGGTGTTATTGACAGATGGCGCTGTAAATATGTGAGTTCTAAGAATTAGTGAAGTTTACTAATAATAAACATCATATCGTACTGCTACGAATAAAGGTTGCCTTCACGCGTCTTAAATTGCGCTATCGAAGTTTTTTCGATAGTTCGCATATGTACCGACATACCGAAATGCAAGTATGGCAAGGCGTTCTCCAGCCATAACTCCTCTCCTGGCGGGTGATTCCCCTTTACCACCGCTCCACAAATGGTAACTTGTGCTGCACAGATTTGTGACGCCCTATCCGTCGCAGCCCTTCCATCATCGATCAGTCATTATCACATCACAGAGCTTTATCAGGACCATAAACTCGTATCGGTGTAATTAAACGCTGATTGTAAGCGTGTTTATATGTTTTTTGCATTCCAATTAATTTGTTGTTTTTAGGAAACAACACTGTTATTCCAACAAGACTTGTTTTATTGCTGTTAATAAATACAATAAGTAAAACGCATTAGAAACCGACGGTGTAATTTACTTGTCCTCGGAATTACTAATATTTTAGTGGTTATTAGTATTATTTAAAAAAAGTTTTTTCTCCGTGTAGGTCAAATAGGGGGGTATTATTAGTTTGTACCTCTCGATTGAGCAAAAAGAAATCCCCACTTTATGTTTTTTGTGACACTTTCGTATTCTTTCTTAGATTTCTTTGTACATATTATGTAAGTAACAAAATATAAGCTGTAAAGTGAACAGGAAATATTTAGATATAACACCCATTTTACCAATTGTAAAAAAAAATATTCAAGAACGAGTTGGACTTGGACACCTTGGGTTCCGTTCCACCATTTAATTTACGAGTACAAACACAAACAAAAAGTTACTCGCGAAGCAGTCACTCATCCAATGAATGATCAAACTCGACGTTGCATAACTTAGAATATTTCCCACCCGCAAATGTGTTACTGTTTCTTTTTATAATTGCTAGATAGCGCTGATACGGTAATTTACGATGGCAATGGCTCAAGTCTGGCTCACACTTGGCCGGTTTTTATTATTTGTTGTAATTCTTTAGAGTTCACACTACAGATTTTAACAGCTAGTTAAAAGTTTGTGTGTATGTATTACTGATTTTACATCTATCTGTCCGTCTGATACCCCTTCGCGCGTAAACCGCTAAACCGATTAGGATGAAATTTAGTATGGAAATAGCTTGAGTCCTGGGAAAGGACATAGAATAGATTTTATCCTAAATTATTACATTATATATATAATTAAGGATTTGACGTTAGAATCTCACGCCGATAGCCAAATTAAGGGTGGGTGGAGCTGCCGGCATCTATTAAATTTATTATCCCACGCCATTAATATTATAAATACGAAAGTTTGAATGTTTTTATTTTTATTAATTATATTACTAAACTTTGCATACATATGACCTAACTTCCTGGAAAATCACACATAATTTTTGATCCCAAAAAATTCAAAACTTCCCGCGGAAATAACCATAAAGTTTGTTACAACTTAATCCTGCCGCAAAGGAGCATCTAATTGAGCTAAAATTTTGCACATAGTTTGTTGAAGATTTATCCGCGAAATTTCGCAAGTTCCCACGAGAGAATCTATAGCAGAAATCCAGGAAATGAACGAACTATAGCTGCTTCTATAGCTTGCTATAACAAACTACCTTAGTATAATCTTGGAGTTGCCGTATGAAGCCCACGCTGATAATCAAATATAGGGCGGGCAGAGCTACTGGCAAAAGCTGGTTAATATATGTGTTCAAATTATAGTTTTTTATCTTACATAGTCTCTAAATTCTCTAAATTCTAAAGTCTCTAAATTAGATAGCTGTAACATTGGTATGGACGAAAATATAAGAATTTAATGTTTAACTACGGATTGTCACGCAGTGTTACGTGATTAATATTTGCTAACCTTCGGAAAACATAGTATGGCTAGAAATAGACGCCATTATACTCTTTCAATGCAAAAATAACTTTCCCCTTTATTATTTGCGTTTATCGCTCTTTACTCACGAATATGTTTTCAGCTGAGCAAACACTTTGACATCGCGTAAATTAAACATAGTTACTTGTCACTAGTAAGCGTCGCAAAAGTGTTGTGTGTAAAAACAACCACGAGGTTCAGAGTTAAGGAAAGGCTTTTGTAGGAGTGATTAGGGTTTATATAAGCATTCGTTTTTGCTGTTACACAGCTGATGGATATAGAAAAATAGCGTTACTATTTAATTTTATAGTCAGTCAATGTTAATAAATATTTTCATAGCAAACCTAGGAATTGATACTACAACTATCTTTTCTTCGAAAACTCCAATCTTCAGGGAGTCTCAAACGAAGTAAGATTATTTTTATGTATGTATATTTATGACGTATTTCTTAATTCTATAAACATTTGCGTATCTGTAAGATTGATGTACTAGGGCGTTATAAATGACTAGATATTATTTAATCCTAATATATTTACGAATTCTCTTATGAAAAGCCTAGTTGGCAGTGTGGCCGGCTGCTGTGCATAGAGTGTGGGTTCCATTCCCGCACTGGACAAATATTTCTATGATAAATATTTGTGCTTGTCTTGATTCTGGGTGTATTTATGTATGATATATATGTATTTACAAAAAAAAAGTAAAAAAATATATGTACTTGTATCCGTTGTTGACGGCGAGGCGGCGCTGTGTGTAATGTTCATAAATATAAAAAACAATATGGTGCAAATAATTTAATTAGTCAAACGCTAATTATAAATTTATTGTTGGTTGGTATGGTAGATAGATAGTTGCAGGTGAATAATGGTTTAAAGCACCTTGTCGCTAGTTGTAAATGATACTTTTTTATTCTTATGTATTTGCTTTCCAATAAATATCACTTTTAAGCTATTAAAAATAATAATTGTAGCTTGTGTTACAATAGTAACATACTACATCCGGGGCGGACACGGTTTGCAGTGCATTTTTAAGAAGCATTATTTGCTTATATTACATTTTCACATTTTTTTGCTACTGTGTTGTCATATTAACACAAAAATGGTCCGTCGGCTCTTTGTTTGTCTGGATCTAATATGGCATCGAATTTTTTGCAAAAATAATTCGATTTCAGTAGGTAATTAGTTTAATTTTTTATGAGTTTTTCAAAATGCTAGAACAGTGGCGAGTATTTCTTTTTATCGAATTTAAAATTTATTTTCGATGCCACATTGGATCCAGCACCTTAAATTTTAGAAAACAGGTTACAAATTTAAAGTTAGAACCGTCGGAAACCCAACGGAACTTAGTTTCATCAAAGCTTAAGCAAAATTTTATGCCATAAAACGGACGCCATATTGGATCTGTCAACTTGATATTGGAAAAAACTGATAAAAAATTTAAAAATAAAAAACCTAATAGAATTTAGTTTCGGCAGAGTCGAAGTATTTCTGCCAAAAAAAAATAAACGCATTTTTCAAAAAAATATGACAAATAAATTTTTTTATTGATAAAAGGGTTTATATTTATTAACTATCTTGAAGAATCATAAAATGACTACAACAGCATTTAAACGAATACCTAAAAGATAGAAAGAGATAAGAGTAAATATTATAAAAGTTTCCGCACCAACAAAAAATGTTCAAAGTCTGGATTAGCAAGCGAAACAGAACGAAAAGAACAGGTACATGAAAGCCTACTCAGAATAAATGGACATTTCTTCAAAATATTTGCTTTTTCCAACCACGTTATTAGTTATCAACAGAGATAGTATTTACTAGGCTCTTGTTAAATGACTTTCTTTGTAAGAGCCTCTTTCGCTTATTGTCAAATATGAAATGTAGAGATAAAAATTCAATTTAGTGTGCAAATAAATAAGGGTTTGTAATATGTTCGGAAATAACATGTTTGGCATCTCCTTACCAGCCATTATACGTCCGACCTGTTGAAACACACCTCTCCCTTAACTCGTGCTCCTGACCAAAGGCTATGCGCCGCCCCAGTGCGGATTGTAGACTTCACGTTAGTTAGTCTTTAGACGTATGCAGGTTTTCTTCCCGATGTTTTGCTTTATGGAAAAGCCAGTGATGTAAATTAACAGTAAAACGAGAAATTTAGAAAAAGACTTATTGGTACACGTCAGGCTTGAACCTCCGCGGTGAAATTACTAGGTTAGCACCGACCATTCTCATTTTTTGGGCTAGGGACCGCAGTAGGAACAGTGAAAACGGATTTCTCATAAGGAATATATTCCTCATAAGGAAGTGAATAACAGGAAAATTACTCGTGGATATTCCGAGCCATGAGTGGATAGACCGACGGACAGAGAAAGATAGAAATGATAAAGCAGTTAGGTCTTTGCCATTTAGCATCGAAACCCTAAAAAAACTAATTTTGACTTACATCAATGAAGTCTGTATTAAAAATGTTTTTTCTGGTTTTAACGAATTTTATTTTGCAATCTGGAGCACCAGGTCTCAGCAAAAGTGACAGTTTTTTTTAGTAACAGAGTTCTGAGAGTTTTCTGTAATCTAAACATAAACGAAAATTCACCAATTTTTAGGGTGAACTAAAACGGGGGAAAGACATGGGCTTTGTAAAGGGTCGATTACGTTCCATTAAAACAATTTATCATGTCCCAGAAGTAAGCTAGTCGAAACTGTTTATCAGAAATCACACCCAGCAAACATGTTCGAGCATTATTCGAGCTTTTCAACAGTTATTACGAGCTACTGCATAAGTAAAAGAAAAGTCGGAAAACCAAGAAAAACTATCTGAATAGCATCTCAGAAGTAAGCATAACGGTCCGAAATCTATTAAAAATTCTGCAAGCCATACGGATGCACAGATTCTGATGTTTAATGTGTCAATTGATACACAATTACTTATAATACCGAAATAATTTTTGAAGTACTACATTTAACAGTGGCATTGTTAACACTGCAAGTTCTCCACAGAAATATTGTAAATTGGGGAAAATAATTTCAATGCGGGAAATATTTCAGGAGTCATTATTATTTGATTCAGCCGTACTTTACTTTACTAGCTTAACTCGTTAATTAACTTATCGAAGAAGGCATTGGTAGAAATAATGCCGTTTTAACAGATAGCAACATGGATGTTGAAACATCGATTTTTTGCCCTTCAACATCATTCATCATCGCCTTTCCTAAACTATGCAAAACCGGTTCTAAAATCACCAGTTTTTAATTTTTACATGTCAAATTCCGTCTTGGATCTCTAATGGCAGTATTGCAGTTGCACTATTTTTTTGACACCCACAATAACTATTAATAGGATAAAATATATAGCATGTTTAGTTTTATTCTCAGGACAAAACAGGGGTTGCAATTTTAAAAATTAGTGCTGGCTTACTGTAACTAGTGGTCAGTTTGTAGTTGTTAGTAAGTACTATAACATTACTATAACTAGCTGTCAGTAAGTACTATAACATTACTATAACTAGCTGTCAGTAAGTACTATAACATTACTATAACTAGTGGTCAGTTTGTAGTTGTCAGTAAGTACTAAAACATTACTGTAACTAGTGGTCAGTTTGTAGTTGTTAGTAAGTACTATAACATTACTATAACTAGTTGTCAGTAAGTACTATAACATTATTATAACTAGTGGCCAGTTTGTAGTTGTCAGTGGGTACTATAACATTACTGTAACTAATGGTCAGTTTATAGTTGTCAGTAAGTACTACAACATTACTATAACTAGTGGTCAGTTTATAGTTGTCAGTAAGTACTACAACATTACTGTAACTAATGGTCAGTTTTTTATTTAACTAGTTGTTTTTGTGTTTTTTTTTTTATTTTATAAATGAAGCAGTATTAATCCTTTCCACAAACTTTTAATGAACTTTGATACTTCTACGCATACGTGCATAGATTTCTTAATAAATATCAAAGCACATTATTAGTTAGCAAGTATCTATACCTCCGCCATTAACAGTATTGGCCTTTAGTTATAAGATAGCTAGAGGTCTATTTAGAATTTACGGTTATCATAATGCGATTGTGGCGGTGAGCAGGCACCTCAATTCCAATGAGGTGGTTTAAAATTTACCACCCAGCTTTTACTACATAATTCTTTATTAAAGTCAGACTAAATTTTACCTTTATGTTTGAATTTGGGTGATATTGAAACTAGACTTGCAACGAATAGTATATTATACCGAATATTCTGCGAACTACTGGGCCGAATAGCCGAATATTTGGCAAAAGTATTCGTTCAGCGCGTGACCTCATTCCCACGCTGCGCTGCGTGTTTTTTTTATACCACTAAGGTGGCAAACAAGATTACGGTCCGCCTGATAGTAAGCGGTAACCGTAGCCTATGGACGCTTGTGACATCAGGAGTATCACTCACCCGTTGTCGACCCTTCAAAAATCCAATAAAATCTTTCTTGAATAACCCCATACTGTAGTCCTTAGAGAAAACCTTAGCAGGGGGCCCATTCCACAACCCAAGCGTTTGTGGGAGGAAGTTTTTCTGAAACCGCACTGTCACTGATCATTTCGGTGATAAAGTATAAGAATGAATTCCCTGCCTATGGCGAGCGGTGCGATGGTACAAAGTAGCCGTGGGCATCATTTCGAACAATTCCTCAGAACACATCCCATTGTACAAGCGATACTGTTGAGTATACCAAGTTTTTTGGCCGTCAGCTTCGCCTTGTCTTGCAATTGATCTCGGAACTAAACATCGCTGGACATATGAACACCAAGAATCCCAATGCTCATGTAGATGGTGATGGGAAGTATTCTAGAATTGTTGGACCACAGTGAATGAAGTTTTCTTAGCGGCCAACGCGCAGAATTGTGGCTTTGTAGGGTTGAACCGGACCAAGTTTCCTTGTCCCCAGTCAGAGACCTTGGACAGTGTGGTCTCGATTTGAGACACAAGTTCTCCGCGTTTTTCCTCCACAACGGAACAAAGGATGTTTGCATGACCCGCGAAATAAGCGTCTCCAGTACTGTCATCTGCATAGCAATGTATGTCCATGATATCAGAGCGGCTCGTGTGCGGACAAAAAGCTAGCTACCCATTTGCACAAACCCCCGCGCACTCCGTAAGATGGCAACTTTGATAAAAGACCCCGGTGCCAGACCCGATCGAACGCCTTCGCTATGTCCAGGCTACGTGCGAATGTCTCCCCCTGACTCTCAATGACTAGTGCCCATCGGTGTGTGAATACACTATGTCACCAGTCGAGCTACCGTGGTGAAAGCCATAATGACGGTCACTGACCAGTTCGTGTTCTTCTAGGTATCTTAAAAACTATGTGTTGATCACACGCTCCATAACCTTGGAGAGGAGGGAGGTAATAGCGATAGGCCAATAATTCGATGAATCTGATCTATCGCCCTTTTTGGGCACCAGGTGCACATTTGTAGTCGACGGAAATTGCCTAGTGTGGTAGGAAAGCACAAAGGAGTACACTGCTGAAGCACTCCTGCTGGTATACCGTCTAGCCCACTCGACTTATGAACGTCTAAAGAAAGCAACGCTCGCCGGTCCTCCCACTGTGTTATGGAGATTTCCGGTAAAGTCTTACTGCCCCACGGTACAGTAGGTAGTACAGTGCCTTCATCGTTCATATTCGAGTTTGAGGAAAAGAGACTGCCCAGTAGATCGGCTTTCTCTTTAGCACTGTGGGCCATGCCACCACCAGTCTTTCGCAGTGGTGGTAACGACGACTAGCAAAAGTTCCCTTCGTACGTACGGAATAACACGCTCGGTTCCCGTTGCAAATTCCTGACAAACTGAAAAAGTAAGTCAGGATTGGGCCCAGAGGGAATAAATAATAAAAATACTACTAAACTATTTCTATTGATATTTTTAAGTAATTATTTGTAAAAAAGATTGAATTTTCTTTATAACAAAAAAGATATCTAAACAATAAAATGGAAAAATATTAACAAAATGCTTAAAATTGTATATTTAGCTATTGTATGTTTTTTTTCATATGAGTCTTGTTCTTTAATCCAGATTGGATATACATTTAAATGTTGTTGTAAAATACAAAAATAGAATTTAACCCGAAATACGGGCTTACAATTCGTAAAAAAGGGATCCTATAAGAGTTCCTTTAATCCTTTTGAGGTACGGAACCTAAACACTAATATGGGTACCTATGTATATACGAGCAGGTACTCAGATGTAATTATATATCAGTAATGAGAATATCATTTCCCATTTATTTCTTCTGTAGTAATTTGTAACCCATCAGCTCCGAGTAGCGTTACTTGAATCACATCACGAGTTATTGATATTTACGTCAATAATGGCGGCTGGATAGGATGTTTATCCAACGCCGTGATGAGTTATGAAATGATAAATATGAACATCGTCTGTCAATATTATATTTGTACCTTTAATATTAATCATTACTTTACGTGTTTTGTTAGAACAGGAAATAATCATAACATTCTTAGGTTTTTCAGTAAAACGATTTTAAGTTATCGTTTATGCTGTTCATAAAATATCCATACTAGTATTATACTTAAAACTTTAAAGTTAGTTGGTATTGTTTGTTCTTTCTTCATGTCACAACGAAGCAACTTGAAAAAACGGGAGCCTACTTTTTAGGTATTTCAGAAAATTTAAAAACTTCTGCAGGAATAACTAAAACAGAATTCCACGTCATAGAACTATAGCGAATTTCGTGTCGTGTTTCGAAATTGGTATCGCAGTAAAAAGCTAGTAAATAAATAAAGTGCGTTTCGGATTCGCAGACCGAAGATTTTGTACATACCTGATATGAATTTTAATATGTAGTTTATTTTAATCACAGCTCACAAATTAATAGAAATCGTTTTTCATATGTACAGTACAGAGTAAATCGAAATTATATTCATAACTACGTAGTTTAGATATAAAAATACGGAGCCTCTGGAGCAAACATGGTTTAATATTGACATACTTGACGACCCCCTATTTCTTTCCTTTAATATTTTTATTTACCTATTTTGGGCTATACACATTGAGCACTAAATAACGACAAAACATCATATAAAGGTCAGCTAAAAGGTTTTTACGGCTCTTATTGCCTAAGATTATAAAAAAAAGCAAGTAACCCACTGAGCCACGGATTCGACACTTCTGTGACAAATCCTATGAAAATAGTTACAAAAAAAACAAACTCCACTGATTTCTATTCTATCTTTCTCCTTTATTGGTTTGCTTTTATCGCTCGTTACTCACGAATATGTTTTCAGCTGAGTAAACATTTTGTCATCGCGTAAACCAAACATCGTTACTTGCCGCTAGTAAACGAAACAGTAGTGTCGTGTGTAAAACACCCATAAGGTCCGTAGATTGATGAAGACTCTACTGACTCATTCATTTTAAGGCGAGGTATATATTAGTTACAGATGGTAATGTTAATGTGTAAGTGAAAATTTTATGCATGCTTTTTGATCCTTAAGCTATATTTATGCCCTCGATATACATACCGCATTTCGTAATAAATACTAACTACTTTTAGAGCATTAACGATAAAAAAATAGTGTGATATAGATGCATTGCTAATCCATATTCCCGTAGGGGTCCTAACAAAATAAAAAGCGCCGCCGTGTGTGACACATAAATTACTTATAATTAAGTTCAAAACAGACTAAATTTTTTAGAATATTACATAGAATAATAGTTTGGTCTTAAAAATAAATTTGTGCCATCTGGCTCTGTATAAAACCCAAATCGGATTATACAAAGCCCTAGATTTTATATATCTATTAGGGAAATGTTGAACCGTCTCCGGAGAGCGGATGTAGATACAGATAACTTTCTCATTGTGTTCTGAATTTCATTTAGTTAAAAAAACTAAAATTAAAAAAACGATATAAAATTGTATTAGAATCAAAAACATACAATACGTAAGTACATACAAAACTTAAATTATTTGTATGCTACCATAGACACATTAGTATAAATTATAACATTTACAAATCTCCACTCAAAATACAAATTATTGACTTTCGTTAATTTTTCAAACAACAATGAAAACCTTGTCAAGTTGTAAAATGCTATTACCGTTTACTGAATTAGACCTATTGTTGGTTTTTTGAACCTCTTTTAAAGACCCGTTAAGGCTGCTAATTTGATTCCAAAATGGGTTAATTGTCAAAGATATTTCGGTAGTCTTCTAAATGACCTTAACATTAAGTACAAAAATAAAGGGAGAGTAACAAAAATTTGTTTTACGGTATGTTTTAATAATGCTGCTAAATTTCAGTTTTTAGCGCTATCCTGAACCACCTGAATTCGATCTTTAAAGTCTAACATAAACCTTACAAGGACATCCTAAAAAGTTAAAATTTTACGACTTTTCAAGCCGTATTAAAAACGGTTGTCATTGTGGGACTTGATTTAATTTAGGATACTATGAATGCTCACATTCAAAACTGTAAATGTGATAATTCTGCGGCAATTTGGTTTTGAATTTTGTTTGATTGATGAAAAATGGTTTACATGCAAATTGACGTTTTTGGCAGTTGAAACTTATTCCCTGTACTACATGCTTTATAAGTCAATAAATAATAAAAAATGTTTTTGCACATATATATAACCCAATGTACCTTTCAACTGGACGAGCAAACCTTCAACATTTAGGGTTACTCTAGGTTAATGTACTTCGTGATAGGCAACGGTTATTTGTTTTTTTTAGCGACACTCCATTGAAAGCTATAAAAAGACACTTAATTTTTTTCCTCGGCAAATCAAGTTTGATTAATAAAATTAAATAAAACTAAATTTTGTGAAAATTCGTTACATTTTGACTAATAATTCACGTAACCAAAACAGTAACTATTGCGGATTTCATGACTAGCAGATATTAGGTGTCTGGTACATTCTCCGGGCTGTGTTCGAGTATTCACACGACTGGTGTAAAGTTTTGTGCTGTCTCTTTCTGTTCTGCAGAAATATGTACTTGCTATAGTTAGTATTACTAGTGTTAACCCGAGTGTCCTGCAGTGAGCGGATACTGTGTTCGCTGGTGTTGTGGCTATGTGAGCGGACAAATGGCTTGTTTGCAGTAACTTTACCCATTTCTGACTAATTCTGACTAAGTCCACTGAACTGAATCAGACTTAATTGAGTTTAGCTGAGGATTACTGAAGCTGTATATTAAAACTTCGTACTTTTTATTCAGTTTATGTTTTCTTTTAAATATTACTAAAATATTTATCTATTTGCAAATTATTATATCGATTGTAAAATTATTTGAAATAAACTTGGAATCATATAGGTATAGGTAAAATAGGGGGGTATTAGCCAAATTAAGGGTGGGTGGAGCTGCTGGCAGCTATTAAATTCATTATCCCACGCCACTAATATTATAAATACGAAAGTTTGAATGTTTTTATTTTATTTATTATATAAACTTTGCATACATATGACCTAACCTAATCTAGGTCCTGGAAAATGACATATAATATTTGATCCCAAAAAATTCAAAACTTCCCGCGGAAGTAACCATAACGTTTATTGTAACTCAATCCTATCGCAAAGGAGCATCCAATTGATCTAAAATTTTTTCATATGTTCATAAATATAAAAAAAATAATGTTTCAAATAATTTAATTAGTCAAACGCTATTTATAAATTTATTGTTGGTTTCACAGATCAGTAGACAAATAGATAGTAGATACATAGATTCTGGTGAATAATGGTTTAAAGCACCTTGTCGCTAGTTGTAAATGTTACTTTTTTATTCTTTTATACTTGCATGCCAATAAATATCATTTTTAAGCTGTGAAAAACAATAATTGTAGCTTGTGTTACAATAGTAACATACTACATCCGGGGACGGACACGGTTCACAGTGCATTTTTGAGAAGCATTATTTGTTTATATTACATTTTCACATTTTTTCTGCTACTGTGTTGTCATATAAGCAAAAAAATGGTCCGACGGCAACTCATATTTTTCGCTTATTGTCAAATATGAAATGTAGAGATAAAAATTCAATTTAGTGTGCAAATAAATAGGGGTTTGTAATATGTTCGGAAATAACATGTTTGTCATCTCCTTACCAGCCATTATACGTCCGACCTGTTGGAACACACCTCTCCCTTAACTCGGACAAGAGCAATTCTGACCAAAGTCTATGCGCCGCCCCAGTGCGGATTGTGGACTTCACGTTAGTTAGTCTTTAGACGTATGCAGGTTTTCTTCCCGATTTTTGCTCTATGGAAAAGCCAGTGGTGTAAATTAACATTAACCCGAGAAATTTAGAAAAAGACTTATTGGTACACGACCATTCTCATTTTTTGGGCTAGGGACCGCAGTAAGCTCAGTGGAAATGGATTTCTCATAAGGAAGTGAATAACAGAAAAATTACTCGTGGATATATCAAGCCATGAGGGGACAGACGAGAGAGAAAGATAGACATTATTAAGCAGTTAGGATTTTCACTCTCTGTTATCTAAACAGAAACGAAAATTCACCAATTTTTAGGGTAAACCAAATGAGGGAAAGACTGATTTCTGGTCTGAAGTAAGCACAATAAAATCGAAACCGTATACACTGCCAATTTCGAGATTGGTCTCAGAATTTCGAACTTTTTACGAGCTTTAACGTGGCATTTTCGTAATTGTCCGGAAATGCGTAGTTTTCCATTGTCAAAAATAATCTCCGACCGTTATGCTTACTTCTGAGAAGTGAGTTAGTCAGATCGGTTTTCCTGGTTTTCCGACTTTCCTTTTAATTCCGCATTGCTCGAAATTACTGTTGAAAAGCTCGAAAAATACTCGAAAATATATGCTAGGTGTGATTTCTGATGAACAGTTTCGACTAGCTTACTTCTGGGACATCAATTTGTCTACTTCCTCGATGAAGATGCGATGTTTTTCTCATGATAATTATCTTTTGTGAAGGAGTGTGATTTTAAAATGGGGATAACCTGAGGACCATATTCAATTAGGTTATATCCGCCTTATCTGAGTTAAACTTAGTTGAAATAAGGTCAGGGGCTCAGTTAAATGCGTTCCAAATATCTATCCCTAATACAATTATTTATTTCGGGAAACACATGTTTTGACTATTTTTCTACGATTGTTAAAGGAAGTTGGTAATTCAATATTTTCTATTTGCTTTCTGCTCCGCTATCGCCACAGTGTAGTAGTAAGCAGTAGATTGTGTATGGCACTTTTACATAACATTATTATATCAAAACTACTTGACAAAGGGTTTGATATTTAGGTTACATGCCAAACCACAAAGCATAACAACTAAGTTATCGAACTGTAAGAGTTAGTAGTGGGACAATATCAAAAAATATTTTTTTTTACAAGTAGAATTATGATGAGGAAATTGAAATTTTTTTATTTAATTAAAATAAAACCACTGAAATAACGTTATCTGAACTGAAACAACATAATGATTTAATTTCCATACAGCAAATTTTGTAAAAACTCCTCTCATTAGTAAATAAGCTTTTGCCAGCGGCCTCGCTTGCCCTAAATTTGGTTATCGGCGTAGGATTCTTATAGGCAAATCCTCAATTAAAGAAAGAAAACCCACTCACACTTGTCGTTTTCTCACTCTCTCTCCCCTCTTTCTCTCTCAAAAATAATATATAATTAACTATTATAGGGTAAAATATTTTCAACTCAGTTAATGTATTTTTTATCACAAGATATTAATAAAGCAATTGTTTATATATGCAAATTGTCTACTTAACTATTAATTACTATTTTTACTTTTATTATTTTTATTAACTAAGGGATTAATTAATGGATTAACCTTGCGCTCTTTGTGCTCCATACAAAATTTGAACCCCCGTTTCAGCCCTCCATCATAATAGCTATATGTGTGCCAAATTTCAGCTTGATCCGTTCAGTATTTTGAGCTGTACGTTGATAGATCAGACAGTCAGTCAGTAACGGTTGTGTTTTATATATACAGATTGATGGCAAAATTTTGTTTGTAAGTAAATTTAAACATTCACTGTGAATTAACTCCATGAGTCAAAGTCAACTGCAGAACATCCATTACGCGCGACGGTGAACGCGAGGCTATTCATAACAACTTCTCTACTGCGTCGTTGTTGTTTATACTGTCGTGTAGTTTATTGTCATCCTATTTATTGTTAAACTTCACTCGGTTGTTAATACTAACAACAAGTTAGCCAATGTTTCCAGATTTAGGAATGAGTTGGAATATTTGTTGTTAAAGTCATGGGGGTCCAAATGGTTTGGCGTCTACTTCGCGTTTTAAAAGGTGTGTGTTCAAACGAGGTATTTATTATTCTAGCTTTAGCCTGCGGCTCCGCCTGCGCTAAATTTGGTTGTCGCCATGGAATTCCTACGGCAACTATATGTAGTAAGTTAAACAACCACATCGTCACTGCTTAATTCGTATGTTATATGATGTAACAAAATATAGAGAACCTGGCCAGATAGCATAGCCATAAATTTAAAGGGAGAACCATGTAATTCGGATGAGTAGTTTTGCGTGAAAGGAACATAAACGGACATACAAACAAAGATACGTTTTATAACTTGTGTATGTATATTCGGGTACTTTCTAGAAGATCGCTGACCTAAGCACACTGTATGGTGTTTTCGTCGCGCGAACGTCCGTCTTTCACTTTGTTAATCTAAGGGGGGTCTTTTACTTTAAGTAAAAAAAAAGTAGACAAGAGATAGTATAAACAAATTCATCTTACCAGGAGTTTTGTTGTTTGGGTTGTCTTAAGTTATGCGCAAAATGGGACGGGTACCACCGGACACACCCGAAAGAAAGCTGTTTATTAAGTTAAGGATACTCACGCTACCCGCAATTTACATTTGCCATCAATGTACTGTTAAGACGTAACCCTTGACTCTTAGCTATGTATCGTAATAGCATAAGCTGAACATATTGGAAACCGTTTAGAATGAACATTAGTTTTATTAATAACTAGCGGTTTAAGCGTAAGGGGTAACAGGCAGACAGACAGACAGAGTTACTTTCGCATTTATAATTTTAGTATCGACTAGTATAAATTTCAAATATAATTTTGACCGGACCAAGATCTTAAACGTGTTCATTATTTAATTTATTTATTTGGATTTTTTTAATTATGTATGTATTGTCATGATCAAGCTTTAATCCTTATAGGTATTATACTTTTTCATTTTGATGAAATTTAGTGTGCAGATGGTTTCGGGGGCGAAGAATCGATCTAGCTAGGTTTCATTTTTTAGAAAACTTCGTTTTATCCGTGTTTTCAGGCAATGATAAACTGAAAAATATGACTTTTCCTGACATCTATTGGCGAGTAGTAATAGTGTTATTTTTACCGACACAGCAACACTAAAGCTACTTGACAATAGATGGTGTTGTTAAAAAAATGGGCAGAGCTCGGTCCTCAGGTATTATCTAGAACACAGGACGAAAAATTCGGAATGTCAGAGTTTTTTCTTACTTGTAGGCTAAACAATAACTGTATACAACATTTTGAGATTGTGGATCTGCTAGAAGTGGGTACCATAGAATTTTGAGTGAGTCAGTAGGTGACGAAATTAAGGATCTTTGACTTGCAATAATTCTCAAACTACTAGTTAAAATTTTATGTAATTTGGAAATATATCTAATCCGGACTCAGAATCTGTTTGCAATTCGTGTAAACAAAAATGACCTTGACGCGCGACTTTCGCTTTGTTAGTCTATGCAACATATACATAAATACGTATAATATTTATCATTGTAAATTTAAATTCTGTAGATTTTAGGTTTAATCAGTGTCGTGATTTGAAAACCAGTTAAAGAATGTGACAATAAAGGTAATCATGTAAGTATTTTAATGATTTATGATTAAATTACCAGAAAAAGTTAACATTAAGTAAAGTAAGGTTATGTTTACAAGATTTGAATAGAGATTTTGAGTCAGGTTTAGCTATGTAGTGCTCTCTTGGTCACTGAAAATTTAGGCTTCTAGTTTTTTCCACAAAGAAGTTACAGGGAGCCGAAAATGGCCCGAAGGGGTTCGAGAAAAGGATGGAGGGGCCGTGCCTTTTTTTGCTATTTTGCTCGACTTGGCCACTTGATTTTAATGCACGTGCTTACAGTTTGTGAGGGAGGAAGGAGGAAGGGCTGGTTATGAATAAGAACTCATAACACACTTGTCGTTATATGATGGTAGCTCAATTACTTAATTAAAAGTGAAATCAGTTTAACAACTTAAGTTCCTAGTTCCGTTTATATATATATATATATTAGTTTAGCAAACTTTTATTTGGAAACAAGGTCTTTAGCTATAGTTATTTCTGCAATATTCTTCTTCAATATTCTTCCTATCAATTGCATTTTGTCACGAGCTTAGGTCCAGAAATAAACAAAGAGGAGATACTTAGTTGTAGGTAAACTTTAATTGATTTTAATAGTTATATTTCGTTTTATATACTTTTATTTTCTGAAACACTATTATTATAATATTACTAATGTTCTTACTTTAATGGAATTATTTAATTTCTTCAATAATACATATTTGAACTATTTACAAACATTTTAATTTTATGAAAATTAATTGCATATGTTTTTTTAAAAAATGTATTTTTGATATGTTATGGTTATGAAGAAAAAAATATTGGTCAAGTGCGAGTCGGACTCGCGCACGAAGGGTTCTGTACCATTATCTATAAAAACGGCAAAAAAATCACGTTTGTTGTATGGGAGCCCCCTTAAATATTAATTTATTCGATTTTTTAATATTTGCTGTTATAGCGGCAACAGAAATACATTTTCTGTAGAAATTTCAACTGTCTAGCTATCACGGTTCATGAGATACAACCTGGTAACAGACGTACGGACGGACGGACGGACAGCGAAGTATTAGTAATAGAGTTCCGGTAATTACCCTTTGGGTGTGTACACAATTCCTTACCTCTCTTTCTACGGCACTTTAATTAAATGCAACGATTTTTTTTATTCGGCGAATAATTGGTAGGTATGAAATAAATATTTTGGACATAACACGCAACGCCGTCTGGTCCCAAACTAAGCAAACCTTGTGCTTTGGATACCAGACAACGGATACAAATACATATATGTATGTACTGTTTTTTTGTATACATAGAAAACACCCAGTCTTAAGACAAACACAAATAATAAATGTTTGTCTTGTGAGGAAATCGAACCCACCATCCTCGATTCAGCAGTCGGGTCATTATACCTATGAGTCACGGAGCCAACATTTACATCATCTAAACTAATATTATAAATGCGAAACTAACTCTGTCTATCTGTCTGTCTGTTCGTTGCCTCTTCACGCTTAAACCGCTCCGATTAATATGAAATTTGGCATGGAGATCGTTCCCGACATAGGCTACTTAAAAATGTCAAGAGTTTAGGTGCAGTCCCTATCTTTAGGTATACTCCTATTTATTTTGAAGCTAAAAGGTTTTTGAATTCCAGTAATTAAAAGTACAAGCATCAAAAAGTTCCGAATTTCCATACATACTCAGTTTCCAAAATCAAACTTTTTGAGACCGCAGTGCGAAATACAATTCGGGTTAGTTAACATGACACCTGGCCACGTGAAGTTTATTCAATGTATAGTGTGCAAAAGTAGTTTCTATAACCTATAAGTATTTTGGAAAACTGCTTTGCATTTCTTAGTGATTTCTTTTAAAGATTAATTATTTTAAATATTATGTAAATATTCTGTTCTGTCTAGTCTGGTTTTTTTCCTTGTACCCCCTTTCAGTAACTCTGACCATTTTCTTGCACACTACATTGAATAGACTTCATGCGGCCAGGTAAACATGACGTTAACTCGCCCGAGTTGTATCTCCCAGGTCAGTTCGAAATACCGTGTTAGAACTTTGTACTAGGTGCAGTTATATTTTAGCGCGACCGTACAAGAAAAATATGACGTCATCAGTGCGAGCGGGCTTTGCTTCGTGCCGCGCCGCGTCGCATGTTCATTCATTCTAATAAACTGTAGTTTTTATAAGCTTTTATTTAGTTTCATTTCCGTTGCCTGTCTGTAATCAAATCTTGCAAGTTAAATTTGACACACTTACCGGTTTCCGATTGAGCTGATATTTTGCACGCATATATATTTCGCGTGGCAATGCAATATTATGATGACATGGAGCTGATCTGATGATAGAGCTTGAACGTAGACATAGGAAATCCGTAATAAAACAACACAATTTCATCGAGTTTGGGCTCGTTTGCTTCGTCTTGATGAGTGCTTTGGTCCTTGATAATATCCACATTTGGGAAAATACATTAGTTATGAATGTGAATTCTATTCGATCAGATGGATGGCCCAATGCCAAGGTAAGCAAGCGCGAGGGCTAAATAGTATGAGGGTGCATAAACATGTCATATGGCTAGCCTCAGGTTTGGCGCAACGTTAGCCATATGACAAGTTTATGCACCCTCATACCATTCAGCCTGGTCGGCGAACCCTGTTGTACTGAAGCACTTATCTACCCACAATGGACCACTCGTGGGAACAACATGATTAAAAATCCCAAATTATCAATACTAACGACTGGTGGTCGCTCGACTGGTGCACAATGGGCCATTGAGAGTCAGGGGGAGGCATTGGCATGTAGCCTGGACATAGCGAAGGTGTTCGATCGGCCATTTTATTGAGAGTGCAAAGTGTGTGGGTTTGTACAAATGGGTGGCTAGCTTTTTGTCCGGCAGACGCATACGAGCTGTAGTTGACGGCTGTTGCTCTGATAGCATGGACATTAATGCTGGTGTCCCGCAAGGCTCTGTGCTGTTTCTATCAATTATATGTTGGACATCAACAACATACATTGCTAAACAGATGACAGTACTGGAGACGCTTATTACACGAGTCAAGCAAGCATCCCTTGTCCCGTTGTGGAGGAAAAACGTAAAGAACTTGTTCCAAACTCACTTGCGGTATCGAGCTCTTAAGTCTGGGGAGAGACTTTGCCTCCCTGTGTATGTTCTTCCGCTTGTACAATGGGTTGTGTTCTGAGGAATTGTTCGAAATGATGCCCACGGCTCCTTTCTACCATCGCAACGCTCGCCATCGGCAGGGAATTAATTCTCACACTTTAGAACCGAAATGGTCCTGCCGCGAACGCTAGAATGTTGAAATTGTGGAATGAGCTCCCTGTCAAGGTTTTCTCCAAGGACTACAGTATGGGGTTCTTCAAGAAAGAAGTAATTAGATTTCTGAAGGTTTGACAACGCGCGAGTGATACCTCTGGTGTTGCAAGCGTCCATAGGCTACGGTGATTGCTTACCATCAGGCGGACCGTAAGCTTTTTTGCCACCTTAGTGGTATAACGAAATATAAAAAAGTTAGTCAGTCAGTAACGGTTGTCTTTTATATATACAGATAACCAGCGGACCACCAAGATGCTTTTGACGATACCTCATTTGTCAAATTATGGTAGGTAGTTTAGAAGAGGTATGGGAGCAGATAAATATACATATACACCGGCTTAAACATACGGAGGGTGTATGTTCTGTTTTTGCCTTAGTCAGGTAATAAAAATACAAGATTGAGGCAAAGTTCTTTGAATACTATACGTAGATCAACTCGCGCCAAACGGTTAGCAGCATTGCGGGGAGGCGGTGCGGTGGGGGAGCGGGTTGGCGTCCACCATACAGTAAGTAAACTGGTGGAGTCCGAATCGCAGTTGGGACGCGCACGCCTCGGTTCTGCGGCGGCGGCAGTCTTGTATTGAAGTTAACCTACTTACTGGCTGCGCGCGCTATACGTACTTTGATTGATGTGTCTGTGTATAGGTATTTTAAGTGATATAGTTTTAGATAGATAGGTATTTGATTAAAACTCTTCTAAAACAATCTCTAAAAAATACTTTTCTGAGAACAGCTTTTTTTTTGCTCTCAGCAGAGAATTTTGCTCTTTGTAGAAATGACAAAACCGCAAGTATTCCAAGAATTAAGGTATGTAAAGTATTCCCTTTTGTCCAGTGATACTCACGTAAAACTATTTTATTTAGAAAAGAAATTTTCGCTGTAAAACACGAGAGTTGAGGGTGGGATTAACTTCAGAGATCTCGTTTTATGTTTTTACTAAATTTCTATAACTTCAAGCAATAAAAAATTATACATGTTCTAAAAATAATTTTGCGAAAAAAGTTATAAATATCTTAATTAGTGAATATATTTTTGCCATGAATTTGATGTTATATTGGATACAATAATGCTTTCCGCTTGTTTCCACTGTCCGCTTGTTTTCGATTCCACATTCCATTTTTTATATATCTTAAGATAATAATAGTTTCAGACTCAGTTGACTTAGGAACCCTGAAAATATAAGTAGGTAAAATTGTTTCAGTTGTAAGTAGGAAGGTATCAGCCTCATTTTAAGCAAATGTAACAATGCTGGATTGTTGATAAAATTTTTCTTACTTTTCAGGGCAGATAGGGCGACAGTTATTTCATAAACGATTTTCTTTGCATAGCCTGTTATAAAGCACGCACTTGCGCACCTCTCATATGTTTTTCATCTTATTTTCTATGTTAAATTTAATTCTGTAATTTTTTTTAAAAAAAATTCCTAAATTTGAATAAAATAAATTATTATTAGACATTTTTACTTTTATTATATTATACGTCTGTTTTCTTCTTCCTGCGTTTTTTAATAAAGCTCTATACGAATCTCGGCCGTGAAGCTATTGCTGGATGCGTATTATTGACAGCCTTACCTACGGTACGGCCGTCAAACTCTACTTATCCAGCAAAGGCTTACTTTCGCGGCCTCGTCAGTAATGAACTATTACTATGTAAAATGTAAAGTAACCACATAGCTGCAGCTGATGTAAACGATTTCCTCATGTAATAAGTATATTTTTAATAAATTAATTTTGGAATTAACGCTAAGCTATTTTCCAATTTGACAGTTACTAAGAATTTTTTTTTTATAAATTTATTGAAATAAACATTGACAATATCGGATTAGAGCTCATAAGACTCCGATGATTTTTGACATTTCACTTGATAATTTTTTTTAAAATCTTGTTTTGCACACATTTTTTGTTGGATCTTTAAAACAAAAGGCTATTTATAGTAATTATTTTAAAAATGATTGATAGGCAATAACAATTTCTTAATATACTTAAACCAGTTTTTTGATAACTATCAGTTATTATATAAGACCTTTTACTAATTTTTCGCAAGTTGGCCGTCACACTAGGCAGCAATTATATCGTACTGTATATTTGATATGCACTCATAATACGTCTAAAAAGTAAAAAAAAAAATCTTTAAAAAAGTATGAATGTCATTCAAAGCACTCACAGACTTGTGAGTGGTTTCGATAACATTTTTATGTTAAATAAGCTGCATCTAAAACCCTCGTTTTGGACCAACAAAACGAGGGTTTCAGTGGCTTATGGATAATTCCTGACTGCGGCAGTTGTCATCAATCAAGTTTAACCTCGCGTTAAGGTAATGACCGACGGGCTCGTCGGATGTCATCGTATTTTTTTTTCAGCGCTTTTTTGAAGTCTATTTTGTTTACGACACGAATT
Source organism: Apoda limacodes (assembly GCA_946406115.1). NCBI lineage: Eukaryota > Metazoa > Arthropoda > Insecta > Lepidoptera > Limacodidae > Apoda > Apoda limacodes. The sequence goes on along the minus strand of OX291541.1, from coordinate 33,788,276 downwards.
TTGAAGAAGAAAATCCATCTGGATGACGAAGGGCAGTATATATTTTTGTCTTCACAAACAAGTAAGTAATAATTTTTTCACACTTTATTTCTTACCTTTGACTTCTCATTATTTTTGCTGCTACATCAATTTACGTGTCTGTTTTCATTACATTGAGTATATAGGTTAGGTTCTTATGTTATTAATCGAATTAATCGAACGTCGACGTTTCAGCCGGAAGACGTCCACTGCTGAAGACGTCGGTTTCCCACATATGCCTTCCGGCTTCCAGCGGCTCTAACCAGGTCGTCTGTCCACCTAGTAGGAGGCTGTCCACGCTGCGTCTTCCGATCTGTCGTCACCACTCAAGAACCTTTCTCACCATACGTTATCCTTTTGACGAGCGTAAGGGCTGCCATTGCCATTTCAGCTTGCTAACTAACTAACTAACTATTGAAACTATGTCGGTAACTTTAGTTCTGCGGTAAAGAATTACTAAGCATATTTCCATGGCTCGCTGAGCGACTCTGGGCTTATTTAAGAGGCCAACAATTAGAGACTACGTTTCTGTACCATAAGTCATCACTGGCAACACACATTGATTTTAGACTTTCGTCTTTAGGCACTGAGGTATTTCTAATGAAAAGTTATTGCGTTGTTTTCTAAACGCTGCCTAACCGAGCTGGATTCTTCAGTTAACCTCTTTCACAAAGACGGATCTACCTAACTGAAGTACTCAGGTATGTGTATTCGTCAAAGACTTCGAGAGTAGAATAACAACCGGCATAGGCGCGACATTGAACATTACCTTCGTTTTATCCATATCAATTTTAAGGCCAACCTGCTAAGGTATCCGAGCATCGTGCCTAGGTATTTCAGCGATACTGCCATGACCACTACGAGTATGTCATTGGTAAAACAAAGGTGACTGATGTACTCTTCATTGATGTTGACGCCATATACTTTCCACTCCAGAAGCTTAAACACATCTTCCAACGCACAGTGTTGAACAGTTTCGAAGAAATACCGTCTCCCTGTCTCACACCTTTTTGCAGATGGATTGGTTTTCTGGTGGATTGGTCTTCGATGTGCCAATTACCATAGTGGCACCGCTGGAGAGACTGTAGCAGCGTCCAGGTCTCGATGGTATTGTTTTTTCATAGTCTACGAACGCTATGCAAAGAGGCCGATTAGACTCTTCATTCAGCCTTCTGTATTATCTGGCGGTGCGCATGTATATGGTCCATGGTACTAAAGCCTTTTCATAAACTAGCTTTTTCGGGGCCATCTGGGTACGGCACTCTATTACTAAGACTACGCTGTCTGTCTGTCTGTCCGTCTGTCCGACTTTTAAAAGGCTCTATCTTTTAGACCGAAATAGGTAAAAGCCTAAATTTTTCACAGAATATGTATTATAATATTTAAGGGGGATTATCTAAAAACTAAAAAAAAGTTAAAATTTAAGGGGGGTCACAATACAAGAAACACATAATAAACACTAGTTTACAAAAAGGCTTTGGTACCATAGACTACATACATGCGCACCGCCAGATGATACAAAAGGTTGAATGAAGAGTATAATCGGCCTCTTTGCATAGCGTTCGTGGACTATGATGTATGTGAGCTCTAAAGTATACCAACAAATAATAAAAACCGGCCAAGTGTGAGACGGGCCCGAGCCATTTACCATCTTAAATCACTAGTACAGCGCCATCTAGCTATTATTAAGCAAAGCAGTAACAAGTTGGGTGTTACGGATTTTAGTTGCATTCTGCAAGACTATGACTATTTGAAGTAAAATAGTTATCAACGTATGTAAATTCCATGGTATGGTATTAAGTATCAAAGATGAGGATGTGGATTTCAGTGGCTGCTGACTGCGGCAGTTGTCATCAATCAAGTTCAACCTACCGTTAAGCTTGTCGGATGTCGCCGCATTGCCTTTTTTCCAGCGCTTCTTTTCAAAGTAATTCTGTTTACGACCCAAATTTCACACGAGAATTTCCGCTTGGAAGAAAATAAGGAACGGGTCTTTCCGCTTTTATATGTCCATTCTATTATTTTGAAAATGGAATATGCATATTTTATTTTTATATTTTACATTAATTGCCGGCATCGCTTTAAGGGCCAGAAAAAGAAAATTGTGTTGTGGGAATTTGATCATTTTATACAAAAAACATATAGTAACATTCACGAAATGTCTGACTGATTTAAGAGTTGTACTAGAAGCTGAAACTATCAGATTAAGGATGAACCTTGTTGATGAGTGTAAAAATTAGAATATCACTAAGAGTGGCCGAAAAGCGCCTCTGCAATTTGACAATTTTGGCGTAGATAACAATGAACACCTAATGAAATTTACTTAATTATAGACATCAAAGCACAGACAACAAACTGAAACTTTTTGTTTTACATTACAACGCTTCAGTTTTTTGTAAAAACAATCGTAAACGATCCAAATATTTTGCCTGAAATCGAAATCTCATTACAAATTACGATGGCGTATTATATATATATATATATATATGTATATATTCATCCACCCTGCGTTTCAGAGGTGAGAGCACGACACTTTGCGGTAAAAATTACGCGTCAAGAGGTGGTGTGTATCTACAGTCGATGTGAATGTACAGTGGTTGACCGGTACGGCGGAGAAGAGTAAGTACTAAACTTGTACAATTTAACAATGTAACAATTTAATTGGGGGGTCTAAAATTTAATAGCTGAAATTGGTACCGTGAGTACCATTGTCTGAATTTTCTCTGGCGTGTTTGGTGACATGGTAAGACGTGAGTCAAATCATCAACAAATAACGTATTCTCTAAGAAATGTTCTACTTTACTTCTACAATATCCAGTATTTGAAGGGCATTAAATCACAAGTTTTTGAGAACGAATACGATAATGTGGTTTGTATTTATTTTTAACTCTCGCCAACAAGGAGCGTCGGCAGATTAAAATTTATGGCTCGTAAGGGAAAACGTTCAGAGTATTTTTTGTCATTTCCTGCACCATTTTTCATAAAACTTTTACATGGGTTATGTATTTCAACACAGAAAGTTTGTATGACCCAACCAGCGAAAAAATAAAAGGCATTTCAGGATGATGTTAAATGTAAATAAACCTTTTTTATGTTAATTTACTATAATTTATTAGTTTTTTTTTTTTAATTCAAAACAATTTATAAAAATTATATTAAATGGATTATTTATATACAGACCAATATTCTAGAAGGTAGAGGGGTTACAAAGTAATAATTATAACAAAGGTATACACCTAGCTTTTTGGCGTACATTTGAGGGTCGTTAAATTTCGACCACTTTACAAATTACAGTCAGACTCGTTTATTTTATCTTCGTATCTCAATTATCCAGCAAAGAGCCTGTCGTAAAGACTCCTGAGATAAAATAACAACGCTTGCTTATGGAGTAGCCGAATACTAATTTAGGACAATTTGAATTCTTCAACTTTGTCGTCCGGTACTTTGCATTAAAATAGATGTCCAAAATAAATTAATCTTCAAAAGAGTTTTTAAATAAAATTAACTTCGCAATTAAACACAATTACTTTTGCAATAAATAACTTTGTTTTCATAAAATTCATAGTTAAGAGGGCGATATAGGCCAGAAAACTAATTTCTGTAATTATAACGTTGTGTATTGACTTTTTGCTACATCTTAGAGTCCAGGCACTAGATAATAAGCTATTCTATTTATTAAACCAACTTTCATTACAAACAACTGCAAAACACGCTTTAAAAATTTGCACAAGTCTTGAAACAATGGTCACTTCCAGATTTTTATTGCATTAAATACAATAAATGAAAATCATTCCGTAAGGTAATGCACTAGACAAAAGCCAGTTGTATAACTTTTTTTTTCAATCCTTTATATACAATAGGTTAGCCACAAAATTTGCACAAATAAGGCGTATTTTCGCGCTCTAGCATATACCGCAGCCTTAAAGGAATAGTAACAATTATTTATTAAATACTTAAAAACCTGTAATTGGTAACATAGAAATAAAACGTGTGAACTTGGAATGAGCTCCCTGCGAAAGTTTTCTCTAAGGAATACAGTATGGGGTTCTTCAAGGAAGATGTTATTGGATTTTTGAAGGGTCGGCAATGCGCGAGTGATACCCCTGGTTTTATATCCTTTTCAAATGATATATGTAAATCAATTAATTAGTTTCGTTTTCAACACACCTCGTTGTCAAGCGACTTCAGTGTTTGGGACCATACTATACTATTTACATTTCTTTATTTTCTCGGTGACAGTTCTAATTTGATAGTTGTAGTGTTGTGACAAAATAAGTAATGATAGGTGTCGATCTGTTATACCCCTTGACAGTAGGGGTTATTGCTGACCTCAACTGAACCCTACTCTACTTGCTGACTAGATAGTATCGCTTCTCCGTAACATCGTTGAACGGACCTCAGTCTCGTCTCAATCCTAACTCAAACCAGTCACTTTCTTTTTGTTCCTCTGTTTCATTAATTTTTAATTGTAATCTTTATTTTCTATTAATTAAATATAATTCGTGTATGTGACATTGGTGGCAGCTCGAAAGGATCAAAAAAAGATCCCGGTTCGCCTCAGTGACAATATTTCCAGTTAACACGAACTTTCATTTATTTTTGGAACTGTGAACTTAATGTGCGGAGTGTATCTATCAGTTTAATTCAAAAATCTGAACTTTGTGTCACGCATCTCTACACATCTACGTGCAATACTACAGCATACCGCGCTTGTGTAAAATTAATTAAAACTTTTTTTAAAAAACCATCTACTGACCTATTAAAATCAAATCTTAAAATATATTAAAACTACTGAACTAAAAATCGTAAAAAAAAATATATTTTGTCATAGTTTACTTAATGCTTGAAAAGACCATTCTAATCGATGAACGTCCGGACACGGAAGTGACCTTATTAGTGTTTTGGAACGGAATCCTAATAAATGGCGTTTACGCTCTGCTTGTTCTACTAGAGCGGTCACAGGACGAGGACGATTATCATACTGGGGCGGCAATGATGCGCCGTAGCACTCACTGCACACGTTTATACAAAATTAGTAAAATGTTGTTTCCCGCTATTTTTCATTTCTTTTTACGAGCTTTTTATTAGCTTCACCTGTATGTTTGTATGTTTGTTTGTAACCGACTTCTTTGGGCGCGATTTTGACCCACTTTAAACGGCCAGATTTCGTTCAAACTTTGTAGATTTATTGAGGACCGATGACAATACACTAATTTGATAAAATTATTCCATTTTTCAATTTGCAAAATATGATTTTTGTTAATATAAATTATTAAATAATTTTCATCTATAGTCGATAAGGTAAGAAAATAAAGCACTCTCTAAATTAATAATAGTGTGAATAAAAAAAAAAATATTTTATTTTAAAAAAAGCGTGGGGTGCTTTTTAAGATATTATCGAAATGATAATCACTCTACTCATATCTGTCAATAAAATATTTATAACTATTGACACCATGCACCCCACGCTTTTTTTAAAATAAAATAATTTTTTTTTTATTCACACTATTATTAATTTATATTCATTGAAATTTTTAACACTATTTTCTTAATTTAAATTCATTAAAATTTATTTTCTATTTTTTAGTTCGGTTTTCTATAAAAAGCGTGTTTTTTAGTTTTTTTAAACTATTTTTTATTATTTCTGTCAAAATGAGTTTATCTAATGAACAAATTCGATACATTTAAAAAAATTATTACAAAGCAAAGAAAAAAGGCAACGTTAGCCAAAATTTGTGACGTCTATGGACCTAATACAGTGTTAGTAAGAGTAGCACCAAGTTGGTTTAAGCGTTTTCAATCCGAAAATTTTGATGTTAATGTTGCACGTCGCTCTGGTCGCCCTGTTACGGATAAAATGGACGCCATTTTTAAAAAAGTGGAGCAAGATCGCCATATAAGTAGTTACGAAATAGCTGAAGAACTGGAAATTGACCACAAAACACTTTTGACCTATTTTGGGTACTGTGAACCCGTTCTGGTTAGCTCACTCGCTTTCACCGTATTTATTTCGCTGCTAAGAGGTACAGGGGGCGTACCATAAATTTTATCGTAATATTATTAGATGAACTTTGTTAGGAAGCGAATCAAACAGAATTCGGGGTGTAACTTATTGTTTTATTCACCCCGCTACTAACTACATATTACACACTTTTTATCAACTTATTAAATTAAATACATAACTTTGGGCTCCAATATCTTCTGGCCTTTGACATCATATATAGATACTCCTGCACATCATATCTTCTACTTATTATAAAGCTAAAGGAGTTGGATTTCATTTATTATACAAATTTTTCTTCTATACCATTTTGTTACATTTTTCTATCTTCTACTCTGACATTATCTTTTTTCCTTCCAATTGTTTTTTTATTTTGAAAGGCAAACTCCTTTTTCTTTATATAAAAAAAACCTTACAATAGACACGTGGAAGTTTTACTAATAAAAATACTTTATCTCTTCCACTTCCCCTAATGACCTACCAGTTGTCTCAGACCTGTTACAGTACACAAAAAGAGCTTGATATTTGGGTGCCACATGATCTTACTGACAGAAACCTTATGAATCGTGTCCTTATTTGCAATTCTTTATGGAGACGTAATGAAACCGAGCCGTTTTTGAAGAGATTGATTACCGATGATAAAAAGTGGATCACGTTTAAAAAGAACGTGCGAAAAAGGTCGTGGCCAAAGGTCGGTCAGGCTTCACAGACTGTGCCAATATCCGGATTAACTCGCAATAAGGTGATGCTGTATGTATTGTGGGGTTGGAAGGATATTGTTCATTATGAGCTTTTACGGTCTCTCCAGAATTCTTTAGGCGGTGTCAGGTTAACATCAAGAGAGGACTGCCAAAACTACTTGTCGAGTTCTTTGATCAGAAGTCCCAAAACTTCTACAACAACGGGATCATGTCACTACCTACAAGATGGCAAACACATATAAAATGTGAAGAAACTTTTTCCCCAACCTATTATTTAAAAATGTGTCGCTTACGACTTTTTAGACCGAGCAAAAACTGTCCATCAGTTAACCTAAGTAGAAGGTCATCGGGCTTCTTACAAAACGTCAGTGTCGACGTCATCGTATACCTACGCTGCGTATTTGCCGTAAATTCCCCTCAATTGTAATATGTTCAACTTTAAGTGTTTTATAAAATATCCAAAACACGAGGTCGTCGACAACACATCGATTTAAAAAAAAAATTAGCGGCAGAGTTAGGGCACATGACAAGAAAATATTTAATATTAAAAATTTTTAACAATTTCTTTTATTTTTTACGTTTAAGTGACATATTATCTTATTTTCTCGTACACTAAAAAAATACTCAAATCGCTTCAAGTGAGCCTATAAAAATTTGTAGGGTTTCCTCAATTTCTCCAGGATCCCATCATTATATCCTGAACTAGGAAGGGACCACCTGGGAAGTATACCCTAAACAAAAAAAGAATTTTCCTTATCGGTCAAGGTATCTTCGAGTAATCGGGGAACATACATAAAAAAAAGATTCCGACGAATTGAGAACCTCCTCCATTTTTTGAAGTCGGTAAAAAGGATTTCCTAAAAGGAATATTTGGTAAAGAAAGACCAGTGTACAGCTGTGAAACTTTTATTTATCAATAGCAGCGACTGTGACACTGATAGAAAACTGCGAATTGGATTTCTGAGAATATTGCAATTTCCGCAAGCTCCCGTTCAGTGAATGAGAAAAGAGGAAGAGATGAGTACAGGTTATTCGATTCGGGTAAAAGCTCTTAGGTTAAAAACTCAAATATAAAAAGCATTTTCACTTTTATCTGAGTCTTGTTTCGTGATAATGTTTGACTAATATGCCTCGAAGTAGTTCATTGTGTTTTAGGTGACAAATCCTTGTTTATATTTGCAACACTCTTTTTCCATTATATATTTTTTAAGGTTATTAAGCGATTTTTTATCACAGAAGAGAGGCAAACAAGAAAATGTTACACTGTTTTCTTCCTTGTACATCCTTTGACAGCGATTTGAAACAATTAATAAATGCTTTATAGTATATGTTGTCCAGCTAAGTTTAAAAGAATAATTATAACATTTCAATAATTAAAATAGTATCAATATTTTAGTATTGGTTTTAAAAATCCCACGGCAATTGTATTATGTATACAATTAAATTAAAATAAATCTTCTAACAAAACGAAAATATTATTATAATTAAAAGATGACCAATTTTTTAAAATGTTATTGATTTTATTTATGGAGTCAGGTGTACTTATATTATATAATTTGGTAAGCGCAAACGACCACAGACAACATTACAGGAAACAGCGTTGGGACATACAACTTCAGTGCTTTGAGAAAGTTGTGCAAAAATTGTATACCAAATTACATAAGGAAAAATCTCTGTTTTGTATTATTTGTACAGTTGCTCAGAACTCACTGATTAAAATTTTACTTTACATTTCTTTATTTACCGTCCTTCTAGTTTAGCCACATACAGAGTTTATTTTCGTGTTAATTTTAAAAACTGCCTTTTTTATGTACATTTAAATGTAAAAAAAGGATTGTGATTCATATTTAATAGTTTGCTTAAGTAAATAGTAGATAAGACAACAAGTGAAAAAAAAGAGAATTTAATTCGAGGGACTAAGTTGGACCCCGAGAGCACCAAAGGATGCTAGAGTAGAACCCTGAGGGGAGCGAAGGTTACAAAGGACCGAGATAAATTTTTTTCACGTGTAATACTCTAATTCTTACCATTGTCTGCGAGAAAATAATTTTTTTTATATTTTACTTACTTTTCAGTTACTGCTTTGTAATATATTCGGTAATTATTACTGAGTGATAAGAGAAAAATGACATAAAACAAACAATAACAATTCAAACAATTAACAAATTGTTCCAAATTCAAAATGTTTTTATTCACCCAGCTAGTAAAAGTGAGTTTTACTCACTGTTATGTTTTTATTCACTCAGTGGGTAAAATTAAGTTTTATTAAATAAATGAATAATTAATAAAATGCCTTTTTTCGAGTGGAAATGGTCAAAAGATATTTTTATTACCTACCTCTCTGAACGATTGTTTTTTTAAGGCAAATACGGTTAATTCTTTACAAAATATTGCTTATAAACTAGATATTTTGTATATTAACATCTTTTCTTAAACAAAAAAATTATACTTTTCAGACCTAACATCATCAACATATCTAAGATAGGTTCCGGAGAGTAAAAAATATTTTTTACAGTTTTTCACGATTCCTAAAACAGGAGATACAGGCCAAATCGCGTACATTCAAAGAAATTTCATCCAGTATGAATATAAAAAATATTTACAAACTCATCGTTTCTCGACTTTCTGCTAAATAATACATTTTTATAAATGTATCCAAATCTTTTTTTAAACTAATTTCGGTCCTTTGCGTCAAAAACAGCGCAAGCATTGCTAAAATGTTACCTTTTGTTTATGCAAGGCAAAAATCCGGGAACATTCTAGGAGAAACAATTTAGCAGTATAGGATTTTATAATAAAATGAAATATATTACACAGTAAACATACTAATATAGCTAGCTTTCTGTGCGGTAGTTGAAAACGAGCAGTAGTCCCCCGTATTTGCTCCGCCCGACAGCATGGATATTGACTGTGGTGTCCCACAGGGCTCCGTCTTGTGTTCGTCAATTTCCTACCGTATTAGATATGAAACGTTGTGAGAAATATTTTTTTTAAAATCCTAAATAATTTTCTGTAGCTTTATGACACGTACCAAATGGGTGACCATAAATTGATAAATTGGTCCTAAAAATCTTTAAACAAAAACAACAACAGCCTGTGTTTTTCAATCTTAAAAATATAATATGTTGAATACTTACTTTTAACAAAAATACAGACATGGTAGAACACCATATACAAAACTTTAGGAATGTAAGAATTTCAACTATCGTGAAACGTCTTTGGACGAAAATTCATATAATTTTAATAAAATAAGCATCATGAAAAACTTTGTATGTACATGTCCAAATAAAATATATCAAACCCTAACGCAAGTACACCCATTTTCATACAAACCAGAAAAAATTCCATTACAAGAATGTAATCCTTACTAGCCTCATATGCCCCCACCGTCGAGGTATGGCCTACCCTAACTGAGGACGATATCCCATCACGCAGGCCTAGTGTAATTGTGGACTTCACATATGTTTTTTTTTTGGACGTATGCAGTTTTCCTGACGATGTTTACCTTAATTGAAAAGCCAGTGAAGTGAATAATCATGTTATTAGGACATTAAGAAAAAGATTTTTGAAAGAGGATGTGAGGCGAAATCTAAACCTCTAGGCCACCACCAACTGATGTAAACCAATGTAAATTACATAAAAAGTAAATAAATTGTTTACTTAAATTGCGGACACATCACACGGACAACTCCTGACTGCGGCAGTTGTCATCAATCATGTTCAACCTCGCGTTAAGGTAATGACCGACGAGCTCGTCGGATGTCATCACATTTCCTTTTTTTCCGCGCTTCCTTTGAGGCTATTTTGTCCACGGCACAAATTTCACACGAAAATTTCCGCTCGGATGGGAATGACGAATAGTTCTTTCTGCTTTAACACTATTATTTCTATGTTTTGGAGCTAAAAAAATTCAGATGACTTTGTTGAAAGGTTTTTTTACTTCCGGACGACGACAAGGAGTAATGGATGTATTGTGATTGTCGAGAAATTTGAAGTTGAATCAAATATCACGAAAGAGGCTGTCCTTCAGTCAGTGGTGGACCAGGGGTTTCCATCATCTTCTGTTCTGAGTTGCGGAGGTTCTAACCTGGCGTGTACCAATGAGTTTTTTCTTAATTTCTCAAGTAAGTACATTGATTATTCACACCACTAGCTATCGGTGAAGAAAAATATCGTGAAAAAATTCCTGCATACGTCAGCGTATGTAAAGTCCGCAATCCGCACTGGGCCTGCGTGTGGACTATGGCCCAAGTCACCCTCGGTGAGGATAGGCCGTGCCCCAACAGTGGGGACGTATGAGGCTGTCCCCGAAATTATGATGTAAGTGTGTATCCAGCCACTGGTAACCACCTTCTGGCGATAAAAACCGTGAATATACAAACATGAAATTTTTTTTGTGTCATTTATCTACCATACAATCAGACGTTAAATACGTTTTTTGTTTTAAATTGAGTTTTGATTGTGTGTATATATATTATTTTTTTAATTAATAATTAGAAAATATATTTTTTCTCCTAAGACTTTGGCGAGGGCGATATTGGGCCATAGCCCATCACGTGGACCCAGTACCCGGTACCCAGTAAGTCTGCTTCAAAAGCTTATACGTCTGATAAATCTAATTAAAATTGGGAAAATATTCATCGATAACTTGTTTCAATCTTCATAATATTTGAAGTAAAACCTATAATTTATAATTGACTAAATAAAATATAAAAGGTGACCTTTCTGACAATTGGCATTCTCTACTAGCCAACTTTAGTATACTCGTAGTGATAGCGTCTAGTATCTTCTCCATATTACAGAATTTTCAAACTCGTTTACAAGAAAAGTATGAAATTTAAATTAATAGTGTCTCTCAAAAATCAGTTTTCCTATATCAACTGAGCAACCTCGAAGCTGCCTGTTAACAAACAGAATTAATTATCACTACAAGCGACAAGTAATTGGGTGCCGCGTCGCTTGTGGCGAGATGAAAGGTTTAAAATCTCGCCTACAATTAACCCAGATAGGATTGATGTAATTCAAAATCAGGTTTGTTTATGAAATAGTGTGCAATCACATTTTTTGGCAATTATATATATAAGCGCTCTTTTTTCAGAGCTCTTTCGTGCCAAAGAATATATATGTTCACAAGAAGAAGCGACACTGACGCATGAGTGCTCGTAAAGTCACACCCGGTTGTGTATGTGTTTCAGGGAGTTCACGGTGTGTGGAAACGTAGGGCGCTGCTAAGATCGGCGGCGGCGCACGGTTGGCATGGATCAATTTTGCTTACACGAACTCGCTGAAGGCCATTTGCGCTAAAGGCTCATATAGCAGCTAACTAGCGCCACCATTAGATATCCTCAATTTTCTCTTCGTAGGAAACGAATTTCTTAAATCCAAATGTCGCAAATATAAAGCTAGTCATAAGGTTTTATATAGTTTCTAAATAATATCTGTGAGTTGTAGTTGGCATTTCTGCTAAAAACGACCACTTTTAGCAAAAATGCTAACTACAAACCCTTAAGGGCGCTCTTACACCCCACTAGCGCCGCCATTAGATATCCTCAATTTTTCTCTTCGTAGAAAATCGGATGTGTCAGGCGCCCTATTCGTGGCTCTGACAGTTAGGTGGCAATTATCTCGACAACGTCTACCAATTTGCACTGGGCCAGCGCTGTGGACTAGGGTTGTGCCATTGTAGTGTGGACAAACAATGGCTGAGAATACATATGTGTATATGTAGGAAAAATGTAACTGTTATAAAAAATGACACAGTAAGTTTATTCGTTATTTGATTTTATATCTATTATTGGCATGTTAATGAAAAAAAATGTTACGTTTATTGAAAATATATATTGTCTATCAACAGTGTAGGTAGGTATTAAAAAGTAGTTTAAGTGTAATTTCTTTTATTATATTTATTATTTAAAATATATTAATAAAGCTTTTTACATTTATAATTTAGCACAAAAATGGCTTAGGTACCTAAAAAAATGTTGCTGTTTACTGCTCAATTTATCAATTTATCAAATAATCATTATAGTTATTATGTTTTTTAATTGAAATTGAAAAAAAATGATTTATATTACTTTGCACCTTTGGGAGCGTCCATAAATTACGTAAGGTGATTTTGGTGATTTTTTGACTCCCCCTCCCACTTTGGGAGATGTCGTGATGATTAGATAGATTTACTATAAACAACAGTTTCTATTATTAAGCCACAAAATCCTACTATTTAAATCGAATATTCAAACCATTGTATGAGAAATAATACGTAGACCCTTAGTCTTATGGTCAAACCCTTAAGCACTCAGTGTCAAAGTTGTGAGCACCCTAATTTGTGCAACGGAGTTTACGACTCAACATTATACAGAACTTTGTAAGCTGTGCTCGTATCACTGAGCTTTACAAAGCTTTTCTGCTAATTAGTGAATGAATGTAAAGGACACTTAGGATGTAAGTATATATTTGAAATTCCGAGACGAGATGAAAGAGATGAAAGAAATGAAATGCCTGAAACAACAGGCAAGGAAAATTAATATTTGAATATCTAGTATCAAGTTTTTTTAAAAAGAAATCGACCCCTGATAAAAATCTAGGCCCCACGACTGCGCCGCCGAGACGCCGCGCCGCCGCCGTGAAATAGCCTTCGGCGCTCATATCTACCGGTAGTAAAATAAAGCAAATTTATGCATTTTTCAACACAGCCAGATGGACTGTACGATTTTATGAAGGTTCCTCAAGGTTCATTCTTGAACAATCAAAAGTCAGATTGAAAAACTCATCAATAGAAAGTTGTCAATAGCCTCTCAACAGTTAATTTGGAATTCTCGCAGTGGAATGAATAGTTATGAGATAATGAGGTTTTGTACAGGGTCTCTTGCATGAATACATTTTAGTTCTGAATTTCCACGAAGATAGGAAAATTGCAATACGAAATAGACATTGTTTCCTAAAGCTTCGTATTCAGAAACTTCCTGATTGTATTGCCTCCTATTCCTATCCCAATCCCGAACTAGATTACACTATTACCTACTTTTATTGTTCAAACAGACAATGAACACTGTTGAACTTCGTATTGAAAACTATGTTACATTTTTAGTTAGTTTTTCATTGTTATTGACCTATACTAGCAATAATACACATAAAGTACAAATATACTGCCCATTGTATGTCCAAATGAGCTGAGATAAGGATATAAAGTAATGAATTGTTTGTTGTAAAATACATCTTAGTTACTTATATGAATATTGGACAGGGGAGAAGGAGCAGATCAGTGGAAAAGACTAGGACATATTATAAAAAAGAGTAGTAAGTGATCTTCATATAAGCATAGAATTATAGTAGCAGAAACGTCACTAAAAACAAACTTCAAAGCTTGACAACTCAATCGTTAATGCAATAAGGTACATTTTCATTCAAAAGCGCGACGAGCATACTTACAATTTGTTGCTTATACTCCTAAATATGAATCTGAGCCACCACCTACATAGACCAACATGATCCGTGTCGTTTACCAAACGATACGACCGGAGAGCGCTTGTTATCTGGCTTATGTAATTACGTGCCTATCTTGTGTTCGCGGCCGGCAGGGTTGCCGCAAAAGTTCTCAAAAAAAAACTGTCAGGCCGCGGTGCGGCGTGTCTTTTGACATTGCGATGTGCTGGATGGAGACTACGTCAGCCGCGCCAGAGTGGGTTTTCTCAATGCAGCTCGATCAGATTTAGCATATTTTAGCTAATAATTTAACATACATAATATATTGTATGTTAATAAATAAGTACCTATAAAATACCTACATGACATAGACAGACTTTCACTCCGGTATATTAGTTGTTCAAATAAAACTATGTCAAATCTAGTGACACTTCCTTAGTCACCGAGCCGCAAGCTTGCGTCAGCAGTTCCTTATTGTGACTCGTTTTCACAAGTAAACAATAAACGAATAATACAGAAACCTAAAATTAGTAACATAATTAAGTACGAGTAGGTACCTATCACCTGTTAACAAATAATTTGTGATAAGAATAATTAAAAAACAAAAATGTATAAATTTTTATTAAGTACTAAGTTTTGCCCACAACTCCGTCCGCCCATGACGAAAAATAGGACACGATATTATAATCCTACACAAACAACCATTTTACATAGGTAGTACTACTTTTACAAAGCTTTTATCGAATGTTAAAGTAATAACCTATTTACTAACACAGAATTTTACCTAAAGAGTTTTACCTTTCGACATCTTTAGGTAGGGCAAAAAATATTTTATCTGGGTTTTTTATTGCCATTAAAACATCCGTATGCGCAATGCACGATCTTGTATTCCATTTTTTAATTACTAACTTTTTAATTAAGAACATTCATCGAACAGCTCCATGGGCTTATAACAAACAAGTGCTCGAAGATTTTGCGACGAGTCATGCGGTCACGGTCGCAATTGAAAAATTCAACCTGTATAGACAAAACTTTGTTCAAATTTAAAATGTCCGTCCTCAGCGGTTTGAGCTGAGCGATGATGAGTAGTTTGAGACATTACTTTTATATGTATTGATAGGTAGGGGATAATAACCAAAAAAGTGAAATCCGTCATTTCCAATTTCCAACTAAAAAGTAAAATACCTTTATTTATGAATTTAACTAAATGTTCATACGATTATCCAACTCTTAAAACACTCCCTAGGGGATGATTCTTGAAAAATCAGCAACGCGTCACCCTTTATTTTGTGCCAATTTTTATTGTTTTTTTTTGAAAAAGCAGCGGAATATGTTCCTTGCGGACGATTTTTCAAAAACGGCATAGCTTGTCATTCTTAGTTTTTGAAATATGATTTTTTATAATTTCTTGCAACGACTTTTTTATCTCCTTGGTGGTTGGTTGTATTACAAAAAATCTTCTTTTAAATGACTCATCCAATAAAAACTTAGCTTCACGGTTTGGGCTGGGTGATGATAAGTCACTTGGGCCTTTTGACAGAATTGACATTAAAATATTAAGTATTGCTTATATAAACTTTGCCAACCCCTTTTTCCCCGATAAGACCTGAGTTTTTGGAAATACTGTAGTATTTGTGACATTAATTGTCTTTAAGAATATATGTACGTCATTATTAGTAAATTTGACTTTAAAAATAGTGCTTCTCATAAAAACTTTGCCCCTTATTCTCCTTAGGTAAAGTTATAGGTAAATTTGACAGTTAAATCAATAATTCTCATACAAACTTTGCTATCCTCTTCCACCCCCTCACCTTAGGCGTTAAATTCTGAAAAACTCAGAAATATGTGTTCTGTTAACTACATTGGAAAGTAAAGTATCAAGTTGATTTGGGAATAAACACATTATTTCCCATACAAATTTTCCATGCTTTTTCACCAACTTAGGGGTTGAATTTCGGAAAATGGTGAAACACGTCAACCTTTTTTTGGTACATAATATGAAAATAAATATTTTCATGGCTTTATTTAGAAAAATAATCGTAATCCCATTCAAAGTTTCATTTCCGATTTTACCGCGTGTGTGATGATTTTTCAATAAGAGTTAATAAATCAATATATACAATATATCAATAAAGAGTAAAGTTAATAAATCTTTGAATATTGACTCTGCTCAAATTTTACGTTACCATAACCACGTCAAATGGAATATGAAATATTTGGTTCCATGATGGTTACCGTTTTTATTAATATAATTCGTGTCAATAACGGGAAATGATAATACGGAATAACATTTATTTCATTGTTTATGTTACGTCAATGGCACGCCACGGCGACGTTACATGATCAATGGTATTTCATTACCTATCCTGACGTTTCAAGTGGCAATTTACGTCAATATTTACCCGAAAATGATATTTATCTTGATGTAACATGAAAATAAATGACAGATATTTATTGCCATAGGAAGTAAAGGGTTTTGTCGTGTTAATATTTTTGTTATTTATCATTGGTATTTTGATAATATCGTTGTTGGTAATGGTATTCACTAATTTTTTGATGAACAAGGTTAATCGAAGAGGTACGGCGCAGTTATCAATGTTTTTAAAGTTACAGCTTAAGAATTTTGTTAAAGATCCCTGCGGTTCACTAGCGCCACCATCGAAAACTTTTTATTTACTTTTTGTAGAAAGCTTATTTCAAAAATTTTATTAAATGAAATATGAAACTAGTTTTAAGCTATTTTTAGAAAATTTTGTATTGGCGCTATTATTTAGGTACGTAATTGAAAGCAATATTGAAAGAGTCTAAAAATAATAAACGTGCTGTTACAGGGAAGACCCAAAATAGGTTTTTAAAAAAGAAATTTTACACTTTAAAATTAATCACTTTAATGAAAAAAATAGAAAATAGAACACAAAATTGATTTTTGGAAATAGAAGGGGCGAGTGGCAAGTGTGTAGCTTTCTGACCGGACTAGATACGACTGACTGGTCCCGATGGCTCTTCAGCCCACCAGTATTACAGGACTGCTGACATTGCGTTTGTCTAAGCAACAAGTATTGCTAGTAACTAGCGTATATGTATATATAACACCCCCCTTCTTAAGATGAAAACTCACGGGGTGAGTTTTCAGAAATTATCCAAAACGCAAACGCGGTTGGACTTCAGGTATTTCGATACCTGAATCTTTCAATACTTCTAATTTATCCTTTTTACTCATGAGTTTCTTTGCGAACTTGCCCCTTTTACAAAAATACACAATAAAAATTAACAGTACAAAAATTAAAGATAAAACACTAATAACGGAAAAACTAATATGGTTGCTTATATTACTAAAAGGGTTGGTCATTTTTTATTCTTTCAGCTAAATTAATTGTTTTTATTTCAGTAACTGGTAAGTTGACTCTTAATTTATCAAAACGGCTAATGTTACAACAAGGGTCGTTAATAATATTATAATCTGAAAGTACGACAGGTATGTTTACACTGGGGTTACTTTTCTTTACTAATTTAAGATCTTTATGATAGGCTATACATTTTAATGGGATATCTAGCACGCCTGTTCCAGTTATCACAATTTCATTTGAAGTATTGTCATCACACTCTATTGAAAGTTTGGTTGGTTTCGATTGGATAAAAACCCATTTATCGCTATTTAACTTGTGCTAAATGTTTATATCTCCATACAAAAACCTAAATTGGCAACTTACTGATATTGAATTTAGAGCTTTTGTTATAATTTCAGTTTCACAAGACGGATTTCCCAAAACTGAATACAATTCAGTGATTTCACAAAGGTAAGTGTCGTTTATGGTATTTTTACAAAGGTTTAGGTCATTAAGAAAAGTGTATGATGTTTTCTCTTTACTTACAGCTAAGAGTTTTCCGGAAGGTAAGATCATAGCGTAGGAGTTAGGGTTATTTACAGCGTGAGGAGTAGGCAAAGGTACAGTATTATAAAGGTTATATTCTGTTATACTCACTTAAGGTATTTTCATTATAAAAACTAACTTATTATCTAAGTAATAACAAATCAATTCTGCGAGGTTCATTATTGTATGTATATTATTTAAGTCTAGATTAACAGGAAAAATTACAAATTTAGGCAGAGTTTTCAGGCTATCTACAATATCTTCATACTTGTTTGGTGTTTAAATAGAGGGGTGCAGAGTATTACTTTTTACAAATAATATTGCACTAAGTATATTTTCTATCTTAAAAGAAAGAGTTAATAAGTGTGACTGCAAAAGGATTATTACTGAATTAAGCTTTGTTTTAATACTACTACTTATTACTAATTTGGACATATTGCTTACAGTCATAGAAATATTATTTACTACTTTGTTTAGCTGATTTTGGTTAATTTCCATTTCATACAAGGAATTGTTCATATTTATCAAAGCTGTCTGGGATATCACAATGTTTTGCTTAATGGAGTTTTCTAATTTTCTATCATTATCATACAGGGTTTGTAAAGCGTCATTATACGTTTTGGCATCATTTTCATCTAACGTGCCGAAGATATGTTTAAAAACGGTGCCTATACCGGAAAACCAAGCAGATCTTTTGGAGACTGATGTCGATATTATATGTGAAATAGAATCACAGTCGCGGAGAATGTCCTTGAATAGGGAATCTAAAGGCTGTAGCATATTTCGGCATTGAATATTCTCAGAGTCCTCATTTGCATGACACAGTGTTTGAATTTCGCCGAAAACATTATTAATGTTTTCAATGTGATGTTTGAAATAGGATACGTCTACTGGGATTACTACATGGAAGTGGTCGTTTACGGTCCTCAAGGTGTCAACGGGATCGAAGAGTATTCCGGGACTTTTGGAAATATAATTGATGTATTTGTTGTTGTAAGCAGTCTGAGCATAACAGGCGGTGACCATTCTGAAATAATATCCTAAGTAAATCTAACTGTAAAATTGCGTAAAATAATATATGGCTGCGTCTAATAAGTGTGTAAAATGTAAAAAAAAGGAAATAGTTAAATTATAACCTTAACCTATTTAAAATTAAATAATTCTATTCTTATTCTATTCAATGTCATGTGCTTCTTTTAATTCGTCGAAATGGTGCTTCACATGTCGACGGTTTATTAAAAGGGACAACGTATTATTGCCGTGGACCTTTACAATTTTATAGGGGCCCTATAGCCTATAGCCCTTCCATAAAGGTGATAGAGCTTTGCGGAGCCGTAGGTGATTCTTCAGGTAAACGTATTCTCCGGTTTTGTATTCAGTACGGCGAGTTTGTCTGTCATAGTACGTCTTGGATCTTTCTTTGGAAGCCACGATATTTTGAAGTGCCTTTTCCCTAGATACTTTGAGGCGGTGATGAAGCATTTTTATGTAATCTGGGTACGTCAGGTCAGTGCATGAGTCGAAGACAGAGTCTGGGATAAAAGGTTTGTGACCGAAGACAAGCTCATATGGAGTAAACTGAGTTGTAGTATGGACATTGCTGTTGTAAGCGAGCATAGCGGTATATACAAATTTGTGCCAATTGTTCTGATTCTCATTGACATATGATTTTAGGTACTCTTTCAGAGTCGAGTGACTTCTCTCCAGAGCACCTTGAGTCTGGGGATGGTATGGTGAGGACCAGAGCTGCTTTATTTTAAGGAATTCACAGGTTTTCTTAAAGAGCTCAGCGGTAAAGTTTGTTCCTTGGTCGGTAAGTATCATTTTCGGTATACCAAACAGGGATATGAAATGGACAAGGCACTCACATGATTCTTCGGCGGTAGCATTTGAGATTGGGTATGCAATAGAAAATTTGGTCAAATCATCTCGTAGAGTGAGAATGAATTTCAAATTTTGGAGTCCTGCTTCTGGCAGAGGACCCACTAGGTCAAGACTAATTCGTTCAAATGGACGAGTGGAAGTACTCGTTATCTGCATTGGTGATTTGTTCGTTCTGCGTAGGGGTTTATTTGACTGACATAGTTTGCAGTTTTTGATGTAGTTTTCTATATCAGTTTGCATGTTTTTCCAGAAGTAACGTTCTTTAATTCTTTTTAACATTCTGTTTGACCTAGGGTGTCCTGCTATTGGATTATCGTGATTTTCCCTGAGGAGCTTAGAGATTTCAGAGGGATTTGGGTAAAGTATACTATTATGATGTATGTTAACCGTAATATTTGTAGAATTAAATAAATACATGAGTATGCCGTAAATTTTTACAAAAGAATTCTGTTCAAATGGATTTTTGAAATCGGATACTGCGATTTCATTAATGTCACCTGTAAGTAAAATGTCATCTCTTACTGATTTCAGGGTTTTAAAGATGTCGGGATAGCTGGGGCTGTCGAAGTAGTATACTTTGGTAAACAGTAAGTTGTATAACTTTCCTTTTAATTCGAATTTCTTAAAAGAGTGGAGTTCTCGTTCACCCTCAAGAATTTGGATAGAGTTAGCGGGAGAGGATATGAGGTCTTGAAGGTAAGGATTTGAGTCGTCAAGGACAATCGATACGGGAATTAAGATGGTTTTCGAGGTACTATTTAGAAGGTTCTCGTTATGTTCTCTCATATAGGTGTTAAAGGTCTCGTTTTTGTCTGCAAAGGATTTCAGAAAATTGGAGTAATCGTCATTTTGATTGATGGAATTAGGAGGGATTTCTGGTGACGGCCCTGTTGTTTCGTTACAGTGATTGTCGGTGGAGTAGGAGGATTTAAGGGGCTAAAATCAACGATTTGTCCTCCTGGGGATAAGTCGAGAGCGCCGAGATCTGTTAAATCGTCTAGAATATCTTGGGGTATTTCGGAGCTGTGGCTAGGGTCTGGATTTGTCAAGATACCTGACGTGGAAGGTTGAGGTTCTAATGTGTCTTGGGCGATAGGATTAACAGGGAAACGAGACAAAGTGTCGGCGTTAACGTTCATTTTACCTTTGCGGTGTATAACTTCGTAATCGAATTCCTCTAGTTTCAATCTCCACCTGACGAGTTTGGATCCTGGATCCTTGCAATTAAACAGCCATTTAAGTGGCTGGTGGTCTGTTATTATTTTGAAGTGCCGACCGTAGAGGTATGGTCTGAATGTTTTAGTTCCAAAAATAATGGAAAGGCATTCTTTTTCCGTAACGCTATAGTTACTCTCTGCTCTATTTAAGGTTCGTGACGCGTATGCAATGGGACGGTCGCTTCCGATTGGACCTTGGGATAAAATAGCTGAGATCGCGAAATTGGATGCGTCACAAGTCAGAATGAATGGTTTTGAAAAGTCGGGATAAGCTAGAACAGGGGCTGAGCATAGAGCAATTTTAAATTTTTCAAACGCTAATTGTTGTTCATTCTGCCAATCAAAAGGAACGTCCTTTTTTAGTAAGCTTGTGAGAGGTTTGGCTAGTTTGGACAGGTCTGGAATAAATCTTCTATAATATGATACTAGGACCATGAAGGATTTAATATCTTTAGGGCTATTGGGACGCGAACGGACGGCTTTTATTTTTTTTGGGATTTGGCTTAACGCCTTCATCTTTGATAGTGTGCCCTAAGGAGGAAACTTCCTTGCGAAGAAATTCACACTTATCGGGCTGGAGCTTGAGGAGGAAAGTGCGGAGTCTATCAATCAAAAACATTGGAGAGGTTTTGAATATGTTTTTCGAGGTCAAAACTGTAAATTACAATATCGTCAAGTTACACAAAGCATTGTATACCTTGTAGACCTGACAAGGCGGTGTTCATGAGCCGCTGGAAGGTGGCTGGGACATTCTTAAGCCCAAAAGGCATGCGCGTGAACTCAAAATGCCCCTGTGGAACGGAGAACCCTGTCTTGGGGGCGTCCTTTCCCATCCTGATTTGATGAAAACCAGAAGCGAGATCAAGTGTACTGAAGTATCGAGATTTTCCTAACTGGTCTAGAATTTCGTTAATGTTGGGGATTGGGTAGGAATCTCCAATGGTTATATCATTTAGCTTGCGGTAATCTATAACGACACGCCATTTGCGTTGGCCAGACGCGTCTGCCTTTTTAGGGACAATCCAAATGGGAGATGACCATGGGGATGTTGATGGTTTGATAATCCCTTGGTCTAACATTTTATTGATTTGGGAGTTTACTTCTTGTTTATGTATTTCGGGAAATCTGTAGGATTTTGTGTTTATTGGAATTTCGTGTTGTACGGCTTCGGTACAAGTAAGTTTGTCGTTGGGCAAATGGAAAATGTCGGAGTAAGTGGAACAAAGATTGTATAAAGCGTCCTTCTCTTCTATGTTTAGATGGGAGACTCTTAGTAGTTTTAAAGTTTCTTCGGCTCGGATCATTGCGTAGTTCATGTCGTCTTTGGAATAGGTGGGTATTTGAGTGTGGAAGATTTCATATTCTTGGGTTTTATCTAATGGTAATAATTCGAGTTTCATGTTTGAATCAACTCTTAATGGTGATTCGGAAATATTTACGACATAAATATTGACCCTAGAGTTTGGTTTTACCTTAACAATACAGTTAGCAATTAGAAGGTTGTCTATTGGTCTTTGGTCAAGGATAAGCCCTTCATAAATTTCAGGGTTTATCACTGAGCATTCAATTACAGTTTCAGTCTGCGGGAGTATAGTGTAAACAGGTTAGTTAAATTTTAAGGTTAATTTTGCATTATCGACAACAAGGATATTGTCCGAATAATCTATTTTGCAGTTATGTGCCAAAAAGAAATCATTGCCAATTATTCCATCGTATGGGAGGTTTATTTCTTGAATTACGTGGAAGCTGTGAGACATAAAATTGCCAGGAACCTTGTCGTTTACGAAGAGTTTGAGTTGGAAGTGCCCTATTGTAGGGCTTGATCCTTGAATGGGGTCAATGCCTTTTATGTATATGGGTTCTTCTATTATGTTCGGGGCCATCCTTATGGATTTTTCTTTTAGCAAACTAATGGAGGAACCCGAATCGACTAGAAGTGTTAGTGGAATTTCGGAAACAGGTGTGTGGATTGAGACTTGAGGTAATAGTCTGTTAGGGTTCGAGTTTATTTCGTAGATTTTGATATCTGTCTTTTGTTTTTCAGGTCGGTTGTATTTCTCGTCTTCAGGTAAAGTAAGTCTGGTGTTTCGAAATTGATCTCTAGCATAGGATACGGTGTTGTCGTTACTTTGAGATAGGCCACGCAACCGGTGGGGTTTTGTTTTGGATTCAGCGAAAGAAGTGTTTTCAGCCTGTGGTTGGTTAATCATAGGCGTAGTGGGCACGGTGGGTGTAGCAGGTACAGTCGATGCTGTGGAAACAGTGGTTACGGTGGACATCGTGGATGTAATAGGTACAGTGGATGTAGTAGAAATTGTAGATGCAGTGGACACAGTGGATGTAGTAGAAATTGAAGATGCAGTGGATACAGTGGGAGGTTTCTCTAATTGGATATTGTTCTCGGTTTCTCTTGAAATCGTATATTTAGAAATAGTATCGATTGGATGGCCTGGCTTTCCTGTGCGATACCCAACAGGAAGCCTTAAGCGTATAAATTTTCGTCATTTTGGGATTGTTCAATAGCAAGAAAAGGTTGTGGTTGTTGGTGATCATTATTTTCAGGGTTTTGGTCTATGAAGTTAACGCGTCTTTGGATGGGCAGTTGGCGTTGAGTAGGGAATTGACGTTGGTTAGCCAATCGGTATTGTGGAGAGAATTGTCTTTGATTGGAGAATTGGCGTTGAGAAGGAAATTGGTGCGCTTGTGACGTTGGTTGGTCATTTCCGTTTCGTAATGTTGCAAAACGGCTATTATTGTATTCACGTTTGCAGCAATTCTCAATCGAGTGCCCGAGATTTTTACAGTATCTACAAACTTCAGGTAGGTTTTGAGTACGGGGTTGCGTGTAATTAGGTTTGTATGGTTGTAATTCAAAGTTTGGGCTAGGACGTGAAGGTCGCGTTGTGGTCGTGGGGTTAGATGTCGTTGTGTTTCGGAATTTCTCTTCAGAGTTTGCAAGATTTATCGCGTCGTTGAGGTTAGGTGGGTCTCGTAAACGAACAAAGTCTGAGATTTTTGGCGAAAGTCCCGTCAAAAATGTATGTAGAGCAAGGTCCGACATGGCAGAAATTTTTCCATCGAGTGTTTCGCTCCTTTTGGAAGAAATGGTTATTTCTGTGAGCAATTTGGATAAGGATGTTTCAACGCGTAATCCAAATTGACTAGCAGATTCGGTAGAATTGTTGTATGTTTACATTGTTGTAACTCGGTCAATAGATGGCTGTAGTGTTTTTTTCTCCAAATTGGGTTTTTAAAAAGGTACTAAGCTGTTCCCAGCTGTCGAAATCTTTTAAAGAACAAGCTCGTTCGGCGTTGCCCTCTAGTTGGCTGATAATATATTTTAATAAAATTGGTTTTTGGTTACTACTGGCCAGAGAGTCAGCGTTACTGCAATTACTAAGGAAGGAGTTTAAAGTTCCGCGGGAACCATCAAACGGTTTTACGAATTTAAGCAAAACATTCGTGCTAACTTTTTCGGACGTCTGTTCTTGTGCATGATCAACCTTAGGACCCATTTTGCTAGTTTAAAAGTAGAGCAAATAATATATCTAAGCTGAAAAGGTACACAGTTAATAAACAAATAATATGAACACTAAAAATATACACACAAAACAATATAGGAATAAAATGGTGACACAAGCTGAACACGGTAAGATGTCACACATAAATTATGAGTGATCAGAATAGTTAAGTTCAAATAACAAAACAAATTATAGCTCTAACAAAGCACTTCGAAATAACAAGAGACGAGTTTGTTTACATTAGTTGTAGTTTGATAAGCTCGACGCGGGTGTCCGTATTCACTGAGTGAACATCATGGCTCGGCTGAGATATGTTTATGAATATCTAACAACGTTATATTCAATAAGGTTTTTAGAACACTTTGTAACACGATTTGCACTTCTACACTTTAGTAAAATTGGAAACAACTTACAGGATCAGGATATTGCAGCCAGTGGTGACCATAATTTCCGGAGTAGTTTTTCTTTTCAGTATACGGTGAAGAGCGACGACTTTGGATTATTTTATTCTTTCAGGAAACAGTGGAGACGCGACGACCTTGTATTTTATTTATTTATTTTTTCTTAACAGGAAACAGTGGAGACACGACGACCTTGTATTTTTTTTTTCTTTTCAGGAAACAATGGAGATACGACGACCTTGTGTTTTAATTATTTTTCCTTTTCAGGAAACAGTGGAGACACGACGACTTTGGATTTTTTTTTTTTTTTTTCAGGATACAGTGAAGAATTTCTTGTGAGCCAGCGATCTTTGTTTTTATGAAGTATGTTTGCCACTTTTGGAGTTTGAATCACATTTGCACTTGTCACTTTGGGTTTAAAGTTTTATGAAAATGTTCAAAAACAGTTTATTTGTTTTATAATATAGCACTGAATTTACTTAAGGCGTACCGGGGACCTTTTGAGATCCCTTTATCGCTGCCACCAATGTTACAGGGGAGACCCAAAATAGGCTTTTAAAAAAGAAATTTTACACTTTGAAATTAATCACTTTAATGAAAAAAATAGAAAATAGAACACAAAATTGATTTTTGGAAATAGAAGGGGCGAGTTGCAAGTGTGTAGCTTTCTGACCGGACTAGATACGACTGACTGGTCCCGATGGCTCTTCAGCCCACCAGTATTACAGGACTGCTGACATTGCGTTTGTCTAAGCAACAAGTATTGCTAGTTACTAGCGTATATGTATATATAACAGTGCCATATTTCCACCACACAAGACTGGTGGTCAATCACTAATATTTACAGGACTGCAAAAGAGGAGTATAATATATTTTATGCGGAGCGTTTAAACTTACTTTACAAAGAGTAGTGAGCTAAGTGCGCGACGCATTTTTAAATGTACATATGTGATCTATCCTGATTTAGATACACTTATTTTAATAACTGGCATTCCGATTAAAGACGTTTGCATGTCAATAACTTAAGCTATTTTAACCAATGCTTCTAGTTTAATTTCTGTTCTGTTGCTGTAGGTAAAGTAATTTATCACCCGTTCACAAATATCGATATATCCATCCGAAATTTCGTTTCTGTCCTGCATTTGATATCGTGACATGACGAATGGCTTGAACGTGAACGCTTGTGGAACATTTTGTTAAACAAAGCTTAATTCGCTATCAAATTCAAATATGTACCATGCACCTATAGTTAACTCTGTGAGTTAACTAGAATTAAACTAATTAGAGATTTAGACTATATGAGATAAAGCTATCTGCACATTAAGGTGTACGGGCTTTATCACCACGGTCAAGATTTCTGTCCAAATACAAATGGACTATTGCGCAAAACCGATAGTAGGTACTTATAGGTGCGTTTTGTGCAAGTCATAAAGTAAATTAAATAGAAACCAACTTCAAACTGTAATTCAGATCAATTTTTTTAGAAATAAGTAATTATTTTTACCTTTTAAGTGCATCTTTTTGAAGCCGGTTGTTTTTTTTATTAAACAGTTTTGTAACAAAAATATTGTACTTACATCAGCAGCGCTACCCCAGAATAAAATACCATATGTCAATAAACTATGGAAATAGCTGAAATATACTATTTTTGCAGTGTCGACATCGGTCAATTGTTTTATTTTCTTGCTGTGTATGCGACACAGCAGAGCTAAGTTGTTTGGCTAAGTTATGAATATGAGGACCCCATTGAAGTTTAGAGTCCAGCGTAATCTGGAATTATATTGTACACAAATTAGAATTTTTTTAAGAACATATTACCTGAATTTGTAGATCAGTAATAAAAGTAAAAATATATACCATACCGGTATATGTGTGATCCCTACTAACGACAGAATTACGATATATTTTTTTTTTGCGCCTTTTCTTTCTTCTCTGAGAAGTGTCAGGATACGACTATTACCGAGAAGGAGACAAATCAAATAAATTCTGTAATTTTTTGCATGACTTCCATCAAGCAATGGTTTTACAGTTATGTATAATTTCCATGACGAATATAGGTAAATAACTGAAACGGGATATGTCCATAAATCGTCTAGTTGACATGGTCAGTCACCCTACTGACTTTTTTTTTTGGAGAAATCTGAAGATAGTTGCGTTCCTAGAGAATATTATCCTAATTTGTCTCGGCATCACGTCTCGGGTTCGATTCCCAGACAGTTCAAAATAGAACGATCGTACGATCTCTACTAATTTACCCTAGATCATCAACCCTAGGTATGGTATGAAAGATATATGACGTAGTAGGTATACATTTAGCGTCACTAAATAAGTACCTTACCTAATTACTAGGCAATATAATTAAAAAAACCGCATTACTAGTTAGCTGCGTCTAGGAATCAGTCACAACAGGTACCTATTTGCATATTTTTAAAGCTCTCAGGTAAACGGCTCAAAGATTTACTAAACTCATAAAACAATAATAAATATTTGTAGGTAAGGTACGCGGTACTGCAGTTCACATAACTCTCGGCGCAAGGCACGCTCTCCGCCCGCACCCCGCACGCGACAACAGAGATAGCAATATATCGAACGAACTTTGGCGCTCGCGTCGATTTGCACTTTGCGGCTTCCTCCGCCGGCTTCTTAAGAGAACACGATTCGGAACGCCCTTCAGCGTGCTTCATATAAACGAATTTCTGACTTATTTTTGACATGTGCTGATGAACATCACGAAATTTTGAAGACATATTCTAGTAATAAGTGCAGTGTGACAGTTTTCTTTTAAATTTTATAGTTCAAAAGTTATACAGGATTCTAGTTTTTGATACAAACGGTTTCAAAAAATATTTTTAGTAAATAAAAAGTTTTACAAGATTTTGGAAAACAACAGACATAGGTATTCGGCTTCGGATTATGACTAAAACAATTCACAGTGATTGATCAGTAAATGTCAAAAACAAATGCGAAATTCGTTTGTATGAAGCCCTCTTCGAGGCGCCGCGAAGTGTTTCCTCTTAACCGTTTGGCGCGAGTTGATCCACTTTATACACCTTTAGATACTTTGCCCTTTGGATTATGTATAATGTTAGAAATAAAAGTACATAAGCTAATTCCAATGATGGCTAGTTTGTATAATGTAGCCATTGTTCTGCTACAGAGCAGAAAAACGAAATATTGTACTTACCAAAGTTGTGTTCGTGCATATTTTTTAAAAAGACCATAGCAGTTTGAGGACTAAAAAAATAGGCCAAGTGCGAGTCGGACTACTGCACGAAGGGTTCCGTACCATTATCTATAAAAACGGCAAAAAAAACACTTTTTTTGTATGGGAGCCCCCCTTAAATATTTGTTTAATTCTGATTTTTAGTATTTGTTGTTATAGCAGCATCAGAAATATATCTTCTGTGAAAATTTCAACTGTCTAACTATCACGGTTCATGAGATATAGCCTGGTGACAGACGGACGGACGGACAGACGGACAACGGAGTCTTAGTAATAGGGTCCCGGTAATTACCCTTTGGGTATAGAACCCTAAAAATAATGTTACAATGTGTTGGCTTTTGCATTATCTTATCTATTTTCTTTTTGATGGCTTTTGAAAAAACATTTTATTGTTCCAAAAGTGTGTGTAAATTAAAAATCTTTATTGAAAAATGGAACTAGTTGTAATGAAACTTAGTAAAATCATAAGTATAATTTTTACCTTGTTACGTTACTGATACATTTATAGAGGCAAATAAAAAAAATCTTAAGTAGGGACTTACTATTTTTTATAATAATTGTTTAGAACCTTAGTAAAGAATAGGTATTGTAAATGACGTAATTGTAGTCGTATCGAAACATAATCTCACAAAATATGTTAATCATCGGTACGATTATGAACCTTATGCCACCATTTGGTTACATGTAAGCCAATCAAACGTTGCTTGTAATGCAAATTAACTGTATTCAAAGCAAGCTGTTTCAGTTAGGTTTGCCATATTTGTTCGTATGAATTCCGGGAGAAAAGAAAATCAAAAGTATCAAAAATATCTGCTAGCGTTCCGAATGCAATGAAATCTTTGTCGAAGTAGATTAAAAATAACAACTCTAGATCAAAATTAGGTAATCGTATCGAAATAGTAACTGAATTACCTAGTGCTTAAGTTTATTAGTTTTAACAAATTCTGCAAAAAAAGGTAATAAATACTTAGAAAGTCCTTTTTTGTAAACCCATTTTCTTATTTGTGAACATTATTATCATCACAATCTTTCGAAACATTACAGGAAATTCCGGTCTCGCCACATATGCCGTATTCCGTATATGGCAACCCTAGTTTCTGTACTGCTTAATTGAGCTAGTGAAATTGCTGAGTTGATTGATACCGTTGTTCAGTTTTGGATATATATATATATATATATACTTATCAGCGTGGGATCCCTGTGGCAACTCCTTGATAATAATGTATATATTCTGGTATTATAAACATTACTAATTATGTATTTTAACAAATGTGATGTAGCTTTGTACATTCATGTGGATAATGTTACCTAAATGTAGTTTTATTATTATTATTATTTTTCGAAGACTCTAAACTTAAGGGGTCGAAGAACGAAGAAAGATTATTTCTATGTATGTATATTTATAATATATTCCTTAATTCTATGAAGATTTGTGTATTTGTAAGATTGATGTACCTACTAGGACGTTATAAGTCCCAGATGCTGTATATTTATTTCTATATTTCCCATATTTTTCTGATTTACAAGGGGTTCAAACTTGCGCGTGATAAAATGTTAAAGAAAACATTGAAATAATACCACTACGGTAAAAGAATTCTTCCCGAACTTAGACACAGGAAGTTTCTCTTTAGTGAATAGCTGCGGAACTTAATCAGAGAAAGAGTTCATTGTGCGATGCTCGATGAACAGTGGCACAATCACAGATTTGATGCGGAAAAGTTTCTCAGTCTGTTCTTGTACCTAATAACATTGGAGTAAGAAACAAAAATGGAGTTTGCAATAGAAATCTATACGACTTAAGAATACGCGTATATATAAAATGTTCTTATACATATCCTTTAGTCACAAAGAATTTAGTTAACGCAGCTCTAACGTGTCTTAAAATAAAACAATAAGCAATTCACAAATAGGTGATTATTAAATACAAAAAGTGAAATACGATTAGCGCTTTACCTGTTTTTATATAAGTTATCTGGTTTTCTTATTTTGTTCTTATTCTTAACTAGCTTTTGTCAGCGGCTCCACCTGCGATAAATTGGGTTATCAGCGTGGGATTCCTGTGGCAACTCCTTGATAATAGTTAGAAAGTATGCTATGGCTCGTTAACGAGGAGTTCGGTTATAGTTATTCCTGCGGGAAAAATTTAAAATTTTTGGGATAAAAATTGGCGTAGCCTATAGCTGTATCTGTCTTTTTAATCCCTGTACCAAATTTGGACGCTCCGTTGCGACATGAAAGAAAAACAAACAAAATCACTTTAGCATTTATAATATTAGATTAGTATGTATTTCTTTTAGATACTGGGACATTCATACATTAAGAAGCATACTTTTTTCAAAAACATACAACTTCATAGAATGAAGAAATACATAGAAATAATATAAATATTATTTATCATAGTTAAAGTTTCAGTCAAAAGATTAATCTCGAGCCAGGACTTGTACCTACACCAAGATTGGGTTTTTTGACTAGCGAATATTATATCTCGAAGGCTCTATGGTGGAGCACTAACTAAGACGGGATCTTTGGGTTGCAGGTTTGCTATAATATTTTTTTTTTTTTTTTTTATTTATTTATCTGACTGAACGTTATGAAAATAAAAATAAAATCCAACGTAAACTTGAACTACTTCTTACCTTAAACTTGACCTTTTTGTCGACAAGTTAAAATAAGAAATTCTGTGAATCATATTATATATAATCTTTCATAAAAATTACCCCAGTGATAAAAACGAACAATCTGTTTTAATCGATCTTGCAGAGAAGCTAAAATTCTCAAGCAAACTGCGTACGAACTAGTACCACAGCTCGTAATAATAAAGATTAAAAAATATTTCTGAGTTAAAATGCAAATTAAATGCTGCCTCGAGGTTCAGTAACAAAGCAACTACCAGAGCTTAATTCCAATTCATCGGGAAAATGGGTGGGCCACTTGAGAGCTATCCCTCTGGTAGTTGTGCTTTCTGGTCGCTTGCTCGCCGAAGGAAACTTTTGCCAGTCGTCGTTACCACCACTGCGAAAGAACGATGGTGATAGCGCTAAAGAGAAAGCCAATCTACAGGGCAGTCTCTTTGCCTTTAACACACACTCGACATGTGTTTCGCTCAACACGAGGCAGCTTCAGGAGACGCAAGTTAGTCGTGCGCTATACCTTCACAAAAAAAAAGAAGAAGAAACACGTGTCGAGTTTTGTTGTCAATTTGGTGGTGTAACGTTGTGGTGAAGTTTGCATCGTCCACACAAGGAGGGAGGGAGGGAGGTGCACTCCTACAGATGTGGATGGTGTACTTCTGCACGTGAGTGCTACTGAATTGTTTTTAGCGGATTTGCAAGGTAATAATATTTTATCATAATAATGAATTTCCGCAAAGTAACGCCTGATTATATTAATAATATTCTGTCGAAGTTTGTACAAATGGGTGGCTAGTTTTTTGTCCGGCAGACATATACGAGCCGTAGTTGACAGTAGTTGCTGTGATAGCATGGATATTAATACTTCCGCAAGGCTCTGTGCTGCCTTAGACGCTGTTTCTTCTGCATATTTTTCCATCAACAACATACATTGCTATGCAGATGACAGTACTGGACACGCCTATTACATGGGTCGTGCAAACATCCCTCGTTCCGGTGTGGAGGAAAAGCGCGAAGAACTCAAATCGAGACCGCTCTGTCCAAAATCTCTGATTAGGGACAGGAAAACTTGGTCCGATTCAACCCTACAAAGACACAACTCTGCGCGTTTACTGCTAAGAAAACCCCATTCACTGAAGTCCCACGATTAACAAGTCCAGAATACTCCCTTTACCATCTCTAAGAGCATTGGGATCCTTGACATCCCAAGCAATGTTTAGTTCCGAGATCATTTACAAGACAAGGTGAAGCTGGCGTCAAAAAAACTTGGTGTACAGTGAGGTTTCAGAGAAACATTATCCCGCGAACGCTTGGGTTGTGGAATGAGCTTCCTGCCAAAGTTTTCTGTAAGGAATACAGTATGGGGTTCTTCAAGAAAAAAGTTATTAGATTTTTGTAGGGTCGGCAACGCGCGAGCTGCGGCTGCGGTGACCGCTTACCATCTGGCCGCAAGCTTGTTTGCCACCTTAGTGGTATAAAAAAAATCTTTATCAAGTATCTCTTACCAGTGATGACTATGTTACTGGCAGGCCTGATCTCTGTAGTGTTGTCGTATGAAAACTGCTAGGATCGATGATTCAAGTTCCCTTCAAAAATAAAGGAGCAAAGAACAATCCATTTTATGACTGACTACACTCAACTTTGTCTAACTTAACATATCGTTAACGAATATGTGTAGACCGGAGCAAGTTCTTATTTTTAAAAGACATTTATTCTTTATTTTTCATTAATTTATGTATTTAATTAATTTTAACGAGAAAGTAAAGTGTCGTCTTCAGCACATCACTAACGAACTTGCTGTGTCGATTCCACATTTCATGACACTCTTGACATGAAACTTTGAAACGTGAAAATAAACCTGTGAGGAATTTCTCATCATTAAAAATAATAAGTTCTGCCTATATTATTATATCCTCTGTCACCAAAACTATTTATAGCGGTATTGGAAATAATATTTAGTAATTTAAATTGGAAAAATATAGGAATAAAAATAAATGATCATTATCTAAGCCACCTTCAGTTTGCAGACGACATTGTGTTGCTTTCAGAAAAACCGGAAGAACTTGAAGAAATGATATGTTCACTCAACAAAGAAAGTTTAAAAGTAGGTTTGCAAATGAACGCAAGCAAAACTAAGATAATGACAAGCAGCAGCAAAAAACCCATCCAAGTATCAGAAGAAATTATCGAATACGTCGAGAACTACATTTATTTAGGAAAAAAGGTATCATTTTCAAAAACAAGTAATGAAGAGGAAATCGAACGAAGAGTGATAGCAACATGGAAAAAGTATTGGTCACTAAAGGAAATAATGAAGGGAAACTACAGCCTAAACTTAAAAACATGCTTCTTACCTTGTCTATTGTATGGATGCCAAACTTGGATACTGACAAATAAAGTTAAGCAAAAAATCAGATCCACCCAACGAGCAATGGAAAGAAGCACATTAAAATTAAGAAAAATCAATAAAGTACGCTGTGACCTAATCAGACACAGAACCAAATTTACCGATGCTCTAACCCAAGCTCTCAAATTAAAATGGAAATGGGCGGGTCACATTTCACGTAGCATTGACAACAGATGGACCATTCAAACCACTCGATGGAAAGGACCAACAGGCAAAAGGAGTGTTGGCAGACCGCATAGCCGGTGGTCTGATGATATTATCCAAATTGCTGGGAAAGACTGGATTACAGTAGGAGCAGACAGAGAATCGTGGAAAAAGATGGAGGAGGCCTTTACCCAAAAAGGGATCCATATCTCATAACATACTAACAACTACATTAAAATAACCTATGTATACTAACACTTAACTAACCTATAATTGTACCTTACACTAAGAGAGATAAGGAAAATAAAAGGCTATATTATATTATTATTATTATTATATTATTATATGTATCAGAATACACGCAATAAAATATGTCTTGTATATATATCGTTGATCTTGCTACTTGGAAGTTCATTGATATACCTATATGTATAACTTAGTCGATCCCAGCGAACTATGTTTCGCTATAGTCCCTTTTTAGTGTATTAAAATATCATCTTTTAAGACATTAAATATAGGATGTAACTTTGGTAATTTTTTACTTCTCTGCAACACAACAATCTTACATGAAAAAAATTGTAATGGACAGGGAAAAATCCCTTTATACACAGATGATATTCAAAAATTGGTGCAAAACGTTAATTTTACCTTAAAAAAATATTTAACGTAATATTTTACACCATACAAATACACCATTACAGAACGTAAACAAAAGATTTAGACCAATTCAGACAAATGAATAACAGGAAACAACAATTTTTTTTTATGAAAATATTGCCAGCCTAAAAAAAGTACTCCCAAATACTGACGCTAGATTGAGTTCCGAATATTTTTGTGGTTACCTATTTCAATGCGCGACCGCACAATTTTAGGGATGTGAAATGAGAAGGAGAGAGCATTGATATTTTTCCCTTCCTGAAGTAATAAATAGTTAATATAAAATACTAATTTAAAATTTGGATTTACAACTTCATAAATACGTCCAAAACCTGTCAAAGTTAATAACCGTTCGTAAATAAAGTCATAAAAATACTAATTTTAATGTGCTCCGCTTCGTTTTACGCGCTAGTTTTCAAGTTTACAAGTGGGACGCCCTGACTACATTTAATAAGTACAAGTTCTTTCTGGCGCTCGCCGGCCGCTGCCGCGGCACGCTCCGCTCGGCTTCGCGCGCTAACTTTCATGTGCTCCGCTTCGTTTTACGCGCCAGTTTTCAAGTTTACAAGTGGGACGCCCTGACTACATAAAATAAGTACAAGTTCTTTCTGGCGCTCGCCGGCCGCTGCTGCGGCACGCTCCGCTCGGCTTCGCGCGCTAACTTTCATGTGCTCCGCTTCGTTTTACGCGCCAGTTTTCAAATTTACATGTGGGACGCCCTGACTACATAAAATAAGTACAAGTTTGTTCTGTCACTCGCCGACCGTAGCCATTGCACGCTTCACTCGGCTTCGCACACTTACTTCCATGTTTTACCATAAGCTCTATTTCAGTCTATGGCAGTAAACATAACAAGACTCTGTATAATAAAACATAAGTTGTATTTATGTTATTTTCTATTTTATGTAGTACGTAATGTAATCTAATTGTCTTATTGGTTATTTGGGAGTTTTTTTTTGAGGCTGGTAACATTGCAATTAAAAAAAAGTGTTCGTGTTTCCTTTTTCTTAATCCGTTTACAATATTTTAAAAAGTGTAATTACATGGTTTTTAAGTGTAAATTGTGTTTTTTTAGCCTATTTTTTAATTTTATCAGTGTGTAAAGGATGATTAGGACAGCTACAAGAAATCTGAACTGCTATAATGCCGAGCAAGTGAATTTTATATGTTATTTCGACCATTTGGCGGGAAAAAAAAAATCTGGTAGTAAATATTTTTTTTATCGAAAAGTATTATTTGGCACCGACTTTCATATATCATTTCTATATCAGGGAGTGCTACTCTATCGAATAAGATTTTTTTCAGGTTAAAATGTCGTGTTGCAGAGAAGTAAATATTTACCGAAACTTTGTATGTTTAGTTTTGTTAGGCTATATAAGTGGGAGCCTCGCTTAGTGCTCAAAGCCAAGCTGAGCTCTCATACATGAGGCATGCCATGAGACATACCATGAGGCCTACAACTGATATCAGTTTCAATCCCAATCCAGTTTCAATCCAATTTCGTGGCAAGCTTATACTCGATCTTTATCGGTACTCCTAAACCAAATTGCGATTAGATTGAAATTGGGATTGCACACATTTCGGAATCACAAATCAAATTAAAAATTAAATCTTCGTAGCGATAGTTTCGTTTTGTTGATTTAGAATTTTGACACTTCTTTTCACAGATCATCGTACCTAATTTCACTCTCGATCCGATGGCTCAAAGAGTACCGATTCTAAATATTTGTATAGGATTTTAGTTAAAAAATTGGCCACCAAATTCCATTCTCGATTGAGCGCTACAACAACGTTTAAGAGTACCAATTTAGTAGATTTCTCGATCGCCGTAGGATTTTACGATTGAAACTGATATCAGTTGTAGGCCTCCAGTAAAGCTGTAATAATACTATAATTTATCTTAATATAAACTATAGCAAAGCTTATTACGAAATATTTTTAATAAACTTCAAATTACCACACACGCAGCTATAAATATATTTCAGTTTTGTATGGATATATTTTGACATTTTTATATATATTATAGCTACGTTTGTGACGAGCTTAACTATCACAGTGGTCATACCGAGAGCGTCGCGGTAGGGACTAAGTTAGCACCTACCTGGTTTTACCGATTTCACCAAATGTCTCTTATAATCGAAGTGAATCTTAAATAATTGATTTCAAACACGTCCGACGAATAAGCCTGACCTCTCCAGTCTGCAGCCAACGACTTAGGCGATTGGTTCCGGAAGTGGAGAATCGTGGTAAACCTGGAGACTAATGCAGCAATACACCCTAGGTAAAAAGGCCTCGAGGTAAATCACCCCAGTCCACCTTTTAGGCCAACCCATTCAGTGGGTAACAAAGGTCAAATATCTAGGAGTCACTCTAGACTCCCGTCTTAACTTTAGAGCCCACATAAAAAGAGTAAGAGACCGCCTTCGAGCTCGTCGTCTTATGCCGTTTTTTAACAAGAAAGGCAAAATGTCTCTGTTTAGTACCGTTGCTAATAGGGCTGCGCCTTTCTGAAAAAACGCTGGCCCTGATAGCAATGGTTAAAATGTTTTTTTTTGTCTTACGGTTATCAATAAAAAAAGGGTTATCGTGGAACCGACAACTTCCCAGTGTAACTGGGAAAAAGGACCACTAAATTTGTAGGACTACGTGGCCATTCCATTGTACAAATATTTACTAAGCTACATACAAAAAATCAGTTGGTTATTAAAAATTTTTATGATATCGTTATTTTGAAAATTCGGAGCGGAGGACGCACCAGTCAAACCATCTATTTTGTAGGACAATTGTTTTTCCGTGTTTATTGTCCAAATATATTAACATTTCAATAAAAAACTTAGTGTAAGTCAGCCAATTTCGACACCCCACCAAATTGACATGTTTATGTTTATGTCCTGCATACTTCATTAGTTACCTCTATCGAGAATTTTCACAGAGGAGAAACTGAGTGTCTCGTCGAGCCAAACCTACTCACGAAGATTCAGCCTGTTATTAATCACTGACAGATTTAAAAAGGCCAAGTTAACAACTTGAGAACGATTCTCTACCGTGTGAACTTTACGGCAAGAAGACTTATTATTTATAATCGATAACCGCCTAATCAAAGAACCATCAGAAGAGCCAAAGTGCACAAATCAATTCTGGCACAGTTCGTATAATAAGTATTTTTGTTTACTATTATAGTATAAAATAATTGAATGTCTGGTTGTGCGGCTGGTACTGCTGTTTACTATAAATGTTTTTTTTCATCCCATCTATTCGAAAAGGACGACTTGATTCGCCTTTAAGTGCACCCAAAGGTGATGTTTTCTATAAGAAACTTTAAGCGGGCATTAATGATATTACAATAAAATAAGAGGCGTCTTTTACTTTCTCATAGAGGGTGATGAAAAGTAGAGTGTATCACTCAGGCGCAAAATATATTTTTGGCTCGGGCGACGTACTTTGAATTCCTCGCTACGTTCAGGATTCTACTTAAGAATCTCTTAGAAGAAGAAACGAGAGATTCGAAAAAGCGCCCTCGCCGTAAAAATATTATTTTGAACCCTTGTGATGCAATCTACTATTTCATATTTTTTTCGAACGATTAAAAAGATTGATTGATATCGACTAGGAGAACAAAAAAGTTGTAAAGTCAATTTACGCAAAAGCAAATCTAATATTTCAGTTGCACGATAGTGACTAAGATTGAGACACTAACTTAAAGTCGTTAATACCATTATCGAGTACAGACCTATTATTTGCCATTATATGAAATAGGTACAGAAATATAGGTATTGAAATAAGTTTTTAAGACAAGTATAATATTTATGAAAGTAAGACAATCACAATACGATTCATTGTTTCGCGTTGCTTTGGATACAGAAACTTTCTGATTACATTTGGTTCAACCCACTTTCGTGAACTAGATCAGACTGAAGATCTACTTCTATTATCCATATAGTTACAAAATTATACTTTTTTACTACTACTTCTTTTTTATTATTATAAATACGGAGTGCCAACTGGTTCGGTATTCGGCCCGATAGGATACATAATGCATGTCAGTAGCGTGTGTAATGTAGTTAAAAATAGTAATATATACATGTATGCAGACGACACATGTTTATTGTACTGTGATACGGACCCAATAAGTATACAAAAAGCAATCCAAACTGATTTTGACAACATCATACGTTGGGCGCATGACAATGGAATCATCATTAATTTGAACAAAACTAAGTATATGACAATATACTCACCCTTTTCCCGGTATAAAAATGAAGAAATGATACTGAAAGGTCATACTTACGAATGTCTCCATAAAAAACAAAATGATTGTCACTGTAGTAACATCGAACAAGTTTCTGCCTACAAGTATTTAGGTTTAACGGTAGATAATCGCTTTTCGTGGGATCTGCACATAGAAAACATTTGTAACAAGCTGCGGGCAGTTCTTTGTAAGCTAAACAATTTAAAATATATTATTAACAAGAAACTGATGTACATGCTATATTTTTCCCTATGTGACGCAATTATTGGATATGGCCTGGGTGCTTATGGTCTTACCTTTAAAAGTTACTTGAATACAATTAAAGTATTACAGATACGACTTTTAAAACTGCTTATTAATAAGGATAAAAAGAAGGAATTAAAAAAAGATTATGAAAAAATTTTCAAAGTTTGCAAGGTTCTACCCGTAGATACAAAAGTAAAATTTATTGTTTTACTTAGCCAGTTTAATAAAAATGATTTTAAAACGGAACGAGTTCATAAATATCCCACTCGTCTATCAAGAAAAAATAAGTTAAAGGTTGGAAAAACCAAAAATTATTTTGGAACAAGGACGCGACAATGGATAGTACCGACTCTGATAAATGAACTACCAAGCGATCTTATAAAAAATGTTAAATCCAAAAATCACTTAAAAAGTGTTTTATGGAAATATTATTTGGCGAAGCTACTGTAACGTCACTTAATAATTTACATTAAACATAAATAATATAAGTTTGTCTTACGTAGGCTATTTTGGCGGTGTATAAATAAAGTGTACTCTAATAGAAATTATGTATACGTAAGTTAATATTAGTGAATTAGATATGCGTGACAACGCACCACTATTGTAAAAAGAACTTTAAAACTAAGGAATGAGAACCGCTGCCGACAAACTGCTGCGCAGTTTGGCAGAGTACTGTTAATAAAATTATTGTATTTCTTTTTATGGTTATTAAATTAAAAAAAAAAAAATAGTTACTAGACTTTGCCAGCGGCTCCGCCCGCCCTGAATTCGGTTATCGGCGTGGAACTCCTTCTTTATACTAATGGAGTTTGTTATAGCAAGCTATAGCTGTAGCTATAGTTCGCTTAAGCTCAGTTATAGCTTAGAATTTTTCGGGATAAAAACTAGCCAATGTGTTAGTTAGTTAGGGTGTCAGCTTCCTCCGTGTATTTTTGACATAAATATCGTTATGACTCGGGATGTTCAATAGATGGTAAACGAAATACCAAAGATTATGTAACACTCAGATGTTTCACTGACGAGGAAATAAGTGGGAAATGATATTTTCATTTCTGTAATATGCCTATATTACATTATTCAATACACACGCCCTCATACCCACACACACACACACACACACTTTAGATGTAGCTTAATTATAGAGTAATTTATAAAATAAAAAATTGGTAGTTATTGCATTTACCACAAACTAAGTCAAAAACACATTCTAAATTTTTAATTAAGGCTGATGATGCTTTTTACGTAAAGTATTTTAAAATAAATTTTTATTTCTCAAAATTATACTTTATTATTTGTAAATTTTTTCAGCAAAAACGTCACGCTTTGATTTTTTTGGTTTAGCAGTATTACAACTCTAGCCTTATTTGTTTCTTCATCGACAGTATTATTTTGTACTTGCTTTGTCAGTATGCATGCAGGTTAAACAGACTGTAATAGGAGGAAATCTTCATTTTTAAAGTAATAGAAACTTATAAAAATACAAGACAGTGGTGACGCCTGCGTTTTTGGCACAAGTTATTATTATTAATTATGCCCCACGGACCAGATTTATATAATTAATATAGTTTAGAATATTTCTGGGTTCTAATGTAAATGGGTTTATGTCAAATATTTTTTACTTGATTATGATATTAAAAAAAAAATCTCTTTCAACTTGTATATAACTCAATTTTCAAAAAAGGATTTTAAGTTATACACAGTTTAAATCAAAAAAATAAATAAATGCATACATTTGTGTAAAATGATTACGTTTTTACACTTCAGAAAAAACGTATTTTTTTATACCAAAACATGCAGCTTTTTTTCTAATTAAATCTTATACCATTTTTCACTAGGGCCCTAGATTTTTTTTGAAAGTTGATTTATATTAAGTAATTGTTTAAATGTTGCTCTGCTGAAAAAAATAGAATTACATAATAGACGGCGGTTTTTTATTTTTATGTAAAGTAATTTGAAGACTATCAATAAGTAATAACTAAATACCATATAGTAATTAATGATACACTGAGGATAAAATATGGCATCACCTTTTTTCATCTCATAATGTTGAATAAATATCATTCTTGTCTGGCTTTAATATTTACCTTTGTCACTTGTTACGTTTATTATATTATATGCAAAAAGAAATAAAATTGATCACATGTTACCAAAATGCTATTAGTCCATTGAAATGTTACAATTTAAGGACCGAATATTGCATTTGTTAGAGGACGCAATTTTATTTTTGGGACATGTGTGGGGGATCAATAGAAGCTTAACCTCAAGTTTGAGGGATCGCCACCCTTGTCATCCGGCCGCCAGCTTGGAAAAAGGGGTGAAAACACTTTTTTCGCGATATCTCGGAAACTTTGCGTCTTACAACTAATTCGTAAAACATAATTTGTAGCAAATTATTTTGCCTACAAATATGTTTACATAACTTTTTGCCTTAAATTAAAAATTAAAGAAGTTATAAGGAAAAAGTGAGAATTTTTTTAAAAAAATTTCTTTCTTGTTTTTTAATTTTTATTTTATACATTTTACAAAAAAATTACCTCAGACCAATCTTGTAGATGATCTTTTGAGGAAAATTTTTCTGTGTAATATTTTTTAATTTCATTCATTTATAACGCTGTTACAACGCTCAATGCTCATGAGAATCTAGTCAAAACGAAATGTTTAACTTATTATTGTTTATTTTTTTATTGTAAATATATTCTTAAAAAATTGTTAAATTCGTACAACTTTTCTTATATACATTCCTAACTCTTTTCCCCGCCACCTATGAGGTAGAGTCTGTAGGCGCGTTTTTTTTATGTGGTATTCCCGGTAGGGCTACTCCACGGAAATCTTACTTTTAAGGTAATCCTCGACATCATAATATATTTAATCACTTATTAGCTTGCTACTCTAATCTTCTTTTCTTCGATGGTCCAGGCTGTGGCTCAGAATCTCTAAATCAACGTAAAATGTGATAGTTCATTCATTTTCTTCCATTAACATTGACATTTCTACAATGTCGTTGCATGTTTCGCCAGAACAATGGAGGCATACTGTAGAGCATTTCAGGCCTGCTTTTCTGCTACCACATATGCTTCCACAGTTTCCTTTGCATCTGCAGAAAATTAATTTCATAAGATCGGGGGGATTTCATAAGTGATATACTCGGAGACTGTGAAAACGAGCTGCATCTTGTGTTGGAGGCGGCGATGATAAATTAAATGAATTTTTAGTCACTGTCAAATCGTTTGTATCACAAGTCGTCTAGTGAGTCGTCTTTATTACCGCCGTATAAAGCTATGAAAAAACGTGCGCCAACAAGAGTGAGCAAAGATGGATTGACTTTCTCACTCAGGAATAGCGCGGTACCACCAGCTAATTCAGGATGTAACGTAAAAAAAACCACGCCTACAGACTCTACCTCATAGGTGGCGGGGAAAAGACTTAGGAATGAATAAGTAAAGTTGTACAAATTTAACAAAAAAATTTTAAGAATATATTTACAATAAAAAAAAACATTTCGTTTTGACAGGATTCTCATGAGCATTGACGAAACCGGTCAACTTTGGAGCGCTGTAACAGCGTTATAAATGAATGAAATTAAAAAATATTACACAGAAAAATTTTCCTCAAAAGATCATCTACAAGATTGGTCTGAGGTAATTTTTTTGTAAAATGTATAAAATAAAAATTAAAAAACAAGAAAGAATTTTTTTTAAAAAAATTTTCACTTTTTCCTAATAACTTCTTTAAGTTTTAATTTAAGGCAAAAAGTTATATAAACATATTTGTAGGCAAAACAACCTGCTACAAATTATGTCCTTACGATTATTTTGTAAGACGCATAGTTTCCGAGATATCGCGAAAAAAGTGGTTTCACCCCTTTTTCCAAGATGGCGGCCGGATGACAAGAGTGGCGACCCCTCAAACTTGAGGTTAAGCTTCTATTGACCCCCACACTTGTCCCAAAAATAAAATTGCGTCCTGTAACAAATGCAAAGCTCATGTAACATTTCAATGGACTATATTGACAAACGAAGAAATTGAAATATTTTGTTTTTCAGGTAAAATAAGGTTTTTCCTATTTACAATATTAGGGTTCTAGGTAACATTTTTTTGCTTACTTCTTTTACATACAAGTGAATTTATTTCATAAAATAATAACAATACAATAGTTTTATATATACAATAACAAATAGACAAAATTAACCTACCACTAAAGCTATATATATATATATATATATATATATATATATATATATATATAATTGTATTATAGTAAGAATACCTCGTCTTAAGTATAATTTTAAGGCATGGTGCCTAATATACTAGCAGCATTACCTCGCTTAATGGCGATGCTCAGCCTTTGAGCGAGGTAATGACCAGCTTTGTAGTATCCAGATGCAAGGACTAGTTGTTTGGATAAATCTTTTAAAATAACCTTCGTGTTTGACGACCATGGTCCCAAAGTTTCCACAGCAAGCGCCACCAACTCGTATTTATTACTAATTAATGAGGAAAATTTGCGACGCTTGCGTAACTGTGCTTGTTACAGCGCCGGCCCTAACAGAAGTACTCTGGACGTAAGGAGCTAGTGTGTCAGCACACGTAGCATCCCATACCAGAGTACGTCCCAAACTCCACGGTACTGGAGTTGCGCCATCTGGCCTTCTTCCATCGTCTCTTAACATGCCAGATGGTTCTAAAATTGCAGGAATTGAAGCAGTAGCAAGAGATCTGCGAATTAAATCATTATAATAATCATTATATTATATTACAGGTAAATTATTATAGTTTTATTGTCAATATTATGACGTTTATGCAATGTTTTTATTTAGGTTTTATTTTTTTTTATTTAGGTTGTATCCACGGAACCTTATCCTATACCTTGTGCAAAACATCAAAACTACACTCGCCATATTTAAAAGCTAAGAACTTAGCCGTCGCTAGGACAGTCTAAAGGACCGCCTTACCTCTGAAAAGTTTGTACTTTACTGTAATTTTAATTAAACCAAGAATAGATGAGTACTGTGAGACACGTGAAGTGTTGTTTCCAGCGAACTTGGTGTGACAATTCTGCATCTGTTGACACTCTTAGGAAATTAAAATAGAGCTAGCTTTTGAGAAACTTTTCATCGTTAAAAATTACATGTTATTTATTTGTGCGAGAGAGAAGTATAATTGAGCCCCTTAAGATTTTATTTTATCCCTAATATCCCAAAAAGGTCTATTTTATTTGTTCCAGATCTTATAGAAGAAATTGCTCATACTAGAAATAAAAAAAAAAATTAAGTTAGATTAGCTAGTATATATATATATATATATATTAATATAACTCAACAAGAATAACTTAAACATTAAAAATTAAAAATTAAAAATTTTTCCTCAAAAGATCATCTACAAGATTGGTCTGAGGTAATATTTTTGTAAGACGTATAAAAAAAAAGTTAAAGAGCAAAAAAGAAAATTTTTATAATTTTTTTTCACTTTTTTGCTTATAATTTTTTAATTTTTAATTTAAGGCAAAAAGTTATTGCTACAAATTATGTCTTCACGAATTTTTTGTAAGACGCATAGTTTCCGAGATATCGCGAAAAAAGTGTTT
This sequence comes from Apoda limacodes, assembly GCA_946406115.1. NCBI lineage: Eukaryota > Metazoa > Arthropoda > Insecta > Lepidoptera > Limacodidae > Apoda > Apoda limacodes. The sequence goes on along the minus strand of OX291541.1, from coordinate 33,744,099 downwards.
TCCCCCTTTTTCCAAGATGGTGGCCGAATGACAAGGGTGGCGATCCCTCAAACTTGAGGTTAAGCTTCTATTGACCCCCCACACATGTCCCAAAAATAAAATTGCGTCCTCTAACAAATGCAAAGCTCATGTAACATTTCAATGGACTAAATTGATGTATAGAAGTAGCTTCTTAACTTTGACAAGATGGCTGGTATTTTAGTGTAAAAACAAATTTTAAATAATAATCTACAATAATCGAATTTCAGGGATTTTGAGGGGGCCGCAAAAAATTTCACAACAACACACCTATATATCATCATCAAACTAAATTTCCCATGAGAACACACACACACATTTATTTCACTTACATTCTGTTCGCGAGTAAATATTGTAACGCAAATGTAAATTTAGTTATGAAAATTATAACTTACCGTTTGAATTTTGTTTTTGCTAACACGATGCACTTTTCCCGCAAAATATCACAGGAACGAATGAATGGAATGGACTTAATGTGTAAAATAAAAGTCGATGTGAAACACTTGTGCGACATTTTAGTCATCTTCTAATGTCTATATAACTGTCATGGGACTTTAGTGTTTCCATGACTGTTAGGCTATAACTATTATGTAACCAAAAAGTCGGTCAAAAACTTTTATTTAACATTTAAGCAACGTTGAAATAGTTCTTGACTGACTTTTATTTAATACTAAATAACAATAATGTCGTTTAATCTGGGCCTATTTCGCGTTGTATAAACGTCTACAACTACATTTATACCACCTACCTTGTAGAACCAACAGAAAATGAAAAACGTTTACTCAACTATTATACAACATTAATTTGTTACTTGGGTTGTGTCTCAAATCGAGACCACACTGTCCAAGGTCTCTGACTGGGGACGAGGAAACTTGGTCCGGTTCAACCCTACAAAGCAACAAGTCTGCGCGTTTGCCGCTAAGAAAACCCTATTCACTGTGGTCCAACAATTCCAGAATACTTCCCATCACCATCTACATGAGCATTGCGATTCTTGGTGTTGACATGTCCAGCGATGTTTAGTTCCGAGATCATTTGCAAGACAAGGCGTAGCTGGCGGCCAAAAACCTTGGTGTACTAAACAGAGCGAGGCAGTACTTCAAGTTAGGGCAGAGGTTGCAGAAAAACTTCCTCCCACGATCGCTTGGGTGGTGGAATGAGCCCCCTGCCAAAGTTTTCTTTAAGGACTACAGTATGGGGTTTTTTAAGAAAGAAGTTATTGGATGTTTGAAGGGTCGGCAACGGGTGAGTGATACTCCTGGTGTCACAAGGGTCCATATGCTACGGTGACCGCTTACTATCAGGCAGACTGTAAGCTTGTTTGCCACCTTGGTGGTATGAAAAAAAAAACACGCAGCGCAGCGTGGGAGACAGCTCATGCGCTGAACGAATACTTTTGCCGAATATTCGGCCATTCGGCCCAGAAGCTCGCAGAATATTCGGTATAATTAACTATTCGTTGCAAGTCTAGTTTTAATATCACCCAAATTCAAACATAAAGGTAAAATTGAGTCTGACTTTAATAAAGATTTATGTAGTATAAGCTAGGTAGTAAATTTTTAAACCACCTCACTGGAATTGATTTTATTTCAGAGCACCTGCTCACCGCCACAATCGCATTATGGTAACCGTAAATTCTAAATGGACCTCTAGCTATCTAATTACTAAAGGACAATACTGTTAATGGCGGAGGTATAGATACTGTTAACTAATAATGTGCTTTGAGATTTATTAAGAAATCTATGCACGTATGCATAGAAGTATCAAAGTTCATTAAAAGTTTGTTGAAAGGATTAATACTGCTTAATTTATAAAATAAAAAAAAAACCCACAAATACAACTAGTTTAATAAAAAACTGACCATTAGTTACAGTAATGTAATAGTATTTACTGACAACTACAAACTGACCACTAGTTATAGTAATGTTATACTACTTACTGACAACTAGTTATAGTAATGTAATAGTACTTACTGACAACTACAAACTGACCACTAGTTATAGTAATGATATAGTACTTACTGACAGCTAGTTATAGTAATGTTATAGTACTTACTGACAACTACAAACTGACCACTTGTTACAATAATGTTATAGTACTTACTGACAACTACAAACTGACCACTAGTTATAGTAATGTTATAGTACTTACTGACATCTAGTTATAGAAATGTTATAGTACTTACTAACAACTACAAACTGAACACTACATTTAGCCAGCACTAATTTTTAAAATTGCAACCCTTGTTTTGTCCTGAGAATAAAACTAAACATGCTATATATATATTATCCTATTAATAGTTATTGTGGGTGTCACAAAAATACTGCAACTGCAATAATGCCATTAGAGATCCAAGACGGAATTTGACAAGTAAAAATTAAAAACTGGTGATTTTAGAATTTATCATACCATTCTAAACGGACGAGTAGTTTAGGAATGGCGATTATCAATGATGTTGAAGGGCAAAAAATCGATGTTTTAACATCCATGTTGCTATCTGTTAAAACGGCATTATTTTCTACTATAGCCTCCTTCGAAAAGTGAACTAACGAGTTGAGCTAGTAAAGTAAAGTACGGCTGAATGAAATAATAATGATTCCTAAAATATTCCCCGCATTGAAATTAATTTCCGCAATATACAATAATTCAGTGGAGAACTTGCAGTGTTAATAATCCCACTGATAAATATAGGAATTCAAAAATTATTATTTTTAATGGAACCGATTCACATTTATATAAAAGAAACAAGGGAATAATGTGTAATTGACTAATACAAAACCATACCCTACTTTTTTAATACGACGCCATCTATCGGCATCGTCTTCGGTTAAATTGCACTTTGACTATAATGCATATTTTTGCTTAAAATAATTTTTAAATATATAGAATATATAGATAGTAAAGCATTAAAATTAGTAAAATGAAAAACAAAAATTTGGCGACTAACCGTAGTTTCTTGTACGTGTGTTTCTTTCTTGAAGTAACATAAGTGTAAATCGACTTTGGTCGTAGTAAGGTAGCGAGGAGTCAATTGTATGAATAGCGGCAGAATCGAATCGCATCGGTAATATCTATTTAGAGTTTTGTGTACAGAGGAGAACGAGCAGTCGGGTAGCAACGGTACAGACGTACGGAACAAACTTTTCTCACACTTTGGGCAGCGTTCAGAAACTCACTATGCTGGGTTAGTATTGTGCTGTCTCTTTCTGTGCTTTAGAGGTCAGTCTCCGCTGTCAGTGCTACCCGGGTTAAAAACGTCAGCTGGCTCTATGTTGATGTAAAGGTCGTCTGATGATGCAGTGAAAGGTGGAGCATGGGAGCCAGGCGTGAGCGCCGATCGCTTAATTAAAATAATGTACAATGACTTAATATCAGAATATATAGCGTTGGGTAATATGTCTGGACCTCACATAACGCCAGAATCTGTAGCATATTTTATTCCTCAATATGGAGGTGAAATAATTACAGAAACTCAATACTGCGTAATCCCGAACCACGTGCTTATATTCTTCACAACGGTATACCGGCACAGTTGCAATCAGTTTTATTATCTTAACTTTCCACTCCCATTTGAAAATTTATTAAATAGGGCTGATATCCTTAACTCAATTATCCGTTTCGGTCTAGGACCATGTTTAGAAGTTAATCAGGTTACAAATAAAAATGAGGCAAAATTAATTCACACAACATGTATTCAGAGCGAAGGTGATACTGAGAATAAAAAAATAGATAAGTATTCAATTACTATACAAACGTTAAAAGTGTCTTAATAAAAAACATACATGTGATCTTGTTGCAATCGTAATCAATGCTAATCCAATCTAAAAGGAATTGGTCCTATTTCTAAATATTTATTTTTAAATTTCCGGAGCACACCAGACTCGAAATACCAGACTAAAATATATAGAAGCAGAATTATTTTACTTTAGAGATCGGAGAAAAATAATAGAAAAAGCTGTACAAATTCTAGATACTTTTAAGTTCTAAATTAAAACTCGTTTCATTCGCTCTTGAATATAATATTACACAAATGAATTGTAAATTTTTTGTAAGTATCAGTCTTAAACTCGAATTATTTTCTGTATTTTAAAATGCAAATAAACAAAAGAGTAAACAATTTAATAAATCAGGGACTGCAATGAGTCAAGTGTCCTCCTTGAAGTCGGAAGCCAACGATTTAAAGCCCCAAATGCGATGCGTTTCTTGAAAGAGCACTGCAAGGAAGGCATACTGTGTAATGTTGTACTAGACTGAATAAATAAATGAATTTCCTTTATTGCATACAAAATAAACCTTTTTCGGAAAACAAGATGTTAGATTTATTAAAAAATGCATGTGTGGAAGTAACTGCCGAACACTGGGCAAAAAAATGTGAGAAGAACCCAAAACATTATAGCGTCCGATTGGGATATTCGATAATATAGAAGTTCAGGAAGTTATAATAAGTGTTGGGGAGAGCTCATCGAGTGACAGTGACGATTCATCAGATTTTGATTAAAATAAATAAATAAAGAATCAACATAATATAATTACATCTTGTAATGAAATGTAATATTAGTTAATAAATTTGTACAAAATTATCCGGCAATAGTTTAGTTTCTTACATTTTGTAAAAAAATATCGGGTCTGTTATTGTGTTACGTTTATTGATAGCTCCAAACTAAATATTCTGTGAATATTCTTAGCGTCTACCTATTGCCGTTATCAATATCGAGCAAAGTCGAGCAAAAAAATTACGTTTGTTATATGGGAGCCCCCTTAAATATTTATTTTATTCTTTTTTTATTATTTGTTGTTATAGCGGCAACAGAAATACATCTTCTGTGAAGATTTCAACTGTCTAACTATCACGGTTCATGGGATACAGCCTGGTGAGAGACGGACGGATGGCCAGCGGAGCCTTAGTAATAGGGTCCCGCTAATTACCCTTCGGGTACGGAACCCTAAAAAGTCGCTCGTTCAAGTTTCCACAGGAGCTGTCATCGAGAAAATAAAAAAAATGGAAATAGTACAACTAGGTTCGTTTCCCTCTACCTACAACTTTCCTGGAAGACATCGTATTTTTAAAGCCGCCTACTTGTACTTTCTTTTATTTTACATTCTTGAATCGGGTGTCAAGGGTGGCGATCCCTCAAACTTGAGGTTAAGCTTCTATTGACCCCCCACACATGTCCCAAAAATAAAATTGCGTCCTCTAACAAATGCAAAGCTCATGTAACATTTCAATGGACTAAATTGATGTATAGAAGTAGCTTCTTAACTTTGACAAGATGGCTGGTATTTTAGTGTAAAAACAAATTTTAAATAATAATCTACAATAATCGAATTTCAGGGATTTTGAGGGGGCCGCAAAAAATTTCACAACAACACACCTATATATCATCATCAAACTAAATTTCCCATGAGAACACACACACACATTTATTTCACTTACATTCTGTTCGCGAGTAAATATTGTAACGCAAATGTAAATTTAGTTATGAAAATTATAACTTACCGTTTGAATTTTGTTTTTGCTAACACGATGCACTTTTCCCGCAAAATATCACAGGAACGAATGAATGGAATGGACTTAATGTGTAAAATAAAAGTCGATGTGAAACACTTGTGCGACATTTTAGTCATCTTCTAATGTCTATATAACTGTCATGGGACTTTAGTGTTTCCATGACTGTTAGGCTATAACTATTATGTAACCAAAAAGTCGGTCAAAAACTTACAGTATCATGCGCTGAACGAATACTTTTGCCGAATATTCGGCCATTCGGCCCAGGAGCTCGCAGAATATTCGGTATAATTAACTATTCGTTGCAAGTCTAGTTTTAATATCACCCAAATTCAAACATAAAGGTAAAATTGAGTCTGACTTTAATAAAGATTTATGTAGTATAAGCTAGGTAGTAAATTTTTAAACCACCTCACTGGAATTGATTTTATTTCAGAGCACCTGCTCACCGCCACAATCGCATTATGGTAACCGTAAATTCTAAATGGACCTCTAGCTATCTAATTACTAAAGGACAATACTGTTAATGGCGGAGGTATAGATACTGTTAACTAATAATATGCTTTGAGATTTATTAAGAAATCTATGCACGTATGCATAGAAGTATCAAAGTTCATTAAAAGTTTGTTGAAAGGATTAATACTGCTTAATTTATAAAATAAAAAAAAAACCCACAAATACAACTAGTTTAATAAAAAACTGACCATTAGTTACAGTAATGTAATAGTATTTACTGACAACTACAAACTGACCACTAGTTATAGTAATGTTATACTACTTACTGACAACTAGTTATAGTAATGTAATAGTACTTACTGACAACTACAAACTGACCACTAGTTATAGTAATGATATAGTACTTACTGACAGCTAGTTATAGTAATGTTATAGTACTTACTGACAACTACAAACTGACCACTTGTTACAATAATGTTATAGTACTTACTGACAACTACAAACTGACCACTAGTTATAGTAATGTTATAGTACTTACTGACATCTAGTTATAGAAATGTTATAGTACTTACTAACAACTACAAACTGAACACTACATTTAGCCAGCACTAATTTTTAAAATTGCAACCCTTGTTTTGTCCTGAGAATAAAACTAAACATGCTATATATATATTATCCTATTAATAGTTATTGTGGGTGTCACAAAAATACTGCAACTGCAATAATGCCATTAGAGATCCAAGACGGAATTTGACAAGTAAAAATTAAAAACTGGTGATTTTAGAATTTATCATACCATTCTAAACGGACGAGTAGTTTAGGAATGGCGATTATCAATGATGTTGAAGGGCAAAAAATCGATGTTTTAACATCCATGTTGCTATCTGTTAAAACGGCATTATTTTCTACTATAGCCTCCTTCGAAAAGTGAACTAACGAGTTGAGCTAGTAAAGTAAAGTACGGCTGAATGAAATAATAATGATTCCTAAAATATTCCCCGCATTGAAATTAATTTCCGCAATATACAATAATTCAGTGGAGAACTTGCAGTGTTAATAATCCCACTGATAAATATAGGAATTCAAAAATTATTATTTTTAATGGAACCGATTCACATTTATATAAAAGAAACAAGGGAATAATGTGTAATTGACTAATACAAAACCATACCCTACTTTTTTAATACGACGCCATCTATCGGCATCGTCTTCGGTTAAATTGCACTTTGACTATAATGCATATTTTTGCTTAAAATAATTTTTAAATATATAGAATATATAGATAGTAAAGCATTAAAATTAGTAAAATGAAAAACAAAAATTTGGCGACTAACCGTAGTTTCTTGTACGTGTGTTTCTTTCTTGAAGTAACATAAGTGTAAATCGACTTTGGTCGTAGTAAGGTAGCGAGGAGTCAATTGTATGAATAGCGGCAGAATCGAATCGCATCGGTAATATCTATTTAGAGTTTTGTGTACAGAGGAGAACGAGCAGTCGGGTAGCAACGGTACAGACGTACGGAACAAACTTTTCTCACACTTTGGGCAGCGTTCAGAAACTCACTATGCTGGGTTAGTATTGTGCTGTCTCTTTCTGTGCTTTAGAGGTCAGTCTCCGCTGTCAGTGCTACCCGGGTTAAAAACGTCAGCTGGCTCTATGTTGATGTAAAGGTCGTCTGATGATGCAGTGAAAGGTGGAGCATGGGAGCCAGGCGTGAGCGCCGATCGCTTAATTAAAATAATGTACAATGACTTAATATCAGAATATATAGCGTTGGGTAATATGTCTGGACCTCACATAACGCCAGAATCTGTAGCATATTTTATTCCTCAATATGGAGGTGAAATAATTACAGAAACTCAATACTGCGTAATCCCGAACCACGTGCTTATATTCTTCACAACGGTATACCGGCACAGTTGCAATCAGTTTTATTATCTTAACTTTCCACTCCCATTTGAAAATTTATTAAATAGGGCTGATATCCTTAACTCAATTATCCGTTTCGGTCTAGGACCATGTTTAGAAGTTAATCAGGTTACAAATAAAAATGAGGCAAAATTAATTCACACAACATGTATTCAGAGCGAAGGTGATACTGAGAATAAAAAAATAGATAAGTATTCAATTACTATACAAACGTTAAAAGTGTCTTAATAAAAAACATACATGTGATCTTGTTGCAATCGTAATCAATGCTAATCCAATCTAAAAGGAATTGGTCCTATTTCTAAATATTTATTTTTAAATTTCCGGAGCACACCAGACTCGAAATACCAGACTAAAATATATAGAAGCAGAATTATTTTACTTTAGAGATCGGAGAAAAATAATAGAAAAAGCTGTACAAATTCTAGATACTTTTAAGTTCTAAATTAAAACTCGTTTCATTCGCTCTTGAATATAATATTACACAAATGAATTGTAAATTTTTTGTAAGTATCAGTCTTAAACTCGAATTATTTTCTGTATTTTAAAATGCAAATAAACAAAAGAGTAAACAATTTAATAAATCAGGGACTGCAATGAGTCAAGTGTCCTCCTTGAAGTCGGAAGCCAACGATTTAAAGCCCCAAATGCGATGCGTTTCTTGAAAGAGCACTGCAAGGAAGGCATACTGTGTAATGTTGTACTAGACTGAATAAATAAATGAATTTCCTTTATTGCATACAAAATAAACCTTTTTCGGAAAACAAGATGTTAGATTTATTAAAAAATGCATGTGTGGAAGTAACTGCCGAACACTGGGCAAAAAAATGTGAGAAGAACCCAAAACATTATAGCGTCCGATTGGGATATTCGATAATATAGAAGTTCAGGAAGTTATAATAAGTGTTGGGGAGAGCTCATCGAGTGACAGTGACGATTCATCAGATTTTGATTAAAATAAATAAATAAAGAATCAACATAATATAATTACATCTTGTAATGAAATGTAATATTAGTTAATAAATTTGTACAAAATTATCCGGCAATAGTTTAGTTTCTTACATTTTGTAAAAAAATATCGGGTCTGTTATTGTGTTACGTTTATTGATAGCTCCAAACTAAATATTCTGTGAATATTCTTAGCGTCTACCTATTGCCGTTATCAATATCGAGCAAAGTCGAGCAAAAAAATTACGTTTGTTATATGGGAGCCCCCTTAAATATTTATTTTATTCTTTTTTTATTATTTGTTGTTATAGCGGCAACAGAAATACATCTTCTGTGAAGATTTCAACTGTCTAACTATCACGGTTCATGGGATACAGCCTGGTGAGAGACGGACGGATGGCCAGCGGAGCCTTAGTAATAGGGTCCCGCTAATTACCCTTCGGGTACGGAACCCTAAAAAGTCGCTCGTTCAAGTTTCCACAGGAGCTGTCATCGAGAAAATAAAAAAAATGGAAATAGTACAACTAGGTTCGTTTCCCTCTACCTACAACTTTCCTGGAAGACATCGTATTTTTAAAGCCGCCTACTTGTACTTTCTTTTATTTTACATTCTTGAATCGGGTGTCAAGGGTGGCGATCCCTCAAACTTGAGGTTAAGCTTCTATTGACCCCCCACACATGTCCCAAAAATAAAATTGCGTCCTCTAACAAATGCAAAGCTCATGTAACATTTCAATGGACTAAATTGATGTATAGAAGTAGCTTCTTAACTTTGACAAGATGGCTGGTATTTTAGTGTAAAAACAAATTTTAAATAATAATCTACAATAATCGAATTTCAGGGATTTTGAGGGGGCCGCAAAAAATTTCACAACAACACACCTATATATCATCATCAAACTAAATTTCCCATGAGAACACACACACACATTTATTTCACTTACATTCTGTTCGCGAGTAAATATTGTAACGCAAATGTAAATTTAGTTATGAAAATTATAACTTACCGTTTGAATTTTGTTTTTGCTAACACGATGCACTTTTCCCGCAAAATATCACAGGAACGAATGAATGGAATGGACTTAATGTGTAAAATAAAAGTCGATGTGAAACACTTGTGCGACATTTTAGTCATCTTCTAATGTCTATATAACTGTCATGGGACTTTAGTGTTTCCATGACTGTTAGGCTATAACTATTATGTAACCAAAAAGTCGGTCAAAAACTTACAGTATCATGCGCTGAACGAATACTTTTGCCGAATATTCGGCCATTCGGCCCAGGAGCTCGCAGAATATTCGGTATAATTAACTATTCGTTGCAAGTCTAGTTTTAATATCACCCAAATTCAAACATAAAGGTAAAATTGAGTCTGACTTTAATAAAGATTTATGTAGTATAAGCTAGGTAGTAAATTTTTAAACCACCTCACTGGAATTGATTTTATTTCAGAGCACCTGCTCACCGCCACAATCGCATTATGGTAACCGTAAATTCTAAATGGACCTCTAGCTATCTAATTACTAAAGGACAATACTGTTAATGGCGGAGGTATAGATACTGTTAACTAATAATATGCTTTGAGATTTATTAAGAAATCTATGCACGTATGCATAGAAGTATCAAAGTTCATTAAAAGTTTGTTGAAAGGATTAATACTGCTTAATTTATAAAATAAAAAAAAAACCCACAAATACAACTAGTTTAATAAAAAACTGACCATTAGTTACAGTAATGTAATAGTATTTACTGACAACTACAAACTGACCACTAGTTATAGTAATGTTATACTACTTACTGACAACTAGTTATAGTAATGTAATAGTACTTACTGACAACTACAAACTGACCACTAGTTATAGTAATGATATAGTACTTACTGACAGCTAGTTATAGTAATGTTATAGTACTTACTGACAACTACAAACTGACCACTTGTTACAATAATGTTATAGTACTTACTGACAACTACAAACTGACCACTAGTTATAGTAATGTTATAGTACTTACTGACATCTAGTTATAGAAATGTTATAGTACTTACTAACAACTACAAACTGAACACTACATTTAGCCAGCACTAATTTTTAAAATTGCAACCCTTGTTTTGTCCTGAGAATAAAACTAAACATGCTATATATATATTATCCTATTAATAGTTATTGTGGGTGTCACAAAAATACTGCAACTGCAATAATGCCATTAGAGATCCAAGACGGAATTTGACAAGTAAAAATTAAAAACTGGTGATTTTAGAATTTATCATACCATTCTAAACGGACGAGTAGTTTAGGAATGGCGATTATCAATGATGTTGAAGGGCAAAAAATCGATGTTTTAACATCCATGTTGCTATCTGTTAAAACGGCATTATTTTCTACTATAGCCTCCTTCGAAAAGTGAACTAACGAGTTGAGCTAGTAAAGTAAAGTACGGCTGAATGAAATAATAATGATTCCTAAAATATTCCCCGCATTGAAATTAATTTCCGCAATATACAATAATTCAGTGGAGAACTTGCAGTGTTAATAATCCCACTGATAAATATAGGAATTCAAAAATTATTATTTTTAATGGAACCGATTCACATTTATATAAAAGAAACAAGGGAATAATGTGTAATTGACTAATACAAAACCATACCCTACTTTTTTAATACGACGCCATCTATCGGCATCGTCTTCGGTTAAATTGCACTTTGACTATAATGCATATTTTTGCTTAAAATAATTTTTAAATATATAGAATATATAGATAGTAAAGCATTAAAATTAGTAAAATGAAAAACAAAAATTTGGCGACTAACCGTAGTTTCTTGTACGTGTGTTTCTTTCTTGAAGTAACATAAGTGTAAATCGACTTTGGTCGTAGTAAGGTAGCGAGGAGTCAATTGTATGAATAGCGGCAGAATCGAATCGCATCGGTAATATCTATTTAGAGTTTTGTGTACAGAGGAGAACGAGCAGTCGGGTAGCAACGGTACAGACGTACGGAACAAACTTTTCTCACACTTTGGGCAGCGTTCAGAAACTCACTATGCTGGGTTAGTATTGTGCTGTCTCTTTCTGTGCTTTAGAGGTCAGTCTCCGCTGTCAGTGCTACCCGGGTTAAAAACGTCAGCTGGCTCTATGTTGATGTAAAGGTCGTCTGATGATGCAGTGAAAGGTGGAGCATGGGAGCCAGGCGTGAGCGCCGATCGCTTAATTAAAATAATGTACAATGACTTAATATCAGAATATATAGCGTTGGGTAATATGTCTGGACCTCACATAACGCCAGAATCTGTAGCATATTTTATTCCTCAATATGGAGGTGAAATAATTACAGAAACTCAATACTGCGTAATCCCGAACCACGTGCTTATATTCTTCACAACGGTATACCGGCACAGTTGCAATCAGTTTTATTATCTTAACTTTCCACTCCCATTTGAAAATTTATTAAATAGGGCTGATATCCTTAACTCAATTATCCGTTTCGGTCTAGGACCATGTTTAGAAGTTAATCAGGTTACAAATAAAAATGAGGCAAAATTAATTCACACAACATGTATTCAGAGCGAAGGTGATACTGAGAATAAAAAAATAGATAAGTATTCAATTACTATACAAACGTTAAAAGTGTCTTAATAAAAAACATACATGTGATCTTGTTGCAATCGTAATCAATGCTAATCCAATCTAAAAGGAATTGGTCCTATTTCTAAATATTTATTTTTAAATTTCCGGAGCACACCAGACTCAAAATACCAGACTAAAATATATAGAAGCAGAATTATTTTACTTTAGAGATCGGAGAAAAATAATAGAAAAAGCTGTACAAATTCTAGATACTTTTAAGTTCTAAATTAAAACTCGTTTCATTCGCTCTTGAATATAATATTACACAAATGAATTGTAAATTTTTTGTAAGTATCAGTCTTAAACTCGAATTATTTTCTGTATTTTAAAATGCAAATAAACAAAAGAGTAAACAATTTAATAAATCAGGGACTGCAATGAGTCAAGTGTCCTCCTTGAAGTCGGAAGCCAACGATTTAAAGCCCCAAATGCGATGCGTTTCTTGAAAGAGCACTGCAAGGAAGGCATACTGTGTAATGTTGTACTAGACTGAATAAATAAATGAATTTCCTTTATTGCATACAAAATAAACCTTTTTCGGAAAACAAGATGTTAGATTTATTAAAAAATGCATGTGTGGAAGTAACTGCCGAACACTGGGCAAAAAAATGTGAGAAGAACCCAAAACATTATAGCGTCCGATTGGGATATTCGATAATATAGAAGTTCAGGAAGTTATAATAAGTGTTGGGGAGAGCTCATCGAGTGACAGTGACGATTCATCAGATTTTGATTAAAATAAATAAATAAAGAATCAACATAATATAATTACATCTTGTAATGAAATGTAATATTAGTTAATAAATTTGTACAAAATTATCCGGCAATAGTTTAGTTTCTTACATTTTGTAAAAAAATATCGGGTCTGTTATTGTGTTACGTTTATTGATAGCTCCAAACTAAATATTCTGTGAATATTCTTAGCGTCTACCTATTGCCGTTATCAATATCGAGCAAAGTCGAGCAAAAAAATTACGTTTGTTATATGGGAGCCCCCTTAAATATTTATTTTATTCTTTTTTTATTATTTGTTGTTATAGCGGCAACAGAAATACATCTTCTGTGAAGATTTCAACTGTCTAACTATCACGGTTCATGGGATACAGCCTGGTGAGAGACGGACGGATGGCCAGCGGAGCCTTAGTAATAGGGTCCCGCTAATTACCCTTCGGGTACGGAACCCTAAAAAGTCGCTCGTTCAAGTTTCCACAGGAGCTGTCATCGAGAAAATAAAAAAAATGGAAATAGTACAACTAGGTTCGTTTCCCTCTACCTACAACTTTCCTGGAAGACATCGTATTTTTAAAGCCGCCTACTTGTACTTTCTTTTATTTTACATTCTTGAATCGGGTGTCAAGGGTGGCGATCCCTCAAACTTGAGGTTAAGCTTCTATTGACCCCCCACACATGTCCCAAAAATAAAATTGCGTCCTCTAACAAATGCAAAGCTCATGTAACATTTCAATGGACTAAATTGATGTATAGAAGTAGCTTCTTAACTTTGACAAGATGGCTGGTATTTTAGTGTAAAAACAAATTTTAAATAATAATCTACAATAATCGAATTTCAGGGATTTTGAGGGGGCCGCAAAAAATTTCACAACAACACACCTATATATCATCATCAAACTAAATTTCCCATGAGAACACACACACACATTTATTTCACTTACATTCTGTTCGCGAGTAAATATTGTAACGCAAATGTAAATTTAGTTATGAAAATTATAACTTACCGTTTGAATTTTGTTTTTGCTAACACGATGCACTTTTCCCGCAAAATATCACAGGAACGAATGAATGGAATGGACTTAATGTGTAAAATAAAAGTCGATGTGAAACACTTGTGCGACATTTTAGTCATCTTCTAATGTCTATATAACTGTCATGGGACTTTAGTGTTTCCATGACTGTTAGGCTATAACTATTATGTAACCAAAAAGTCGGTCAAAAACTTACAGTATCATGCGCTGAACGAATACTTTTGCCGAATATTCGGCCATTCGGCCCAGGAGCTCGCAGAATATTCGGTATAATTAACTATTCGTTGCAAGTCTAGTTTTAATATCACCCAAATTCAAACATAAAGGTAAAATTGAGTCTGACTTTAATAAAGATTTATGTAGTATAAGCTAGGTAGTAAATTTTTAAACCACCTCACTGGAATTGATTTTATTTCAGAGCACCTGCTCACCGCCACAATCGCATTATGGTAACCGTAAATTCTAAATGGACCTCTAGCTATCTAATTACTAAAGGACAATACTGTTAATGGCGGAGGTATAGATACTGTTAACTAATAATATGCTTTGAGATTTATTAAGAAATCTATGCACGTATGCATAGAAGTATCAAAGTTCATTAAAAGTTTGTTGAAAGGATTAATACTGCTTAATTTATAAAATAAAAAAAAAACCCACAAATACAACTAGTTTAATAAAAAACTGACCATTAGTTACAGTAATGTAATAGTATTTACTGACAACTACAAACTGACCACTAGTTATAGTAATGTTATACTACTTACTGACAACTAGTTATAGTAATGTAATAGTACTTACTGACAACTACAAACTGACCACTAGTTATAGTAATGATATAGTACTTACTGACAGCTAGTTATAGTAATGTTATAGTACTTACTGACAACTACAAACTGACCACTTGTTACAATAATGTTATAGTACTTACTGACAACTACAAACTGACCACTAGTTATAGTAATGTTATAGTACTTACTGACATCTAGTTATAGAAATGTTATAGTACTTACTAACAACTACAAACTGAACACTACATTTAGCCAGCACTAATTTTTAAAATTGCAACCCTTGTTTTGTCCTGAGAATAAAACTAAACATGCTATATATATATTATCCTATTAATAGTTATTGTGGGTGTCACAAAAATACTGCAACTGCAATAATGCCATTAGAGATCCAAGACGGAATTTGACAAGTAAAAATTAAAAACTGGTGATTTTAGAATTTATCATACCATTCTAAACGGACGAGTAGTTTAGGAATGGCGATTATCAATGATGTTGAAGGGCAAAAAATCGATGTTTTAACATCCATGTTGCTATCTGTTAAAACGGCATTATTTTCTACTATAGCCTCCTTCGAAAAGTGAACTAACGAGTTGAGCTAGTAAAGTAAAGTACGGCTGAATGAAATAATAATGATTCCTAAAATATTCCCCGCATTGAAATTAATTTCCGCAATATACAATAATTCAGTGGAGAACTTGCAGTGTTAATAATCCCACTGATAAATATAGGAATTCAAAAATTATTATTTTTAATGGAACCGATTCACATTTATATAAAAGAAACAAGGGAATAATGTGTAATTGACTAATACAAAACCATACCCTACTTTTTTAATACGACGCCATCTATCGGCATCGTCTTCGGTTAAATTGCACTTTGACTATAATGCATATTTTTGCTTAAAATAATTTTTAAATATATAGAATATATAGATAGTAAAGCATTAAAATTAGTAAAATGAAAAACAAAAATTTGGCGACTAACCGTAGTTTCTTGTACGTGTGTTTCTTTCTTGAAGTAACATAAGTGTAAATCGACTTTGGTCGTAGTAAGGTAGCGAGGAGTCAATTGTATGAATAGCGGCAGAATCGAATCGCATCGGTAATATCTATTTAGAGTTTTGTGTACAGAGGAGAACGAGCAGTCGGGTAGCAACGGTACAGACGTACGGAACAAACTTTTCTCACACTTTGGGCAGCGTTCAGAAACTCACTATGCTGGGTTAGTATTGTGCTGTCTCTTTCTGTGCTTTAGAGGTCAGTCTCCGCTGTCAGTGCTACCCGGGTTAAAAACGTCAGCTGGCTCTATGTTGATGTAAAGGTCGTCTGATGATGCAGTGAAAGGTGGAGCATGGGAGCCAGGCGTGAGCGCCGATCGCTTAATTAAAATAATGTACAATGACTTAATATCAGAATATATAGCGTTGGGTAATATGTCTGGACCTCACATAACGCCAGAATCTGTAGCATATTTTATTCCTCAATATGGAGGTGAAATAATTACAGAAACTCAATACTGCGTAATCCCGAACCACGTGCTTATATTCTTCACAACGGTATACCGGCACAGTTGCAATCAGTTTTATTATCTTAACTTTCCACTCCCATTTGAAAATTTATTAAATAGGGCTGATATCCTTAACTCAATTATCCGTTTCGGTCTAGGACCATGTTTAGAAGTTAATCAGGTTACAAATAAAAATGAGGCAAAATTAATTCACACAACATGTATTCAGAGCGAAGGTGATACTGAGAATAAAAAAATAGATAAGTATTCAATTACTATACAAACGTTAAAAGTGTCTTAATAAAAAACATACATGTGATCTTGTTGCAATCGTAATCAATGCTAATCCAATCTAAAAGGAATTGGTCCTATTTCTAAATATTTATTTTTAAATTTCCGGAGCACACCAGACTCGAAATACCAGACTAAAATATATAGAAGCAGAATTATTTTACTTTAGAGATCGGAGAAAAATAATAGAAAAAGCTGTACAAATTCTAGATACTTTTAAGTTCTAAATTAAAACTCGTTTCATTCGCTCTTGAATATAATATTACACAAATGAATTGTAAATTTTTTGTAAGTATCAGTCTTAAACTCGAATTATTTTCTGTATTTTAAAATGCAAATAAACAAAAGAGTAAACAATTTAATAAATCAGGGACTGCAATGAGTCAAGTGTCCTCCTTGAAGTCGGAAGCCAACGATTTAAAGCCCCAAATGCGATGCGTTTCTTGAAAGAGCACTGCAAGGAAGGCATACTATGTTATGTTGTACTAGACTGAATAAATAAATGAATTTCCTTTATTGCATACAAAATAAACGATTCAAGAATGTAAAATAAAAGAAAGTACAAGTAGGCGGCTTTAAAAATACGATGTCTTCCAGGAAAGTTGTAGGTAGAGGGAAACGAACCTAGTTGTACTATTTCCATTTTTTTTATTTTCTCGATGACAGCTCCTGTGGAAACTTGAACGAGCGACTTTTTAGGGTTCCGTACCCGAAGGGTAATTAGCGGGACCCTATTACTAAGGCTCCGCTGGCCATCCGTCCGTCTCTCACCAGGCTGTATCTCATGAACCGTGATAGTTAGACAGTTGAAATCTTCACAGAAGATGTATTTCTGTTGCCGCTATAACAACAAATAATAAAAAAAGAATAAAAGAAATATTTAAGGGGGCTCCCATATAACAAACGTAATTTTTTTGCTCGACTTTGCTCGATATTGATAACGGCAATAGGTAGACGCTAAGAATATTCACAGAATATTTAGTTTGGAGCTATTAATAAACGTAACACAATAACAGACCCGATATTTTTTTACAAAATGTAAGAAACTAAACTATTGCCGGATAATTTTGTACAAATTTATTAACTAATATTACATTTCATTACAAGATGTAATTATATTATGTTGATTCTTTATTTATTTATTTTAATCAAAATCTGATGAATCGTCACTGTCACTCGATGAGCTCTCCCCAACACTTATTATAACTTCCTGAACTTCTATATTATCGAATATCCCAATCGGACGCTATAATGTTTTGGGTTCTTCTCACATTTTTTTGCCCAGTGTTCGGCAGTTACTTCCACACATGCATTTTTTAATAAATCTAACATCTTGTTTTCCGAAAAAGGGGGATGGGTATTGTTTCGAGCGCCGTGTCCTTTGATTTGTGCCCATATTAGTTCTATAGCATTGTACTGGCAATGATACGGCGGAAGTTGAAGAATTCGGCAGCTATTTCGTCGGTAATATATCTTTGAAGGAGGCTTTTTTTCGATTTTAAAGTATCCACTAATTGTATTTTTTATAAAGTATTATCCATATTTTCGCCATGACGTAGGAGCCAGTCAATTATCTCTTGTTTTTTAGTGGCATGCGTCGGCATTTTATCAATTTGTCTGGAGTGATATGTAGCGTTGTCCATAATAATTATCGACAGTTCTTCCAGAGATTGCACCATTTCTTTAAACCATCCTTCGTAAATCTCCGCGTTTATTTCTTCGTGGTAGTCTACTGTTTCTTGGATTTAAAGGCCAGTAAAGCATCTGACACGAATCCTTTCGTAGAACCTGCATGGCATATGATAAGGCGTTCACCTTTTCCCATTGGCACTGAACTAGTGGAAGCGGCAGTGTCGTCAGTCCAGTTCTTAGATACCGTGGGGTTTGCATTTAACCAATTCTCGTCAGTGAAAATAACATTTGACCAATCTGATTTCTTTTTGGCTTCACTAGTATAGTATTATATAGTCTGTGGCTTCGCTCAAAAATTCGCAGCGAGCCATAGCATAGCTAAAACATAGTTTTTTATCTAATAAGCAAACTATGTTCCCTAGGGCTAAATTTTGCTTGCAGTGTCTATCTGGGCCTACCTGACTAGTGCGATAATGTATAGTAAATCTCTATTCCTAAGGGGTAAATTTTTGCTGTTGTGGAAAAAACGCTTATTTTCGTCCCTACTGTCACTATGCTAAGCGGCTTGCTTCCATTACAAATTGCAGTTTTTCATCAAAAATCGCCATAACTCCTACGTACCTATGACGAATTTATTAATCTTTCGAGATAGTTTTTTTTGTGTTTTTTGGTGTTTATTAGTGTTTTTTAGCGAAAGCCCCTGGGGATTTTTTTTACATGTTAAAATGGCAAGTCAACATTGGAACACCGATAAAAATATACACTCCCTCAAAGACATAGGAGTTATGAATAAAGCTGCACTTAGTGATGGAAGCAACCCTCTTTTTGCATAGTGATAGTAGGGACCAAAATAAGCGTTTTTTTTCGCAGCAGCAAAAGTTTTATCCCGTAGGCATAGAGATGGCGCCACTTCCCAAAATAAAAATTCTTCAAGCCTCACGGATACACAGATTCTGATGATTATATGAAAAATAAATAAAAAAAAGTAAACAACTGCCGAATATTCGTAATTTTTTGATTTTTTTTTCGTCATCATTTTTATTTAATTACATGAGATAGGGTATTTTTTTCTATAACTTGTATGCTTACAAATTTATTTACACGTCTTATAAAAACAACTGCATGTCAATATCTTTATTAGTTACGAAAATATTTAGGATCATTGCTCTAGCTTTCGAGCGCTTCGAGCTATGCAAAAAAATTTCAAATGATTTCAATAATCCAATTTTGATTTTAAATTCAGCATAATATATAATATATAAAATTATATTATGAAAATAAATAAATAGTAAAATATTTTTGGAGAAAAGTGGCAAATTCTAAGGTGAGTGTTTTTTAATTAAGATAAATGTGCTTTGAATCCATATATTAAAACCGAATCGAAATCGTTAGATTTAATTTTAAAGATTTGTTGCAGAAGTTATATTAGGTAAATTATGTCTATTGATTTTTTGGACATTTAGTATAAAACGTAAACTTAAAAAACTTGTGTTTAGTAGTAATATAACTTAATTAATAATACTAACTTAAAAAAATTAAAAGCATAAATTTATAATAACAATAAAGATACTAATCGTCATTTCTGTTTTAAGTTTAAAAATATTGTTTACAATAAAATACTTATACCACAATATTATGATAGTATTGCTGTAGAATAAATATTATACATACAATAGATTACTGCAGCCACCTTTTCCAGGATTTACACTACAGAGGGCAGGGTAAGCTACGCGTCGGCAGCTGCAATGCATGGTGTCGCAGCCTAATTTGCAAGCGCATCAGTCGGTATGATTATTTAATGCTTAACCATTGCTTTGAACATGGTCCTTGGAAGGACTATCCTATATCCCCTATCCCCAAAAGATGGACATGGGATGGTAACGTCGATAGTTTACGAATTTGTCCATAAGTGATGATCTTGGTAAGCTGCGCGCAGTGCGTGTTTGTGAAGGGCAGCTGACGTTCTTGGAAGGTTGGTCACCAGCCTTTCTTTATGCGTTATGTGTTTTCTATTTGCATCATACACTTTGCACGTAAATAAGGTTTCCAGAGGCCTCGATATGCTTGCAAAACCAGTGTTTACTTCAGGGTAAAATATCCTTAGGTTTGCCGAAGATATCGTTATTATGGCACTAGAAGAACTGAGTAAAATGATGCTCTACCTAAATAAATCCTTTCGACGAGTGGGCCTTTGCATGACAAAATAATGATTCCTCGAATTTTCCCCACATTAAAATTATTTACCCAAAGACTAAATAGTATTCAACAATATCAATAGGCGTAAATGTTATTTTGCAGTGTTTGTTAATCCCACTGGTTTTTGTGGGACTTTTCAAAAATTATTGTACTAATGTACATTCATATTCCTTTCTTTCATGCAGCCTTTTTATAGCGCTTATTTTATAGCGCCCAACGCTCAAGGGTTCCCCACGGGGGAAGCCTCGGCTTAGGTTGTCGCTCTCGGGGGCGTCCCTTCGACCGGCGTGAGTCTCGAACCCGAAGGTGAGTCACCGCCAGGAGGGGAGTTCCCCGTTACGCGGGTGTGGTTGCGATTGAGTGGGGGCAAGAAGCGCCCCGGCACTCTTTGAGACCTCGTGTATCCTTGCGGGCGCCGACGAACCCGGGGACGTCGGCGTAGTAGAGATTAATCTCGCTGTGGGCCGTTAGTACGTACCGAGGCCGCCTAACTATAGTTTTACGACCGTGCCGAGGTTGATCGGGGGGATGATACGTTGATTCATGCAAAAAGAAACGAGGGAATAAGCTGTAATTGACTAATACAAAAACCATAGCCTCTACTCTTTTAATACGACGCTATCTATCGGCATAGTCTTCGGTTACATTGCACTTTGACTATAATGCGTATTTTTGCTTAAAATAAATATTGAATATACAAGGTCCAACCGTTCTAATCCAGAAGCCTCGTGTAATAATAGTAAGTGTTTAGTATTCATTTGCAAAGAAAATAAAAATTGTGTCTCATTATTTTTTTTTATAATTTTAATAAATAATAAAAAATAATAAATAGTGTACGGCTGACGGCAACAATGGACACGCAATACGTTCAGATTTCTGGTGATTCGAAGTGATCGTAAGACCTTAAGGAGTGTTTCCAATCACGTGTATTACTTTATAAAAGTAACTCATTTACTTATCTTAAATCATTGGGAATAATGTGACGTGTTTATGGATGGATACCTATCCATAAGTATTTCCCAGCGACCAAAAGAAGTGCCTACCTACACACCAATTGGAAATAGTGGTAAGTAAGTAATTAATAGTAAAATTTCAACACAAAGTGTGTAAAGTTAAGGCTACATAAAAAAATATGTAAAGTGAAGTAATACCTACATCTTATTTAGTGATCGTAGTAACTGATCAAAGGCAGTCAGTTAGGAGGTATACTTACTTAATAAAACTAGACTTTTTAAATTTCTTCTTTATTTCAAGTTTACATTTATCAATAACATTATTGAGAGTCCAAAAAACCGTTTAGGCACCTTACTTTGTGATATGATACCTATGTTATAATGTAAATTAAAAAGCCGCAAATAACCGCATTAGGTCTTCAGATCAGGAAGTTTATTGGAAAAGTCCCGAGCACTTCAGACTCGGGAATTATAAAGAATCATGTATGCCAGTAAGCTAGGTCTAATAGAGCGTTCATAATCAACTGTTATATTGGTGGCTTTCTGTTGAATAGGTAGGTTCAAGAACTAGTGTCTTTCGTTCTTATTTATTCGACCATTACTTAAAATTATCATTATTGTATGTGTATTCAAAAGTTAATATTTTGTGTTTTTATGCAATTTAGTTACCTAGGTAGACACTTTTTTATCTTAACAGATTGTTAATGACGTAAGGATTCAACTGCAAGATAATAACCGTAAAATAAATGATACATAATAGGTACAGATTGGTCAGTTGAGGCCACTGACCTTTGTTAACACGCTTTTATTAGGTTTACAAATCTTAGAAGTTGAATTCAACCAACTCAATTATATTACCGTATCGATTTGAAACTTTGCAAATGTAGGTATGTACTAAAAACTATACCGGTTCTATCGAGCTGATTGATGGATACAGAAGGTAGATAGTGAAATCTTCAATAGATACTAGTGAACCCTTCAAGATGCTCATTAGGTTTGTTTAAACGATTTCCATACATTAATTATACTTAGCAAGCGAGCGTCTGATGATGCATCCTGGACGTGGATAGGGGAACTTTTTTAATTAGTTTGGGTTAACAAGCCCTGGTGAAGATAGCGTGTTATTTAGTATTTTTGTTATACATTTTACACACTAAGAGTGAGTGAAGTTGGTTCGTTTTGGGATAAAAGATTATTATTTTCGTTTATTTTGTCACCTGATAGCTCATTTAGCATTGGTGTCATAAATATCAAAGTAGGTACGTACCTACCTATTGTTTAAAACGTTGCCTTTGTGTATTTAACCTAAAACTACTACTCAAGCTTTTGTTTACGATAGTTTTTGTCACTTCTTCCACCGAAAAAAACCACCTTAAACTTACGTTAATACATTGATTAACGTAGTGTATGTGTTTGTGTATGTGATTAACGTAGTGTGTCATAGGTCAATTAAATAAAATATCAAAACAAATCATTTGAACTCGTCAACTTTTGGTTTTTGCATGACAAAATAGCGGCAAAATCGAATCGTGTCGGTAATAATATCTGTTTAGAGTTTTGTGTACAGAGGAGAACGACAAAAAAACTTTTTAACAAAAAAAACAACCGGATTCAAAAGGATGCACTAAAAAGGTAAAAATAATTACTAATTTCCAAAAATCTGATCTGAATTACAGTTTTAAATTGGTGTCATGCAAGCAAAGTGTGTTATAAACTGTTACAAAGGTACATGTACACCAACTTCAAACTGTAATTCAGATCACATTTTTGGAAATTAGTAATTATCTTTACCTTTTTAGTGCATCTTTTGAAGCCGGTTGTTTTTTTTTGTTAAAAAGTTTTTATTTTTTTTCTTTTCAGAATAGAATTGCTTTTTTTTCTTGTACACTAAAAACATCCATTCGTAACATCAACTCGTTACAAAGTTTTATACAATCATCAACATAAAAGGCGTTTCACCAGTTCTAACTTAACATTAATATATTTTTTTTCTCCAAAAGTTTTAGTTTGGACCACCTGGAAAGTATAACCTTTTAAATAAAAAAAGAATTTCTTAAATGGGTCCAGGCGTCTTCGAGAAATCGGGTAACATACATAAAAAAAGACTCCGACAAATTGAGAATCTCCTCCTTTTTTGAAGTCGGTTAAAAACATAATCCTTCCTTGGCAGTCGGATAGCAACGGTACACCGCAGCAAAATTTTCTCACACTCTGGGCAGCGTTCAGAAACTCACTGTACTGGGTTAGTTTTGTGCTTTCTCTTTCTATTTTTTTGAGGTCAGTCCCTGCTGTCAGTGCTACCCGGGTTAACCTCATTTGGGTTTATGAACGCACCTCAGAGTAACTTCATTACTTTTAGTTTCACCTAGAAGAATCGCTACACAAAGCTGAAACTATTTTTAACCCGCTTTATATAGGTAAAGTTACACTACATTATATCGACTTGAAGTCCGCCGCAGTCTTCGAACTAGAGCAAAACATATGTCCTTCCCACGGACTCAAACTACCTCCATGCCAAATTTTCCCCCGGTTCTACCCGTCTCAAATACGATTATTGATGTAGGCTTTCAACGGCAACATCTTGACGTTAGAATGGACTACTTGTCCCAGAAAGAGCAGGTAAGAGCACTGCAGTATGGACGACGTAAAGACGTGACAAAGCTTCCTAAATCCTATCCAACCTAACTGGACCCTCCTTATCGGCTTCTTTTTCGAAATGATTTTCCTTCAGGATGACTTCGTCCACTTTTCAACTCCTCCACTGTCCTAATTCGTCCATTTACAATTTTTAATTTGTCCATTTTACAATCCGTCCATATTTCTAACTCGTCCACTTCTAACTCGTCTATTTATATAGCGCTTTTGTCTTTCAAAGATGTTTATCTTCATTATTGTCAGTGTCGTTTTACTATTTCGTTGTTTTAAGGGTCTGCAAAAAACCTTTATTAAGTTTCATTCATTATTCTATTACATCTTATGTTTACATGTTTGATTTGAATTGATTTACTTGATAATTTTGTTACCAGATTCACGAGCAAAGTTATGATGCGAATAAAAAACACATAACGCATAAAAAAAGGCTGGTGACCAACCTTCCAAGAACGTCAGCTGCCCTTTACAAACACGCACTGCGCGCAGCTTACCGAGATCATCACTTATGGACCAATTCGTAAAATATTGACGTTACCATTCCATGTCCATCTTTTTGCGGGTAGAATAATCCTCCCAAGGATTATGTTCAAAGCACTAGTTAAGCAATAATTAATCCTACCCCTAAGGATGCGCTTGCAAATCAGGCTGCGACACAATGCATTGCAGCTGCCGACGCATTAGCTTACTCTGCCCTCTGTAGTGTAAATCCTGCAAAAGGTGGCTTTAGTAATAAACCGTATGTATAATATGTATTCTACAGCAATACTATCATAATGTTTGTGGTATAAGTATTTTATTGTGGACAATACTTTTTAACTTAAAAACAGAAGAGGACGATTGGTATAATGTTATTATAAATGTATGCTTTGAATTTTTCAAGTTAGTAATATTAATTAAGTTATATACTGAATACAAGTTTTTTAAGTTCACGTTTTAAAGTAAGTAAACAAAAAATCAAAAGACATAATTTACCTTATAAAACTTCTTAAACTTCTGCAACACATCTTTAAAACGAATCTAATGATTTAGATTCGGTTTTATTTTTTGGATTCAAAACACATTATCTTAAATTTAAAAAGAAAACTTTTTTTAAAAATTGCCGCTTTTCTCCAAAAATTATTTTACTTTTCATTTATTTTTTATTATATTACTTTATATATAATAAAAAATATATATATTATACTGAATATAAAATCGACATTTGATTATTGAAATCCGTGGATGATTTTAATTTGAGTTTTTTTGTATGGCTGGGCGGCGCTCGAATAATGTCCGTGGTGGGAAACATTATCCTAAATGTTTTCGTAACTACTTAAGATATTGACGTGCAGTTTTTTTTATAAGACATGTAAATAAATTTGTAAGCATAAGAGTTATTAAAAAAATACCCTATGTCTACATTTTTTTCATGTAATTAAATAATAACAGACGATGAGGACGAAAAATAATCAAACAATTACGCATATCCGGCAGTCGTTTACTATTTTTTTTATTATTTTTTTGCGGTAGAATAACAGAACCTTTCAGTTGACACACTAATCATCAGAATCTGGATGTCCGTGAGGCTTGAAGAATTTTTTAAAGTTTTATTTCGGGAAGTGGCACCATCTCTATTCCTAAAGGAATCTTTTGCTGCTGTGGAAAAAAACGCTCATTTTGGTTCCTACTATCACTATGCCAAGAGGCTTGCTTTGCTTCCATAAATAAGCGCAGTTTTTTCATAACTCATATGACTACAATGGAGTGTATGTTTTTATCGGTATCCCAATGTGGACTTGCCATTTCAACATGTAATAAAAATCCCCAGGGGTTTTCGCGACACTAGTTTTACCAAGAAATTGCGCGGAGCATAAAAGTGTTTTCTTTTCGTCCAATCGATGCATGCGTATTGAAAGTAAAAGTTTACACGTGAAACTGTGAATGAAAGTAGTGTCGTGAAACTATTTTTGTGGCAATAGTTTCGTTAACTAAGTTCGGCTTAAACGTTACATTTGAAATAGAAAATATATGCCTTTGTATCTCTTCAGTTCGTAAATTAATGAAGAAAGCCCATGCCTAGCAATGAACGTCTAGCGGCTACTAATATAATGGTGCTAATGATATTCTATGGTATGAAAATATCACAAAGTAATTGATTTATTAACCAAATCATTTTATTTAAAGATTTTGGTTAAAAATTACAACTCACATGACACAAAAGACTTCAATATTTACTGTTATTTTCTCATTTTTTTAACCGACTTCAAAACAAGGTGGAGGTTCTCAATTCGACTGTATATATATATATATATATATATTTTATAGATGTTCAGCCATAACTTTTTTGTTTATGAACCGATTTACGTAATTTTTTTTACTTGCGAGTTTGTCCCATAGAATTTTATCCAAATCGATTCAGTAGTTTAGTTTTTAGACAATTCCAAATAACTTTCCCTTGAAAAATGTCATCAAAAAGCTCTTCGTTAATTAAAAGTAAAAATAAAAACTTTTTAATAAAAAAAAACAACCGGCTTCAAAAAAATGCACTAAAAAGGTAAAAAAAATTACTTATTTCTAAAAACTCTGATCTGAATTACAGTTTGAAGTTGGTTTCATGCAAGTGAAGCGTGTTATTAACTGTTAGGTAAATAGAAAAGTTTTTATTAAAAAGTTTTTTAGTTCAAATTTCACATATTAATGTAGCTAGACCGTCAATCTCTTGCCAGTACCTATATAGTTTTTGAAATTTTATTTACAGCGATGTCTTGTTCTGTTTTATTTTTTACTCGTATAGTATAGTTTTTTTTTTCTTAACTGACTATGCAGATGGTTCAAATTCAAATAGTTTATTTCTGAAAAATAGGATACAATATCACTTTTTTGACGTCAGTATAATATGCAAGGAATTCATAAACTACTAACGTTTCGGAATCAAGATGGCGTTCTGGGGAGAAGAAACGGCGAAAGAAACTCTCCAGCTGTCGCTCTTTTCAATTTTAATTATAACGATTGGTACATTTCCAAATATAAGTACTACGATAACATTTAGTTATTCCCATGCGTTTTTATCTATGAGATAGTCTTTAATTTAATAGTAAGCTTTTTTGACAAGTTTCTGTTTAACAAAATTTTTAAACTTTTTTAAATTCAGTTTATATACTTCTGCAGGGATTTTGTTGTAAAAACGGATACATTGTCCTTTAAATGATTTATCAATCTTTTGAAGCCTTGTGTGGATCAGAGCCAGTTTGTGTCTATTTCTTGTATTTCGATTATCAACATCACTGTTTCTTTAAAAAGATTAATATTCTCATGATCATACATTAAATTATCAAATATATATTGACCAGGTAAAGTTAGTATATTGATCTCTTTAAACTTATCCCTTAAAGAGTGTCTGTTAGATAAATTGTATATTGCTCGAATAGACCTCTTCTGCAGTACAAATATTGTCTGTATATCAGCTGCGTGTCCCCATAATAAGATATCATAGGACATCACGCTATGAAAGTAACTAAAATATACTAGCCGGGCTGTGGCTTCGTCTGTAAGTTGACGAATTTTTTAAACCGCAAAAGCTGCAGAACTAAGTCTATTCGGTTGATGCAGCTATTACTGCTCCGCCGGGCTTTTGGGGCGAGACTCTGAGGAGTCTCAGCCCATATAGCGCCCAACGCTCAAGGGTTCCCTGCGGGGGAGCATCGGCTTGGGTTGTTGCTCTTTGGGTCGCCCTTCGACCAGCGTGATCCTCAAACCCGAAGGTGAGTTAGTTAAGGAGGGGAGTTCCCCGTTACGCGGTTGCGATTGCGAGTGAGTGGGGGTAAGAAGCAACAACCTCGGGCAATTTGCAGTAGGCCAGGGCGGTGGACTATGGCCTAAGGCTCCTTTTAAATAAAAACGGCCAAGTGCGAGTCGGACTCGCGCAAGAAGGGTTCCGTACCCTAAAACCGTAAAAGCAATACTACATTGTTTTTTAAAATTTGTTTATCAACCACTAGTTGGTTAACTTTTAAATTAGCTGACGATAAAAATTTCTATACAATCTCCCATTTTTGCGACTGGTTAACGTCAAAGTTACTTGGTGCCACCAGTAACTTTGACGTTAACCAGTTTGTACCCAGCCTAAAATTCGATAGTAGTAATAGTCCACCCAGCCGCCGCGCATCATTGCCGCCCCAGTATGATGATCGTCCTCGTCCTGTGACCGCTCTAGTAGAACAAGCAGAGCGTATACGCCATTTATTAGGGTTCCGTTCCCAAACACTAATAAGATTACAAAGGTCTTTTCAAGCATTAAGTAAAGAAGAAACTATGACAAATTTTTTTTTTTACGATTTTTAGTTCAGTTGTTTTAATATATTTTAAGGTTTAATAGACTTTATTATTATAAGTGATTCTTGCTGTAACTTAAATGAGTTTAACAAGCTTAAGGTTAATCTACCACCTGTATCCCTTATTAATAGAAATTTAGATAACTTAAGTTATAATAACGATAAGCCTTACGATATAATTAAAGATTTAGATAAGATAATAACAGCACCCCATATTATCAAATATGGCAATCACTACTCCATAATAACCCTTTGTATTCTTTTAATAATTGTATTTTTTGTGTTTTATAAAATTGTAAAAAGGAGCAACAAGATTAAGTCTCTATTTTCTAAAAGCAACCCCAGATATCTTCGCATGACGCTACATCTGACTCTATTGAACTAGAGCAAGTAGAATCAAAAACTTCGATTCCTTCTCCACGATTAAAGTGCAATATCTAAATAAAGTTCGCGTTTTCTATCTCTCGCGTAAGTTTACACTTCTCCGAGGGGCTGTTATACCCCTTGACAGAAGGGGTTATTGCTAACCTCAACTGAACCTTACACTACTTGCTGACTAGATAGTATCGCTTCTCCGTAACATCGTTGAACGGACCTCAGTCTCGTCTCAATCCTAACTCAAACCAGTCACTTTCTTTTTGTTCCTCTGTTTCATTAATTTTTATTTTCTATTAATTGAATATAATTCGTGTATCAAAAATAGTTTTTTTTTAAAACTTGTTCGCGAGCCCCGTTGTAAAAGATCGCATATATTTATTATATAAGTTATATAGATATATTTTTTCTAGGTGGCAACAAGCAAAAAAAAAAATTAACTCCCTTGCGGCGGTATGGCGGCCTTTTGGAACCGTCCGAAAAGTATGGCATGGTGACGTTCGTGAATGGCTACTCGACGATGTTCAATTGTTTTTTTTTATTTATGTGTTCGCGTCGGTATGGCGGGCTGTAATAGTGGCAGGTGTACAACGGCAAATTCGCTCGAAAACCGCAAATCGATGTAGAGTGTAGGTACTTTAGGGCAAAACAATAATTTTGAGCCGCAGTTCCTCAAAATATTTCCCTTGGAGGGAGGGGGGGGGGGGGGGGAGGGCGGTTATGGTATTATCAATTTTTTGTATGGGATTTAAATATTCTTTTTTTCAGAAACCCATCGTGTGGGGTATCAAATGAAAGGGCTTGATGAGCCGGTTTGTTTCTTAAAATCCAAAAAGTATTTTCAAAACATACCCAGTTTGGGCCTCTCCAGGTAGAAGGCGGCTATGAGACTTATGTGAACTGTGCTGCTTCTGTTTACTGGTGTTATTTAAGTGTATTTAAAAATTCAAAAAAAATACTAAATTTTAAAATTTTCCAAACTGCTTTTAGGGAGTTAAAAATGAGGATATAAACAATCATTTAAGGTATAAATTACAGAAAAATACTGAGCCGCCTTCTACCTGGAGAGGCCCAAACTGGGTATGTTTTGAAAATACTTTTTGGATTTTAAGAAACAAAGTAGACCAAAAGTAATAGTGTGGTATATTTTTTGAACCGGCACATCAAGCCTTTTCATTTGATACCCCACACGATGGGTTTCTGAAAAAAAAACATTAAATCCCATACAAAAAATTGATGATACCATAAGCCCCTCCCATATTTTGAGGAACTGCGGCTCAAATTATTGTTTTGCCCTAAAGTACCTGTGTGCCAAACGGCTAAACTCTACATCGATTTTTTTTTGCGAACACCTAGGACTATAAGTCACACCGGAGAAGTATGGCATTACGCTACCGCCTACTTTTTTTTTATGGACTGTCGGAAAATACAAGGATTTTTGTGGAACAAATCGTTCGACACTCGTATTTATCCGACACGTTCGACTAACGCCCACGTGATTGGGCTGCCGTTACCAGCGCTTTGATCATCATTTTTCTTTTCGTCATTACGTAGTTACCCGTCTTAGTTAGGAAGAACCCCTGAAGAACCGCCATACTGGTACAAATGACTCAATACTTTGTGTCACAGTCTCCCGGTCTACTAGTTGTATTTTCACCACCGGATATACCTATATCTATAACTATACTGAGGACATGTTTTATCTGTGTGCCAATTGTATCCAAAATTTTTTTGCCGTTTATGAATGAAAAACAAACATCTACACAAACTTACATTTATAATATCAGTGTGAAGTAGACTTCAAATTACTTTCTAAACACACTTGCTCGTACAGTGACTTTTCCCGCACCGCTTTGCGAAAATAATAAGCTCATAACACGCATTAAACACTCGTGCATTTTACTTTACGTACCTACCTACATGGATAATCACACGAATGCGAAATCCTTATCTTCATTTTAAATCGAAGCAATTTATATTATTTTCTTTTTTTTTTCTCTACATGAAAGCGCCTTTTAACTTTTTACATAAAATGTTTTTGTTCCACCTTTATAAAATTGATTTTGTTAAAATTTTGTCATTAATGAATGATACTCATAAGCGCGATACTTAGTTACCGTTTTGTGTTAATAAATTTACCCATATTGATTTCATATATTGACTTCCTTTCATAAAGCTATCTCTCCGTTACTTCGACATAATTTTCGCATAGTGTTACGTCTGTATTAACAATTTGTTTTTCAGTGTTACAAAAAGTTTAAGTAAATGCCAACAAAGTTACTGTGGCTAAGCAATAATATAATAACATGCTGAAAACAATTACCTCCACACGTTGCGGTGGCTTGCTTACATTTTATGATGCTATTTCTCTCCACAAATCCTATCAAAAGCAGTAAACTTGTGAAATTAAACAAGACATAAAGCCAAAGTCTACCTTAATTGACTGCCTCTGCCTACGGTTAACAATGAAAACGTAAAGGATTCCGGAATATACCCGGTCATTACACACAGCAACATCTGGTCGCTAACTAAGCTACGCTTGTATGGACTTATGGAATGGAATCAAAATACGTTATTAGTGTTAAATTGTAATTAATAAATAATAAGTATTAAATTTTATTTGTAATAAAGTAGGTATTAAGCATTTAATTGTAATTAAAAAGTAATAAGTTTGAAAGCCAACCACCAAGAAAAAGCTAACCTACATACATAATTGTACACACAGACATCACTCTTAAAATGATGGCAAACTATTCTCCAGGTTTCAAAACGTAAAGAAAACGCAAATTTAGCGATCTCGAATTTTTTACGAACCAATTACAATAACTTTCCTCAAGATAGGTTAAAAAACGGTCAAGAGCGAGTCAAGTCATCAGTTTCTCCCTCTTTCTATTACTATTGAAAAATTCTTTTAAAAAACCATCTACTGATCTATTATAATCAAACCTTAAAATATATTAAAACTACTGAACTAAAAATCGTAAAAAAAATATTTTGTCATAGTTTCTTCTTGGCGGCACCAAGTAACTTTGACGTTAACCAGTTTAAAATTCGATAGTAGTAATAGTCCACCCAGCCGCCGCGCATCATTGCCGCCCCAGTATGATGATCGTCCTCGTCCTGTGACCGCTCTAGTAGAACAAGCAGAGCGCATACGCCATCTATTAGGATTCCGTTCCAAAACAACAAAAAATAAGGTCACTTCCGTGTCCGATTACAACGGTCTTTTCAAGCATTAAGTAAACTATGACAATTTTTTTTTTTTTTTACGATTTTTAGTTCAGTAGTTTTAATATATTTTAAGGTTTGATTTTAATAGGTCAGTAGATGGTTTTTTAAAAGAATTTTTTATTAATTTTAAACAAGCGCGGTATACTGTAGTATTGCACGTAGATGTGTAGAGATGCGTGACACAAAGTTCATATTTTTGAATTTAACTGATAGATACACTCCGCACATTAAGTTCACAGTTCGAAAAATAAATGAAAGTTCGTGTAAACTGGAAATATTGTCACTGAGGCGAACCGGGATCTTTTTTTGATCCTTTCGAGCTGCCACCAATGTTACAACGGGACTCGCGAACAAGTTTTAAAAAAAAAATATTTTTGTTACACGAATTATATTTAATTAATAGAAAATAAAGATTACAATTAAAAATTAATGAAACAGAGGAACAAAAAGAAAGTGACTGGTTTGAGTTAGGATTGAGACGAGACTGAGGTCCGTTCAACGATGTTACGGAGAAGCGATACTATCTAGTCAGCAAGTAGAGTAGGGTTCAGTTGAGGTTAGCAATAACCCCTACTGTCAAGGGGTATAACAGATCGATACCTATCATTACTTATTTGGTCACAACACTACTACTATCAAATTAGAACTGTCACCGAGAAAATAAAGAGATGTAAATAGTATAGTATGGTCCCAAACTCTAAAGTCGCTTGACAACGAGGTGTGTTGGAAACAAAACTAATTAATTGATTAACATATATCATTTGAAAAGGTTATAAAACCAGGGGTATCACTCGCGCGTTGCCGACCCTTCAAAGATCCAATAACATCTTCCTTGAAGAACCCCATACTGTATTCCTTAGAGAAAACCTTGGCAGGGAGCTCATTCCAAGTTCACACGTTTTATTTTTATGTTACTAATTACAGGTTTTTAACTATATAATAAATAATTGTTACTATTCCTTTAAGGCTGCGGTATATGCTAGAGCGCGAAAATACGCCTTATTTGTGCAAATTTTGTGGCTAACCTATTGTATATAAAGGTTTGAAAAAAAAGTTATACAACTGGCTTTTGTCTAGTGTATTACCTTACTGGATGATTTTCATTTATTGTATTTAATGCAATAAAAATCTGGAAGTGACCATTGTTTCAAGACTTGTGCAAATTTTTAAAGCGTGTTTTGCAGTTGTTTGTAATGAAAGTTGGTTTAATAAATAGAATAGCTTATTATCTAGTGCCTGGACTCTAAGATGTAGCAAAAAGTCAATAAATGTGACTACAAAACGGTTATAACGTTAAATTCCATAAAAAAAATTAGAAGTTTCAAGGCGTCATTACGGTATAAATTACTTAAGAAGTATATAACATATATATCTCATAGTAATGTATATGACATGCTCTAATGATTTATAGTGCATTTACATACACAACGTTAGAATTACAGAAATTAGTTTTCTGGCCTATATCGACCTCTTAACTATGAATTTTATGGTAACAAAGTTATTTATTGCAAAAGTAATTGTGTTTTATTGCGAAGGTAATTTTATTTAAAAACTCTTTTAAAGATTAATTTATTTTGGACATCTATTTAATGCAAAGTACCGGACGACAAAGTTGAAGAATTCAAATTGTCCTAAATTAGTATTCGGCTACTCCATAAGCAAGCGTTGTTATTTTACCTCAGGAGTCTTTACGACAGGCTCTTTGCTGAATAATTGAGATACGAAGTTAAAATAAACGAGTCTGACTGTAATTTGTAAAGTGGTCGAAATTTAACGACCCTCAAACGTACGCAAAAAAGCTAGGTGTCTCTACCTACTAGAATATTGGTCTGTATATAAATAATCCATTTAATAGATTTTTTATTAATTGTTTTAAATTTAAAAAAAAACTATTAAATTATAGTAAATTAACATAAAAAAGGTTTATTTACATTTAACACCATCCTGAAATGCCTTTTATTTTTCGCTGGTTGGGTCATACAAACTTTCTGTGTTGAAATACATAACCCATGTAAAAGTTTTATGAAAAATGGTGCAGGAAATGACAAAAAATACTCTGAACGTTTTCCCTTACGAGCCATAAATTTTAATCTGCCGACGCTCCTTGTTGGCGAGAGTTAAAAATAAATACAAACCACATTATCGTATTCCAAACGAGCATTTGTTCTCTAAAGCTTGTGATTTAATGCCCTTCAAATACAGGATATTGGAGAAGTAAAGTAGAACATTTCTTAGCGAAAACGTTTCTTGTTGAGCGCATTCCCTAGCTAGATGTGAAAAGTGTGACAGAGGCAAAGCGAAGCAAACAAAATGGCGGACGTTGATAGAAAGAGCAAAGAGGACCACAGATTCATTTTGTCTCTTTCTGAAGTGTAGGCAAGTTTGTGAGGCTATTGCGCAGTCGATAGGACAGATTACAATACTCGAAGTCTATGTTTAACCAAACTTATGTCTTTTCTCGTAACTATAAATGCACTAGACTGTTTAAAAAAAAAATACATGCTGTATACAAAATTATAATAAATTACGACTTTTGAGAAACGTTTCCCTATGTCTATGGTGTGCCAGTTACGAATATATTTTTTAATCGATCCCTACTGAAACTGGACTTTTGGAAACTATCCCGCACGTACATACATAAACAGACAATCAAACTTTATTATGATTTGAAACCTATTCTCGCCCGCCGTATCCGAAACTTGGTATCACATGTCGCATGACGTAATAAAATGTGTATCCATTGCAGTTATGGGACAGGTATAAACATGATTTCTTAATGTAGAGTAGAACCAACATTTAATTTACCTACGTTAAGTAATAAACAACGTTAAGAACTGGGACGGCGTAGAAGTTTATATGAATGGCTTCGCACTCGGCGCCGCGTGTCGCTTGCACTCCGTTAATGGATGGTTTGCAGTTGACGTTTACTCACAGAGTAAATTTCCGGTGAACGTACGTACAAAGTTATGTGGACCATTAAATCTGCTTTTGTCATTAATTAATGTTATATTTAGAACAGTTTTGTGTTGTTAAAAGTATGTGGTTTACTTTTGGCGGCTTAGGAATTTTAAGTTCTTTGCAATTTACTTACAGGCTACAGAAAAACTTGGTTAACATAACATAAATGGAAAATCTCTTCATTTTGTGGGTACATTTTTGTTCAAACTGTCAGTTTCTTAGTAACCACAACCAAATTTGGGTCAGATAAAAAAATATCATACGGAACCCTTTACACGCGAGTTCTATTGTAGGGGAGAGTCGGTTATATCGTACCATTTTTTACTTTATCTTAAATATTTCGACTATGACAAGACTTGGAATAATTTATGTATAAGCAAAATAAAGTTTTATATTTTACCTTCCTAAGCCCGAGAAATCAGTTCTATATGTTTACTCTAACATCCTTAAAAATGAGTTTTTATAAAGGACTGCCATCGGTACGATTAAGCCGACTAGTCGTTTTAATCGTACCACCAAGTTTTTAAATCGTACCATGGGTGTTTAGGTCGTACTACTGAATTATAGACAGTAAATTTTTTAACCAAATTATTTATTTTTAGCTCTTAGGTAATAAAGAAATATTATGAATACCTCTTGGGTGATAAAGGAACAATGTTATCAACACATCTATAAGCTTTCTTATAATAATATCATGCTACTATAATATTGAGATCAATCATTGTACTATAATATTGAGATCAATCAACACAACTATATACTAATCAAGTTACGTGAAAATATAAAAGTTTTGTTAACAATGTAATTTGCAATATAATGATTGTGCATAGTTCTTATTGGAAACAATCATCGCAAATGTCTGGATTCGAAGTACACGTCTCATGTAACCACCGGTGACAGTGAATGCATTGAATCCTTCTTTACTTTAAATTTCTTCTGCTTCATCTTCTCTTCTAGTTGATTTTTATATGCGTTTGATGTAATTTCAATAGCTTTTTGTATAGTGTTCTTCTTTTATGATGTATTTTTTGGCAGTGGTGATAAAACTTTTCTTGTTTTTTTAATATCAGCAGGCGTAGTTTTTAGTTGAATATATTGTTTTTTCGATGTGGATGGTTGTGCATGTATTTCAGCAAAGGCAGAAATCAAATGCTCCTTTTCTTTATTGTCCTTTTATATATTGTAATTTTCTTTGTCGTCCTTTTCTTTATTGTAATTTTCTTTGTCGTCCTTTTCTTTATTGTAGTTTTCTTTGTCGTCCTATTCTTCTACCTTTTCTTTTTTCTGATTCTGTAAAATTTTTTAACAGTGATACGCTTTCGTTGCTTGAACTCATTGTTTCAGTGGTAAGCAAATTATCAGCGGCCTCAAACATATGCTTCGGAAAAATATGTCTGTTTATGGGCCAAATTCCACTAGCTCTGAATCCATTCACAATATTGCCAATCACTGCTGCTCTTTCGTAGGCTTCTTCAAATAATTGAGCAACTTGGTATTGTGTCACTTGTCGCCCAGCATTGGTTCTCAACTATTTTTCTGTGCTTTGGATATAATGAGTACTCAGTGGTTTGAAAAACGAAACGTCGAGAGGCTGAATTCGATTTGTTGTATGACCTGGAGCTGTTGTAACAGTATTATTCCATTATCTTTTGCTAAACACAGAGCTTCCAAATTTTTTGAGTGTGGCGTATGTCCATCCATAAGCAGCATAACTTTCTTTTCATGTGTGGGCTTCACTATTTTAATAAAGTGCTTTAACGATTCAACGAAGAGCGCAGAGTTAATGTAACCGCTTTCGGAAACAGTAACAACACTGCCTAAAGGAGCACCATTTGCAAGTTCCGGGTTTTGTCTCATCCTTTTAAATATCAGCATTGGAGGGATAAATTGGCCAGATACATTAGCGCAGCATAGTGGTATTGACACCTCGTTCTCCACTAGTAGCGGTGCCAATTTGCTTCTTTTCCTTTAATAATACAATTTTTTGAGCTTTCATTTGGACGGTTGAAAATCCACTTTCGTCTACATTGAAGATATTGGTAGGTTCTATACCATTTGTATCTACAATATTCTCTTACAAATCAAAAAAGTGATACACATTTTCTCTATTGAATCCTTTAATTCTATTCATAGATGTGTTTTCAGGTTTTCGAACACTAAGCTGTGGGTGCCTTTTCATAAATTTGAAGAACCATGCTTTGCCAGCCATGCATTTTTCTTTATTAAAATTATTCTGAATGTTATGGATTTCAGCAATTCCAAATGCGAGACGTCAAAGAATATGCTCAGCCAACTTTTTTTCTGTTTCGACATCGAAGATAACCGGTCTTCCTTTTGAATTTTTTGTCAACAGCAATCTTATTTTCCTTTTTTATATGCCGTAGAACTGTAGGTTTTGGAATAAAATAAGTCTTTGAAATATTATTCAAATGTAATTCTTTGTTTTCGTAAGCCAGAATAGCTCTTTACAGGTCCTCCTTGTTCCAATTATAATATTAAATTTTAGCTTTTGGGTCCGTCATAGACTACTCGGCTAAATCGTACCAGTACAATTTACCCAACTGCGAGTGGTACAATTTTGCGAACTAGGCCATTTTCAAATACAAGCAACAGTCCGGCATAACCTTAAAACTTAGATACGCAACAAAAACCACCAATAATCTAGTATTAAATAATAATGAAAACTGTGTATCTCTATCTTACCTTGTTTACGAGTATATCCTTACGAATTTACGACAAAATTTCTAATAACTTCCACAAAAAAATGTTTTTTTCAATTACAAATGGCGGGTGGCGGGGGGTTGCGCAGAGCCACGATTTGGTGTTGCTAGTGTAGAAAAAAAACCCATTGAAAGGGAAATTTAGAAGTGGTACGATTAAAATGGCAGTACTATATAACGAACTCTCCCCTATTTTATAGTACATTGCGTATTAAGGGCGGTAAAACAAAATTACTAAAGAGAGGCTATTTATTTTCTGTACCGCCCGTGTTACACACAATGTTTTTCATCACATTTGCTAATAAAAAAATAAAAATATGGGACAAAAAACTTACATACTTAAAAATATACTTTACAATTTTTAAAAGCACAATAAAAGTTTTTCCAGTTAACTTAATTTGTAAATATTCATCGTCATTCGTAATAATTCGTATTCATAATATTTTTTTCTACATTTTCTCCCGTAAGTACCTTCGATTTTTTACTCACACTTTGACTTCCTTTTCAAAAACGCTGTTAATTTTATGTACCTACTGTTCAATATTGATTTTGGACTTGAGAATGCTCTTCAACAAAGGGTAAATTGCCCATAGGGAAGACGGTTTGTATTTATCTGAAAAAAGGACTTGTTTTCTTCTTGTTTTTTCAGGTAATGAAACTGGCGATTGCGGTTGTCCTACTTGTCCTTCGGTGGTAAAAGATTCATATTTATTTCTTGAGCCCCAATAATAATGTCTGGCGGTGTCGCATTTATATTTAACTTATTGGACTGACATTTTTTTTTGTTAGGTGTAAATAAAGAAACTCATCAAAATAACAATGGTGGGAATCTATCAATATCTAGAGAATTTAGGAATTAAAAAATTTTTACTAAAGTTAAAACTTTTCGGACGCTAGTGTCGGTATAAGTTTCAATATTGCGACTTGAGTTTTGATTTTTGACCACCGGGTCAGAAAAAAATGTTGCACTTAATTGCTAGCTTAAACTACAGATAAAACTTTTGTATATACGTGATATAATAGATAAAACAGTAGGTAAAGTCTATCGTTTTATCGTACAAGTAAAGCGCGCTTGGTGTGTTAAATGGCATAATGAATCATATCGCTCATAGGTCTTATAAACTTCCGCTTTGCCTTGAAGAAAGAAAAAATTACAAAGAAAAAGCCCGTGGGAGTAATTAAAGTCTTAGCATCCACTTTATCAGCACGTTATGAAACTGTTTACGAGTAAGTGTGATGAAAAGTTTTTTTTCTATTATGAAGAGCATTAGTAGTTTTATTAAAATGTTCTATAAAATTAACTACTTTTACACTATGAGTCCATTGATTTTTGAACGCATTTCAAAGCACTTTATTAGTTAGCAAGTTTCTACCTCCGCCATTAACAGTATTGGTCTTTAGTAATTAGATAGCTAGAGTCCATTAACAATTTACGGTTACCATAATGCGATTGTGGCAGGGAGCAGGTGTTCTGAAATAAAATCAATTTCAATTAGATGGTTTAAAGTTTAGGTACAACTTAGCTTACTTGTTTTTTTTTTTAACTTAAACTTAGTAATAATTTGCCAACATTGTTAAATACACACTGCCGTCCAAAAGTTTGGAAACATATCTGTTTTTGACCAAAACCAAAACACGCGCGAGTTGTTGAAAATTGTTGACTACGGCTTTTCCCATATTTTCTGAAAATTACAAAACGCAAGCAAATCACCCTTGAACAGTGAAGTGCTATTTGTACTCTTCGTGAGGAAGGATACAGTGAACGTCAAATTGCAGCAAGGCTTGGAATTTCTTGTAAAGGTGTTCTTTTCTCTTGCTGCTTACCTCGCTGATTCCAAACTTTTGGACTGTAGTGTCGATAAAAAATTAAATCGCTAAATAAAACAGCATTGATAAATAATAAATAAATAAATAAACTTTTACAATATAAAATTGATTTTAGGGGTTGAAACGCGGCTATTGTAGCGCGTTTCTGTGAAAGCCAAATCAAAATCAAACATTATTTATTCAAATAGGTTACTAAGAAAACTTTCGAATCGTCAATACAATGTAAACAATGTTAATTTCTGCCAAAAAGAGCTGGCAAGAAGTTATATTTAAAGTAATAAAACAATACTTTGATAATTAGCTACAGAGTATACAATATGTACCGAAACACTTATTAGGTAATACAACTAAATTAGTAAGCAACTAAAAACAAAGTCAAACATGACAATTTTTTTTTTTTTGTTTTTATGAAGCGTCAAATATCGTCAATTGAGTGAAGGAATTCAGATATTTAAGAGTATTCCGATATTCAATAGTACTAGTGGCATTAGCGCCATCATAGTATGCACAATCATATGTACAAACATACACTTACATATGTACTTAAAACTATCCATGCTATCCATGAATATAATATGATAAACTATCCATGAATTTTATATGATAATAAATATTATAAATGCGAAAGTAAATCTGTCTGTAATCTTTTCACGCTGAAACCGCTATACCGACCAAGATGAAATTTGGCATGCAGATAGTCTGAGTTCCGGAAAAGGACATAAGCTTTTTCCCCATAATTGAGGAGTTGCCGTTGAAATCCTTCACCTATATAAACAACATAACCTGGTTCCAGATGTGTATACCTACTCATAATTGTGTAATTGTTAAAAAACCATGGTAAGAGACCAAAAAATAAGTGTGTCAGTACTGTCAGTCATAAGTGTAAGAATACTTTAAGTAATGCACACACAATATGTGCATACTTTGACGTAACAATCGATCTAACTGATTTGCAAAAGCTATAACAAAGTTGATGAATACATAAATGACAAAAGTGCTTGGTAAAAAAATGTTAAACTTTATTAATTGGAAGGCAATTGTAATATTTTCTAATTAAAACGTTGTATATTATGTTATTACCTAATACCTAATTCTTTTGATATGAAGCTAAAAAAAATATAAAAGATTAACTACTGAGTTTCTTGTCGGTTCTTCTCAGGAGTAAAATCATTCCGAACTGGTGGTAAAGTTTATAAAATTCAAAATTGAACTGACTATTCAAAAGTGATATTTAAAAGTAATAAAATACTACTTGAATAAAAAAAAATTTTTAGGTTGAGCTCTTTTGACTTTCGCTTGTATTCTTTTGTGCTTCTTAATAAACAAATTTCTTAATTAAAAACGGATTAAATAAAGAAATATTATTAGAGGTATAATTCCATAGCAATAAAGATTTTAGACAAAAATATCTGGTCCATATT
The DNA here is from genome assembly GCA_946406115.1 of Apoda limacodes. Classification (NCBI taxonomy): domain Eukaryota; kingdom Metazoa; phylum Arthropoda; class Insecta; order Lepidoptera; family Limacodidae; genus Apoda; species Apoda limacodes. The sequence goes on along the minus strand of OX291541.1, from coordinate 33,702,999 downwards.
TGAATTACATGCATTAACCCTATTAAGAGCATGCTTGAAATCCATACTAATATTAAAATGTGCGAGTTTGTTTGTTATTGTGTAACGTAGTAACGAAGACACGCAGGTATGTCACGCGCAGTGCAGAATTTCCTCTGGAAAATCTTTCATGTCGCCGTAATTCAAACAGCTCATTGAAAATGAGCCGGAATTTTATAAAGTGTTACCGTTTGCTTAATTTAAATCTATATTTTACTAGCTTATTCTCGCGACTTTACGTGTGTAGACTTTTATAAAAAAAGGCCAAGTGCGAGCCGGACTCGCACACGAAGGGTTTCTTACCATTTATCTATAAAAACGGCAAAAACAATAACGTTTGTTGTACGGGAGCATTCCTTAATTTTTTGTTTTATTTTAATTTAATTATTTATTTTTAAAGTGAATATTTAACTTAATATTCTATGAATATTTCAAGCGTCAACCTGTTGCCGTTATCAATAAAACTAAAACGAGCAAAAAAATCACGTTTGTAGCATGGGAGCCCCCTTAAATATTTATTTTATTCTGTTTTTTAGTATTTGTTGTTATAGCGGCAACTGAAATACATCTTCTGTGAAAATTTCACCTGTATAACTATCACAGTTCATGAGATACAGCCTGGTGACAGACGGACGGACGGACAGACAGCGGAGCCTTAGTATAATAATAGGGTCCAGTTTTTAACCCTTTGGGTACGGAACCCTAAAATGTTGTGTTTATGTTTTTGCTAGCAAAAAATATCGGAATTTTCATACAAACTATCATCCTATATTACCTTTAATGGTGATGCCAAATACCAACTTTTAGGTTGCAATATAAACTTCTAACATCCATCTTACCATTTTAGGTAATGAATTTTGAAAAAGCCTTTCTTAGCGTTCGCCAACATTTTAACATACATTTCTGTGCAAAGTTTCAAGTCTCTTGACCGAGTAGTTTGGGCTGTGCGTGAATATATCAGTCTGTTGGTCAATTTTATTTAATACATATAGATATATTTTAAGTTTTAAATTCTTTGATTAACAAAAAAAAAAAAAATACGAATTCATTTAAGTACAAAATAAGAAATTGTAACCCTTTATTCAATTCGGGCTCAATTTTAGCTAGATGTTTCAGATGTTTAAATTTTGGTACCAACAACTGTAAAGCTTTTCAAGAGGTAACACCGCACTGAGCGTGGCATACGTGTCAGTGGTTATGCTCTCAATTTCCAACAGTTTGCTCGTTATGTTTTGAGGTGAAAGTAAGAGGGGTTGTTTGTCAGTGCATGATTCGGTCTATTTCTATAAGAATTAAAGATATAACAGTACAATATACCTACTGGTAGGTATTTGAGTACTAACGGAAAGCAGTGACAAAAAATCTATATCCTAGATGTCTTTTCTAATAGGTAGTTTTAAAATTACTACACGTATTGCTACCCCATATTTAATTATGAGTTACGTTCCCAACGTATAAGTTTTTTATTTATGTACCATTAGGGGGCGAACAAGCTAACGTTCTGCCTGATGGTAAGTGGTCACCGTAGCTTATGGACACTTGCAACACCAGGGGTATCACGCGCGCGTTGCTGACCTATCAAAAATCTAATAACTTCTTTCTTGAAGAACCCCATACTTACCTAGAAAAAACCTTGGCAGTGAGCTCATTCCAGAAACCAAGCACTGTACGCGACTATTTCGGTTAAATTGTGCAGTCAATAATTTTCGAATCTCTATAACAAGAATCTTCTTTCTTTATGTATGTCTGAATGATTACACAGAAGGGGATAAACAGTGGTTGACTTCACGCACAGTATATCTTATCACCAACAAGTCTTGTTTGTAGTTTTTAAGCCCATTGTCGCAACATTGATTTTGATACAGTCTATTTATAATAATAAGGACTAAGGTGGTTTTGTATAATATACAAAAAAAAAATAAAAAAAAAAATATAATATACGAAAATACGTGTGGAATGGTATAGGACATACCAAATTTAAACTATGGTAATTTATGGTAACCCCTTTGCCAGGTTTAAGCAGTGATAATCGTATATTTGTGGAAATTTTAGATTCCACTTTTTCGCAGACAGATTCTCGATAGACATACATGTAATTTAAAATTTTAAGATCCTTGTATATAAATTTGACATATGCCAATATGGAGAACCAAAAATAAATTCTTCCTGGGGGTTAACGTTTGAGTAGGTAACAGTTTCAATCCTTATCCAATTTCAATTTAGTTCCGGGGCAACTTAATTTCTACCGGAACTTCTGAACTAACTTTGATTGGATCAAAATTAGGATTGCGGCCGAATAGTATTGAGAATTGGTTACAATCGTGTCAAAAAATAATTTAACGGTTTTAAAATTACGTATAATATTTAATAAACGCAATCGATTACTTTCGTCAGTCTGTTGTCGAACTTCATTGTCGATTTCGCCATCTCAATTGGTTTCAAGAGAGCCGTTTTAAGAGGGCGCTATACGCCAGAAAGCTAATTTCTGTAATTCTAACGTTGTGTATGTAAATGCTAATGTCATATACATCAATATGAGATATATATGTTATATACTTCTTAAGTAATTTATACCATAATGACGCCTTGAAACTTTTAATTTTTTGTATGGAATTTAACGTTATTACCGTTTTGTAGTCACATTTATTGACTTTCATTACAAACAAATGCAAAACACGCTTTAAAAATTTGCACAAGTGTTGGAACAATGGTCATTTCCAGAATTTTTTGTTGCATTAAATACAATAAATGAAAATCATTCAGTAAGTTAATGCACTAGACAAAAGCCAGTTTTATAACATATATTTTTTTCAGTCTAGCCTATACCGCAGCCTTAAGTAATTTCAACGTATTTCCTAGAAGATTCTAGTAACGAGATTGGCCACCAATTGCACGCCCCATAAGCGGAGCGGTGCGGTAGTGCTCTACTCTCGACATGTCAAAAAACCCAGTCTTTCGAAACTTAAATGACGTTCTTTTTTTAATATAACACTTACAGGATAATATGAGTGCACTAATATGAAGTTAAATAATCTGTCTAGCACATATGGTACATCTTATAAACAATTAATTTGTTTAATATAATAAATAATAACATTAAAACTAATCATTCTTGGACGTCCGTGAGTCTGTGTTTATGTGACCATGTATGTGGCAGAGAAATTGGTCGAAAAATTCATCTTACCGGAATACTTTTGTTTTTAATATATAAAGTATTACACTGTGCTGATTCCTAGTTAATATTAGCGTTCTAAGTACTGTCGTTTAATTATAATTTATAAAAAACTAATATACCACTGTATACTGTATATCTATATATATATTTTTTATTTTTTCCTCACCTTATTTGTTATTTTATTTTAAAAAACTTGAGTTTTTGTTTTAGAATTTTTTTTTAAATGTGAATGACCGCTATGAGGCGTGCACTTTTGGATTTTCCAAATTTTTTATATTCAGATTTAGCGCTTGAACAATGTTATAGAGTAACTTTTTTTAGGGTTCCGTACACAAAGGGTAAAAACGGAACCCCACTAAGACTCCGCTGTCCGTCCATCCGTCCGTCTGTCACCAGGCTGTATCTCATGAACCGTGATAGTAAGACAGTTAAAATTTTCACAAAAGATGTATTTTTGTTGCCGCTATAACAACAAATACTAAAAAACAGAATAAAATAAATATTTAAAGGGGCTCCCATAAAACAAATGTGATTTTTTTTCTCGTTTTTGCTCGATATTGACGCTTGAAATATTTACAGAATGTTAAGTTATATATGCACTTTATTTAAAAAATTTACTTTATTTAAACACTTTAATTAAAAATCAAAAATTTAATTAAAATAAAATAAGTTTTTAAGGGGGGCTCCCATACAACAAACGTGATTTTTTTGCCGTTTTTTTTATAGATAATGGTACGGAACCCTTCGGGCGCGAGTTCGACTCGCACTTGGCCGAAATTTTTCAGTGAATCTCGATTATCGTAGGATTTTACGATTGAAATTGGTTTCAAAAGTCAGCCCACTGATCTCAAAATCCTACAAAGGGTATTTGAAAAGTAATCTTCAGACAATTACCGCCACCTATGAGCATTAACTTTCACAAAGTCAATGATCAAATTTAAACTATAAACAAATAAATACTGTTATATCATAGGATTCCCAAAAAAAAACTAAGTTTCTAATTAAGTGTCATTTCTAAAAAAATATAAAAAGGTTTTTAAACCGAATTCAAAGAAGGATCTACATTGCGGTTTCGATCTGTATGCTAATGTGTTCGGCGATCCAACGGTTATGTTAATGAAGTTCGTAGCCGAAAACTTAAATGAGTTCAGGAATTGAGAAGTTACTGAATAGAATTTTAAAAAACATTCGCATCACATTATTTCCCTTTACGGTAGGACAATGGGCGGTAGGTAAGCGGAGCTACTTGTGGACGGCATCGGTTCGGTAGGTTTTAATTTGTTCGGGTTTCGGGGATGGGTCGGCCGCGGAATCGATCTCGAACATGTGGCCGTTCATCAGGCTGTACATTTCGCGGAACGTTTCATCCTCGATCCCTGAGGCCACGATTTCGAAATATGCCTCGGTGGCAATTTTATAATGAGACTCGTAGTGTCGCTTGAGTACACTGGCCGAGACTGAAAGCTCATTGTCCTTGAATTTGTTATAAATGTCCGCGAGGACATGGGATTTAGAGGTGAAAGTGGCAACGGGGGTCGGGACTTTAGCGGTAACGGACATATTCAAAATTAATTCGGTTTTAAATTAACAGACAAATTAATGAAATAAAGGCGGGTAGGAAGTACGATACAGGAGTACCTTTTGCACGTATTCCAATGTTCACACACGATGTTTCAGTCTCTGTCCTTTTTATCACTCACGATCCCAATCTCGGTGGGATCTCCAAAAATGTGCGACACGGGAGCGGGCGGCTTTTAGAGACAAACAACACTTACTTCGAAAATTGATATAAGGCGGGCGTCGTTTAGCATCGGCGGCCGCTCGGATCCATCTTCTTGGAACTTATGTTAGTTACGTTTTCTCTGCACATTTTAAACATTCTGCGGTTTTGAAATGAACTGATTGTGGCTTCCTTTCATATTCATATTCATTCATATTCATTCGCAGTCATCCATTCTTTGACACCGTATGAAAATATGGAATATAATGTGTATAGTAAATACATCGTCATCGGCATGGATTTCATTATTACACCTTAGAACGTAAATGGTCACGTAGAGTGCGGTTTCAAAGGAAACGCTTAGGTTGTGGTTTTCTTTAAGGAATACAATATGGGATTCTTTGAAAATAAGTTATTAGATTTTATAAAAGGTCGGCGGCGTACGAGTTATGCCTCAGGTGTGGCAAGTAGGCTGCGGTGACCGTTTACCATTGACCGTTGGCTTATTAAAAGAAAACATAACATTTGACCGTTCGCCATCTTAGATATAAGTTTGTGTCTTTGTTCGTATATATAGTTTTTTCATTTTCATGAAAGCTAGCTATTTCAATTCTTAAACGTATTTCTTTTTCTGGTGAGCTATATAAATATTTGAGAAGTTTGACTTATGCAGTGTTCAGCTATGGTAGAACCAGGGCGTGCGTGTACCATGGTAGTAACTAATTTCTGGGTGAAGGGTAAGGTATATAATGTACATGCGACATGCATTAAATGTTAATATTCAAACAACGGCGAGATAAATGTCAAACATACACAAGTTAAAATAAATAGAACACTTTTTTCCCATTTAAACTCTTTCGTTTATTGTGTTACATTGGTTTTCGTAACACACAACTTTTACCAAAATATAAGGTTTGCTCCAAAAAAGGTCGTAACATTTTTACTTATCTTTGTTTCCATATCAGGCTTGTGGATAATACATTTTCCATGTTATAAGAAAATTGAGTTATGGGCTCAGACACCAGCGTGGTTTGACAATGAGGTGTCCAGGGACCAAACTATTGAATTTATTTACATATATCATTTGAAAAGGCTCAGAAGAAAAGTTAAGGTCCTACGGGTAAATTGTGTCATTTTATTTCAGTCTGAAAAGGGTTTTTTAGTTCATATATAACTAAATACGAAATATGAAGTTATTGTGTTTTTATTTCGTGTAGAAATGTTTTTATATATGCCTACCAGTTTTGATATTTCGAATAAAATTCACAACATGTAAATATTAACTACATGAGATTTGATAACTTTTTAACAGTGCGAGCCATATGGTCTCGTTTTGGCAACATTTTACATGAAATTTTTTTTGTGGGATTTGACTTCTATTTGCAAGTTGCTTATTACAATTTTTTTTTGTGTGAGGTGCCATTTTTCATAGCCCGCTCACTATCTTTGTTTAATTCAAATATTAAACACTTGTTGTGTTTTTTTGTTGTTGATAAAGGATAACATTATAAAAAACTATAATCGTGTGAGTCGATTGGTTTACTATGTCATCAGATTTTTAAGTCCGACCTCTAACAGCTACAGCCTATTACGATCTTTATCTTACAACCACCGGGGCCTAGACCATTGTGATTTTCCATCATCATAGAAGTTTTATTTTGTAAATATTTGTCACCACATTTTAATTTTTAAAAGCCCCATATACACTTTTATCCCCTAATTGAAAGGGTTGTGAAATATATTGTTTTAACAACATGAAACACGTATTTTTTAATTTGTAATAAAAAGTCTGTGTACTTGTATAACTTTTACACCTGGAGGGTGGTATACTTAGAATCCTGAAATATGTATTTTATTGTTTATAATAAGGAGTTTATATATCAATTTTCAGACCTATAGCATCAAAATTTGCCGAAGTCTCATACAAACTTCCATCCCCTAGCTTAAGGGGTTGGGGAATAAAAGTTCAAAGTTTCTTTGTTGATTGTGAACTATTACTAGCTTACATACCAAATTTCAGCTTTCTAGGATCTTCAGAAGGACCCTTACAATTTTGATGATCATCAGTGACAAAGTATAAGAGCTGTTTTGTACTATTTCGAATTATATTCAGACCCTGTTAGAGCATGCTGATAGGGAACGTGTTCACTTCCCTCACACTGCTTCTGTTTTGTCTACGCCCACGATATCTGCTCGGGGGCCTCTACGATTGAAGAGGCATTGATTCTCCGCGACGAGCTCATTGGAATCCTCAATGCCGTTGGATATGAGCTTCGGAAATGGATATCCAAATCTCCTGATTTCCTCGATAGTCTCGCCGAGGAGTTTCAGCAGGATCTTTTGATCTTCCACAACGTCGACAACCCAGATTCAGTTGCAATTCTTGGAGTATAAAATCAACCGATTGCGGATTGTTGCTATTTCCAGGTGGAAGCTCTTTCAGCTCCAAAGACCTGGACTAAACGCACTGTGTTGTCTACCATAGCACGGATTTTTGACCTTTGCGGCTGGCCTGAAATGGGGGATTGTATTGTACCGTTGCTATCGGGGCCACGCCTTACGCACGAAACGAACGCAACCTGTGTTTTGTTTTCTATCAACACTACTTTGTGGTTGTCATTAGTCAGTAAAAAAAAAATAACCTATTTTTTTTCTCAGATTTTTTTTTTTGATTTTGTACATTTAATTAAAAATAAAGTAATACGCTTATCAGTAAATGCGTTTGCTTTTATTATTTAACAAGGTATTAAGAGTAAAAGTGCCTTGTGCCAGTTACATTCCAGGAAGGATCACACCTAATTACTTAAGGTCATACAATTTTGTTTATATTTTATAATTTAAGTTAGATCTTGTCCCTACCTTTTATGTTGTCTATTAGTTTAAGCTATAATTTAGGAATCCCTTAGGTCCCCTTAGAAGACATAGGACAGACAGACGAGGTCCATTTAGGTATAGAACAATACCTATGGAGGTAAGTCGCCTCATTTTTTCATTAGGGTTAGATTGTACCTGTCTTCATTGACAAAATAATTGATTGACACAAAATTGACAAAAAGATTGACATCACGGAGTAAAATTATAAATGCACATAGATATATAATAAATATAATATTGAGTGCTATTCTAATAAATATGACATTTAAACTGTATAACATAAAATTTCATTTTTATTGTTGAAATTGATATGGGTTTAGGTTTTATTATTTACTTATTATGTGTTTGCAAGCTGTTAGTTTCAGTAAAACATGAATTCTAACAAATAATATGTATAAGACATTACTGTACCATGTTTTATGCAAATAAACAAATATAAAAAAAAATATATATAAATATAAAGAGCTATGCAATTGAAACTTTGTATGTTTAATAGGGATTGTCATTGACATCATATCTCGAGAATTTTGTTTATCTGGTATAATCTAAATTCAAGTTATGAGGGTTCATAAAAACGACGAAGCGCTTCGAGAAAAGGTAGGTAGTGCCTTTGCGCTTCGCTTGACTCGTCTTGGCGGGAGCACAACCGTGCCCCCAGATAGTTTAAAATTTATACGTCATTCTTGTTTTTCATACAAATGGTCTCAAATAGCAAATGGTAAATTTGTTTGTATGAATCACTTATTTTGCAAATTACGAATCTTCTACGAGTACCAATGTTGGTGACGTCATTGTACGCTTTACTATAGAGTGTTTTTCGCTCGGTTAAAAAAGGGAGTAAGCGTACATAAAATATAGAAGCAACTAGCCTATTATTACTTACAATTTAGATTATTTATTATTAATCAAGATTATTAAAGAATAGAGTTATATAAACCGTTATAGGCACACGTGGATGAGAACTTAGTAAAAATGCAATCAAAATTATTGAAATTAGATGGCATTTGCTTTTTGAGTCTTGTATGGTGTGAAAAACAATATGCACAAATGCCATTCCTCTCACATGAAATATCATTCAGTTTTCATCCATTGCTCGAAAAATTCATTTTTTTTCCGGCTTCTAACTCTGACGGATCGATAACCGACCGGCCGGGGTGGATAGCAACATGTTTCCAGTGTCTGTATGTGATAAAGAACAAGCATGCCAATTTTCAAGCGGCTGCCTGACAACTTTTTTTTCTTAGGAGGGATGGCATTCAAATTTCATTATATAAACAGCGTACACTCTTTCACTAGCGACACTATTTTTTATACGCTCCCCACTATTTCCGCCCGATTATTCTCAGTTGAATTGTGATTTTGTCGTAAGTTCATTGTAAAAGATAGGACGACGGTTGTCGGGCATGAAAAAAGCAGACGATAAACGGTCGTGCGTGAGTTTTTTGTGATTGTTTAGATATTATTATTAGATGTAGTAAAAAGTAAAAAGTAAAAAGGAAGTAAAAATATTCTTTGTAAATTTGTTACAAGAAAACATTTTTTTAGGTGTTGCTGTTCATACATTGAACCGAGTAGAAAATTTTATTTCGCGCTATAATCTGTCGTATCGTATTAAGGAGTTTCACGCTGATAACGGAAGTTAGGGCGGGCGGAGCCGCTGGAAAAGTCTAGTAACAAATATGTTTTTCAGATATCTGCAATACCAAATTATCATTCTAAGGAACCCCAACTTAATGCGTGTGTGACACGCACTTGACCGGTTTTTAACCTCCTAGTATGGATAGGTTTTTTGCGGCTGCGTGGATCTATTAGTGTGGTAGTGACTGCCTGCCAATTCGAGAGGCGCGGTTTCAATCCTCGTACAGGATAAATATGTATGTTTTATATGCATATTATATAAATATATATTTACAGAAAAAATGTATAAGTTTTTGTATTCATTGTCTGATATCCATAGTACAAGCTTTGAATTGAATATAATATTCCAGGAATCCTATACGTTTTCATTGTTAACCGTAGGTAGAGACAGTCAATTAAGGTAGATTTTGGCTTTATGTCTTATTTAATTTCACAAGTTTAGTGCTTTTGATAGCATTTGTGGAGAGAAATAGCATCATAAAATGTAAGCAAGCCACCGCAACGTGTGGAGGTAATTGTTTTCAGCATGTTAGGAATTTATTGCTTAGCCACAGTAACTTTGTTGGATCAAGCTTTTCCTATGTATAAATACTCCCTGTTTGTCGTTAGGCCACTGAACACTTAAAAAAATGAGAATGTTAGATTTTTAGTTATGATATAAAATTTAAATGCAAACACTGAAACTCAACACAGACTTAACTCTTTGTTTGAAAATAATGTCGAACTTGTGGAGAGATAGATTTATCACAATAAATGATGCCAATTTATAAAATAAATAAATACTCGTATAGGTAAAATTATTAACTCAAAACGGTAACAAAAGGTGCGTTCTGGTCACTGCTTCAATGCGTTTAATATCTTAATCCTACCAAGTTAAAAAGACATAAATTCTGTATAACACAGTACAAATCTTGGTTCATTATCTTTGGTAGGATTATAGACATCAAGCGCATTATGTACATTATGTTGGTCAACAGAACGCAACTTAAGTAACGGTCTTATGAGTATTATTGACAACGAAAATATATTAACAAAATAAATTCTATAAGCGGTGTAACACATATATATGTACCTACACACAAAACATTTAGTGTAAAAAGTTAAAAGATCTTATAAAGGGTTCCATTAAGCGCATTAATTATTTTAAATCTTTAGATGTTTACTTGGCATTTTGTAACTCAAAAATAATGGTAAATCATACCATTTATGTATGTAAGTTTAGATTGTAAACTAAATGCTGGTATAGTTGTATGTGAGTTAAGGTTGTAAACTGAAGACCGGTGTGATTGTATGTGAGTTTTATTGTCTTGAGAAAAGAATTACGACTTTTTTTTTATATTTTGAAGAATTAATTTATTTTGAACCTTTAATTAATGCAAAGTGCCGGACGACTAAGTTGAAGAATTCAAATTGTCCTAAATTAGTATTCGGCTACTTTATAAGCAAGCGTTGTTATTTTACCTCAGGAGCCTTTGCGACAGGCTCTTTGTTGGATAATTGAGATACGAAGATAAAATAAACGAGTCTGACTGTAATTCGTAAAGTGGTCGAAATTTAATGACTCACAAACGTTGTCCAAAAACTAGGTAAATAAATACCTTAATTTTTTTTAAAATAACAAATAAATAAATATTTTTGGACATTACACTCAGCGCCGTCTGACCCCAAAGTAACCAAAGCATTATGGATACCAGACAACGGATACAAATACATATATATGTACACATACACTACATATTAATTATTACGTTATAAGGTCCCTGCATTTAGGTATAAAAATAATACAGTTGATATAACTTTTCTGTTTTTCTATTGCTTGTCTTTACTTGCGGCTTTGCCAGCACCTTTTTTAGATCCCTAAAAAATGTTGCTTCTTCTTTCTTACAGTGCGTTGGTAAAATCAAAAATCGGCCAAGTGCGAGTCTGACTCGCGCACGAAAGGTTCCGTACCATTATCTTTAAATCGTCTTAACAAAAATCTTTCGTCTGCGTTTGTGTTTTGTCGTCATTTCTTGTATAAGATGTTATAGTCGTACTCAGCTAGTTTTAGTCGCCAACAAGTCAGTTTTTGCGTCTTTAAGTGACATAAGCCAGGTTAACGGTCGGTGGTCTGTGTAGATGATGAACTTTCTTCCGTAACGATATGGCCTAAATAAAGTATTTGACAGCCCAAACTATGGCTAAAAGTTCTTTCTCGAAAATCGAGTACCGGGTTTCTGTGTCCTGTAATGTCCTAGATGCAAATGCGACGGGTTTGTCAGATCCTACTTGGCCTTGGGAAAGTACTGCTCCCAGTGCTATATCAGATGCATCTGTAGTCAGTATGAAGGTTTTACTAAAGTCTGGGTATTGTAATATTGGGGAGTTTGTCAAAATTTCTTTGCATTTTAGAAAGCGTTTAAGAACTCAGGAGAGTGGATAACTTTGTTGTTCTTTTTAAGGCATAAAGTCATAGGTTTCGTCAGTCTAGCGAATCTTTAATGAATTTTCGATAGTAACTCACTAAGCCTAGAAAAGCTATTATCTTTCTTTGGTTTTCAGGAAGGGGAAAGTTTAGGACAGCTCTTATCTTGTCTTTGTTTGGGCTAATGCCTTGATCAGTCAGTTCATGTTATTAAAGTCATTATGCACTAGACTATGCCAGCGGCTCCGCCCGCCCTAAATTCGGTTATCGGCGTGGGACTCCTTTATTTAATCACAGTATTAATACTGTGATTTACTTCATAATTAGCCCGCCCTAAATTCAGTTATCGGCGACTGTGATTTAATTCTTAATTACACTAATGAAGTTTGCTATATCACGCTGTAGCTAGAGCTATAGTTTTAAGCTCGGTCATAGTTATTCCCGCGGGAATTTCGGAATAAAAAGTAGCTATTCCTTTTTGCTATTCCAGGACCTAACCTATATGTATGCCAAGTTTTATTCCAGCGAATTATTATCCAGGTATAATAATATATATAAAGGGACCCCGACCTACCGGCGAAACGCGAAGGTTCTAATCACTCAAAATGTCTATTGTTGATCTGAATAAAGTGTTAGATTTTTGAGTTAGCAATGTGTTCTTTACTGACTGAATAGTAGGAAAATACCTACTAAGACGGGTTACCTACTCATGTAAATTGGCGTTCTGTCGTAATAATTATTTGACTGTGACAAATTATTAAAAAAAAAACTCTATTTAATCTTTACGTTATTCGCAATTTGTTCCATATTTATTTATATTATCTTAATATCTCAAGTTTGTAGGAGAAAGGTTGCACATGATGCCCGTATAAGTTCTTGTACCTACGCAAAGAACGGAATTATTCACTGTTATCTGTAAGATGTCTAAATACTGAAAATTCCACGTTTACTAAGAGATTTTGGTTTGTAAGAAGAACTACCATGAAGACTAAATAGTACCTTGTGTGAAATATCTTATTATAGGGCCGTACGGTTGTTTACAACCTTTAAAGCAAACAAAGGGAATTATCTTCAGGGTACAGAAATATTAGGTTAAATTCAATCGATCAATTATCGACCGATTGGTGTAGTGGTTAAAACTTTTGATAAGCATACGAAGGGCCGCGGTTCGATCCCGACACTAAAGGCATTTGCTTTTTGTTTATTGTCGCGAACTGTAAAGGAAATCTTAAAATGTGCAGGCTAAAAAAAACGTAAAAGTTGGTTATCAAAATAGAGGGTCTCTACAAGGCGAGTACAAGACATTTAACACTAATATTAAAATAATTGTTTTCGATTTTAAATTGGTAGTAGGTAACTATATAGTGAGTCTGTGAGTTACTTAATTAATAATGCATACTTAGTACAAAGGTGTTCGAACACCTAATTAGATAGTTATTCAAATTACATTGGCACCTGAACTATCATGGCGCAGTAATTGTGTCAACATTACCGTACATAGCTTTTTTATTTTATTTTTTATACTGAAAAGGGTTTGATTAAGTTTATATTTTTGTTTGGGCAGCCACTGTTATTCCTATAATTTATAGTGGATCAATAAAGATACACCAGCGTTAAAGAATAATTGCTGGAGCTATTTAAAGTTGAACTCTCATAACATTGTCCATGTTAACAACTTAAAAACAAAAAATTTGAAATATTATGTCAAGTGGTTAAAAAGCACACGAGGACGGAAAAAAAATCCCTTTATTATATACATATATGCGATGTAACATAAGTGCGAAATAATAACACATGGGTCATAAATCTCGAAGTTTTATTTCATATAATATATGTATATATAGCAAAATATCTTAGCTCCTATACAGTTTAGGAACAAAGTTCCTCATTAACTTTGGTTTGTTTTTAAGTTATCTTTCGTTTTATAATATAATCGTGAGTGGCTGCAAAACTTAAAAAAGCATTTTAATCAAGCCCATTTCTGCTATTAATTTTTATCCCTGTAATTTCTAGCCTTTGTCCCTTATTATTTTATTTTATTTAAAACATGACTGGAAAAAATGCAGGCATATATGTATGATGGATACTGACCTTATGGGTCGGCCGTCTCAACGCCGGAGTGACAGTCCGTGTGTCCTATCGTCAGTAGGGGCCTAGCTTGCACAGAGAGAATTTACTGTTAGGGTTATCAACACAAAAAGGGAGTAGGTATATATTATTAATAAACTGTTATCTGTTGTCACCGATGTCGCCGTTGCGGCGTCGCCGTCTGCCGCCGTTGCGTCCGTGATGAACCGGTCTCTACCGATGCGGTGTTAAAGCTGGGAAGATGCTGTCCGAGAAGTGTGCCACTGTGCACAGACCACTAAACATCATTAATACTATTGTCCCCGTGGACGAAACCGTCACTGCAGTCCGTAGATATACACTTAGCGATATTCTAAATCGAGCAAACCACCACTAAGAACGTTATACGTGGGTGTCTCCATAGTCGCCTGAGACTTTTCCAGAACTAAATGCTCACCGGGCGCTAGCCGGCGCGCGGTCAGTCGTAGGAAGAGAATGATAAGATGACGTCACCGCTTATCTTTATCAAACAATGTATTCAATAATAAATAAATAATTTTCGTGTTAATTCACAATTATATGGTAATTTAGTTTTAGGTTTCTGGTCTTCTGGAGTGCGTTTAACAGCGGTGTCGGCGCCGATACAGCAGGTGACGCGACAAACAAATTATTTTATCTTGTCCCTACATTTTGAAATACCTGAATGTTTTAAATTCCTCTAACAAACTAGGCCCCTACTGTTGTTCAGTTATCCAACTGGAATTTCGGTATCTGGTTTGTAAGTTTCAGTTTCAGTAGCTGTCTCCTCCCTTAATTCCCATCGCCCGAGTATTTTTGTATTTGTATGTATTGGAAAATATGTAAGGTTATCACCCTCAAGTCAGCTCACTTCCAGTTATTGTGTAACTGACTTTGGGATTGCCCCTTGCTGATAGCTTCCATGTTCCGGGACCCATAGATCTGCTCTTAGATGCTGATGTCCTGGGCATGTTGCCCTTGGGAGCAGGGAAATTGCTTCAGCCAGGTGGACTGGTCGCAATTCCGACTGACCTGGGACACATTATAATGGGCCCAGCATAACCACTAGTGCCCGTAAGTTCGTTGGATTCTACCACTTGTGTGGTTCTCTCTCTTGCTGAGGCGATTCAATTTTTTGGCAAGTAGAAAAGCCCCTAAGTGCATCTCGTCAGAACCCTGAAGTCCAGGACTGTGAAGCGTTCTTTGTGAATAACACAGCCCGGCTGAAATCCGGTCATTTTCTGGTGAGATTAAAATTTCGTCCCGGCCTGCCTCCTTTGGGTTACTCCAGAAAGCTAGATAAAACCAGACTGCCCTCCATGGAGAGGCGTATTACCCGAAGTTTGGATTTTCAGCGGCAGTATGTTGCATTCATACGTGAATTTTTTGAGCAGGGACACATGTCCGTGTCTAGGTTTGATTGGCGGAAAAATGAACATTATTTAATCCCTCACCATGCATTTTTTAAGGGTGATAAAATACCTGTTGTATTTGATGGTTTTGCAGCCTCTTCTACGGGCATGTCAATAAATCAGTGCTTGTTTACGGGTCCCAAGCTTCATTATGCTATTGCTAAAGTCAATACTAATCTCAATCGATATCAGATCGTAATGATTACCGATAATCACTGGGATGATTATAGGTATCTGATCATCCTTTGGTGAGAACACCCCTCGCATCCAGTGACGGTCTTTAAGCTAAATACCAACACATACAGGTTTTGGTCAAGTCCTTTCGTCACCATTCGTGCCCTCTTAGAGCTCTCTGAGCGTGAGCGGCTTAGTTTACCGAGCGCTTCGACCATTCTGTCGACAGACTTCTATGTGGATGATATCGGTACGGGAGCTGCCAGCCAAAAAGAGGCCTTATTGCTCTGTAATAAAAATTTAGGAACTATGAAAGCTGGTGGTTATGAGTTGAGAAAGTGGGTATCTAACTCACCGGCTGTTCTCCGAGCCCTTCTGGATGAGCATCACCGAAATCCGCATACCTTTACGAACGTGGATAATCCGGATACTGTAGCCGTTTAAGGTGTTCAGTATTTACCGGTTCCGGATGTGTTTACGTTCCGCGTGGAGAACTTATTGTACACCCATACTTAGACCAAGCGTACAGATTTATCTACAGTTGTCAGGATCTTTGACCCCAACGGTTGGGTCAGTCTTGTTGTTTTTTCCAAAAGTTATGGTTAGACAAAGTGACATGGGACATGCCACAGATCGGTGACTTATTATTTAGTTGGCTACATAATGTAGGAGACAGACTTCCGGACATAGAACAAGTGCAATTGATTAGACGTATTTCAACGCCTGGAAAATACCAGCTCACCTTAGAGGCCGGATATGTCGCCGCAGTAAACCTTCGTTTAGGACTTTGAAGGGAGTTTTGATGGTGAATTTGGTGATGGCCAAGAGCAAGGTTGCTCCCATCCGCTCATGACTCACTATCCCAAAATTGGAACTTTCGGGAGCTGCCCTGTTGGCTCGTCTGCTTTCGCATGTATTTTCGACGTTGGGTCAAATTGTGGCCATTGAGCAGGTGTATGGCTGGGCTGATAGTCAAATTTTCTTGGCCTAGTTGCAAGCTTCAGTCTATGCCTTGGAGGTCTATGTGGCCAACCGGGTCTTCCAGATCCATGCCCCTCCCGTGCCTATTACCTGCAGGCACGTGCCTGGTCTTTTAAATTCTTCAGATTGTGCTTCATGCGGATGCTCAGCCTCTACTTTGTTGGATCATCCTCTGGCTGGCAGTTTGAGCCAGGAATTGGCCACCAAGGACATTGGATGTGGTGGGTCTCCTGCCTGGTTTGCGCACCCTGAGTATCGAGGTGCAGGCTTTGCGGGATGCACAATCCTATAGAGACTCCTTGCTGCCTAAATTCAGCTCCCTTGGCGTAACAGGTTGGATCAATCGTTTCATCCACAGTTTTCAAAACAAATCAGCTAAATTATCTGATCTGATTCTGTCCACTGAAGAGCGTTGCCAGGCATTAATATTTTGGGTTCATACTGTTTAGTCTAAACATTTTGAGTCTGTGTTCTCCACCTTACGCAACGGTAGGCGCAAATTGAAGGGAGCCGTTGCTCGACTGAACCCTTTTATCACGGCTTGATATGTGTGGGTGGCCGACTTCGTAATGCGAAACTCTTCTCCCATTATTATTTCCGAGTCATAATCCATTAACGGAGCTTATCATTCGGGATAGGCACCTGAAAACTCACATGCTGGATTAGGTGCTATGATGGCTTTACTACAACGAGAATTCTAGATTCTATCAGCTCGGAGGGTCATTCGTGGAATGATATTTAAGTGTATTCCCTGCTATGGACTGAAGGCTAATGTGGTTCTGCCTCAAATGAGAGATCTGCCCGCTGATTGCGTCCAGGCCTTTAGACCCTTCTCGGCTCTTAGTATAAGCCTCTACGCTCCGTAAGGCGAAAACTGTGAAGGCCTACCTCTGTGTTTTCTTCTGTTTGTCGACCAAGGCCATGCATTTGGAAGTCGTTTCTCCCTTGTCAAAGGAAGCGCTTATGGCCTGTTTATTTCGGTTTGTCAGTCGTCGAGGGTTGCTGAATTTAATTTGCTTCGACTGCGGAACTAACTATAAGGGCACTAGTCGTCAGATGACGGAAATTTGTGAGTTCCTCAAGACAAATGACATCAAAATTAGATATGATATGCCTAGGCAAGGAACCAAATGGAAATTTGACCATCCTGCCTCCCCTTGATGGGGTGTTATCGTTGAGGCAGTGGTCAAAGTGGCAAAAACACACTTGCATAGGGTTATTGTGTGACGGTACTGACCTTTAAGGAGTTGATACCGTGTTTTGCAATTGAGGCGGTATTCAATTCACGGCCTCTGCCCGATCTCATCGGACCAAAATGACCAGGAGGCTCTTACTCCGGGCCATTTTCTGATTGGAGTATCCATGCAGCGAAACCGCCGTGAGCAGATTGAAGCGCTTTAAGCTACTGCAGCAGATGTCGCAATCATTTTGGAAACGATTCTCAATGGAGTATCTTCACCTTCTGCAACAACGCGTCCGATGATCTGATAAGACGGACCCTCCTAAGGTCGTAACATGGCCGCCCCTCCATTGAAGAATGGGTCGTATATTGCAATTGTTTCCAGGGCAGGACGAAGTCCCTCAAGTTGCTAAGGTGTTCACCAAGACTCCGTTCTGAGGTGAGCTGTGGCAACTTTTTTCCGTCTCTCTATTGTTTAGGATTCTCGCGTTTGAGGAGTCTCAGCCCGATTTGATCTGGCTGTGCCACGGAATCTTTCGGTATAGATTAGCTGTGACGTCATCGCCATCATCTGGGTTCGACCCACTGAGGCCAACCCGTGCCCGGATCGTAATTTTTTAGTTTTTAGTCGCGGCCGACGTAGATATATAGACCTCGTATATAGACGTCTTTTTTTGTGAAGTAACTTTCGGTCTGAGGCTCAAATTGATCGTTATATGAAACATTTTAGAGCATAAATACATTTGAATTGAAATGCGTTTAAAAGCTTGGAGCGGCGGACAATGGTGTCGGCGCCTATACAGCAGGTGACTCGACGAACAAATTATTTTATATTGTCCCTTCATTTTGAAATACCTGAATGTTTAAATTCCTCCTACAAACTAGGCCCCTACTGACGTTAGGACTTACCAACAGTCACATCCAGGCTACAGATTAGTAAGTCATGCAATTATTTTTATAGGCAGTTACTGTGCCGACGTGCTTAGGTGAAGCCAGGGCGTAAAGTAAACTTAATTTAACCTTAAAAATAAAAATACAATTAGCAGACCTCACTTTCTAGTGTGCTCTGTTCTCCTCGTGTATATAACTGTATCTCACAAACACAACGCAACAGTTTACTGTATATATAAGTCGCAGAACAGTTGCACAGCAAATATTTATTAGTACTTATCGCCTGCGTTAAAGTTACAACATTTATTTGTCATGTCTACTAAAATTGGTAAGATATATGTGACATTTTATTATTACATTCATGTATATATTTAATACTAGATTTCACCCGTGGATCCACCCGCGCCCAATGCGTTTATCGGGGTAGAAATCCCACATACATACTCATTAATTTCATTGCGGTCATCAGCGGCTGCAACTTAGTAAAAACTTTCGTATCTCCTGCGCTACTCAATGTAAAATAGAAAATAGTATCTGTGTGTATTGTATACTGTAAGTGTATACTGAAATCACTTTGAAAAACAACAAGACCTACAAAAGATAAATATTTTACGAAATATACAGCAAGTAAGGCTTAGAGCTCGAAACCCCATAAAGAATATATAAAAATCAGTAGTTTTGGAGAATAGCGTACACGTTTTTAGCATAGACGGAAGTTTTTACTATTTTGTTACTCTTCCTACATCACCCGTATTCAGTTCTTTGTAAATATTTTTAATATACAGACGCGACTAGCGTGCCAGGCGTCCGGATAAAGCCGCACATAGTAGGCTTTTTGGTTGCGGGTGCAGCCAAATTAGACGGTGTCCGGCCCGTCCAGCTTTTGTTACGCTTTTAAAATTTGATAATTTTTTTTATATTTGTCATGTATTGGTTTCCGCTGTGCCCGCCTCATGTTGTTTCACTAGTTCAAAAAGCGAGCGGACTTGCACTGTCCTCCCCACGCCTTTACCTTTTTCATTGCAAGTTGTAATAGTAGTAAGTAAGTAATGAGTGATAAAAAATCGGCCAAGTGTGAGTCGGACTCGCGCACGGACGGTTTCGTACCATTATCTATAAAAACGGCGAAAATATCACGTTCGTTGTATGGGAGCCCCAAGTTTTTGTTTTATTTAATTTAATTATTTATTTTTAAAGTGACTATGTAACTAAATATTCTGTGAATATTTTAAGTGTCTACCTGTTGCCATTATCAATATCGAGCAAAATCGAGCAAAAAACATCACGTTTGTTGTATAGGAGCCCCTTCAAATATTTATTTTATCCTGTTTTTGAGTATTTTTTGTTATAGCAGCAATAGAAATACATCTTCTATAAAAAATTCAACTATCTAACTATCACGGTTCATGAGATACAGCCTGTTGACAGACGGACAGCGATGTCTTAGTTATAAGGTTCCGCTAATTGCCGTTTGGGCACGGCACCCTAATAAAAAAGGAAGACTGATTCATTAAATTTGTTATTTCAATAAAATTTAAGGAAATTTATGGTAAATAAACACTTGGCTTTAGTTTTGTTTTCTATTGCAAATTGTAATAGTAGTAGGTAAGTAAGTAATGAATTTTATGGTAAATGATAAAAGAACTTGCTTTACTGTAAGATTTTTGAAAAAAAAAAATTTTTATCTTTTTGTAAAGGGTTGTTTTTTTTTGTTAAGTTTTTATTTTTTACTTTTGAGCGATGCATTGGTTTTTTTTCTCATACACTATAAACATCCATACTCTTTACAAAATTATATACGATCATTAACATAAAAGGCGTGTCACCAGTTTCAAATTTAAACTATAGTTTTTGTTACCGAAAATTTAAGTTTTAAATTTACAACATAAATATGGGACACATATAATAGATATAAAGTTATAGAGCAAAAATGAAAACTTTTATAAAAAATTTCTTACTTTTTGCTTATAACTTCTTTAATTTTTAATTTAGGGCAAAAAGTTATACAAACATATTTGTAGGAAAAACAATTTGCTACTAATTATGTCTTTACGAATTTTTTGTAAAACACATAGTTTCGGAGATATCGCGAAAAAAGTGTTTTCATCCCTTTTTCCAAGATGGCGGCCGGATGACAAGGATGGCGACCCCTCAAACTTGAGGTTAAGCTTCTATTGACCCCACACATGTCCCAAAAATAAAATTGCGTCCTCTAACAAATGCAATATTCGGTCCTTAAATTGTAACATTTCAATGGACTAGAGGTTTTGTCACACATTTTGATCATTGAGCAACTACATATGTACTTAGCATAGCTATAGAAAAATTAACAGCGCATTTCCTAGACAGATGTCAAAATGAGATGTGACAATAACGAAGCGAACGTGTGGTGTCTTGTCTATGATGATAGATGATAGATACCACAGGTTAACTTTTTCCTAGCCAGCTATAAAATAAATATGGCTGATGTGAGTGATAGAGACAAAGCGTCTTGATAGTATGCAAGTACTTGGCAATGTACAGCATTATCTCCGTCGAAACAGTGGCCAAATTTGTGAGCCTACTTCGCAGTCCATAAGACAGGTTCCAGAACTCGAAGTCGAAGATGGTAATAATGTACTAGAGGAGACACCGCACTTGCCAAAAGAAGCGGTGGATATGACATGCGACGTAATAACTAGTATTTTCTCTATGACGTAATGTTTGTTTGTAGTGTATATGTTGTAGGATAATCGAAAAAAAACGGATCATTGCAAAAATCCTAGGACCTTCGGAAACGACCGGATGATTGGAAAATAAAAATGAATTTTGTAATCCTCCGAGCTATAGTTAGGGTTATTGCAAAATACCGAGTTTGCTTCAGGATGCATCGAAATTTGAGTGCTGATTGGGTGGAAGAAGTTACGATTTACAACATCTTCTTTTTGATTAGTCAGTACCTAGACGATTCTTCGTAATGAACTATAGAGTTATAAAAGTAAGGAAGTGGCAACATTTGTGTATTCAGAAGAAGTAACTTTAAAATATAATCATAAAATTGGAAAATCATTGCCCAGTAAAATTCATTTTTCGGAAACGGCATATTTTTTGAGTTCTACCGTATTTCAGAGGCACACGTTAAACTGTCAGTCCAGGATGTTTTCATATAAGAGCGCTAAGTTAGAGACCTTATGGGCGAATAAAAAAACTTGGAAGTCGAGCGACCGTTAGCTCGTTAGCTTCAACGTTTGCCAATTCGCACTGGACCAGTGCAGTAGACTAGACCTAAGCCTCCTTAATAAAAAACCTGTACTACTGTAGTAGACATAAACAACGTCGGAGGCATCATGTACTTTTACATTGACATACGGTTTTCGTAAAATAAAGTTGAATAACTATACTAGATTAACTAAAGAAACAAACAAAACACTAGAGAACCATTTGACTATAAAAGAAGTCGATTACAAATCAGGTATGTAGTCATTAGGCAATAGACACTTCTGTTAGTTTATAATTCATACCCTCGCAGCCTAGTTGGTTGTGTGGCCTGCTGCGGTGCTGAGGTTTGGGTTCGGGTTTGATTCCCGCCCTGGAAAAACATTGATGTGATAAATTTTTGTGTTTGTCTTGAGTCTCACCCAGAATTTACGTATAATATGTATGTATTTACAAAAAAAAAAGAAATAATACATGTATTTGTATCCGTTGTCAGGTATCCATAACACAAGCTTTGCTTACTTTGAGGCTAGATGGCGCTGTGTGTAATGTCCAAAAATATTTATTTTTCTCTCTCTCTTTATCTCAAGAATGCGTAAAGGTATTAAGTTGAAATTAATATCAAATAGTAGTTCATGGGCACTTAATGTTGTAAAAAAATCTAGAAGCTTGATTTGTGTGATGTCAATGTGAAAAAAAAATATGCCCAAAATACGGTCATTTTTATCGCATATTGTGAGACAAATAAATCAAAACCTATAGGGTACTTCCCGTTGACTTGATCTCATGGTGGAAGAACTATAGTTACATATAATAAGTTTGTACAGTACCCTCGGTTCGCAAGCCAGACTCGCTCTTGGCCGGTTTTTTGATTATTCTACGACATATATAATTCTATATAATTATCTCAATGATTTGGGTGCACATTTTTGAAGAATTACTTACACTGAATTTTTTGTTCTAAGTTTGTACTTTTTAAAAAAAAAATATTTAATCGTGTTAGAAAATTAGAAGGTAACAATTAATTGGTACTTTTATGTGTAAATTAAGTTGCTTAAGAAGCAGTGATAATATTATTTGTAATATTTAAATCTTTAAACTTTATATGTGATGATTCTCGATAATATTATCGTTATTTGATACTGTGTTATGTTACTTTGTCATTCTAAGACTCGATAATCATTTATGCTAGTCCATAATGGCTATTGTACTATTCACTCTTACTAACATTGTAACATAATTGTATGTGTATCTCTTTTCTATTTTCAGTGATCCTTTTGACGCTGGTTATGGCTACGATTTCCAGTATCTATGCGTTTAGCCCTAGAACTTGCGGATGTCAAGACACTGATAATAAAAAAGATATGGAATTTAAACCCATATGTTTGAGTGATTTCGTTGTTTTAAGGAACATGTGTATTTACAATTGTTATGTGAACTACTATGATGATGAACCAGACCGAGTTGGAAAAATTGTTGACTGCAAAAAAAACAATTAAATTTTTTTTTTTAAGTATTTTATTTATGTATAATATTTTAAGCTGTATTTTCATTAACCTACGATTGTAGTAAATATGCAGTTATAATAAAATCATTAAAATGTTCTCATTAAAACATCTCCCCCGGTCAGGCGACATTTAGTGGCTTACGTCCGTAACTAACTATACCTTGCAAAACATAGATTGAGTTCTGCGACAGTTGTCAATGTAACAGGCTTAGTTCTATGACGATATTGATAATTGATCGTTAATACCGATTATAGTTGCTATTATTATATATTTTTATATGAAAAAAATAATAACCTCTTCTTCCTCTCCTGTATTCACTTTTTGCTCTCAAATAACTTATTCAGAAACCTTTCCGGTGCCCAAAAACTCACCAAAGAATTAATACAATGGGACGAATACAAACAAACAAGGCAACATGCATGTTAATATACCTATACATATAGATAATAAAGCGTAAATCAAATATTTAAATTTATAAAGTAAGTATTTTTTTGATTGATTATATCTGTAAAATCGATAACTAATACTTTATAGTTAAGACTATCCGCGGAACGACTTTTTTTTTGAACGCGTAGCAATAAAGTATGGCATTATCACGCATACATTAACCTGTCTGAAAATATTAAACCTGATAAACGTAATTCCAGTGACAGCTGTTGCAAAGCTTATCCTATATTTTAAGAACTTTAGTACTGGGGCCTTATTAGGAAAAGTCTGGAGAACTCGAGTCTGGCGTTCTCGGAAGCAAAATGTATGGAAGAATATTTCGCCTCTCGACTCTGGATACCATTCCGCATTATAAAAGCTAACGAATTTCTCGTAATATCGCCTAATCGAAGTCTCGAACAAATAACTCAAGAGGTGAAGTGCCAGTTCTTACTAAATCAAAATAATTGGTATTATGAACGCACCTTTTCGATAATTTAAAAACGAAGTTTTTCCATGATCACGTCACGTGACACTTGTCATGAATTCAAGCGAGAGTAAAAAGTGTACCGAGAAGCTGATTTTCTGCAGATGTGTCATGTTATTGAATTTTTATATTTTAAAACGGAGTGAAATCGCATTAATAAACTACCTGCCTTTATTTGTGACTAAAAAAGCCAAAGAAAATAATTTTAATAGTTATTCATACCTTCAGAAACGGAATGGATGAAAAATCTCACATCGGAAATCTTTGTTCATCAACTTTTGTGACTAAGGCTTAAAAAAACTACGCAGGATATATAAAGAAGGAATGTAAAACATATGGTTTTCCTTTCTTTAGCAAACTGTGAGTATTAATTTTTGAAGTGGAAACTTCTTTAGCGTCGTTGTGCACTTTTTTTGTGATGGGTAAAAAAACCCTACCACCCCCCTTACCTTAATCAATAATATAAATATATTAATAAGAAAATATAATGATCTAAGAAACCTCGAAGCCCACTATCACTCAACGAGAGAGAAATCAAAAGAATATAATAATTTAGAATTGATGTAGGTAGTTATTTCATTTGACCAAGCGTCATTGTAAAAAAGAGGTAGGACCCGAAAACCGTTGTGTTAAATAAGAAGTAAGCCCAGTTGTTTTAGAGGTATGTCAGAGTAATTAAGCAATCAATGGTATACAAAATAAGCGTAAAAGAAAATAATTTAGAAAAAAATAAATATAGCTAAATCTACGATCATAAATAACGCCTACTTTGAGTTTCACCATTTCTAAAGTCTGTACAAAAACACCTAAACAAAGCGAATATTTGAATATAGAACTAAAGGACACAGGTACTAAAGAGTAATATGATTTTTCTGTTATCCCTACGCAAAGAAATCCGAATTTATGCTAGTTCCACATTTGAAAGTAAAATTCATACGAATGCTTAATCCATTCGTTTTGTAGAGTGGGAACTAGGAAGCTAAGCGTTCAGGTCTTGCGACCTGAAAGTAGGTTTATGGGGCGCCCCCTTACGATGATCATCAGCGCTCACCTACACTAGCTAAGCAGCCAAAATAGTAGCCGCTAAGGATATATGGATAACCATAGTAATTACTGTATCTCTTGGCAAACCTAGTTCTTTCGTGGGCTATATAATTATTATGGCTGGTATAATCTTAGTTCCCACTTCTACTTTTATAGAAGATTTATCTTTACCTAGCTGAAAATGTCCCAGAACAAGGTCCGTCAATATATTTCTTCCTACTAAGGTGATTAAGATTTCTTCCTACCATACGTTTTTAACCGACAAAAGCAAGCCCGACATTTCGATGTTTTAACATTAATTTAGATATTTTTAATTGAAATAGGCCTCCCAGGTCCCCGAAAATAAATTACCCAAAGCCCGTGGTAGTTGACCCACCTGCTACCTTTAAAGGACCCCACGTAAGAAAACACAACCTAAAGGATTTCACAACGAACAAACAATATTTTCACTGTAACTTCTAATATAAAAGTATTTACTAGCCAGTAATGGCACAATCTGTCCGTAGTTTATCCCCACGTGGTTCCTAGATATCTCGTGACCTACAAGCGTAGACTATAATTTCCTCCTTCTCGAGCAGCTTTTACACAATTTAAACAGCGGCAACAGAATATTCTGTATCTACGGGACCACGCACTTTTATCACCACTAACTCCTCTCTAACAACCTTCTCACCCCACATTTTAAACCCCCCTATCCTGGTTTTATTCCGCACGGATGTCCGGCCTTAATTAATTTTAACAAAGAAAAAAGAATATCTTTTAGGTATACTACTAATTATGTTGGTTTGGGTTCTATTATAGAGTCCTGGATTAATATGAACGGTCTAGATAAAACGGCCTTATTATCTTAAATTAATAGAATTCTAATAGAATATTAATATTTTGTTGTAAATGTTCGTAAAATTCTTACAAACTCCGGGTAATGTCACATTAACTAACACGTCATACCATTATACGGAATACGTGAAAACCAAGACAACTACCTTTTATCATTGATAGAATTTTTATTGTACGGGGCTACCCCAATGGTCGTTAAACGATTCACTTAGGTAAGTCTATATCGCTATTACCTAACTCCTCTCCAAAGTGATGGAGCGTGTGATCAAGACTAAGATACCTTCTAAGATACCTAGAAGAACACGACCTGGTCAGTGACCGTCAATATGGCTTTCGCCACGGTCGCTCGACTGGTGACCTTCTCGTGTATCTCTCACACCGATGGGCACTAGCCATTGAGAGTCAGGGGCAGGCATTGGCATGTAGCCTGGACATAGCGAAGTCGTTCGATCGGGTCTGGCACCGGGGTCTTCTATCGAAGTTGCCACCTTACGGAGTGCCCGAGGGTTTGTGCAAATGGGTGGCTAGCTTTTTGTCCGGCAGACGCATACGAACCGTAGTTGACGGTAGTTGCTCTGATATCATGGGCATTAATGCTGGTGTCCCCCAAGGCTCTGTGGTGTCTCCTACGCTGTTTCTACTGCATATCAATGACATGTTAGACATCAACAACATGCATTGCTATGCAGATGACAGTACTGGAGACGCTTATTACACGGGTCGTGCAAACAACCCTCGTTCCGTTGTGGAGGAAAACCGCATAGAACTTGTGTCTCAAATAGAGACCACACTGGACAAGGTCTCTGACTGGGGACGGGCAAACATGGTCCGATTCAACCCTACAAAGACACAAGTCTGCGCGTTCACCGTCAAGAAAACCCTATTCACTGTAGTCCCACAATTCCAGAACTCTCCCCTCTCCATCTCCAAGAGCATTGGGATCCTTGGCGTTGACATCTCCAGCGATGTTCAGTTCCGAGATCATTTGCAAGACCAGGTGAAGCTGGCGTCCAAAAAACTAGGTGTACTCAACAGAGCGAGGCAGTACTTCACGTCGGCGCAGAGGTTGCTGCTTTACAAGTCGCAAGTTTGGACCCATATAGAGTACTGCTGCCATCTCTGGGTGGGTGCACCCGATACCAGCTTGGCCCTTTTGACTCGGTTCAACGACGGGCTGAGAGAATTGTCGACGATCTCAAACTCTTTTGCCTCCCTGTGTGTGTATTACCGCTTGTACAATGGCATGTGTTCTGAGGAATTGTTTGAAATGATGCCCACGGCTACTTTCTACCATCGCACCGCTCGCCATCGGCAGGGAATTCATTCTCACACTCTAGAACCGAAATGGTCGCGTACAATGCGGTTTCAGAGAAACTTCCACCC
Source organism: Apoda limacodes (assembly GCA_946406115.1). Lineage (NCBI taxonomy): Eukaryota > Metazoa > Arthropoda > Insecta > Lepidoptera > Limacodidae > Apoda > Apoda limacodes. The sequence continues at coordinate 33,675,567 of OX291541.1, read as the reverse complement.
GCGAACGCTTGGGTTGTGAAATGACCTGGGAGCCAAGGTTTTCACTAAGGACTACAGTATGGAGTTCTTCAAGAAATAAGTTATTGGATTTTTGAAGGGTCGGCCACGCGCGAGTGGTACCCCTGGTGTTACAAGCGTCCATAAATCACGGTGACCGCTTACCATCAGGTGGACCGTGTGCTTGTTTGCCACCTTAGTGGCATTAAAAAAAAGTCTCGCGGGTGTTTTCATTATTATAAAGGTTCTAAGTAACTTCAACTTCCGCGGTTATATTCAATATTATAAAACTCCCAATAACAGTAGCATGACTATTTATCCAATTAACGTATGTTTTAAAACATTCATTCTCGCGCCGCTTGTTCAAAATTTTAGCCAACTTCATTTTGTCTAGAGTCCGAATCCATAAATCGAGAGTTAGATTACTACCTTAATTTAACAATTAATTTTGTGTTGACGCTTACGATTCGTGAGTTTATAATATTTTACATTTGAGTCATTAGTATCTATATTTTCTTAGCTTAAAACCTTCTGAAAGTTCTGAAGTGTTAAATTTTTAATGTTATATAAATTGTCATGTTTGTGTACGATAGCGCAATAAATGAATATTGTATTTTACCACATAAATGATAGTACTTTTGTACTGATAAAAATAATTAAAGCCATTCGTGCAAAATTATTCCCTAACCACTCCACCTGTGTAAACAAGAAAAAAAGTCTACGTTCAATGTTGAATATATGCTGGGATCATAAGATCATAAGATCTCATGTTAAAACTACAGTCTAATTGCAGACCAAATTAACAATTAGTGGAAACTGTTTTATTAGATTTTGTATAATGCATCGCGCATTTTTTGATGCCAGTTTAGATCATAACTTTCAGCAAAGTGTATTTTATTTTTTTTAAATTTGTCATTTTACACAAATAAAGTTAACTTTCTAATTATGCTCGTTTTATCTAATAACTTTCATTCGTTGTAGATTTTTGTTGCCGGTGTATGAAGTGGTATTTCGCAAGGTGTCATTCTAAGAATGAAGACCACTAGACATATTGGGGCGAATAATTAATGAAATTATATAAATAAAAGTAGAAAAAAAAACAAGCAACATATCTTGGTAATCATATATTGTTGGTAAATGTTTACCACATTAAAAGTATGGCTATTTAAGATGTCACTATTAAAACAGCACATTTATTAGGTAATGTAAGAAAATTACTAATTTATACACTTAGGGTAATGTAAAAGTTAAAAAAGTAGTTTTGGTACTCCTGACTGATAAATTATTTAGCTATTAAATTAAATTCTTTATTCCGTATTCTGGGTAATATTCAGTACCGTTTACCAAGTAAAAATATTAACCTTGGGATGCCTCTTAAAATTGATACACCATCTCCGTCTTCAGTTTCATATATAACGTTGTTTAATGTTAACTGACTCTGATGATTGGTTTAACATAACGGTCAGCCAGAGGGACAACTTATATCTATATACACTGTCACTAAGTATAGCTTTAGCACGGACCTTTTAAAGTTAAGGCACTGGATTGAACCAATTAATAAAATTGCTTTACACACACGGCAGACAAAATTGTCATTATCCTATCATCTACAAAGGTTTCTTGAGAGGCAGTTATTTCTAATGTTGTTACACATTTCTGCTTTTTTCATCCGACTGTTCTGTTCATCATGTATATCCTAGATTGGTAAGTCTGACGAGACCACTGCTTGCAAATACAAATGTGAAGCTACAATGTTGTGACCTCACATATTTTACTGTTGTGACGATACCATATTTATGCCCCTACATTTTTGTAATTAAGCGTTTAATTCAAGTTTTAGCGCAAAGATTTGCAAAATGCATTTTTAAATTAGAATGGCGCGTTCAAATATATAAGTTCAGTCATTTTATACATTAGCTGAGAAGAAGTTATGATTTATTTTATGAAAGGTTTAAAGCTAACAAAATACAAGTACAAACGACTCAAATGTAAAATATTAAATTATAAACTTACGAATCATAAACATCAACACAGAATTAATTGTTAAATGTAGGTAGTAATTTAACTCCCGATTTATGGATTCGGACTCTAGACAAAATAAAGTTGCGTAAAATTTTGAACCTGCGGCGCGAGAATGAATGGTTTAGAACTAACGATTTTGAATTAGCATCCTATTATAGCAGGATCAAAATACAAAAAAGAGGAGTAAGTATTTTAATAAAAATCGGTTTACCATACAAGCAATTGGAATCGGAGGAATTACTCGCGGAAGATAAAACATTTGAATGTTGTGGGATTTTTATTCCATCACAAAACATAACAGTTGTATGTATTTATCAAATTCCTGATTTAAATACTAACATATTTCTACAAAAACTAAATAATTTAATGCGCAAACTTGTATCTAATTCTAACAAAAAAATAGTAGTTGCAGGAGATTTTAATATAAATATTTTAAAACATTCTAAGTCGTCTTTAAAGCTATTAGACTAAACACAAAACTACAATTTGACGGTACATATTGACAGACCAACCCGACAAAAATCATGCATAGATTTAATTATAAATAATTTTAATGGAGCTGTCGGTAAGTTGCTATATTTGGGCTTATCAGACCATGAAACAGCTCTAATGTTATGTATTCCATTAACCAAGGCCAATCCGCGTTCTGGATATTATACACTTAAAAGGGACTACAGCACAGAAAACTTATTAAAATTTCGCTTATATCTAAAAAATCTGTGCTTTCATGACGAACTTATGGAAAATGACATTAATGAAGCTTTTGAGAATTTTCATGAAGAGTTTTTACTTTTTTACAGATTGTATTTTCCTATCAGTAAATTGAGATGATCAGATAAAGATTGTAAACAAAATACATAAGCAAGTAGATACGAATTAGCAGCAAAAAGAAACGGATGTTACGACTTCAATTTTATAAAAATAAAACACTTTCGAGTAAAATCAAATTTGAAAAGTTCTCAAAACTATTACGAATCTGTGTAAATAAATTGCAAAAATATGAAAATGCTGAGTACATCAAAAATAAATGTAAAGCTTCCTGAAATACAATTAAATGTAAACAACATAACATAAAAAATAGAATAATTGGTAAAATTAAAGTCGATAAAATTAAAATTACGAAACCGAAGCTCATTGCTAATAAATTTAATAACTAGTTCACTAGTCTCTCAGATAATAGGAGTAACAATAAATCGATTACCTACAACAGTGATATTATTTTGCACGACTTGTTGCTGTCAAAATAGAAAAAATTGGAATACGAGGTAATGCTAATGGTAAAGAAATGTTTACTATCAATGAAAAACAATTGCTAAAATAAAAAAAATCTGATATAAGTTTTAATAAATTTGGTGTACCACAGGGAAGTGTTTTAGGCCCATTATTATTTCTTATTTATATAAATGACAGTTAATATAACTCAAAACAACAAGACATTAACAAATACGAATACGACATAAATAATACAATTAATTTAATTATGAAATGGCTTTGGGGCAACTCCACTAACCAATATAAAGCTTTTATTGTGCAAAATAAAATTCATAAGAGCAATATGTCGTGCCGCACCTTGTTTAAAAAGCTAAATATTCTAACGTTGTATCTATATATATTGGAATTAGCTTGTAGAAACCCCCCCCCCCTTACATAAAAAAACGCGTCAACCTACCCCTACCTACTAAACGCTACATGCAATTCAGAGATCTAATAAGAGTATTCATATTTGGCAATGATCGTCTAATGGCGTGATTATGACCGCTACATTGAGAACCTAAGTAACCCTGATTCTAAGGTATGAGTTTAGTCAGTCACTAGCATGGCGAGTGAACTTCGATTTTAAGATTAAATTCTACATAATATAACTATCTAAGCCCTAACCATTTATCTTAACTAACTTTTCGCACACGAGTGATGTACCAATCTAAGATAGCTGTTATAATACGTCCTAGTCATGATTTAAATTATCGTCACACTGAACTTGATTAAGAAGATTTCTAATACAATAACCTTCCCCATAACTACCCTTATTCACTTTCAATTAATAACTATTTAAATCCTGTCAAAGAGTAAGCCTTTCGTAAAGTTTAACTTATGTCGTACCCCGGTTCAGTCATTGTTTCCTTAAGGTTAGGTACCATAAATCATATCCTTCTTTTTTTTATATCAAAAGAAGAAAGCAATACTAAAGTATATTTTTTTTATTATCATTGTTTGGCATAACTTAATTGTTACCTATTAAAAATAGATAAAGAAGTAAGTGCAACATCAAATCAAACGATATATGATTCTTATTCTATTCGTCTCCACAATGAGTGATTTATTTATTAATAAAACGAACTTTCCAAAAGAAAGGAGTAATCTGTATCCCGACAACTTATCACTCCTTATTGTGACGAAAACTAATCCGGACCAATTTATGCTAACAGTTTAGATAGGTAAGTATTGAATAGGTATCTCATACAACTACCTACTAGACACACCAAAATTAAAATTTCTTCTTTATCATTTATATCCTCTGATCCAGATTAGAACTCACAAATTTAAACTACCTCTTTAACTTTCTTGGAGTAGGGTGGAGCTGAGCTAGTAAGACCTAAAAGTAAACCAGCTCTACTCACACTCTAGTACTCGAGCTTCGCCGTCACACGAAGACCTGCTCTTCTTACTACCCATTCCTATTCTAATACTGATATTAAAATGAAGAGATCTTACTTTAATCGCGATATCCCTAGGTCTGTTGACGAAGCGTTATCATCAAAGGGTTTTGACATTACAGTCCCATTAACTACTTTCGAAAGAAACACTTACCTAATACATATTTGTCATAAAAAAAACCCGTACAGTAGGTTATAATTCTATAAAGGAAAATCTTTATTCAATCTGTAAGGTACTAAATTTAGTGCCCTTGCCAATCAAAATCACTAATTAAATCGTACAAAAAGGTAATTCACAGTTATCACTGTTAGGTAAAATTCGAGAATAATAATTAGACCCGGCGCCATGTTCTTAAAATCGTCAACCAAGGCATGTATTTTGTTTGTATTTTATTATGCACATTTAATTTAATTTTTAAGTAATTTAGATAGTTATCTATTACATTTAATGATTATATTACATTCTTAAAATGCTATAGTAGAACTTTAGATATCCTATGTACGGTTTGCCACAACATCAGTGTGTGATTTGTGTACCTAAACCGTTAGCACATACCCTATCACTCATCTCTAGATTAGGTAATTTTATAATTTTTACATGCAAAACATATTTTGGGAACACATAACAAAAGTAAAACAATGTTTATAATTAATAGTTTACCTACCCAACAACAATTCATATAGAAACTCTTCAAATGAATTTCTAGATAAATAGCTGTATTCAGAAGGAATTTTAATGCCTTTCGCGATTATAGTTATTTCCTCTGAAAATAAAAATTAATCTACTCACTCAGGAAAATTATCGATGGGCGGGACTCCAAAAATCTGCAAACTCCTAACACCTTCACGGTTACACACGGGTACACGGTTCGATGTTAATTCAATGTAAATAACCACTTAAAGTTTTATTATTTATTCACATTTGCACTTTGTAATTGCAAACACTATTTACTAAGAAAAACGCGGGAAGCACAGTCTTTAACCGATATTTGTCAAAACTCTTTATAAGAATGCGGGAGGTGGGACGCTTCCCGTATAACTCGACTCAAAAAAGGCGGGAAACACTCCATTATGCAAAATCGGGCGCGTCACTCACGAATTTTGAATTTCGAATGGGAGAGAGAGGACTCTGTCACGACAGTCTCTAGCGCCGTGGCGCCAAAATCAAGCGAGCGAACGATTTCCTTTTTATCTCTCTTACACGCACTAATTAGGAGATATCCCTATTTCCCGTATTTTTTATTTCGTCTTCAAAGAGGTTTTGTGACGTCATCGCATGACCTGGTCACGTGACGGTCATTCGATTTGGGCACACAGTTTTATTATTATTTTTTACACCTCGAGTCGTACTGTTTTAAGCTACTTTACCATTCATCGAAACAAAATCTACGATAGACATATATCTAATGCAGCGCTGTCTTATCTTTTACCGCGCAATTATTTCGAACCCCAATTTATGTTTATCTATTTATAATGTTTGAGATAATTAGACCTATAGCTACTTCTCTATGAATATATTAGATATTCAATTAAATCCCACATAATGGTACGCTATATAGGTAGTTAGACATAGAGTAGACTAGAGTACACTACAAGCTGTATTTGTAAAGTTTAATTTGAGTATGTTTAAAAAGGCTTGTGACGTATAGAACAGTACAGTAGTTACAACAGTATATTCCCAGACAGATTAGCTCTTGGTGTTCGCCCAAATACATCCTCGTTCTTGAAGCAATCATATCCAATGTGTATAGCTTTTTATAACGCTCTCCCAAAGAAAATAATATCATTTAAAACATTTAATAAATTCAATGGAAAATTGAGCAACTGGTTTAAAACTCAAATTTTTTATTCAGTATCCGATTTCGTCAATCGAAAAGTCGATACATAATTATTAATATATCATTTTAATTGTATTAAATTGAGTTAGAATGAAAATCTATTTTCTTTTTTAATTATTGTAATGAAACGCTATTTTTGTTTTAAAATATTGGACTATTTATTTGTCTCATTTATCTAATTATTGTAAATATTTGCATGCTATTGTATATGGCTGAATGTGATAGGTACCTATTTTGGGATGAACACCAATGTATACTACATTCAAAGCAAATAAATTTCTGATTGTGATGATTGGGTGTTTGTTTGGAACTATAGTTGATTGGAGGACGTTTTAAGACAAACCCTGATACTTTTACTCGAATAAAATTTTATTCAGGAAATTAAACGTAGGATTAATTGGAGACCCTCTAGATAGGAATTGTTTTGTTATCTGCGGTTTTGGTTTCTTATTAATTTTATTGCCTAAGTTAAATAGTTATGCTATTGTTATAGGAAGTTTTATAATGCTGAATGTATCCGCGAAAGGTTAAGTTACTTAGAACTTTTATAATATTGAAAACACCCGCGAGTCTAACCTAAGTGAGTCGTTTAACGACCATTAGGGTAGACCCGTACAATAAAAATTCTTATAATGATAAAAGGTAGTTGTCTTGGTTTTCACGTATTCCGTATAATGGTATGACGTGTTAGACATTCAGAACATAATATTAATATTCTATTAGGACTCTATCAATTTAGGATAATAAGGCCGTTTCATCTAGATCGTTCATATTAATCCAAGACCCTATAATAGTACCTCAACCAACATAACTAGTATTTTACTTAAAAGATATTCTTTTTCTTTGTTAAAAATAATTAAGGCCGGACATCCGTCCAGAATAAAAAACAGGATAGGGGGGTTTGAAACGTGGGGTGAGATGTTTATTAGAGAGGGGTTAATGGTGATAAAAGTGGGTGGCCCCTTACATACAGAACATTCAATTGCCGTCTTTTAAATTGTCGAAACGCTGCCCGATAAGAAGGAAACCATAGTCTACGCTTGTGGGTCACGAGAAGCTACCTAGGAACCACGTGGGGCTAAACTACAGCTTGATTGTGCCTCCATTACTGGTTGGTAAATATTTATATAAGAAGTTATTATATTATATGTTCGTTGTGAAACCCTTTAGGTTGTGTTTTCCTACGTGGGGTCCTTTGAAAGTTGCAGGCGGGTTAACCATCACGTGGCCCTAGACAATTTATTTTCGGGGACCTGTGAGGGCTTATTTCAATTAAAAATATCTAAATTAATGTTAAAGCATCGTAATGACGAGTTCGCCTTTTCGGTCAGATAGAAATTTATGGTAGAAAGAAATCTCACTAGACTTTGTTCTAGGCCATTTTTAGCTACGTACAGCAAAACCTTCAATAAAAGTAGAAATGAGAACTAAGATTATACCAGCCATAATAATTATATTGCCCACTAAAGAACTAGGTCTGCCAAGATATACAGTAATAACTCCTGAACGCTTAGCTACCTAGTTCCCACTCTACAAAACGAATGGATTTAGCATTTGTATGGATTTTACTTTCAGATGTGGAAGTAACATAAATTAGGGTTCTTTTGTGTAGGGATGACATAAAAATCATATAACTCTTTAGTACCTGTGTCCTTAAGTTCTGATATTAGAGTATTTGCTTTGTTTAGGTGTTTTGTACTGACTTTGGAAATGGTAAAAACTCAAAGTGACATTATTTACGATCGTAGATTAAACTACAATTATTTGCTTGATTATTTTCTTTTATGCTTATTTTGTATACTTTTGATTGCCATAGTACTCTGATGTACCTCCAAAAGAACTTGGTTTACTACTTATTTAACACAATGGTTTTCGGGTCCTACCACATTTGACGATCACGCTTGGCCAAATAAGATATTTACCTACATCAATATTTATATAGGTTTATCTACTTTCTCTATTTCGTTAAGTATAGTGGGCTTTGAGGTTTCATAGAACATTTCATTTATATTTATATTTTTAAATTAATAAAGGGCGTTACAATTTCATGCGATGTGACCAGGATAATATTCAATTTATTTATGTAGAAAGGCCTACAATTTGTTGCTTGTGAAATGGAAGGGAGTTTTAAAACGTTGGAACCCCACGTGGTTCCTAGGTAGCTTCTCGTGACCCACAAGCGTAGACTATGGTTTCCTTCTTATCGGGCAGCGTTTCGACAATTTAAAAGACGGCAATTGAATGTTCTGTATGTAAGGGGCCACCCACTTTTATCACCATTAACCCCTCTCTAATAAACATCTCACCCCACGTTTCAAACCCCCCTATCCTGTTTTTTATTCTGGACGGATGTCCGGCCTTAATTATTTTTAACAAAGAAAAAGAATATCTTTTAAGTAAAATACTAGTTATGTTGGTTGAGGTACTATTATAGGGTCTTGGATTAATATGAACGATCTAGATGAAACGGCCTTATTATCCTAAATTGATAGAGTCCTAATAGAATATTAATATTATGTTCTAAATGTCTAACACGTCATACCATTATATGGAATACGTGAAAACCAAGACAACTACCTTTTATCATTATAAGAATTTTTATTGTACGGGTCTACCCTAATGGTCGTTAAACGACTCACTTAGGTTAGACTCGCGGGTGTTTTCAATATTATAAAAGTTCTAAGTAACTTAACCTTTCGCGGATACATTCAGCATTATAAAACTTCCTATAACAATAGCATAACTATTTAACTTAGGCAATAAAATTAATAAGAAACCAAAACCGCAGATAACAAAACAATTCCTATCTAGAGGGTCTCCAATTAATCCTACGTTTAATTTCCTGAATAAAATTTTATTCGAGTAAAAGTATCAGGGTTTGTCTTAAAACGTCCTCCAATCAACTTTAGTTCCAAACAAACACCCAATCATCACAATCAGAAATTTATTTGCTTTGAATGTAGTATACATTGGTGTTCATCCCAAAATAGGTACCTATCACATTCAGCCATATACAATAGCATGCAAATATTTACAATAATTAGATAAATGAGACAAATAAATAGTCCAATATTTTAAAGCAAAAATAGCGTTTCATTACAATAATTAAAAAAGAAAATAGATTTTCATTCTAACTCAATTAAATACAATTAAAATGATATATTAATAATTATGTATCGACTTTTCGATTGACGAAATCGGATACTGAATAAAAAATTTGAGTTTTAAACCAGTTGCTCAATTTTCCATTGAATTTATTAAATGTTTTAAATGATATTATTTTCTTTGGGAGAGCGTTATAAAAAGCTATACACATTGGATATGATTGCTTCAAGAACGAGTATGTATTTGGGCGAACACCAAGAGCTAATCTGTCTGGGAATATACTGTTGTAACTACTGTACTGTTCTATACGTCACGAGCCTTTTTAAACATACTCGAATTAAACTTTACAAATACAGCTTGTAGTGTACTCTAGTCTACTCTATGTCTAACTACCTATATAGCGTACCATTATGTGGGATTTAATTGAATATCTAATATATTCATAGAGAAGTAGCTATAGGTCTAATTATCTCAAACATTATAAATAGATAAACATAAATTGGGGTTCGAAATAATTGCGCGGTAAAAGATAAGACAGCGCTGCATTAGATATATGTCTATCGTAGATTTTGTTTCGATGAATGGTAAAGTAGCTTAAAACAGTACGACTCGAGGTGTAAAAAATAATAATAAAACTGTGTGCCCAAATCGAATGACCGTCACGTGACCAGGTCATGCGATGACGTCACAAAACCTCTTTGAAGACGAAATAAAAAATACGGGAAATAGGGATATCTCCTAATTAGTGCGTGTAAGAGAGATAAAAAGGAAATCGTTCGCTCGCTTGATTTTGGCGCCACGGCGCTAGAGACTGTCGTGACAGAGTCCTCTCTCTCCCATTCGAAATTCAAAATTCGTGAGTGACGCGCGCGATTTTGCATAATGGAGTGTTTCCCGCCTTTTTTGAGTCGAGTTATACGGGAAGCGTCCCACCTCCCGCATTCTTAAAAAGAGTTTTGACAAATATCGGTTAAAGACTGTGCTTCCCGCGTTTTTCTTAGTAAATAGTGTTTGCAATTACAAAGTGCAAATGTGAATAAATAATAAAACTTTAAGTGGTTATTTACATTGAATTAACATCGAACCGTGTACCCGTGTGTAACCGTGAAGGTGTTAGGAGTTTGCAGATTTTTGGAGTCCCGCCCATCGATAATTTTCCTGAGTGAGTAGATTAATTTTTATTTTCAGAGGAAATAACTATAATCGCGAAAGGCATTAAAATTCCTTCTGAATACAGCTATTTATCTAGAAATTCATTTGAAGAGTTTCTATATGAATTGTTGTTGGGTAGGTAAACTATTAATTATAAACATTGTTTTACTTTTGTTATGTGTTCCCAAAATATGTTTTGCATGTAAAAATTATAAAATTACCTAATCTAGAGATGAGTGATAGGGTATGTGCTAACGGTTTAGGTACACAAATCACACACTGATGTTGTGGCAAACCGTACATAGGATATCTAAAGTTCTACTATAGCATTTTAAGAATGTAATATAATCATTAAATGTAATAGATAACTATCTAAATTACTTAAAAATTAAATTAAATGTGCATAATAAAATACAAACAAAATACATGCCTTGGTTGACGATTTTAAGAACATGGCGCCGGGTCTAATTATTATTCTCGAATTTTACCTAACAGTGATAACTGTGAATTACCTTTTTGTACGATTTAATTAGTGATTTTGATTGGCAAGGGCACTAAATTTAGTACCTTACAGATTGAATAAAGATTTTCCTTTATAGAATTATAACCTACTGTACGGGTTTTTTTTATGACAAATATGTATTAGGTAAGTGTTTCTTTCGAAAGTAGTTAATGGGACTGTAATGTCAAAACCCTTTGATGATAACGCTTCGTCAACAGACCTAGGGATATCGCGATTAAAGTAAGATCTCTTCATTTTAATATCAGTATTAGAATAGGAATGGGTAGTAAGAAGAGCAGGTCTTCGTGTGACGGCGAAGCTCGAGTACTAGGGTGTGAGTAGAGCTGGTTTACTTTTAGGTCTTACTAGCTCAGCTCCACCCTACTCCAAGAAAGTTAAAGAGGTAGTTTAAATTTGTGAGTTCTAATCTGGATCAGAGGATATAAATGATAAAGAAGAAATTTTAATTTTGGTGTGTCTAGTAGGTAGTTGTATGAGATACCTATTCAATACTTACCTATCTAAACTGTTAGCATAAATTGGTCCGGATTAGTTTTCGTCACAATAAGGAGTGATAAGTTGTCGGGATACAGATTACTCCTTTCTTTTGGAAAGTTCGTTTTATTAATAAATAAATCACTCATTGTGGAGACGAATAGAATAAGAATCATATATCGTTTGATTTGATGTTGCACTTACTTCTTTATCTATTTTTAATAGGTAACAATTAAGTTATGCCAAACAATGATAATAAAAAAAATATACTTTAGTATTGCTTTCTTCTTTTGATATAAAAAAAAGAAGGATATGAATTATGGTACCTAACCTTAAGGAAACAATGACTGAACCGGGGTACGACATAAGTTAAACTTTGACCGAACATATTAAACATGGATTTGTTTAAGGTGACATTAGTTGGTCTAGGGTCTGTCCAATTCTTCTTCATAGACAATCCTATTATCATAGCGTATTATTATCCAGGTAGGGCCCCCCTTAATAACTGATGAGCCGGGGGGGGGGGGACCCCGAAGGTTCTAATCACTCAAAATGCCTATTGTTGATCTGACTAAAGTGTTAGATTTTTGAGTGAGCAATGTTTTCATTACTGACTGAATAGTAGGAAAGTACCTACTAAGATGGGTAACCTACCCATGTAAATTGGCGTTCTGTCGTCATAATTATCTTAATTGACTGTGACAAATTATTAAAAGAAACTCTATTTAATCTTTACGTTATTCGCAATTTGTTCCATATTTATTTATATTAGCTTAATATCTCAAATTCGTAAGAGAAAGGTTGCACATGATGTCTCCTTTATAAGTTCTTGTACCTACGCAAAGAACGGAATTATTCACTGTTATCTGTAAGATGTCTAAATACTGAAAATTCCACGTTTTCTAAGAGATTTTGATTTGTAAGAAGAACTAACATGAAGACTAAATAGTACCTTGTGTAAAATATCTTATTATAGGGCCGTATGGTTGTTTACCACCTTTACAGCAAACAAAGGGAATTATCTTCAGGTTGCAGAAATATTAGGTTAAATTCAATAGATCATTTATCGATCAGTTGGTGTAGTGGTTATAACGTTTGATAAGCAAACGAAGGGCTGTGGTTCGATCCCTACAGTAGTCCAATATGCTTTTTGTTTATTGTCGCGAACTGTAAAGGAAATCTTAATTTCTTATTTTCGTTTTAATGGCATATTGTAAGGTTAAATAAATAAATAAAGTAATAGAAACTAAATTATGAAAGGCTTACTCTTTGACAGGATTTAAATAGTTATTAATTGAAAGTGAATAAGGGTAGTTATGGGGGAGGTTATTGTATTAGAAATATTTTTTAGCTGGTTTTATTTTTGTGGGAAAATTTTGTAGAACAAGGGTGATATATCTCTCGATTTTCTTTTATGTTAAGGAGAGTGTGTGCATTTTGTTAAATGTTTGAGACTTATGTGTGTTTAAATCTATTTATTGTTAAACTTTTATTTTAAAATTAACGTAACTGAAACCCTACAAAAATAAACAAAATTTAAATAAGCTAACTAATACTTTTAGCAAATGTTCCTAAATGTTGACTGAGTTGTTACACAAACAATTTGATCTACAGCTCAGCTTATTTTTCTTTTAAGATTCTAACTTGTCTTCATCAACTATTTCTATTAGAGTTGAATTTGAACTGAGTTAAGTTTAAAATTGTCACTGAAAATCTACGAGTTCCACAACTACATATTTAAACTACGAGATATCTAAATTACTACTCAATTTTATACTATGGAGAAGTGACAATTTATTTTCAGTTTCAAATAAACGAAAGAATCTAAATCAAAGACAAAGGTATGATAAAAGCCATTTATTAGCTCTGCGATAATGACATTTTGTTCGATCTGGATAGATTTTCATTTGTCCTAGGGAATTGCTAAAGTACTAAATTAAAACTACACTTCACAACACCAATTTCACACGCCAAAATCTGTGTGTTCAATGAAGTTTGAGTCGGAGTTTGAGACATATTAGGTACAGGATTTTTAGTATATCACCCCCCACCCTTTAAATTAGGGGATAGAACTTTGTATAACTTTTCCCCCATACAAAATTATTTTCATGCTAGAGATGTAAAAATTATTCAAGTACAGACTTCTTATTACAAATAAAAAAATACAGTAAAATGAGTTTCAGGTTTTTAAAAATAATCATCTTTCAACCCCTTAATTTGGGGGATAAAAGTGTATATGGGGCTTTTATCAAGTTTTCAGAATATTACTACATCATTATATTTATACAAATAATATTACTAAACATATATACTTCGTTAAAAATTTAAATGTGGTGACAAGTATTTACAAAATAAAACGGCCAAGCCACATATTTTGACTAAGGAGTAGAGTTTGTGAAGTTAGGGCTTGAAGGTCAGGGCGTGTAAAGTATAAACCTTTGCTCTACATGAGATCTGATCACTTTTTGACAGTACGGGCCATATGGTCTCGACTTGGCAATATTTTACATAAAAATATTTCTGGTGGGATGAAGTTGGCTTACTGTCCTTGTAGTACTGTGGTAGCGGTATCTGTGGCAACCAAATCTCATAGTCATTAGCACTTTTAACCTTCTATCTATGATAATTCAATTAAATGGTACCTAAAGCATAAAGGTTAAATTAAATAAAACTTCAAATGTAAATTTAATTTAATCGTGGAGTGTTAGCGAGTCGAGTGATAAAGCGGTTATGGTAATAGAGACAAGAAACCGCAGAATTAGAGGGAAAAGGTTAATATTAATTTGTAGCTGGAAAGTGGGAATTGTAAGAACAAAAGGTATTTAACATTTATTACGCTTTAATAACAGATTACTTTAATAGTCTACATTTTGCACATTGTGAGATTATAGCTTATTTTACCATACCCTTAAGGTCACTGCGACTACCTAATATTTTTAGGGTTCCGTACCCAAAGGGTAGTTAGCGGATTATTCACAGAATATTTAGTTATATAGTAACTTTAAAAATAAATAATTAAATTAAAATAAAACAAATATTTAAGGGTGGCTCGTATACAATAAACGTGATTTTTTTGCCGTTTTTATAGAACATGGTACGAAACCGTTCGTGCGCGAGTCCGACTAGCACTTGGCCGCTTTTTTATTTCTGTTTTGTACAAAAGAAATTAAGAAATAGCTATAAGCTATTTTTAGAACGTTATATGTCGTTTCTATAGTTTATCTGTGAGTTGAAGATATTATACTAGATATAATGCACAAAGTTCTACAAATAGCTGATAACTTGTTCTAAATAATTGTTTTGTAACATTTTTTGTACAAATAGGAAATGAAGAATATCTTTTGGCAGTGCTAGTGAGGTAGTCACTGCGCCTTAAACTTAAGGCGTATGTTTAATTCATAATGAGTAGACATTACATGACATTACTTGAACAAAAATTTATTGACCAGAATGCTGTAATCAATAAAAATATATAAGGATACAATGCGGCCAAAAAAACGTACGATGAACTAATTTTTTTGTAACCAAAAAAATAAATAAAGTGGTTGAACTGACATTGCAGTTGGCTGTTGCAGCCATTACTGCTTCACCGGACTTTAGTGGTTATAGTCACTAAAATGTAGCCCATATTTTCAGTCTCTGAAACAAACAGAAACCAGAAACTAACATTTATTTCGACAATGTTGGTCAATAAGGTAAAATGATAATTTGAAAAACGAGGTGTATATTCGCCTTAATTTGGGTCATCAAATGTTATGGCTATTTGCCCCAATTTGGGTCCTTGCATTATGAGGCCCACTTATACGTGTTACTGATAGAAATGTGCAATCGTAAACCAAATAAATGTAGGTTGCTATGTGTAAGGTGAGGAGCATCTAGATTGCATATCTCTGAACAGCTAGAACCGAATTGCCTCTACTATTTTATTAAGGTATTTATCAAACAGCAAGATGTAGTATTGCCCTTAACAAGGTGTAAGTGCATTTTGGGCAGCTGTGGGGGTGGCGAATAGGCCTAATTTGTGTACATAGTATTTATTAGTTTAGATGCCTGTTTTTGGCACATATCCTTCCAGCTTTATGCGTCCTCACAGTTGGGGTACGGCCTACCCGCACCGAGGTCGTTTTAGGCCAAAGTACACACGTCAGCATGCGGATGTGGACTTCACGTACTTCTTTGTTTTTGGCGTTTGCAGGTTTCCTAACGATGTTTTCCTTCGATGAAAAGCCAATAGAATAATCAATGTACTTCCTTGAGATATTGAGAAAAAGACTTATTGGTACAACCCGGGCTCGAACCTTCAACCCTCAGGGCTCAAGGTAAAATCTAAACCCCTAGCCGACTTAGGTAAATATAATCTTAAAAAAAGGTATTCTTACATTTAAGAAGAGTTGAAAGATTCTATAAATGAAACCAAATATTAAACTTATTTATTTAATTTATTAACTAATAATAAATTGGTATATTTAGATAATTAGTTTAGATCAGAAAGAAATTGAAAGGTTTTGAGTTTATATGCAATCTCTCGTAATAAATTTAACAATTTTATGCTCTTACTGAAATTTGTGGATGGAAATTGCATCTTAAAATATGAGAATTAACTTGCACCGCGTGTTAGTAATTGTTTTCCTTATGTTCAAAGTTTAAAACTTAAAGATAAAGCTTGTTACAAAAAGTAAAAATATATCTAGTTTCCTTATTTAGTTCTACACAATGTGAAAGGTGGCTTATCTGTTTTATTTATTTATTTATTTATTTTCTTAATACAATGACGTGCAAAAATAACTAGTCACATAAACGACGATATTTCATAAACTAGCAAAGATATCTTCATGGAACTAAAAGTGTATTAAAAAGTTTTTTATTTTACACATAAATGATTAAATAAGTGATTTATTGCGCTTCAACGTTCCCTTGAATTCATAGAGCTATCATGAGTTGTTTAGGAAATATCGTCGTCTATGTAAGTGACTAATTATTTTTGCTTGTCAGTGTACTTTTATTACCAGCAGACTGTTAATCTATTGACTGGTATTTAATATTATGTTTGGCTGTGTCATAAGTAGCTGGTAGTGTAATAAGTATAATCGTCGATAAGGTTCAAGTAAGTTTATCCTAGTTATATCTCATAAATTATTTGACTCCAGTCAGTTTTAAACTATGTTTCAGTATATTTTTTTTATAGTATTTCAATAAACAAAAAATTATGCTGATAAGATGAAAAAATATATCTACACATACGCGCTTGACCGCTTACCCGATTTTAATGAAATTTAGCAGCGTAATAGCTTGTACTTTGGAGAAGGACAAAGTATTCTTCAAAAATGTCACTTGTGAGTCGGTTTAGCGCATAGAGGGTGAAAATAATTGGAATGACTGAACCACTGAGCTGACTTTATTAAAATTTTAAATATCTGCTTAAAAAAACGTCAAGTGTGAGTCAGATAAGCGAGTATTAGAGATAACAACGAAGTCTACAGCAAACCTACTTACCAATGAATTTAGCGCGGACCAAGCCGCGAGCAAAATCGTTCATATTTTACAAAGTCAAAGACTATTATTAAATTAACATTTACCGAACTAACTTCCATAGTTATACTGAATAAAGTACTTCCATACTTCGTGCTTAAATACTTAAGTTCTCTAACTATTCAACAACTATTTGCCTTTAAAATTGTTAAGGCTATAATCCCACTCTTCAGCTACAAATTAATGCTAACTTTCTTCGCCTGATTTTCTGCCTACATTATCATAAATGGTTTATAATTGTCCCTGCTAAAACCATAATAAGATAAAATAAATTTGCATTTTTTATGCTTTTTTCATAAATATTCCTGTTAGTTTATTTAAAAATAAATTGTCTTTTTTAATAATTAGCTATGCTGTGTTGAGTTTGTTAATATTACTTAAAATACTATGACAATAGTTACTGTTCAACCAGTTTTTCACTACAAAATAGCTTATTCTGTATTTTCTCTTTGTGCAAAAGAAATTTAAAAAATGATACAAACCTATTATTTAATACTAGTTAGGACGTTCTATATCTTTTCTTGCTAATATCTGTAAGATGCATCTCATAAAAAAGTAAATTAAAAAAATTAAAGCGACTTAAAAAATTAAAACTGTAATTTATTTAATTAATAACTTAAAAGGGAGAAATAAAAGTTCTATCTTTTAATAAAACTAAAGTAAGTAAGTTAATAATCAATTATTTCTTTGTCTTTTGCGTGTATTTTTAGGTGAAAGTATGGTATCGATAACTATGATACATGAAATGTTTCCGTCCAACGAGTAACCATTATTTTAAAAAAAAATTTTTGACACTTTTTAAAATTTTTTTCGAGATTGTTTAGCTAGAGGCTAACTACATGCAACAATCGAAACAACATGCATAATGACATGTTTTATAATCACCGATGCTAGAGTTAAGCCAACAGCACGTTTTCCTAGTGACTGATACACGTTTAATTCTCTATCTCTAAAACTACTGACCTTGCATGTTCCCTAAGTTGGACTAAACTAAGTACAACTTAAAAAGAATTTTTGAAATTTGACTTATATTTTTTGAGATATGCGCGGAAAAACATAGAAACATACATACATACACTTATGAAATTTGGAACACATGTTTAGAAGCTGGTATTGACTAACATATGCAAAAACTGCAATTTTGACACTATTACATACAAACGGGTAGGATTGATAACCTCCTTTTTGGAGACATCCCTCTTTCACCAACCACTTTAGTACTGCGTGACCCTCAGTGAGCCTATTTCTCCGTAATACTGCGTCTGATGCAGCACTCTTTCTGGACTTTCTGGACTAAGGTGGCTTTATATACGTCCTATACATCGTAAATTGCCTGCTTAAAATAGTAAGTAGTGAAGCAAGCTAATATAAGTCTTAAATTTTAAATATAAATATTTTTAAAACAAGTCGTAAGAAAAATGCACTTTTCCATTACGTTGCGACGAACTTGACTTGATTTTGGATACAGGTATAGTTAGAGGTAAAGTATAAGATATCTTTCACTTGCTATACCAATCGATAGTTCCCTCAAAAATATATTTTTCTGTTGGAAACCATTAGTTACGCCGTGTGTATTCAAATAAGAGAAAGAGACATTGATTTATACGTAGGGACAGAGAATGACAAGAATACTTTTATTCTGATCGAGAGTTCCCATGGAAATAGGTTTTTCTACAGGCGAAACAACAGGTCACGTCTAGTATTTAAACTGCCATAGCAGATTTTTTTTATATCTCTCGTATGTCTGAACTATAAAATTCTGACGTGTGGTTACACTAGTTACTTGTGACGTATAATATTTGCGTGACTCTTATGTTCATGTTACATAGGAAACCGTAGGTTAGAGTCGATGGGTTAAGTAGGGACCGAAAAGGTAAAAAAAACTTAATTTACGAACGGAAAAGGGTGAACACAAAACAGGAAAAGCAATTCGTATTTCCAGCTTATTTTTGTTTCGTTTCATATTTATATGGTAATGTGACGACGATCAAAGTGCTATGTTAATATAGGTGACAATTCGTTTCGGAATTGTAGATATATTTACTTACATTGAAATTATATTAAAGAAATTGACAATGTTTTTGTATGTTGTGTAAAGTATTTTTTTTATATCACCAAGGCGGGAAACGCATATGGCCGCCTACAACATTAGCATAATAACTCCTACGTTGCCGATCCGACGAAATAATCTAACCACTTCCTTCATGAAGATCCCACGTACTTCGAGAAAACTTTAGCAAGAACCTCATTCCACATCCCAAGCATTCGCGGAAGGAAGCACATCTAAAACCGCTTAGTGCATGACCATTTAAGTTCTAAAGTGTGACGATGAATTCCTTGCTGATGGCGAGCAGTGCGAAGGTAGAAATCAGCCGTGGGCATCTCTTCAAAAAACTCCTTCGAACACTACCCATCGTAAAAGCGGTAGAAAACACAGGATTCAAGTGAAAAATTGTACATTTGTCTTCACTATAAAACAAAATAACCTCGTCGCATTGGTATGTCAGTGTACGTTTTTTTTTGTAAATACTTTGCTTTTTTTTTTATATATATAAATAATTAGGTCAGTTCAGGTAAAAATTTAAGGACTGTTAGTCAAGTTCTTTATTGTAGAGTGACTATCTGCTACAATGGTGTTTTTAGTTCCCCATTGTGCGCCATTATGGCCTCAAATTTGTAATCGGTGCAGCAAGAAGTCAATTTCTGCTCAGTTCAACAATCTATTATTATATCATCCTTTGGTCAAGAGCGAGTCTGGCTCGCACGTACTTACAAAAAAACACTAGTCTTATATTTTTACTTAGATTAAAAATAATTCTTTCTCACAACTTACATTGTCACAAACATAGACGCACACAAAGCTGTGTGCATCTGTGTAAAAAAAAACTTTTTTGTTTTACGGAATATTAAATAATCGCTAAATTCAAATAAGGTTTTACAAACGCTTTTGATTCGTCAACATTATTAAATGCTTTTTTTTATTGCGCTTAATTCGGTTATCGACGAGGGATTTATACGGTAACTTCTAGATTAAGGCATCCAGATAATACGTGATGCATAGTATTATATAATCTGTGGTGATGCTTTTAAAGTAGACGTTTTTTAAAATTTTACTAAACGACTGAACATTTAGCGTTTTGTTAGCTTTTAGTTAGAAGGTCACAAACAGACAGACAAACTTTCACATATTAATAGTATGGATAAAGAAAAAAAAATAATGTATTTTGCAAAGGAATTTCAAATAAAATGGAAAAGCTAATTAAGGAATTCATAATTTTTATCCTTACAAACCAATTATCTACATAAAAGCTTGTCGCAAAAGCACCTGATGTAAGATAACAAAGATGGCCTCGTATAGTGGAACTGGGCTAATTTGAATTTAGATTTAGGAAGAGAAAAAGCTTTAGAACTTCGTTTATATTTAGCTTTTAATTTGCTTGGTATTAATTTGAGACATTTAAATTTCCATTATATTTAATTCCTTATTCAATTTTCTTTTTTTGTTTGTATTTCCAAAATCATAATAAACTGAAACAAAATACTCTAAACATAACTCTATTTATTGATCTTTACTACCTGATCTGCACTTAGGAATAAGGGATACATACATACACATACATAAGATTTTGTCAATTTTCCCAATGGGATAGGCAGAGACTAAAGATTGCCTACTATAATTTTGGTACAATTCTTTTATTTTATCTACACGCATCTATGCTTTCATGCCCAATCGACGGTTTAGAGTACTTTAGACGTCACCTTTTCTGAGAATGGACTGAATTTGATTAGGGATACGTTCGCAGCAATTATTCGGATCACTTAAGAGGCAGTAATACGTGACAGAAAACTCGAGTAAAAATAAGGGTGACGCGATATGTAACTGAGCGTGCGTGAGTAGTGCAGCTACATCTTGACTCACTGAGATTTACATTTACATGAAATAAATTAATAGTTTATTAAACACCATTCTTATCACAAAAAAAACCATTTTCTCAGGGTTTAAAGCACTATCACGGCTATGTTTTAGCAAAGTTGTAAACTGTGTTGAGCACTTAGGACTTTGAAGATTTGTTTGCCAAAACTTAAGAAAAACAATGCCCATTTTACTGTACTTCAGTTTAGGCAAAGAAATCGTCAGTTCATCAGTTTACGATATTTTTTTATTAAACAAAAGTTCATTAATCTTGTTTCACGTTTTTCAGGGTCTGAACCATATCCCGAAGAAACATAATTAAGTTTTAGTCGGACCTGTTCAGCGGATTCGAAGAAACCTGTGCCAAAAAAATACAAATATTAGTAATATAGCCTCTTAAATAGTAACCTTGTTAATGCGTTGAATAATATTGAATAATTGTTTTACAACTTGTGTAAGATGTTTTATTTGTCATGTCTAAAAAGAGTAAGTGTTAAATAACTTCTCAGAGCGGCTGAAATCAGCGCTAATATCTCGCTAATGGCTTCTTATCCACATTTTACGTAACGAAAAACTGAATTTAAAGTCCCATATGCATGTCGAATAACCTTTAAAATAGTAAAAGATTATTTGCGGTCTAATAGCTTTTACTACTTACTTCTTGCTTACACACTGACCTACGTTGTATCTTTTGTAACTACCAGCTAACCTGGCAGACTGGTTGTTCCGTACTTTGTGTTAATATTGCGCTGTAACGCCACCCCCCGTCGCATCGCCAGCCCGAGCTTTTTCCTTTTTTGCTCAGCTCATTAGGGACGTAGTGTGATGTTAAATAACCTATATCTTCTTTAAGAATGGGGCTATCAAATGTTAAAAGAATTCCGACTGGTAGTTCTAAAGATTAGTAGTAGTTATCAGGCGGGTAGCCAGGATTTGTATTCGGGGGGGGGATGAACAGTGCCAGCCTGAGGCTAGTTACCAAGTAGAATAGACACGTTTTAAATTGCGGTAAAATGGGTTGCGTTTCGACATATTGGTGCAAACGAGGACACTGGGCGAATGACATGAAGGCGATCGCAGCGAGCGCGAATTTTTTCGATTCTGATAAGTATAGGTGAATCAATCAATGCCTAAGTGTGTGCACAATAATTCTTACTTCCGCATGATGTTGTAATTGTTATCATTCATTTGTTAAAAATCGAGAGAATTTTACCTTACTGCTAACATAATGATTATTTTATTGTACATATTAACCTTTATGATTACTACGATATTGTATCAAAAACTAGTAATTCTTGCAATAAAAGCCTTTTTATCACAGATTAAAAAAAAGTTTTTTTTTTTTTTTTTTTTAATACTACTTAGGTGGCAAACAAGCATACGGTCCGCCTGATGGTAAGCGTCACCGTGGCCTATGGACCACCAGAAGTATCACTCGCGCGTTGCTGATCCTTCAGAAATCCAATAACTTCTTTCTTGAAGAACCCCATACTGTAGTCCTTAGAGAAAACCTTGGCAGGTAGCTCATTCCACAACTCAAGGGTTCGCGGGAGGAAGTTCTTCTGAAATCGCACTGTACGCGACCATTTCGGTTTTAAAGTGTGAGAATGAATTCCCTGCCGATGGCGAGCGGTGCGATGGTAGAAAGTAGCCGTGGGCATCATTTCAAACAATTCCTCAGAACACACCCCATTGTACAAGCGGTAGAACACACACAGGGAGGCGAAGTCTCTCCTCAGACTTAAGGGTTCGATACGGCAAGTGAGTTGGGGATCCTCGACAATTCTCACAGCCCGTCGTTGAACCGAGTCAAAAGGGCCAAGTGGTAACCGGGTGCACCCGCCCAGAGATGGCAGCAGTCCTCTAAATGGGGCCAAATTTGCGACTTGTAAAGCAGCAACCTCTGCCCCGACGTGAAGTACTGCCTCGCTCTGTTGAGTACACCTAGTTTTTTGGACGCCAGCTTCACCTTATCTTGTAAATGATCTCGGAACTGAACATCGCTGGAGATGTCGACACCAAGGATCCCAATCCTCTTGGAGATGGAGAGGGGAGTGTTCTGGAATTGTGGGACTACAGTGAATGGGGTTTTCTTAGCGGTGAACGCGCAGACTTGTGTCTTTGTAGGGTTGAATCGGACCAAGTTAACTCGTCCCCAGTCAGAGACCTTGGACAGTGTGGTCTTGATTTGAGACACAAGTTCTCCGCGGTTTACCTCCACAACGGAACGAGGGATGTTTGCGCGACCCGTGTTATAGGCGTGTCCAGTACTGTCATCTGCATAGCAATGTATGTTGTTGATGTCCAACATGTTATTGATATGCAATAGAGAAA
The DNA here is from genome assembly GCA_946406115.1 of Apoda limacodes. NCBI lineage: Eukaryota > Metazoa > Arthropoda > Insecta > Lepidoptera > Limacodidae > Apoda > Apoda limacodes. The sequence goes on along the minus strand of OX291541.1, from coordinate 33,652,026 downwards.
ACGTAGGAGACAGCACGGAGCCTTGCGGGACACCAGCTTCTTACAATTACAATTCAATATACCTACTATAATTTTAACCTTTTGTTGTGTGAGACCGTAAATCTGCGCACAACTGCTGCAGGTTCCACATTTACATTCCTATGAATACTCAGTAGCGCCAACCCCGTAAGACGTTGGTTCAACACTGTGTTCCTTAAATAACCACATGAATGACTGACTCGCTAGCTTTTTTTTATTACTTTCCAGCCTTCTCTCGAAGCTCTGAATGTCTGTTGGAATTAGATCCATTTAGCCTAACATAAACATACCATCACGCCAATAAAGGCGCCAAAAAAACTTAATTTGTCGGAGCGTTAATTGAAAATTTTCACAACTTTGTTCGCCGCTACTTGCCCATTGTGTTAAATACATCCTCTATATGTCTTCGATACATAACTTTCACAGATCTTCATAAACTGCTGAAAGTCTTCGAATCCTACCAGACTTATTTGAAAAAATAAACCAGCAAAAACACGTCTCCATTGCTTAAATTCGCACCTTATATTGCACTTCCTTGTTCGGTGTACGGTATGACAAAAATACCGACATAGTAGTGGTTCTATATTTATTTTACCCATTTGTAAGTTAAAATCAATCTTATTTAATTCTTGCTATGTAAAAAACTAACAGTTCCTTGAGGTTCTTCAGCATTAAACTCTGCAAATTAGTCTAAAATGCAGGTCCTAAAAAGGTATCAAATATATTTTGCTTCTTAGGTAAAAAAATGGTGTAAAAATAATACAAATCAGTATTATTGTTTGAACCTAGTGTTTTGATTCAATGTAGTTGAAGTCCATTAAGGTAAGTATATGTAGGTACTTACACCGTAGAAAATTAGTTTTTCCCTTGTTTGGTATTAAGTTCATCTGGCAACCTTGCCGACAACGCGAGGCTTGTGTGCAGCAATTGTAGGTATCGGACGGAAACGTTCGGCGACACGAGCCGATCGCGACACCCGCCGAAGTAAACCAATAGGGCCTGACCGACCCAACGCGAGTGTTTCGGCATAAGCAGAGTAGTAGTTTAAACCTCAGATCCTTGTTTCTCCGGGTCAATCTCGAGGCGACGAGACGAGACTTGACGGCGCGGCGAAGAAATGCGCCGAAAAGTACATTTGAATATTTGAAATTTCAAAGATTTCGGTGGGGGGGGATACGACACCCACATCCCCCCCTCTGTATACCCGCATGGTAGTTAGTACAAGTGCCAAAGTATGAAATTTTTACCATGGAAAGAATGTTGTGCGTTGATTTCGATGTGGAAGGAGTTCGAACGAACCCCTGTATGTGGACGAACACACGAATATTCTTACATTTAGCAGATGCAGTACAAAAAGGGTTTCGAATAGTATTAGCACCATTGGTACTCGTGTATTAGTATTAACGATAGCTTTTCTGAGACAATTTGCTGTCACTGAATTATGGATGGCCTTTAGTGTTTGTTCAAGCATCTGATACATAGCTATTCACGAATTAATGGTATCAATGGATATGTCCAGATGCACGTATGATGTCTGATGAAATAAGTGAGGACTCAACGCTTCAAATAGAAAGATTTGTATTGTAAATAATTTCTTCATACCTATAACGAGGTACAAACCTAGCTTATTAAGAAAATAATAATACCTAGTATTAATAGCATTAGAATCTCACTCTCTCTCTACCACTGAACGACACTGAAAATCCGCAGTAAACGATTTACGCTGCTTTAGCTCGATACGAACATAATTTTTTTCTCAGAGTTGCTGTAAGACAAGTGTCCCAGAAGTTTATATTTTTATAAACTAGATCAAAACATATTAATTATAGTATTTTTAGATATTTAACGGTTTTCGCTATTTTGTCAAAGACTTATTTTTTTGTATGGAACCATACCTATTATGCAGTAAAATTGAATTCTACGTGTCTGTTTTGTAACATAACGATACCAAAAAACAACAAACAAAACATAGTAGCGTAAACTGATCAATTAAAAAATAATAATCAGTACGGTTACCCCTCCAAATTCAACTCCCTGCCTCCACACATCGAAATATGATCAACGCACAATATTCTATCCATGGTAAAAATTTCATGCTTTTTACCCAAAGCGCACACAATCCATGAGCGAAGCACTCATACTATTAGCGCGTTTTGAAAAACTTTTTAAGCTTTATAATTATTTTTTTTATTATTTTTTATACCAATAAGGTTGCTAAAAAGCTTACGATCGTCTTACGATTACGCCTAATGGTAGGCGCTCCGTTGCCGACCTTTCAAAAATCCAATAACTTCTTTCTTGAAGAACCTCATACTGTAGTCCTTAGAAAAAGCCTTGGCAGGGAAGCTAATTACACAACCCAAGCGTTCGCGGGAGGAAGTGTATTAGTATAGATTTAAATGTTCTTAATGATTAATAATTTTAGATGTTTGGTAACAATATTACTTAGAGAAAGAAAAGAAAATTACTAGTGATTATACGAAATTATATGATCCTTATTAATTTCTCTTGAGATAGGTTATTATATTAGGTCCGAAAATCGAAATTTGCAGTTTCTTTACGTTTTAAAACCTTAAGAATCGTTTGTCATCATTTTTTGAGTGATGTCTGTGTTTTTATGGAGGTATGTTGGTAGGTTAGGTTTTTGTTGCTCCTCGATATCTCAAGAACGAATGGACCAATTTGTCTCGTGACTATTCAATCGATACGTCACGTCATGACTTAGATCTAAAAAGAGTTTGAGCAAAATCGGTCCAGCGGTTTGTTTTTTGTCGCTATAAACCGTTTTTTTTTTTAAGATATTGCTCGTGCGGTACTTGCTACCGAACCATTTTTTTATTTATTTATTTAAAGAATCTAATTGAGAAACAGCAAGGACGAAGCCTGCAGACTGTGATTGCCTTAATAGTTTTATTATTCAGAGTGGAAACGCTACGTGATATCATTCAATTATTTCTATAAACCATACTTTTTATATATATTGATCTAAACACTGATTGATCCTGAAAGTGCTTTACGGGCTCTATCCAATGGTGTTAATAATGATTTATAAAATTAAATGAATCTATCCGAAAATTTGTTGTTTTTAGCTTCCATATATTAAGTATGGTGTGTGTGTGTGTGACCTCAGGACTAGGTGCTTTTAACATAGGTATATAGATAACTGTACGTCACTTACGTGTCATTAGACCTTAACTTTAATTCGTTCTGGTTGCTGAAAGCAAAACTTACATCAATGATAGATAGGTTTATGAATACTTAGGTAGTGACTTTAAAAATATTTAATGTCTTGGCTTAGGCATATTCTTTAATAATAGTTCTTTTTCTGTTGTTTAGAACTTTCGTCAGTCTTGTTAAATAGCTTAGCTTAGATATAACTATCAAGAATAATTTATTTGTTGCAAAGTGATTATGTTAATAGTATAGCCAAAGCCGAGGGAACAGCTCTAGGTATGCAGATACTGTGGATCAAAAAACGGCTACCTTATGTTTAATTAGTTTAACTAACCTTGTGGCCGCCTTTTTCGACGGAGGGTGACTGTCCGTATGTCCTAACGTCAGTAGGGACCTAGCTTGCACAGAGGGAATTAACTTTAAGAGCATCAAACAGTCAGTCAACAATTGTTATCAGTCGTGGTCACCGCCAGCTGCCGTTGCTGAAATCCGAATCAAACCGTTCAATCCCGGCGCGGTGTAGAAGCTGTCCGAAAAGTATGCACCTTATGCACTGTCCACTAGCACTTTACCAAAACCGTTCTCCCCATGGACGAGATGTTTAATATAATATAAAACTCCGATCACAGCAGTCCGTAGATAGGTATTCTGTGTTCCGAATCGCAAGCTGCGCAACCGTGTGGATGCGACTAACGTCGACGGCGCTTCCGTATTAACTAGAAAATTCCCACTGCCGAACGTGCGTTCCGTTCGAGCCTACACCAAGGTCAAGTCACACAAATCGAGTGACGTAACACGCTTATCTTTACCGAATACATATTATATTACTGCATCAAACAAACTCTTCATTCTACAAATTCCAGGCGGATAAAGTCGCGGGCACAGCTAGTCATAAGAATAAAAATAGAGTGCATGTCTGTTAATTTTTAAACCCTACGAGTACCTACTTATAATTGAGTTGCAAATTAGGGCATGTGCCTACAACATAATGTCCATATGTTCGAACGTACATAGTTATTACAGATGAGCGAGTATAGTTCAGCTCTCTCTGTGATGATTCCGTTCAAGCCGTAAATCAATAACCAACTGGCATAAGCTGCTGATCACAGAGCAAGCAACACTTCACTGAGCACTGAGCTCAGATTGTAAACTAGAACACCAGTTCAGTTTAACCACCATAGATTACATTAAGGTAATACCTTGTGTTGCCAGTCAAATTACTGTGAGTATTTTTTTGTGTGCTTTCCTACGTTCATTTTAAGGGTTCCGTAACCAAGGGGTGCCGCCAACGGAGCCCTATTAATAAGCCTACGCTGTCTGTCTGTCCGTCCGACCATTGAAGGCTCTATCTTTTAGCCCAAAGTAGGTAGAAGCCTGAAATTTTCACAGAGTATGTGTTACAATGGCGGATCACTTGGCAAATTATAAAAAGTGCAAAAAGTAAAAATTTAAGGGAGTCCCCGTATATGAAAAACGTTTTCGTTGTTTTTGCTCTATCGTAAAAACAGTAATACATACAAGTTTTAAACTTGCTGTAATCAGACCTGACTATTCAGATTTAAACAACGTCGGGCTTGATCAGCTATTGGAAGGGAAACCGCTTAGCGGCACAGTTTCTGTTTTAGTTTGTATTCAAGAAATTACGTAAATGGTAGACCGAGAACCCACGGGACGCGATTCTGACTTGCACTTGACCGATTTTTTATTATGTAATTATTTTTATAATACAACAATAACATTGTTTTATCGCACATTTGTCATTGGCTTGTAGCGATTTAGACTTTCCCATAAAAACTGCATTACCTTTAATATCTTATCTGCAGATATTTTACCATCCTACTTATATTATAAATGTGAAAGTTTATATGTCTGGATGAATGTTTGTTACACAATTACGCTTCAACCACTGGACGGATCGGGATAAAACTTGGCATACATATAGGTTAGGTCCTGGAATAGCATATAGGCTACATTTTATTCCTAAAAATTCAAAATTTCCTGCGGGAATAACAATGACACAGTTAAACAAACTATCGCTGCACCTCATTGGTTTAAATAATTAATTAATTTATTGGAGTTAATTAAGGAATTCCACGCCAATAACAGAATTCATGCGGGTGGAGCCGCGAGCAAAGTCTAGTTCGTCAATAAAATAAATAAATACTGTCTTACTATACTTTTCCCTGAAGATGTGGTCAGAGATTTGACGAACGTATGCCGCAACATTCACGTGTCACGGATTGTGTTCCGTCTTACAAACGTGATGTTGGTGAGCCTATCGTCGAACCAGGCACAAACCAGAGCCGAGACTCGAGACAGCTTTACCAATGAATAAATTGTACCATAATTGATTGGCCCTTAGCGGGAAATCGAACCCAAGACCTTCGGCGTGGGAGGTACACGTTCTACCACTTTGGCACTCAGTTCTTACTTTCACTATTTAAACGCTACAAAAGCGCGTTACTTACCTTAAACAAAGCAGATAAATAAATATAAGCACCAATTTTAAATTAAAGTTCTTCGACATGTTTCAAGTTGGTAAAATAATTTATACTCATTGCTGAAATTTAAATGAAGTACAAAGCCTTTAGCGTATTTTATTTAAATGATCATTTCCCGAACATATTTCCAAACCAGCTGGAAAATGAAAAATATGATGACCCTTTTCGGGCAAGAGTACAATAGGCGCTTTCGCGGCCGCGGAGCTTTGACGTTGATAAATGGCTGTTCGGCACTTAGACAGCTGATCCGACTTGAGCCGTCCGTTCATGCCCCTGATGGTTAATGGTTGATGGCTTGCAAAAGTTATGGCTTTGCAGATATTTTTAGCGTGGAAATGTAATGATTATTGTGTTATGTTTCCGTGTATCTCGGTTTACTAGGTATAAAATATTGCTGGCTTAACTAAAATAGATTGTTTTAGTCCATGCTTTGCCTGTTGTAGAACTGTGAACTATTAACTGTTGTTTCCAAAGTTTCTAAGGAAATGTGTGATTATCGTTTTGAAAACAAAAAAGGCTAAATTACGTAGATATAGCTATGACGAAACTATACTTAACACTAGTATCTTAACACCTAAGATCAAATAAAAGCTTAAGCCTACCACATTTCAAAAACAAAGAGCAGTACTTAGAACATTTTTAAGAACTTTTAGCACTAGCACGTAAACTTATCATTAATCAGCCTATACCAGTCCATTGCTTGATATAGGCCTTTTATAATGATACCACCACACACGGTCCTCCACCATTCTTATTCAGCTAATTCCGGCTACCTATTTCAGTCAGCTCCTGGCTGGAGGGTGTCCCACACTGCGTTTACCATCCCTCTATGACTCGTCTACCCCAATGGATCCTTTATTTAAATACTTATTTTCTAATAAAAGTGATGTGTTTAATTAATCTAATGCCAGTTTACAGAAATAATCTTTGTCGTGTAATTTTACGTTGATGATAAAAGGTACCATTTTGCAGGTTAAAAAATGTAAAACGTAATGGCATTGATTTAATTGTAAATAAAGTAATAAAATAATAAGAACTAAACTAATTTCGAAGAACTCAAGCAAAAAAATCTGCTTCACATTTACAAATGAACATACAAGCAAACAAACGAGATAAAAAATACAAAACGAGAACAGTATCGGTTATAAACAACAGTAAAAAGGCATTCAACTCATCCATATAGTCCACCATCAAAGGCGTCTAGACAGAACACTCGTCAGATAATCACATCACGATCGAGACAGTCATGGCGCCGCCGCGACAAAATGTATGAATGACAGGACAATGTCCGACTACCAATATGTGACGACATAAGGTAGTCAGGTGCGCTCGTCCTCGCTTACCTCACGATTGCTCAGTCTAGACGCCTTCGATGGCTGACTGCATAAATAAAATGATTGTTTAGGCTGTGCGATTACTACGTCTACGAACTACGTACTAAAGAAGACACCCCTCTAGCTATTTACTTAGTTTCTGCCTGGAACGGGCCTTCCCACGTACAGCGCGTGACGTAGTAACTATGATTAAATCTATGACGTGGCGTTTGTTTATAGCGTCTTTTCTAGTGTAAACATACTCTCTCAATTTTAATAATTATTTGTTAGATAGGTACTTAGTTGGTTGGTCTAATTTAACAATTTCATAATGTCGTAGCATAAAACTCTACAAATATCAATAAAAATAGAATAACTTTTATTTGTCATAAGCGACTAAATGAATATGTTATTATATATACATATAGATAGAATGTCAACGCATTTACCGTTAAATATGATTTCTACTTAATATCATAAGCTCGAACTTAATGGAGCGAATAAATTCTCAAAGAGATAAGTAACAAAGCTTCATGAAGCTTTATTCAGACCGAGAAGTATTTTGAATAGAATTACTTCCACGACATAAATTGCTAACGAAATATGAAATTATTCCTACAAATTCCAAACAGCCTAACTTTTGCTTTATATGAGACCTCGTTACTACTTAGTTACCACTTAGGTGTTATTTACAGTTACAATTGGTTTTCAGTTTCTTGTTTGTTAAAGTAGATCTTTGTCAGAGCGTAGACGGTGCAAAGTTGTGAAGTCTTGATTGTTAAAAAACTGTTTTCTATTCTAATACTTTAGAGAGGTAAAACCAGACCATTCACGTTTCATACTAAATTTGGCCTTTTTAATTTAAAGCACAGCTGTGCAGATACTTTTTGTAAAAAAATCAGCCAAGTGCGAGTCGGACTCGCGCACGAAGCCTAGATACAGACGGACGGACGGACAGCGAAGTGAAGAACCCTTTGGGTACGGAACCCTAAAAATAAGATTTTTCATACATTCAACTAAAATATAATACTAACATTTTGCGAATAAAGTAGTATAAGCTTGTTAGGATGGTGACCTTGGACAAAAATCACTTTGACATCGAACATCTGTAAGCATTCCTTTATTTCTTGATGAGATTTAACTTATTTCTTAGTAAAATGTAAAAAAAAAGTTCTTAAGCTTAAAAAAAACAGCTACAGAATATATTTTAGAGAATTATGGTGTTTTATTAAAAAATGATCGTGTGATGTTTTGGACAGAACTGACCCTTTTTTTTTGCTAGCCGGCATTTTAATTTTTGGGCCCAAATCACTGATGATGTTTGTTTTTGTGATTGGGAGGTAATTTATGAAATTACTACGCATATTCGAAAAATTATTTTACTAATAGAAAACTATTTTATTTCTGCCTAAGTAACATAGACTATATTTTGTTTTGATGATCAAAATAACTGCCAAATATTAATATTTGTAAAAAGTTCGAATAAGTTATGATTGAAATAACAATCTATTACCATTACCTCTCTAGTTTTAAAGAAGTTACATTATTGCTTTATCTTTTGCAAATGAAATAAATTTAAATTAACGGCACAGCGAATAAGACACAATATCTTCTTTTTATGATATTAGTGTCACGAGTTTGTGAATACCAATTCCGCACGAATGTCATACAACGTTTTTCAACACATTGACGAGAAAAGATTATAATTTATAGGTAAATAAATAAACTTTTCATTAATTTCAGGTCATTAATTTTGGAAATTAAAAGTAAAATTTGAGAATTATTGAAATTAAGTAAAACTTGCTGCTTTAGAGGCATAACTGACTGAGTGACATTTTTAATTTCACATGTATTAAGTTGCACTGGAGAATGAGGCGTAAAGAACTACATCTTTCGTCTCTTTTTCGCTTAGTATAGCTCAAAATCGCTTCCAAGAGGTTCGATCGAAATTAAAAAAAAACCGTAAAGGATACTCACAGCGCCATAGAACGGAACGTGTGGAAAACAGGTAGTTATGTGAGAGTACCTATTTTACCGCACATTCCGTCGTATGGTGCGTAATTTCAAACTTTCAAACAATGTTTACAAGCTTTGTAAATGCATTTTTTGCGCACATGGTTAAAAACAAAATAACAGTAAAATATAGAAGACAAAAAAGGGATACTTGTTAATTTTTTTATTTATTAATAAACTACAAAATTCACCCAAAATAAATTTCACCCTTTTATCTATTCTTATGACCTTGTGCTACCGACAAAACGTTCCAAAATCCAAACTCTGAGAATCTTTAACCAGCGGAGGTGCCCTTTTAGGTCCTTTTCAATACTATAGTAAGAAAGACTATATTGTTTTTACATGAGGTATTAAGTTGAGAACTCAGGTTTTTACTAAACTTCAAGGGCCTTACACTTGGTAACTACTTGTCAGCTTGATACATTCAGACGTTTTTAAGAAAAGGGTTTCGAGTGTTAAAAAGGCGGCAAATAAATAATCCTATAAAAGTACTTAAGTACCGTTTTTACACTAAAATAGGTAATCATTTCATAACTTTTTTAATTAACCCTAAAATTTCAAAGAAGATGTCGTTCGAGACCATTTTATTGAGGGGTATTTTTTATATTTATATTATACCCATAAAAGAATCATTTGTTAAGTTGTATTAGGTCTTCACGTCATACTTTAAAAGACCTCAATGGCTACGCTCTGAGTTTCTTCAAAGGATATGATCAGAACTGAAGAGATCCGACGTAGAACTGAAGTCACTGTCATAGCTCACAAAATAAGCAAATTGAAGTCACAATGGGCAGGTTATATTTGTCGCAGACCCGATGGCCGTTGAAGCAGATGAGTATAAGATAGAGACGGAACATTGATTGGTGGGGGCAATGTAGGGTGCCCTCCAGCCAGGTGGACCGATGACCTGAAGAAGCCGAAAACAGCTGGATGAGAAAGGTGGCGGACCGCATGTGGTGGCGTCTATTAGGAAAGGCCTGTGATCAGGAGTGTACTGGTATAGGCTGGTTGATCCAAAAAACTGTAGGACATTTTTACCTGTTGTTCCAATTTCGATATAATATCCAAACAAAACTTTCGCTGTGTTTGTACGAGGAGCGTTAAATAAAAGTGATAATTAGTGAAACTAATTAGTAATACTTATACTTATTAATAATTACTAATAATGTACACAGATAGTTATACAGAACGCATTTATTTCGTTGAATTATATGTCTAATGCCGATGGCTGTTTTGTATATTTTATATATATTTTGTGATTATAACAATTGAATTATAAAAACAATTGAATTACAAGAAAACTTTAACTCAAATATAGACTCCTTTGTACATTTATTAACCATTTATTTATTGTTAACCGTTCTAAAAGTAAAAAATATACTTACACCGATATCTTTTTTTAATTTAATTAGCCAAAAGATTCAGTTATCTATAGCAAATTTTAATCAGGTTTAAATAGGTTAGTACCTACTGGCTTTGTAAAGCTCAATTTACAAAGTAGTATAGGCTATAGTTATCTACTACCTCACATTTATTCGCAGTTAGAAAAGGAAACCTTTTAGCTCACAAACAGTATTCACAAAATGTAATAAAATCTTGTTTATCTTTTTTGATATGTTTATAAATAAAAGCCACATCCATTTTGTGGCCTACGCTCTTCGGTTTACGGAGATAAATTGAATTATGGATCCATATACCACTTTCGTTTGACAGCAACGTGTCCAGGGACCGAGTTATTGAATTTATTTACATATCTTGGTAAAAGTTTGAAACAAAGGGAGCCTAGCATATAATATACATGTAGCTCGAAGGTTGTTTGTTGTATTACAGTGTATATAAAAATAAATTTCAAGTAGGTAACCGTTTTAGGAACTTAAAATAAAGGTATATATATCAATTAAGATAAATAAAAGAAAAGTTGTCAATAGCAAATAGAGTTAATAGTCCTAGAATTATAAGAATTATAGATATTAGACATAGGTATGTGTAATGTATATATGTAACATAAGTGGAAAATAATAATGCAGGATATAATTCTCGAATCGGGTCTAAATCTATTTATATTTAAAAATTCATAGGCCAAATAAATCAGAAGTTCCCGGAGGAATAACTATGACTGAGCTTAACGAACTGTAGCTACAGCTATAGCTTGCGTTAGCACACTTCATTCGTATAACTCAGAAGTACCACGCCAATAACCAAATTAGGGGCGGGCGGAGCCGCTGGCAAAATCTAGTATGAAATAAATCTAAGTAACTATTTTAGAAATATTATTTATACTTAGTTTATTAAGGATCCACGTGCCAATTAGGTAAGTATCTTGGTAGTTGTACGACATTTCAACAAATCCAATTTCACTATTAGTTGATATTCCAGAATGGTTAACAGAAACAAGTCAGGGAAGCTGCTTGCTCATAACAATTTTCATTTTATACACGCCTTGTTAAATCTAATTAAGTTCGGTGTTAATTTAATTAACGTGGGCTTTTATGTAGAATAATTTAAGAAGCTTTTACAAGCACTAAGGATTATCCTACTTATTTTCTATTTTAAGAGTGTGTACATAAAAAAACGTTCAAGTGCAAGCCGAACTCGCATACTCAGGGTTCTGTACTACCGGACTGGTGGTAACCACCTAAAATGTTATGCGTCATTTAGGGTTCCGTACCTCAAAAGGACAAAACGAAACCCTTACGGGATCACTTTGTTGTCCGTCCATCCATCCGTCTGCCCGTCCGCCCGTCTGTCAAGACCCTTTTTCTCAGGAATGCGTGGAGGTATCAAGCTAAAATTTATATTAAATACTCTAGTCTACTGTCCCTTGGAGTTGTGAAAAAATCAAACTTCTAAGCCAACGCAATCAAAAGATACAGCCGTTTATGCCGCAAATTTTCGAAAGACGCAAAGGAATCAAATACTTCCTGTGAACTCAGAATCTTGAAATTTGGCACGAAGCAACGTCTTATAACACAGATAAAGGAAAAATTGCGAAAACCGTAAAATTTTAGTTGCATCATATAATAAAAATATTTTTGATAATATACTACAACATCTAATAAGTTTGCACGGAGCCCGCGGTGCGCGAGCCAGACTTGCACTTGGCCGGTTTTTTTCTTTTATGCTACACTTTTTTTTCTTAGGGAATACGCAAGTCAATACATGTAATTATTTATTTGTTATTTTACTTCAAGGCCTACATTACAATCACTCTAAGTTTGGAGGTTGAATGCAATACCGTTTTTACAAGAAAGCAAAACATGATTTTTGTATAGGTCTATGTATCTAGGGACTACAGTAGATATATTTAGTTTTTTTTTATTTTGAAAGGGTTGGCTGCGCTGGAATAATGCTCCGAAGTCGCAAGCGTCCATAGGCTACGGTGACCGCTTGGCATCTGGCGGGTAGTACGCTTGTTTTCCACCTAGTAGAAGTAGTAGAAGACAAATGTATATCTTAAAACCCAAAAGTAGATTCGTAAAGTAAACTACAGTGTAACAAACTTTTCTGACCCGGTGTATGGTTGCTAGTGTCGGGTAAGTTCACACCGTTTTAATATGGCAACAACAGTTTTGATAATTAACCACCGGGTCACAAAAGTTTGTTGCACTGTCTGTACACAAGATTAAAAAAACACACACACACACTTTATTTTTAATATAATTTTTTTTGCTTGTTTACAAGTGTATACAGAGTGCCTTATATTCTACAAAGAAAACAAAGCCGCTAACGTAAACTTGTCACGCTTGTTAAACGACGTAAAATATTCAATTTCTGTATCGTGTTGTCTAAACGTACCAACATGCAGCCGGCACTACTTTTGCGAGTTTGCAGCGCTTTTGTCGTTGCATACGGAATCATAAAGTAGCTTGAAAAGCAAACAAGCTGCTATATAGATGCCTAAGTAAGGCAGCAAGCATCTTGTTATACTGTAAGTAAAGTATTGCTTCCTTACAATCTATTAATTGTAAGACTCGACTTTCTCGACTCGACTCGTCTCGACTCTGTTATGCCCAGCACGGCTATAGGTTCACTGCCTAGTCGTGTCATGTTTGTGGAACGGAATACCATCGGACTTCCCTAAGAGTGTATCTTGGAGCAGAAGGTGGAAAATATGCAATTCATTACAACTTTTATTGTTTTTCTATTTTAAGTTTATGATTTAAAATTATATATTAAATATCTGACTCATGATACAGAATTAATAATACGACAGAATGTTAGTTTAGTACATCGATCAATAATTCAATGGCTTACGTACACCTACGTAATTCTAAGTGTGGAAATCGCTCTCGCTTTTCGTGGGTTCTTAGTCGATGCTCTCGGTAAATACTTGATTTGAACTTTACAATTTTTGTATCGTCGATCACGTCGCCTGTTAACTTCGGGCTGTTCATTAAGATACCTGAAACGTTTGCCCGCAATTTGTCAAAAAGATAAAACGGAACGTGAGCTGAAATATCTCCGGCATTTTGTCTTTATGAATAATGATTGACACACCTTTTGCAATGAAAACAATTTTTCCGTTTCGACTAAATTAAATTTATACTTATTTTTAAGGACTGTCATAAAGGTCAAATAATTTATTTTTTTTCGATTTGAGAGCGTAAATAATTTTAAGATTAACTATACGGGTACGCTTCTAAACTGAAACAAAAAATACCTAAACATTTTTTTACTTTATTTTTTTTAAGACCAGAGTACTTGTCAAGTTAAATCAAATGAGTCCAAACTTTAGGGATAGCGTCGTTTCGTTACGAACTCCTATGGCCTCCTTCCAGATTCATCATCAGACCAGCTCTATGACATGTTTATATTGCATTGTCATCCGATTTACGTGCGTATGCAAAATTTAAACCTAATCGAACATCGGGAAGTAAATCTTTACAAGAGATAATTATGAAATTCGTATGTAACCAAATAACTAATTTTACCGAGATAGCTCGAATAGTTACGCTTGTGGCATAACATTGCTCAACGAATCTAGTTATCGAGAACCTCAAAATTACTTACTGACTGACTCATCGTAAACCTAATATAGCCAGATAATATATGTTCACATGCATTTCAGAGACAAAACCGGTCAGGTGCGTCCCGTTAAGGCAATAAGTAATGGTTCCGTAGAAAGATTAATATTTATAAAAGTCTAGTATTAAGATATTTTTCAGATTATTTGGAAACGCGCTTTAAAAATTAGAGGGGAGAGGACACGCATTTTTTTTACATTGGAAGCCGAAATAATTCGTAAAATATACATTACCTCATACGGAGAAAATATTTTATTGCTCAGTTGTCAACAAATCCGTACGGCGATTATTTAATTAATTAAAAACAAATATATTTTAAACCACACTAACTAATACACAAATACACACTAATATTAATTTATATATGTATTTACCTATATAAAAAAAGGTGTAAATAAAATTTAAATTAAAAAGTAAATTAAAATTAATCATGGCAATTAATAAACAGAATCTATGCAAAGACAGCGGAACTACGAGTTAGCTGGGTTTTTGAAATCATGGTTCGTGTATGTACCTCAATGTTATTCATGAATTTGACTGAATTCATGAACGCCCCTGAAGCGCTGCGGAAAAGAAAACCATGAAACCAATTTTGAATTTCGGAATAGCAATCTGCGTTCATATTTCTAAAGATCACTAATTCCAAAAACTTTGATCCCAAAATCCAGTTTTTATAAATTGATATATACATTTACGTAGGTATCGGAAACATCAATACATTGAACTGTGTTAAAGTTTTCAACACCTCATCTTTAGATAATAGTAAGGTACCTCGTAGACAGAAGGTTAGTGCCACTAAACTGAAAATGGAACCCAGATTCGGACAGAACATAATATTAGCAGTATTGGCAGCTTTCCAAGTTTCCCAAACTTTATCAAGACTGCCTCGCTTTTTTACTCAACGAGATATTTGAAGTTTATTGTAATAATACATAAATGAGTGAAGAAATAAAACAATGAAATTATGGATGATCCCAACATAATCAATGTGAGAAAAAAAATTAAACTTTTATTATTAAACAACAGACCCTTACGGTTAGATAAACATAAAAGCGAAATATACGAAGCATTTCTCTATTCCGTATTTTCAACGTTTCTACACATGTTGGTAAAAAAATAAGTCAATGGGCAGTGATTGGCCTTTTATTTTGCGTTTGTAGAACAGTAAGTTAATATTTAGTTTTTTTATATACCACTAAGGTGGCAAATAAGCTTGCGGTCAACCCTTCAAATATCTAATAACTTCTTTCAAGTACAACCACATACTGTAGTCCTTAGAGAAAACCTTGGCGAGGAGTTGATTTCTCTGAAACCGCACTGTATGTGACCATTTAGGTTCTAAGGTGTGACGATGATTCCCATGCCGATGGCGAGCGGTGCGATGGTAGAAAGTAGCCGTGGGCATCATTCCAAATAATTCCTCTGAACACAGGGAGGCAAAGTCTCTCCTCTGACTTAAGGGCTCGATACGCAAGTGAGTTTGGGATCATCGACAATTCTCACAGCCCGTCGTTGAACCGAGTCAAAAGGTCCAAGCTGATATCCGGGTGCACCCGCCCAAAGATGGCAGCAGTACTCCATATGGGGCCGAACTTGCGGCTTGTAAAGTAGCAACCTAGTTGGTAGTGTGGTCAGCTGCTGTGCAGAGGGTGTGGGTTTGATTCCCGCACTAAAAAAACATTTATGTGATAAACATTTGTGTTTGTCTGGAGCCTGGGTGTATTTATGTATGTAGTTACAAAAAAAAGTAATTTATATGTATTTGTATCCGGTGTCTGGTACCCATAACACAAGCTTTGTTTACTTTGGGGCCAGACGGCGCTGTGTGTAATGTCCAGAACTATTTATTTTTTAATTATGTAACTTGTTAAATTTGTGTTGTAAAATGTCAACTTGAAAGTACCTAGACTTAGTTTGGTTTGATTGTACTCACCCAGTTGTCTTCATTATAATACACAATCAATAGGACCTTTTTGGTCTTTTCAAGTGGTTTTTACTTGCATTATGTGTAACGTCCTCCGCGCATTTCAATGTGTTACCTATTTGAGAGGCGATTGTCTAACTCCGATGATATTTTTTTTATATGTTTTAACAACATTTGGTTTTACAAGACACTGCACTATTATTACTGTGGTATACGTACAGGCTTCTTTGTCGTCTTCTACGGTACGATTAGCTATCTTGCTCGTTTTTTTCGGTGGGAATTAGTATTGTCAACCGGTGGCAATGTAAATATATGTATTTTTTTACGATTAAAAATCAAGTAATCGTTCTTAATAACATAGTAACTATTAACTTTATTAGTCACGGGGGAGTTCATTCCATTAAAAGCTATAATATTATGGTCCTTTTATTAAATGTACAAATTCCTCATAGAAAGCTATTACAATAGTCATTATTTTTCAAATTTAGTTAGTGTTGTCGTAATATAATAAAATTGTAACACATCACTTGGATTTCCATGAAAAAATTTCAGAGTCTCTGAAAAATAAATAAGCGCAATACAGGAATGAGAGTGTCGGGAATCGAGTGATAAATATTAAAAAGCTTTATCGGGGAACGGGCTAGGTTGTGTTGTGTTATATCTAGAGAGTATAGCAACTCAAATTTTAGTTTTTGTATTCGTATTTATACTACTACCTGAAAAGTTTCTAAAATATATATATTTTTGTAATCCGATCCTAAATTAAACGAAAGATCACTCCAAGAAAGGGGATCACTTCGATAAATCAGAGGATTTTTTTTTTTTTATACCACTAAGGTGGCAAACAAGCTTACGGTCCACCTGATAGAAGCGGTCACCGTCGCCTATGTGATTGTAATTACTTCTATTTTCTGTTTAACAGTGAAAAAATTGTAACAAACTTAACTAACTTTGATAATTTTATTGTGATCTTAGGATAACAATGTAGTTTAACTGATTTGATTTAATTAATTACTATTTACTTTAATTTATTATAAGTCCTGTCTAGTTTTTATATAGGTTAATCTATTTTGTTCAAAATTGTTTAATTTCTAAGTCTGTGAATATATAATAGGTACGTATACAGGACACTAAAGTTAGTTCTAGTCTCACTCATAAATATGCAAGACGCCTGACCTACCTCTACCTAAAGTGTATTTACCGGACGGCGGAAACGGTCACCGTTTGTTCAGTTGGTAAGAAGGCCAGAGAACTTATTTATGTTACTTTTTGTAAGATAAAGTTGTGTTGAAATGGAATATAAATTGTTTTACGTATGTATGTAGGGCATAGCGAATGCTACAATTTATTTTCGGAGTTATTTCATCTATGATTATTTAACTCAAATAGAAACGTAATTAAGTTCTTAAGGAAGAAATTGACATTTTTGACGTGACAACGTCTTATAAATTGGTTTGCCGGGTGACACTTCAAGAAACTGCGTTACGCTCCGCTCACGTTATGCGCTCACAATGAGAGCGAGTGAGAGGCACGCGCCCGCCTAAGAGCGAGAGAGACAGACATAAAATCATTGTCACGTAAAACTTTCGCCCGTATACCGACTTTACAGGCAACCAGTTTTTTTTTAGATTGTAATAAACCTGTCGCTAGTGTCACATTAAGTTTATAGCATTTTAATATGGCGACTGTAGTTTAGATTTTTGGCCACTAGGTCAGAAAAGTTTGGTGCACCGTAGAATAATATTTATTGTTCAGAAAGTGTGCATGAGTCAATAACATATCTGGGTTATTCTTTTTTATGCATAGTTCACAAAACATCAACAAGTATAAATACGTACAAGATTAGAAGACCTTTATGCTAAAAAATATTTCGAACGGATCTCGAAGACGTTTTTACACACAAACGTCAGACGTCACACGGTACGATTCTAGCGCGTGGATTTGAAATATAAAATAAAAACTTGCCAAATACGTGTCGTGCAGTGCAACAACTTTTTCAACCCGATAATCGAAAATCAAAACTCGGATAAAAAGTTAAAAGAAATCTGTACAAAACTGAGATATGAAGTTACTTTAACGTATAGACAGCAACAAAGAATTACTGTATTGCGGTCAACATAAGACAACTTTTTGTATTATTTTTAATTTCTACGGTATTATTGCTGAGCCGTCGAAAATCCAATAACTTATTTCTTGAAGAACCCCATACTGTAGTCCTTAGAGAAAACCTTGGCAGGGAGCTCATTCCACAACCCAAGCTTGGCGGGAGGAAGTTTCTCTGAAACCGCACTGTACGCCACCATTTCCGACACCGATATAGAGTGCGATGGTAGAAGGTAGCCGTGGGCATCATTTTGAACAATTCCTCAGAACACATCCCATTGTACAAGCGGTAGAAACACACACAGGGAGGCAAAGTCTCTCCTCTTCTAGACTCACTTAAGGCTTCGATACGGCAAGTGAGTTTGGGATCGTCGACAATTCTCACAGCCCGTCGTTGAACCGAGTCGAAAGGGCCAAGCTGGAATCCGGTTGCACCTGCCCAGAGATAGCAGCAGTACTCCATATTGGGCCGAACTTGCGACTTGTAAAGCAGCAACCTCTGCCCCGACGTGAAGTACTGCCTCGCTCTGTTGAGTACACCTAGTTTTTTGGACGCCAGCATCACCTTGTCTTGCATATGATCTCGGAACCGAACATCGCTGGAGATGTCAACACCAGGGATTCCAATGCTCTTGGAGATAGAGAGGGGAGTGTTCTGGAATTGTGGGACCACATTGAATGGGTTTTCTCAGCGGTGAACGTGCAGACTTGTGTTTTTGTAGGGTTAAATGGGACCAAGTTTATCCGTCCCCAGTCAGAGACCTCAGACAGTGTGGTCTCGATTTGAGACGCAAGTTCTCCGCAGTTTCCTCCACAACGGAACGAGGGACGTTTGCACGACCCGTGTAATAAGCGTCTCCAGCACTGTCATCTGCATAGCTAATTGTGACTAACTGTATGAATGAAATGAATGTTTTGGCTGTTGTATTTACTCTATGGTATTTCTATGATGATACGCTATACTTAAATAGCATAAGATTTTACGGGCGTTACCCCTGCTAACTAGCGCCGCCAGTTGATATCTTTATTTCCCTGTTTGTGCAGAAAATTTCTAAAATGAGCTTCTAAAGAAGTATGTAGGCAGTTACAAACTATTTTTAAAATGTATTGTAATGTGTCTAATATATAACTGTGAGTTGTAGATAGCAATCTGCACACATCACATTCCATCGCATTTTAAATTCGCTTTGCACAAAGAGGAAAATAAAAAAATCCATTGGTGGAGCTAGTGGAAGTCAGGAACCTATTTACGCAGCCGGATACCTACTAATGAAATAGTAGTAGCTTGAAAAATATTTCATTATAGGTATTCCTAAACATTCCTCAAATTCTTATTAAATTTACCTTTCGTGTCTGACGTTAAATTATATGAGAAATAGATTCAGTCTCAAAGAAAAAAATTGTTTTCATTGCAAAAGGTGTGGCAATAATTATTCATAAAGACAAAATGCCGGAGATAATTCAGCTCACGTTCCATTTTATCTTTTTGACAAATTGCGGGCAAACGTTCCGGGGCTCAGGTATATTAATGAACAGCCGGAAGTTAACAGACGACGTGATCGACGATACATAACTTGTATAAGTTCAAATAAAGTATGTACTTAGGTCACCTAGCAAAAATTGGCCAAGTGTTAGTCGCTCTTACTATAATAGATATTGCAGTAAATTTAATTATGTATGCTTTAATTGATTACACACCCAATTTTATTACTACTCCGAGAAGCATTTTTGTTTGTAAACCTTAGGGCACTAAATAGCTTGTGACTTTTGTAATATGCATACATTTTTTTGCATTTGATGGAAAATGTTTGAGGTCCGAGTATATTTTCACAAAGTTTAGTAAAGTCGAGCCCAAATTTTTCCCAAATAGAAATTTGATTGATTAGGGAAGGGTAGAGAATGTCCCTTAGTAACGAAAAAGAGACAAATCTATAATGTCGACACATTAATTTATTGATACCTAAAATATTAAAGAACATATTAATAATTTATATATTATTATAAATTTTGCTCAATGAAACAAGTCAAACAATATATTTTATTGCAGTGTTTTTTTTTATCAGCCTGATTCAATGCATTTTTCGTTATGGGGGTTGTATTGAATTAAATGCTTTTCCTCGAATATTTCCTTCCATTCTTGCGAATCCATACTAACATTATAAATACGAAAGTAACTCTGTCTGCCTGTTACCTCTTCATGCTTAAACCGCTGCACCGATTAGGATTAAATTTGGCATGGAGATAGTTTGAGTCCCGAGAAAGGAAATACGCTAATTGAAAACGTCAAGTGTGAGTCGGTTTATTTTTCTATAATTTAGGAGTTGCTGGTGCTGTAATCCTACACAGATAACCGAATTTAGGGCGGGTGAACCGCGGGCAAAAACAAGTGGTTAATATAACGTGCGCACTGTCGATATATCCCGTAACAACTGACATCACTAGCTGTGCCGCACGCGCAAGCTAGTCATATGCCTACAAGATACTAAGCTTACAAGCAAAAGGCCTAGTATCGCACTGAATGAGATATTTTATTATTCTGTGCAAACAAGGTAGAATAAACATGGTAAACCTTTTAATGAAAACATACAAAATAAATATGTTTGCCTTTTTTTATTTTTTTATTAATGTATGTGTTGACATTGTGTTATCGACTAGTAAAAATAATGACTTGGTGTATGAAAAGTTTTCTGCTTGTGCCTGTGACCTTCCTTCTCAGACCTCAGACCTACTAGCTGTTATTTAGGGCTCCCTAGTCCCTAAGAGAAGACTGGACAGACAGACGTGGTCCATGTAGATAGAATAACTATACCAATTTGAGGCAAGAAGTCGTCTTGCAGTTGGAACTTGTAAAAGAACATCGGTAATTTACGACTTACAAAGCAAAATTATTCATATTTACAATATACGTTGCGTTGGTTCAGTGCCGAAAAGATAAATAGCAAACTCTAGATCCGATAGCTGCGGTCGAGTTATTAAGAAAAGAGTTTTTAAATTTGTATGGGATAAGACGGAGAACGTTATCCTGCGTTCTATTAGTTATTCGCCCGACGTGCGCACGGCACGGTTTCTTCTAAAATTTGTGTCTAGAAGAGTAATTTCTTGTTTGATATCAGAAAATATGTTAAAAAATTTGGCTAAATTTATTCTATAATAATTGAAAAATATATTGTAAAATCATTTCATTTCATACTGATCACTAAACGCTTGTACGTCTATTTAATAACTGAGGATGAATCCAGAACTTTTTCATTCTGGGCCCTTTATAAATATATAATAAAAGAGCGAGAAGCTGACGACAATTTATTTCAGGACACATTGTAGACGCACTCTCTGCCTACAAATATGAACAAAAAAATCACGCTTGACGGATGTAGTGCGCAAGCAGTTTTCGTGATTTTAAGAATCGTTTTTTGCGTCCGTCAAAATCACGAAAACGAATCGAATACGAATTAAAGGCGCCTTAATTTTTTATTAAGATTTTTAAGTAACGAAATAATGCATGGCACACAAATATATATAATAGGTAAATATTTATTATTGTAACGTAATGAAATGTAACATGGGATGGCTGAACTACAAGTATTCAAGGAAATGGATAACGGAGAGTGAGGGCATTGGTCGACCATCCTAGTACAGTCTGAATAAGTATTGCAGGCTGCCTTATATCCCCATAGCCACGCGCTACACCACAACTGCACTATACAAGAGCGCTTAAATAAGTGCCGAGTGCTCTCGAGGGTTTCATCTCTCCTTTCCTGTCTTATGGTTTGAAACTAGTGTCTAGTCATTTTAACTATTTCTAAATTTTCACTGCTGCTCGGTATGAGTTAGGACATTAGGTATGCATTTGCATTGGATATTCCATTGCATGGTTGTTGTCTTCTTTTTGGAAAGCCAGGTTTCTGTTATGTGGGTCTAGAGGTATGTTCTCGAACATATAATCCTTTAAATAAAGTCTTTTAGGCTAGGTTGCACAAACTAACTTTGACGTTAAACAGCCGTTGCATAGTCAGCTATTTTTAAGCTTAACCGGCCCGTCAAAGCTCAGCAAACCATTAGCTTGGTAAATTTAAATAATAGCTGACCATAAAAAAATCCATACAATCTGCCATTTTTGGCGACTAGCTAACGTCAAAGTTAGTTGGTGCATCTCAGCTTAAGTGTTTCTGAAATGATGCTTTGCCGTTTTGTTAACACATCGTGCGTACATTGGCGACCACATACATATATGTTGACGCGTTTTCATGTCGCAATTGATACCTTTCTCTCCTTTTTCTTTCCTTTGTCATGCTTATTTAAATCTGTGTTCCATGACAAAGTCAAAGTCAAAAGTCAAAGTCAAAATGGTTTATTCAAATAAGGATTTTACAATCACTTTTGAATCGTCAAAGTTATAAAATATTATTTTTTGAACCCTCCCACCTTCCCGCCGGTTCACAATGTTGTTGATTTCTACCGAGAAGAATCCGGCAAGAAAGCAATTTTGTTAATTTTACGTACTGAGCTTAAAATGGCTTGTTAAGCAATCTTCAAGCCTTATATGATGAGCTGTTGAATAACTTTGACTGAATGACACATACATAGACGTACAAACAATTGTTTAAAATTAGATCAACAATTGTCTCAAAGCAATTGGGGACGTACGAAAACTTTGCATCGTTACGTCACTGTTGGTAACGAAACTGGGATGGGATGGGAGGATGTTTCCTGGTATATGGAATTAATATAATATTATATTTGTCTTTACGTACATCCATGATCTGACCTAAGTTAAAAGAGTGATTTTATAATTTTACCTCTTAAGTTCTTAGGGGTAAACGCCGTAGATATTTTTCATACCAAATAAGTCCATTTGTATTTTTATTTTAAAAAAACCATGGTATGCTACCTAAATTCTTGTAAGTAAGATATGATATATAATTACATTTATTTGCGGTAACAGCATTGAAATATAAAAAAGTAAAATAATAATACGCTATTGAATTTCATGGTATAAAATAACATTCAAACTTGTAAATTGGTATATTGGTAGAATTCGCCATAACGGCTAGCCCTTTTTATAAAACAGAGCTTGTTTGTATTATGGTAGATTCACGTTTAGCCGGAATATAAAATGGCTGAATGAACGTTTGCCGCTTTGAATTCGGTACTTTGCATTCTTCAATACAAGGAAATGTGTAATGCGAATCACTCAAATTTTTTTATTTCACGTTTGTTAGAAGAATATTAGAATATGCCACTCAAAAATGGAACCCAAGGTACAATATTGACAAATATAGGATTAAAAAAAAATCCTAAGATCTCTTTGCTATCGTTTAAGTATTCAATATGCTTCAACCAATTATATCAATAGTTGCAAAAAATCAAATTGTTCCTTTAACAACAGCCTTTTTTAATCTATACAATAACTGGTGGTGACGATCCCCACAATCGGCGCATCCAGGTGGACCACAATCAGGCATCATATGCCCCGACTCCAAACACACCATACAGTGGTGCTTATATACTGGTAGACCGGTGACTTCAAAAATGCAGGGCACAAAGCCAAAAACCTCCTTTTGGCCCACGACAGTTGAAGCATGTTGGCTGTGATGGTGTTTGCCTGGCCGCTGTACCAATAACGGCAGTTTCCGTGGTGCCTGTGAAGCTCTGCATGGAGGCGGCTGGAGGAGATAGGCGGGGAGGGGAATAAAAAGAAGGTTTCAGCCCCCTCAAGAAATTTCTCCATATCGGAGAAGGTATGAAGAGTGGTGACCGATTCACCGCCACAAACAAACTCAAAACGGCTCCTTAATTGCGGTGTAACAGGGCCAAATGGCCAAGTAGAAGGGACCGATCCTTATCTACTTAAAGCCCGTATCCCTTAAGTCCATTAACTGCCACCAACATAGGATTAAGAAGCTCTCGCCGCAGGTTTGCAACCTCTGAAATGGTAGGCAACTGCAATAAAGCGCTGACAAAAGTATAAGAAATTTGCCTAATACTGTCATAGCGTCTGTATAATAAGTCTCGGGCCGTTTTATAACCAGCATTGTCCTGAGAGAAATGCCGAGTCATGTCATAAGGCTCTCCAGCGATTGATTCCAGCAAATAGGAGAACACTTGTGAATCGGTAAGATCTGGTCGATTTTGATCGAAACCGTTAAACCTATTTATGAAGAAAATCTCTGCTAAATCACCATAAAATTTTGGCAGGCCCAAATTTGGCAAACAAGATGGAACCCCCTGAGTGGCCACCACAGCGTTCCATATTTCTCCTTATGAGCAACGGTCTTAGCCTCAGCTCGACGAATCTGTGCAACCCTAGTAACTATCTGGTCACAAAAGTCGTCAGCCTGGTCCAAATCTGTGGTAAGCCTAACCACCTCATCTTCCTGCTAGCCCACAATGGCTTGCTCATAAGTGATGAAGTAGGGCATCGTTTTTTCCGGCCTTGTAATTCAAGCTGCTGCTGTTGCTAACCAATTCTAGTTGTTCTAGTTCTATTTTTATATGAAAAAACTATGGTGGTCCACACCGCACATACAATATAAGATTTCCCTTCACAGCTTGCAGGCCACCCATGTGCGCCGCGCGACCGTTCTGGATGCTAGTGCCTGCTTAACGAGAGCATAATGTACTTATTTCCAATTCAGCTCGTTACTTAATATATATTTTCTATAACTAAGTACTATAGCTTTATTCCTGCACCCTTGCCAACCTATCTTCACCGCATTATACACCATTGGCCACAACACGCCAAAAAACAAAGAAATTAATTAACTATTTAACTTACTTAACTTTAACACAAATATTTATAAACAAAGTATGAACTGTGAAAACAAAACGCTATTAAACACAAAAGAAAACTAATTTTACCTACAACCTACTCAAGAAATAGTGTTACGTTTTTGTGTATGCCAAACACAGTAGCAAGAATAGTTTTAAACAGTATCAAAAATTACTCTGGGTTGGAAAAGTGGCAAAAAGTGCCAATATAAGTAAAGTTTACTTTAGAACAAATTTTAGATGTAGGTAGGTACAATAATAGTACATAGGTATGCGAAATGTAGGTCGCCACCACCACGCCAACCACGCTCTGCTGCCAGAATTGTTTTGTCAATGATGACAGGTACAGCTAAACCCGAATTAGAAAGTGCAAAATGATTACTCACCTCAGGTCATGGGCGTAGCCAGCTTTTGGATAAGGGAGGGGACATTCTTGGCTAGGGGGGGGCAGGCCTGTGGGCACCTAGGGGGGGGGGTCTGTACCTCGCTACGCCCATGCCTCAGGTTGTTTTGTTGTACCTACATGGACCACGTCTGTCTGTCCTAATGTCTTCTAAGTTATGTAAATAAGAGAGGACATAAAAGGTAGGTTGTTTCTGTGTGCTAGATGTTTTTTTGAAGTGAAAACTTCTTTAGCGACGTTGTGCACTTTTTTTGGTATGGGTAAAAAATGATAAAGTCGCGTCAGGTCACGTGTCCTGATCGTGAAAATGCGTAAGACGGATGGAGAGTAGCCAGCTGGCGCGGCGTAGGAGAGGGAGTATCCCCCTCTCTTTCTACGGCGCGGCGAAAATGTATGCCTGCGCCTGCTGTTTCGTTTAGGCGGCGCAGGGCTCTTGCGCGAATGGTCGTGTGTGTTTATGTTACAGCGTGCTACGCGCATCCATGGATGGTGACAGCTGATGGCTCGACCGTCTGTGTAGTGGCCATACTGCTGTGTATTCGTAAAATTCGTGTATATAAAGTGTTTAAAATATGGAAATTGAACAAAGTGCATCTTTGTCTTTGTAAAATACGGAAACGGTAATGCCACGCCTATTATAATTTTTATTTTTAGTATTCGCGATTATGAGTAGTACAGGGAGGTTGGATATGGAATTTTAATTCTATGACAGATTGCGATGTCAAATATACTACGTCAAAAAAGTAAATAAACAAACATTATTATTTCTTGACAATGTCGAAGACATGTCTTGTGACATATTTGAGTGTTAAGCGCGAATCGTGTGTAAAGGTTTTCACTTTTGCCGGCACTCCCGGAGTGCAACTCGTTCTTTTTTTTTTCTCTTTATTCCACAAACAAAATTCGTTACAATATGTACTATTCTGCCAAACTGCGAAGCCACCGCATTATACAATTTGGCTGCGACATATATGTACGTTCGTACCCAGACCAACACATCGCATGCAAAAGAGGACAAATAAAAATCGACAATAATTTTAGAATAAATAAGGCTACATCATTTCATAGAATGACTATTTAGTAATAATAATCATTATCATCATCATTTCAGCCGCAAGAAGTCCACTGCTGAACATAGGCCTCCCCCATAGATTTCCAAAGAAAACGGTTGGAAGCGACCTGCATCCAGCGTCTTACTTCCTTCTTAAGCAACAATTTTTTATGAAAAACCATAAATTACCTGTAAAAATAAGGTAATTTGGTTATTATCTGCTGTGTAGTTTTTATTGCAAAAACTTTATCAATGAAACATCAAAGTATTGTATTTATATATATTTGATTACATTTAACACAATATTAGTTCGAATCTTGAAATATCTTGAAACATATTAAACTGAAAAACAAAAAATTCTACAGGTTAATATTACCAAGAAAAATTAAATAATTTCAACATTCATAGTAAAATATATTACTCACTTTCGTTTTATGTTGATTTTTCACTAACCACGTGAAGCTTTAGGCAAAAAAAGTAATATTAATTAATAAAGCGTTAGAAAAAACTTAATAGTTAAATAGAAAACATTGTTGGACATCATTCACACCCCGCTTGCCATGGCAACCCTACTTTGAGATTTTCCGTTCATATTCCAATAAACGAAAAATATCCACCTCCCTGATTTAGGTTCTAATCAGGCAACCGTGTTTTTTCTGAATTGTCATAATAAACTTATTCTTTCTAAAAATCGTGATCGTTTCAAAAATTGTGTAACTTTTTGCGGCCGCCGCTTGCTCTATCAGTCATTCGGTGACGACTTAGAGAATTGCCTACTTCTAACAAATATTTAAGGTGATGAGTTCATAAGTTATTTTCTTAATATATATACATTATTCTTCGATTTTAATCTAATAACATACATTAATCGATTATACATACCTCACTTCATCACTTACGGACACGAATGGTCGAAATAATTTATCGGTAGGTAGTAGTCAAGAGTTGTATTTATTATTATGTACCAAAACATATTATTTTTTTCACATTAATAATAAACACACTATTTTCTGTAAAATAATTTAATTTTACCTTTAATTTGTTTCGTTAATAAGTGTTATTACTATACCATCCATATATACTATACTTCCCTTTAATGGGATTCAAACTATTTCCGTGCCAAATTTCATTCTTATCGGTGCAGCGGTTTAAGAGTAAAGAGGTAACAGACAGACAGAGTTACTTTTTATAATATTAGTATGGACTATAGTCCATACCGCCGTGTTGGATTAGTCGTGAGTTAAAACGGAAACTATTGCTTCGGAAAACGCGCAACGATAGCCTTTATTTCATACCCTCGTAGTGTTTCCTATTAGAATTATGTTGTCTAAGTATTATATAATGTAGAGGTACATATTTGTGATTGATTGAATCTATTTTAGGTTTTATGTTTAAGAAAATTTAGAAAATTAATTACCTACCTGTTATAATATTATAAGCACAGCCTGAGGGCGCGTTCGTTCTGGGATTAAGAGTTCCAACCAATGATACTTTCACACTTTTGATAACACCAGTTTTGCCACCGACACCTACCGTTCGTGTAGCTTTGAAACGTTACAAACAAAATTTTTGGTTACAAAACTTGCAAAACGAACGGTTGACGTACACACACTATATGTATAATATGTAAAGGCAGTTTGACAGATTAACACAAAAACCCCACCTCCAGACATGGGTCTAAAGTTTCATTTTTCGGTGGCAAAAGTGACAAAAATATCGTAAACGAACGGATGACAGGTGACAAAAGTAATGAAAATAATGATTCTGCATCCCAAAACGAACGAGCCCTAAACAAGAGATGACTGTTAAGTCTGTGGTTGCATGTAGTGTATTTTATAATTAGTACGATAAACGTTAAAAAGAAAATTAAAAATAATCTAAAATATTTATTTAAATGCTTACCTACAAACCCGTGATGTCTACGTGGACGATGACGATTACATTCTACTGAGTACATCGTACAAGAAATCTGAAATAATAAGGATTTTAAAGTAGACTGGTTTTTGCCACCGGCTTCACCTGCGATAAATTTGGTTATCAAGGTGGAATTCCTACAGCAACTTTTTGATTATACTAAATAAGCTAATAGCTTTACTTCGTTCAAGTCGACACTTAAATAATATTAGTAGGATATGTTGAAAAATAGTCATAATAAACATAAGGAAAAATTTAAAATGGTTGCCGTAGACATCCGATTTTGCATTCATTCATATTCATACCTACAAATAATTAAGAAAGTGACATAAATATAGGTTAACCTTAATTTTATAATAGGGTTTTTTAGAATGCATTTTCTTTCACTAATGCAAAATTAATTTTAGAAGGATAATGGGCAAAAGTCTATGGACTTGGTCCAAGTAATAAAAACTCTGCCCATCAGGATGAAGAATGGTGCATTTGGAAGAGTAATTTTATAACATAATATTTCGAAGTGAGATATGGATAAATAAACTGCCTTATTCTTCTTAAATTATAGTATTTAAATTGTTTTGAAAAGATCCCCGATGGATGTTATCTAAGACAGATGTAATAATTTTTTTGTAAAACCCCTGAAAGCCCTGAAATAACTAAAATTTGCAACGCGTTACCACCGTAACTCATATCAAAAATCATCGAGGATTAATCTCAAAACCCCTTACAGAAAACTCATTTTAACGTGTTGAAACGAGGGTAAATGTTAATTGCAGCGCCCCCTGGCGAGTTTACACATTAACCTAAGAATCCTGGTGGTCTACAGCTGTAAAAAATGTCAAGAAACTTGCTATAAAAACACCTACATAAAAAAAACTAGCATCAATCGTTCATCTGTCCAAAAACCTGCTCTGCAATGATACCTTTTCAATAAAAAAATACTGGAATCGGTCTAGTTCCGTTTCATCCTTCGTGGGTAAAACATAGTTACATCATTACATCATTTTGCCATAGTAAGCTTACGTGTTTTATTATAATTTTTTTTTTGGACAGGAACACCTGATTCAATACAACACTAGAATCTAAACAGTTTTTTTTAAAAATTGTAAATAGTTTTTTTGGATATTATGTCTAAATTTTCACGGTGCGATATAAACAAATTATGTAATTGATGTAATTATTGCTCCAAATGCGATATGTGTCAATCTCGGGGGCAGACTTTGTTTTTTAAGGTTCCGTACCCAAAGGGTAATTAGCGGAACCTTTTTACTAAGAACCTTTTTAGACCGTTGAAATTTTCACAGAAGATGTATTTCTGTTGCCGTTATAACAACAAATATTAAAAATCAGAATAAAATAAATATTCAAGGGGGCTCCCATACAACAAATGTGATAGTTTAGCTCGTTATTTCTCGATATTGATAGCGGCAACAGGTAGACGTTAAAAATATTCACAGAATATTTAGTTATATAGTCAATTTA
This sequence comes from Apoda limacodes, assembly GCA_946406115.1. NCBI lineage: Eukaryota > Metazoa > Arthropoda > Insecta > Lepidoptera > Limacodidae > Apoda > Apoda limacodes. Next base: position 33,622,341 of record OX291541.1, on the reverse strand, counting down.
AAAATAAATGATTAAATTACAATAAACCAAATATTTAAGGGGGGCTCCCATACAACAAACGTGTTTTTTTCGCAGTTTTTATAGATAATGGTACGGAACCCATCGTTCGCGAGTGTGGATTGCACAATTAATCGGTTCGGGTGATTGCACTCAATCTCGAAAAAGTGAACTGCCTGGTCTTTAAGGAATTGTGGAATCGTGGGGAGCTCGAAATCCCTGTGTAGGTCCGCATTCCGGACGAACCAGGGGGCTCTGGGGGGGATTTGGAGGATCTGGACTCTGGAGTCTATGGAGGTTGCGTTGAGACAACGCATAGACGACACTAGCGTATGCTAGTATGGTACAGATGGAAGAGGTATAAAGAGTCAGCTAGTTTCTATCATGGGATATAGGCGACCGAGGACAAAAGCGGTTCGATCTCTAACTATTTTGACTTTGACTTCGACTTTGATCGCGGAAGCTAAGACGCCTATCCAAGGTCACACGAGATATTTGGCCTTGTTTTGCCAAGTAATGGCACGGCCGAGTGAGAGGGAAAATGGTCGCGGTGGGCGGCCAATGGTGAAGAGAACGGCAGAGCTTTTGTCAGGATTCACTTCAATTCTCCATTTCCGAAACCATTCGCCTAGTGCGGTGATTGCGGATTGGAGTCCCTTAGTGATTCGACTCACTTGCCCTATCGGTAGTGTAAATAGCGGTATCGTCTTAGATCGTATGTGATGTAAATTGAATTCACTTTTCTTTATTTCTAGACGATATTATTAAAGCATGAGTGATGTAAAGATATTCAACTAATTTAAATAAAAAATAAACAAACCTTGAAAAATTAACAAAGCGCATAAAAACGCCATGTAAAACAAAAAAAAAATGTAATTAGTATGATCAAAATAAAATTACCAGTAATACAAGGATATACACTAAAATTTTCATGTTGAATGTAGATTTTCTGCGAGGACTGTTCTTAGTTTGGAAGTCCATTGCTTTATATAAGAAAGAACACGAATAATTTAAATTCAAATTAAGGTTATTTATCATTTACAGGTACATGCAAAATGCAATTTTTACTTACTTTTTGTGATCTATAAGCTAATACTCAAGTCTGGAATAATATAGCAATAACTGATGCTAAGAATTCGGTTACAATAAATAGTTATACGGTTCATTGACTACTCCGTACTTATTTCTGGTGTGACGTTTATTTTTTTTTTTAAGTATTCTTACGTATAGAAAGCAGCTGACAAATTCGCGGCACGTCGCAGCTAGGAGTTTCTAGTTTCTCGACTTTTTTATTTCTCGTGAATACTCGACCAGGATAAAATTCTTAATAAAACACGATGTTATTTTTAAATTCTTGCTTAATTACAAATTAGACTAAAAGATCAATTAAATCAAATGGTAATTTTTTTCGGTAAAACTAAAAAAATCAACAACAATAAATAAAAAAAAACTACATTTGGCTCGTCTATGTAAAAAGTACCTACCAGTTTTCATACGTACAACAGTCTTTAATTAAATAAAAAATAATTAGTGAAATTAAATTAACTAAATTACTAGTACATATTTAGTAAACTATAAAAACTTGTTTAACAAAACAAACATTTTAATATCAACTCAAAATAAAAATACCTTTTATATTTTGTCATCACACTAACTCATACATAAACACTATCATTAACTGAAGGCATAGCGATTGCTAAGTGCTTAATAATTCGAACGGTTTTTCTTTGTAAGTTCCGCGGCGCGATCCATTGAAAAAGAAAGCGAGTGTGTCAGCTCCGACTGGGGCCGTTCAAAAACTGAGTCGAGTAGAGTTATGACTCGAACCGTTCAAAAACTAACTGAGTTCCAACCCGATTTTTTTTTTCTGACTGATCATTACTGCTTCACCGGGCTTTTTGGGGCGAAACCCCGAAGGAGCCTCAGCCCATATAGCGCCCAACGCCTCGGCTTGGGTTGTCGCTCTCGGGGGGTCCCTTCGACCAGCGTGAGTCTCGAACCCGAAAGTGAGTCACCGCCAGGAGGGAAGTTCCCCGTTACGCGGGTGCGGCTGCGATTGAGTGGGGGCGAGAAGCGCCCCGGCACTCTTTCATACCTCGTGTATCCTTGCGGGCGCCGATGAACCCGGGGACGTCGGCGTCGTGTTAGGGGGGAGGCCCTGTTAGAGGAGGTCATAGAGACTAATCTCGCTATCCGGACAGCGAGATCGTCATCTGGGGCCGTTAGTACGTGCCGAGGCCGCCTAACGATAGTTTTACGACCATGCCGAGGTCCTTACTCCATAGGTGAACCATACTCGACGCGGGTTCAACGGAGTTGGCGGCTATATTTGCTGAAAAACATCAAAACATTGTTTTCAAATTAAGAAATTTTTTATTATTGTATGAATAATAATTTTTGTTTTATAATATTTTTCAATGACTTATATTCGGGGTGCTTTAATTTGAAAAATTAAACAAAATTTTTTTTTTGAAAAAAGTTCTTTTAGTGTTTTCACTATTAGGTTTTAGTTTTTCCTCAGATTATTTAGTAAAGCAACCTAAATTCCTTAAAATTCAGGACGTAAAAGCTGTTTAGGAACAAAAACCCTATTATTTATTTATTTTTCTGTCATGAAACCAGACAACAGAATTAGGAGAGTTAAGAGCGTTTAAAAATAGAGTACTCAATGTTAGGAAAACGATGTTATAAATAATGGATGAAATGAATAAATAAATAACAAAATAATAATAATAAGTTTAATAAAAATAAAATAAGACTAGCGAGTAAATTAGCGTAGTTTATAAAAACTTAATAATCAAGATGGTATTTGATATCTTGTTCATACTCAAATTTTGTCCAGAAAAAACTAAAACTTCTGTTAAAGTTTAGTGTTCTCTTGACTCATTGGTACTTCTACTTAAAATATGGCTTAAAATGGACAAAAATCCTAGAAGAAGAAACATTGATTCAACTTGACAGATGCAACTCAGTTACCCGTTCAAAAACTTTAGCGTAGAGTTAGGAACCCGGTGACGGCATTTTTAACCCAAGTAAATTGTTTTTGAACGCAAGCCTGGAGTTTTCGCTTGGTCTAGGTGTCGGTCAACAAAAATAATTATTATTTTTGAATGAGGGTACATCTAAAATAAATTAAAATTATCACAAAGTTCACGTGACAAAAACAGTGTTTAATTTGCGAGCGTCTAATAACCTGACCATAGAGTAATGCCTCAAGGTTGCGGTCCGATTTTCCGTCCGTAAGGCGGTCCTCATAGCAACGGTACAAAACACTAGTACTGTTAGACAAAAGTGAAATAAAGTTACTTTATTTCACTTTTTAAGTGATTATATGTACTTGGCTTTCATATACATTTTAACTATCAGTTTTAGTATGCTAGATGAGCTCAATAATGTCAAATTACTTAGTTTCCATGTTTGAGGATCTATTATTAGCTTATTATTGCTATTGTACGTTGATGGTCTACCATAATAAAAATATTAAAAATAAATTAAATTTTCTTGGCGACACGCACAAATGAAAACAAAAATTACAGCTTTGTTTTATAAAAAAGCTAGCCTTTAAATAAAACAGCGAATTATACAATTTGGCTGCGACATATATTTATATCCGTACCTATACCAACACATCGCATGTAAAAAAGAACTTATAAAAATTAACAATAATTTAAGCATAAATAAGATTACATAAGAAGACAACATAATTTTATAGAAAAACTATTTAAGAAACAATGTTTATTTATTTAAGGAAAAACCATGAATTGCCTAAAAAAATAAGGTAATTTGGTTTTGGTAATTGCAAGAACTTCAACAATGAAACGTCAAAGTATTGTATTTGTATTTATTTGATAACATTTGACACAATATTAGTTCAAATCTTGAAATATCTTGAAACATATTAAACTGAAAAAAAAAAATCTACAGGTTAATATTACAAAGAAAATTAAATAATTTCAACATTCATAGTAAAATATATTACTCACTTTCGTTTTATGTTGATTTTTCACTAACCACGCATACCTGAAGACAAAAAAAGTAATATTAATTAGTAAAGTATTAGAAAAAGTAAATTGTTAAATAGAAAACATTGATGGCCATCGATTAGTCAATATTTTAGATATCAACTGTGCTAAACACACTATTTTCTGTAAATCAATCTTTTTATTTTGCCATGCTTTATAAAAACCTTAAATTTGTTTTTTTAATAAATGTTATTACTATACCAACCGTATATTCTATACTAGCTTTTGCCCGCGGTTCCACCCGCGCTAAATTCAGTTATCGGTGTAGGATTTCAACGGTAACCTCAATTTAAAAAAAAAAATACCTACTCACACTTGACGTTTTCAAGTAGCCTATGTCCTTTTCTGGGACTCAAACTATCTCCATGCCAAATTGCACCCTAATCGGTGCAGGGGTTTAAGCATGAAGAGGTTACAGACATACGGAGTTACTTTCGCATTTATAATAGTAGTATGGACTAAACCGCCAACAGAAACTTTATTGCTTCGAAAAACGCGCAACGTTAGCTTTTATTTCACACCCTCGTAGTGTGTCCTATTAGAATTATGTTATCTAAGTATTATATAATGTGGAGGTACATATATTTGTGATTGATTGAATCTATTTTAGGTACACGGAAAAAAAAGATTTGTAGAAACAAGACAATTAAAAATATTGTTAGGGATTCCAAGTAAATATTCATTTGACTTGACAAATTATACTCGTGTGAATGCAATTGGTTTAGTTGAAAATAAAATAATATATTGTTGTTTTTTTCTTTTGTTCTAAGAAAATTATTTTAGACCAAGACATTATGATAAAAACAAAGAATATTTATAAAAGTACCTAACTGTTATAATACTGTAAGCACAGTCTAAACATGAGATGAAAGTTTTATAATTAGTAATATTAGTATTAGTATTAGTATTAGTAATATTAGTATTAGTATTAGTAATATTTTGTAATTAGTACGATAACCGTACAAAAGAAAATTAAAGATCATCTAAAATAATTATTTTAAATATCTGTTGGACGATGAAAACGACATTCTACTAAGTACATCTCTACATACCCGTGTTCCCAAAATTTTAAATACCTGGTGGAAGATGACGACGACATTCTACTAAGTACATCGTAGAAGAAATCTGAAATAATAAAGATTTTATAGTAGATTGGTTAGTAGACTTGGATAAATTTGGTTATCGAGGTGGGATACCTACAGCAACTATTTGATTACACTAAAGAAGCTTGCTATAGCAATTAGGATTAGTATTAGTAGGATATCTTAGGAAACACTGATAATAACAATATGGAAAAATATGCTGAGGCACAACAGCTCACAAAAATGCTGTGGCTGTTGAAAGGAATTAAATTTACTTAGATCGTTTGTAATGATAATTGAATTAACTTTCTGCATTTTGAGACGATATTATTAGTGCATGAGTGATGTAAAGATACTCAACCATTTGACAATTTTAAATGAAAAATAAGAAAACTGCTTAGTAAAATTATTTTAAAAATGAACAAAGTGTTTAAGAACGCTATGTAAAGCTGCATTTAAAAGAAAATTTATATTTTAATTAGTATGATAATAAAAACAAAATTACCAGTAATACAACGATCCACACTAAAATTTTCATGTTGAATGTAGATTTTCTGCAAAGACTGTACTTAGTTTGAAAGTCTATTGCTTTATATAAGAAAATATACGAATAATTTAAATTCAAATTAAGGTTGATTATCATTTACACTGTAAATTTTACAGGTAGACATACTTCTGATTATTAAATGCAATATTTACTTACTTTTTGCGATCAGTAAGCCAATACTCAAGTTTGAAATAATATAATAATAGATAACTTACGCAAAGAATTCGGTTACTAGTTATACGGAAGTTCGAAGTCTCTGTGTAGGTCCGCATTGCGAACGTACCAAGAGGCTCCAGAGGCCGCTCTAAGAAAGCGGTTTTGGAGGGTCTGGAGTTTGTGGAGATTGCGCTTGGACAGCGCAAAGACTACGCTAGCATAAGCTAGTATGGGGCGGATACAAGTTGTATAAAGATTTAGCTTATTTCTAAGCGAGAATTCGCGGCGCGTCGCAGCTAGGGTTTGCTGGTTTCTAGACCTTTTTTATTTCTCGAGGCACGAGAATTCTCGACCAGGATTAAATCCTTAAAAAAATACGATGTTATTTTTTAATTTTTGCTTAATTACAATACTGATAGATGAGATCAATTAAATTAAATGGTAAATTATTAGTTACCATAAATTTTACTTATTAATTAAATAAATCAACAAGAAACAATAAATAACTCAAACTACATTTGGCTGGCCTATCTAAAAAGTACCTACTAGTGCCCAAATGTACAGTCTTTAATTAAACAAAAAATAATTAGTAAAAGTAAACTAAATAAATTACGATTACATATGTAGTAAACTATAAAAACTTGTTAAACAAAACAAACATTTTGATATTAACTGAAACTAAAAATTCCTTTTATATTTTGTCATCACACTAACTTGTACGTAAACAGCATCATTACGTGCAGGCAAAGCGGTTGCTAAGTGCTTAATTAGTCCTACGGGCTTTTTATTTTTCTCGTAGCAAAGCGCGTGTTTATAGAACTCACGGGTGGTAATGACGCGCCTATTTTATCAAGTATGTATGAAACCTACGCGCACACTACAAGCGAGCAGTTACAAGTTTAACTTAAGCGAACTTTTTTGTAATTTATAAATTCTCTAGTTATTTAGACGGTAGCGTTGTTTTTTTTTTTTTTTTAATCACCAATAAGGTGGCAAACAAGCTTACGGTCCGCCTGATGGTAAGCGGTCGCCATAGGCTATGGACGCCTGCAACACCAGGGGTATATTATAACTTCTGTCTTGAAGAACCCCATACTGTAGTACTTAGAGAAAACCTTGGAAGGGAGCTCATTCCAAAACCCGAGCGTTTGCGGGAGGTTGTTTGTCTGAAACCGCACTGTACGCGACCATTTCGGATCTGAAGTGTAAAAATGAATTCCCTGCCGATGGCGAGCGGTGCAACGGTAAAAAGTAGCCGTGGAATCATTACTAACAATTTCTCAAAACACATCCCATTGTACAAGCGGCAGAACACACAGAGGGAGGCAAAGTCTCTCCTCAGACTTAAAGGCTCGATACGGCAAGTGAGTTTGGGATCGTCGACAACTGACACAGCCCATCGTTGAACCTAACCGATTCGAATGAGCCAAGCTGGTATAAGGGACCGAACTCGTGACTTGCAAAGCAGCAACCTTTGCCCCGACGTGAAGTACTGTTTCGCTCTGTTGAGTAAATCATTTTTTTTAGACGCCAACTTCACCTTGTCTTGCAAATGATCTTTGAACTGAACACCGCTGGAGTTGTCAACACCAAAGATCCTAATGCTCTTGGAGATGAAGAGGGGACAGTTCTGGAATTGTGGGACCACAGTAAATAGGGTTTTCTTAGCGGTGAAAGTGCAGACTTGTGTCTTTGTAGGGTTCAATCAAGACCTTGGAAGTTTAGTCTCGATTTGAAACGCAAGTTCTCCACGCTTTTTTTCCACAACGGATAGACGGGTTTGCACGACCCTTGTAATAAGCGTCTTCAGTTATGTCATCTGCATGTAATGTATGTTGTTGATGTCCAACATGTCATTGATATGCAGTAGAAACAGCGTAGGAGACAGCACAGAGCCTTGCGGGACACCAGCATTAATTTTTTTTTTATTTATTCATAAGGACCACAAACATATTTACATTTCATTTAGTTATACTTACAAAAAATTTAAAACCTTGATAATAGTAAACCCAATTACCCAACAGGAATGGTCACATTTTATGTGTAACAAATTGGAACTTGTCTAGTGTCTACTGATATCTATTGTACATGTAGTATTACTATAACACAATATGTTTTTATTTGGATTTAGATAAAACAAAAGAAACGATAATTTTCTATCACGAAAAATAAAGGATACAACAAAGAAAATACACAACCATAAAGTAAAGAGAGAAATATGACATAATGTTTTAGTTTCACAATTTCGTATTGTTTAAAAATTAAAGAAGGGTGCGTTGTTGAACAGTAAACAACCTTTTTTTCTAAGTCATATAACTTGCTTAAAAATAAAGCTAAGAATCTCGTTTTCATAAGGTTTCTCAGCTTTGGGTTATAGAAACCTAAAGGAACAAACTAAGACGATAAAGAAGGATTTTTAAGAAAACGAAATTTGGCTCTCTGTGTACTATGGGTTGTTTACACCGAACCACCCGTATTTCAACAGTAAACCATAATTTTATGCTTAATGTAAAAATTCTTATTTGTGAAAAGAAACCACGCAACTTTTAATTATCATCTTTTATTTTTGCCATAAACAATACAAATAAAAATAAAATGTTTCTTCTAACAAAAAAAAAACACTCCTTTTTAAACATATCAATTATTCTTCAAGATATTTTTATAGTTTGGTTCTCAGTAGACGTACTTAATAACGCTAAAGTTTTCCTATAAACCACTTTAGATGATAAAAATACAGCCTTTGCGATACTATAATAAACAGTCTTCATCAATTTACCTACCAGTATTACAAAAACAAGACCAAAATGCGTCAAATTAAATATTCACGACATATTTAGTAAAGATAAGTTCACGTTGAAGGAATATTTAATAAGACGTTTTGTACCTGATACACAAGGAGGTGGGAGAATCGTGTATATGTCACTCAGTTTCATATTTGCTATATCAGGTTGTAAAGGAAACATAAACATTTTATTAAGACTTCTTTTAATTTTAGGAACGAAATGCAATATTCGTCATCAGTTTCTGTTTCCAGAATCTTCCTAATGTAATAAACAACCTTTTTTTTTAGATTGCAGCAATACAAGGACTTATTCGTCAATCATTGGCTTACGCTGTAAATCAGAAAAATCTTCATTTATAATTTCAGATTCTTGGTTATCCGATTCTAAGTCTGTTTCACTTTCAAAAATTATATTTTCTACTTCACTCGTTTCACTGTCTTCGTCTTGTACAACTGTCTCTCTTTTTTTATTTTTCCTCTCATTAGGAGTTTTTTTAATTTTACTTGTCGATGGAAGCATTTTATTTGCACAATCTTTTAGAACTTTTCTTTTATGCAAACCTTTTCTATTTAATGCAGCAGTACGTTCCTAAGATATTCTCTCTTTTTTCTGGAGTGTTTTCTCGTTTTTTGTTTTTCCACTAAGGTGGCAAACAAGCACACGGTCCGCCAGATGGTAAGCGGTCATCGTGGCCTATGGACGCTTGCAACACAAGAAGTATCACTTGCGCGTTGCCGACCCTTAAAAATCCAATACCTTCTTTCTTGAAGAACCCCATACTGTATTCCTTAGAGAAAACCTTGGCAGGGAGCTCATTCCACAACCCAAGCGTTCGCGGGAGGAAGTTTCTCTGAAACCGCACTGTACGCGACCATTTCGGTTCTAGAGTGTGAGAATGAATTCCCTGCCGATGGCGAGCGGTGCGATGGTAGAAAGTAGCCGTGGGCATTATTTCAAACGATTCTTCAGAACACATCCCATTGTACAAGCGGTAGAACACACACAGTGAGGCAAAGTCTCTCCTCAGACTTAAGGGTTCGATACGGCAAATGAGTTTGGGATCGTCGACAATTCTCACAGCCCGTCGTTGAACCGAGTCAAAAGGTCCAAGCTGGTATCCGGGTGCACCTGCCCAGAGATGGCACCAGTACTCCATATGGGGCCGAACTTGCGACTTGTAAAGCAGCAACCTCTGCCCCGACGTGAAGTACTACCTCGCTCTGTTGAGAACACCTAGTTTTTTGGACGCCAGCTTCAACTTATCTTGTAAATGATCTCGGAATTGAAAATCGCTGGAGATGTCAACGCCAAGGATCCAATGCTCTTAAAGATGTAGAGGGGAGTGGTCTGGAATTGTGGGACTACAGTAAATGGGGTTTTCTTAGCGGTGAACGCGCAGACTTGTGTCTTTGTAGGGTTGAATCGTACCAAGTTTACCCATCCCCAGTCAGAGACCTTGGACAGTGTGGTCAGAGACACAAGTTCTCCGCGGTACGGAACGAGGGATGTTTGCGTGACCCGTGTAAGAGGCGTCTCCAGTACTGTCATCTGCATAGCAATGTATGTTATTGATGTCCAACATGTCATTGATATGCAGTAGAAACAACGTAGGAGACAGCACGGAGCCTTGCGGTACACCAGCATTAATGTCCATGCTATCAGAGCTATTACCGTCAACTACGGTTCGTATGCGTCTGCCGGACAAAAAGCTAGCCACCCATTTGCACAAACCCTCGGGCACTCCGTAAGATGGCAACTTCGATAGAAGACCCTGGTGCCAGGCCCGATCAAACGCTTTTGCTATGTCCAGGCTACATGCCAATGCCTCTACCTGACTCTCAATGGCTAGTGCCCATCGGCGAGTTAGATACACTAGAAGATCGCCAGTCGAGCGACCGTGGCGAAAGCCATATTGACGATCACTGACCTCCTGGTCACACGCTCCATCACTTTGGAGAGGGGAGAGGAAATAGCGATAGGCCTGTAATTCGATGGGCACCGGATGCACATTTGCGGTCTTCCATGAAGACGGAAATTGCCTAGTGTGGTAGGAAAGCGCGAAGAGGCGCGTGAGTACAGGACATAACTCATGAGCACACTGCTTAAATACCACTGCTGGTATACCGTCTGGCCCACTTGACTTATGAACGTCTAGAGAAAGCAACGCCCGCCGGACCTCCCGCTGTGTTATGGAGATATCCGGCATGGTCTTACCGCACCACGGTATAGAAGGTGGTACAGCGCCTTCGTCGTTCATATTCGAGTTTGAGGCAAAGAGACTGCCCAATAGATCGGCTTTCTCTTTAGCCATAACTTAACCATCGGTCTTCGGCAGTGGTGGTAACGACGACTGGCAAAACTTCCCTTCGGCAGCTTTGGCAAGCGATCAGAAAGCACGACTCCAAGAGGGATAACTCGCAAGTCGCCCATCTATTTTGCCGATGAATTGGAATTTTGCTCTGGCAGTTGCTTTCTTACTGAACCTCGAGGCAGCATTGATTTTGCGTTTCACTTCAGAAATATTCGGATCCTTATTATTACGAGCCGTGGTCCAAGCCTCATATGCAGTTTGCTTAAGAATTTTAGCTTCTCTGCAAGACCTAGTAAACCACGGTTGTTTTTTGACGCCGGCAGCTACTCGCGGGCTAGGAATATAACATTCCATACCAGCGAGGATTGTCTCAGTAACTGCGGCTGCTTAGACGTCAGGATCTTCTGAGTTAAAGCAGATCTGCCTCCACGGGTACGATGCATAAAATTCTCGCAATCCATCCCAGTCTGCCGACTTATAGTGCCACACACGACGCTAATTAGTTGGCCCAGATGGATCGGGTTGTGTGCATGACACTTGAGTCCGAACGAGACAGTGGTCCGAGGAGCCTAAAGGCGCATCCACTGAGACGGAATATCCGTCCGGACGTGTAGTCAGCAGAAGGTCCAGTAAGGAGCTTGTATGGTCCTCTATATCTGGTATTCTCTTAGGAGAAAGGACCAGCTGAGAGAATCCATAGGTCAGAGCAAATCAATCCGTTGCTATCATGCTTTTGCCCAGTTTTCTACCTTTCCGTTTGTTGGAACGAGGGCCAGCCTTTAGCAGAGGACGAAACATTAGTGGAGTAATGATATGTCCGACTTTAATAGGTGATTTTCATCTTTGCATACTTTATCTCGTTTCTTTGGTTTTGTAACGTTTTGGTTGTAACTATGATGTGCTCCTGATAGTATTGATGGTCTTTCTCGATCAGGGGTAACACGGGGTTCATAACTTGAACAACGTGTCTCTGGAGGCGTTGAAACCGGGAGCTGTTTATTATTGCTTCTAGTCATGTCGAGAATTGCAGAAGCTTCAGCAACAGGCGATTTTTGTGACACCACAGGAACGGGGCGATCTGTCACGCTACTTGGCATGAAGTCTTCATCGGAGAATATATCCTTATTATAGGGAAAAAATCCACATTTTGCGAACGCTGCCGATATATTTAATGGAGTCATAGACCTGGGATAAGCATGACCAATGAATCTTGCTATCTCGTAAATTGTTACTAGTGTCCCTGGGTTCTGTAGCATCCATGACGCAAGTGCGGAATAATAATAGGTCTTTAAAGGACCCATCAAACCCACATCTAAGGGTTGCAGTTTGTGAGTTGTGTGAGGATGAAACGTAAGAACCACAACACCAGATTGTTTCGCTAAATCTAGAACCTCAATAGGCAAATGAGACTCATGATTATCCATTATTAGCAGAGATGGATTTTTTGGTTTCGTGCTTGAACACTAAATAAAATGTTTCATTACCTCCACGAATAAGTCAACAACCAGAAGGATTCGCAAGCCCTAAACAACCTGGAGGTGCACCGTGCATCATCAAGTTTTTAAAGTTTTTCTGAGGTAATATTATAGCAGGGGGCAGGGCGTGGCCTGTAGCACTAACCATACAGCATGTAGTGGAAAGAGTACCCTTTTCTCCACTTGTCACTTTACCCACTTTAGCTCCTGCTGGAGCCACAACTTTCTGTGGTTTCTGTATGGTGGTTGTGCCGGTTTCGTCAAGGTTAAATATACGAGTTCCATCCACGAATCTAGGCTCCCGTTTAAGCAACTCTTCTAAATTATTGAAAACTATTGCCACAGTTTCACGGTTAAATGAGGTAGCTCGTGCGAGACTTTACCGAAATATCAGGATGTCTTTTTTTAAAGGACCGAAACCATTCCAAACCAGCCAATTGATCTCTTTCAATGAGCTTGGTATTTTAATGCCATTCACCTTTGCCATTTCGTACGCCACCTTCCTTCATTCGTTGACAGTAAAACCATAGAATATTAGTGCACAGTCCTTGTAGTATTTTAATAATATTTTAATATTTGTTCATGTTCCTGAGTAAACACTTAATTAATATCATACCTAGGTACAAGTGATATATTATCACCATGTTCACGTTTTTATTTCACGTAACGGCGCAATGTAGGATATGGGATTTTACAAGTTTTTGCCGCCGTTCTTATGGATATACCATGTTCCACCATTTGCAAAGCTAACATCATGTCGACTTGTTTGTGTTTTCCTATTTTCCGTTACTTATTTTTTGGTCTATACTACAACAGTATATTTGCAAAGTACACAGTGAACCGGTTCACGTCACGCTTAAGCCGCGGCTGCCGGCTCACTGCGGGAGAGGGGAAGGGTGTCCACGGGATAAGTTTTAACACGATCGGTCAAATTGGCAAGGTCGCAGTTTTCCCAATATGTGCAGTGGTTCAGTGTATCTGGTTGGTTCACTGTTCAACAACTGACCCTGCCTATCTATGTGTATAATGTTATTATGTGTAGAGTTGTATATTACAACAGGTGTTTATGTGTAGGTGAGTAAATAATTGGGTGATTGGGCGTTTGTGTCAAAAAGAAGAAAAATGCAACAGAAAAAAAAACAACTATACCTAACCATTATTTCTTTAGAAGTTTTTCCCTTCCAACTTCTTATAGGCACTAACGCGTGCTGCAAATATATCAATAGTATTAAATCTATTATTATTTGATTCCACGTAAATTTATTACAATCATATTTATTGTTTCAGAGATCGTTTAACAACAAAGCTTCAAGTTGTGTACGTCTCGATTTTAGATCTGGAAGGTTGTACTCATCAAGAAGTTGGCTATAGGATAAACGAGTTTCTGTACATTTATAGTGTAGGCAACGTAAGAATTTCCTTTGTACCATCTCAATGCTATTACTATACTTGTCATATAAAGGGTTCCATATATATACTGCATACTCCAATTGAGATCTTACTAACGATTTAAAAAATTAATAATATATAAAGAATCAATGTCTTAACTATCAGAGCAACTACCGTCAACTACTGCTCTGCAGGATAAAAAGCTAGCCACCCATTTGCACAAACCCTGGGGCATTCCGTAAGATGGCAAATTCGATAAAAGACCCCGGTGCCAGACGCGATCGAACGCCTTCGCTATGCCTATGCCTCCCCCTGACTCTCAATGGCTAGTACCCATCGGTGTGTAAAATACACTATAAAGCCTCCCAGGGTGGAGATTAAGTAATCCCAGGGTCCGGGAACCTTTTTAACCTGCGGGGGCCAGCGGTCAGCCGTTTCATCAGGTCTCCCTGACCGCCGTACCAGCACGCCGCGTCTTCGTGGAGCAATAACTGGGACGAGCACCGTCGGTCCTCCACTGTCCACGTAGCGAATCCTCAAGAGCTCTGGCAACCTTACTCATTGCCAGGAACACAACACGACTCAATGTTATCGTTATTGTGGCCGCGTTTTTCTGTAAGGCGGAGGTATTTCCCCAGTTCAGACTGCTCATTCGAGCGAGTACTCACTATGCCCTGCTTTTTTTATTCGGGCGGCTTATTAGAGCGAGTACACGCTGTGCCCTACCTCTTTGTTTTTCCTACTTCTATCCCCGCCATTTTAATTGTGTTTTGGTGAGTTTATTTATTTAATCACCGCAAATGTGTTAAAAAAATATGTGAGTAAATAAATTGTGAGATACGCAAATTACAAACTCGGGTCATTAAAGCCTTTGGCCTTCGGTTTAGGCTTCTAAATAGCCTCTTATTAGTAATTTTCTCCTTACTACCCTTTATACAAAATGTACTACAGTAAACTATTATGTTTATAATGTCACAGTCATTCGATTAAACAAATCATAACTAAATTTCAATACTAATATTATAGTTACCTAGCTCAAGAAATTGATTTCTCGACTTCTCGAGTGGATGAGATTTTTTTCCCCGTCTCGAATATAGACAAATTTCTCGAGAATTCTCGAGCAGAAACCCTAGTCGCAGCGTGCTTCATACAAACAAACCCAATTGTATTTGACATTTATAGATCTAACGCTTTATTTGGTAGACTAAGTTAAAGTCAAAGTCAGTAGATTTTTTAATTTTT
The DNA here is from genome assembly GCA_946406115.1 of Apoda limacodes. NCBI lineage: Eukaryota > Metazoa > Arthropoda > Insecta > Lepidoptera > Limacodidae > Apoda > Apoda limacodes. Next base: position 33,607,337 of record OX291541.1, on the reverse strand, counting down.
AAAAAAAACTTAGTTACATTAACAACATAACTAGTACACATCACAAAAAATACAAATATAATTATCAATATTTTTAATAAACAAAAGAAATAATAATAACACAATTTAATCCTTTTCCCCTCGGATCTCTGTGGAGTGCAGACGTGTTTCAAGTGATCATTCTTTTATTTTTATTTTTGACGTGACAACGTCTTATAAATTGGTTTGCCGGGTGACACTTCAAGAAACTGCGTTACGCTCCGCTCACGTTATGCGCTCACAATGAGAGCGAGTGAGAGGCACGCGCGCGCCTAAGAGCGAGAGAGACAGACATAAAATCATTGTCACTTAAAACTTTCGCCCGTATACCGACTTTACAGGCAACCAGTTTTTTTTTAATATACAATATATATAATAATAAAACAACCGTGATAAACTAAACTAAAGTACCAGGAAGACATAAGATGATTAGCGTTGTGTTTGACCGATTCGAAAGTGGCACGCCGGGACGCACGAAAATTCAAATTCAAAATTTAGTGATTTAAACTACAAATTTGTAATTACAAGTTACAGGACTTTTCAGTTAAGTTCAGAAACCTGTGTAGGGTAGTCCATCAATTCCAGCCGATCTAAAATATGTACATTGTAATAATAGTTTGGTAGGTATACATTTTATCCTATACTTATCATTTTATATACATTACAACCATAGAAGAAAACTTTTATGCAACTAATTTAAGTTATCTTTTAAATGTAGGTATGTACAAACTAATACTGGTTGTATCATTAGTTACATTTTACAAGTGAGACGAGTGATATAAAGGTTACTGAGGAAGAGATACAGAAGGTACTGTTTATTTGTTTTAAATTTTTTAAAGAAATAAGAATATTATTATAATATATGTTAGTTTTGATGCTAATAAATAAGGAATTAGTATTATTTACAAACATTAAATTATGTACAAACCGAAAATTTACTTATGTCTATAATTTGAACAAAATCATACCACATTTTATTATTTAGGTATATTAACATAAGAAATTTTTTGTTTTTAGCCATGTCGTGACTTTTTTTTTACATTCTATACAATTTTTCTCGTAGATTTTAATTTTTTTATTTATTTTATTATATATGGTAATTGATTGGCAGTAAAATTGTTTTATGGCAAATGTTGTTTTTATTTTATTGTTTTTAACTACTATCGAGTGATTACGTTTATTTCGAGTAGTTTGCTTAAGTTTATAAGTTTTATGTACTTTTAGGATACACCGTAATATATACAACTGTCTTACCGACAAAAGGTTTGCGTCTTTATATATTTTCGAAGTACTTTTTTATTTTATTTTTCTTAAGCATGTAATGGCCTCCTGGTGATGCTTGGAATTTGCGTCTACTAAAATAAATTAATTAAAAATAAAAATTAACATTCTCGAAATAACATGTGCAACATCCCAGAGAGACCCTTCTCACAAAGTTATAAAAAACAATAAAAATAAACGAGCGTTCAGTCATTTCATCTGCTAAGACACATTAACTAAGCAAAAGCTTAATAACTTAAAACTGAATAATAAATACTGTTAATAGAATACAATTCGCGGCGCCCGCGCGCGTTTTACATTTTTGCTAAAATGTTGCTGTCCCTATCGAACACGACGCGGGCGCGAGACCCCCTTTCCCCGCGCCGCGCGCCTTATTCTGGTATGATTTTGTCGGATAGCTGGAAAGTCAGTATTCTGATAAGCGATATGACTTTCACCCAAAAATACTATACTTTGAGCATTAACGAAGTATAAATGAATTATCATCATTATTTTTTCAATTTAATAAGTATTTAATATGCTGCCATATTGTTTATCCGATTGCCGATTGCGATAAAACTATGTTAATTTATTGCATCTACTTGCACAAAAGTTATAGGCATGAAAGAATGTCATTGGTTGTAATAGAATAGGTTAAATACTCAAAGCATTGACCAGCATCGGACCTAAGTGACGGTAATACAAAACAATCCTATACTTTTGTCAACGAGTGTTTTCCATCTGTAATCAAACTAATCAATCATCGATGCGATTTGCTCAATTCCTTAGTAGGTATTAGACGTTCTGTTCGGCGCGCTCTCTGAGAAAATAGCTAGGTGCCTACATATACAAACTTATAAAGGTTATGCGAGTTTTTTTTTTGAAAATTCTTAATTTATAGGCAGGATTAAAATAGGAGCAGGTTTCTCAGCTAACATTCATTTATCTTTTCAATAGAAATTATTATTATTTGTGTTGAAACTTTACCATGAATAACTTTAACTCTTTATAATACTTTTTAAAATTGACCAATAATAATAAAACAAATAAATAGTTGAAATTTCCAACGGTAACTAGTTTTAATGTGATAAACAGCATTGTGTTTTACAGCAAAAAAATATAAACACACTGTTCTACACAGTTACATGAATAGCCTTATTTAGTATTTTAACATACTGTATTTCATGGAAACAAATGAAGCTGGCCAAGCTTAGTTTGTTAGAGAAGCCTTATTTCGGCCGTGATTTTTATAGTCTATTAAAATAGTATAACTAACATTTTGAGGCGGCCGAACTTTGGTCATTCAATTAACGGGTATGGAACGCCTTATAAACTTTAAGAGCCCTAACTTAGGATACTAATAAATTTTAAATTTTAATGTTAGTTATACTATTTTATTAGACTACAAAAATCACGGCCGACATAAGGCTACTCTTACAACCTAAGCTCGGCCACATTTACCTGTTCTGATGAAATATAAGATGTTCAAAATACTAAATAAGTCTACTCATGTAACTGTGTGGAACAGTGTGTTCATAATTATTTGCTAAAATACACAATGCAGTTTGCCACATTAATAATTTATTTTTTAATAATAATATAGAAATTTTAATAATTTTATTATATTTCAGTTCAGTTTTTACATGAAAGTCATAAGAAAATATAACCTAATATAATTTCTATTTTAATACAAATTTCAATTTTAAATAACAATGACTAATAGTGCCTTCTTTTGTTTTCGATTTAGAACATTCTTTACCGGCCGATATTAGAGTAAAAGAAGGTTGTATTATGGAAAAATTATAAGCGTCCATAGGCTATGGTGACCGCTTACCATCAGGCGGACCGTCGGTTTGTTTACCAATTTTTAATATATAATATTTAATTTATTTTTAAATTTAAAAAAAAATTAAATACCTACTGTTCTATTATTTTTCCTTAGGAATAATTGGAAATCTCTTTCTAGACTTTCAATCTTAGTGACACATTGTTCACTGTAGATGTAGGTACAATTATTTTGAAAAATAGGTATGATACGGCAAATTTTCAAATAGGTATGTATTCATTATAAAAATCCATACTAATATTATAAATGCGAAAGTAAATCTGTCTGTTTGTACCTCTTCACGCTTAAACATCTGTACTGATTAAGATGAAATTTAGCATGGAGATAGTTTGACTCCCGAGAAAGGACATATGCTACTTGAAAACGTCAAGTGTGAGTCGGTTTTTTTTTATAATTAAGGAGTTTCCGTTGAAATCTTACATCTCTAACCGAATTCAGGGCAGAGGGAACTGCGGTCAAATTTGGCATGGAGATAGTTTGAGTCCCGAAGAAGTACAAAAGCTACTTGAAAACGTCAAGTGTTAGTCGGTTTTTTATTCTATAAGTGAGGAGTTGTCGTTGAAATTCTACACCGATAACGCGGGGAAAAGCTATAATAATATAAGTGTAACTTACTTATGATCCTGTCTGATCGAGGGTCAATAGATTGCAAATCAAATGGTAACACTTTTAATTTTATTACCTACTAGCTTCTGCCAGCGGCTTCGCCCGCGCTAAATTTCGTTATCGGCGTAGGTTCTTACGGCAACTCCTCAATTATAGAAAAAAAAACAAATAATCAAATCTTTCCTCCTTAATGGCATAATACATTCGTGTCTGTGAAAAACCCAATCGGTCAAGCCGTTTATTAGTTGACATACCGACAGCGGCGCCACCTACCGGGCCCAATTGTATTTTAAAATCATCCAAAAAACCACCGAAATACCCATATAAAATTGCAAACTAATCGGTTCAGCCGTTTAGAAGTCCTGCGAAAAAGATAAGTAAGGAAGGATAATTCTCACAGACCCGTTGTCCTTTTACCCGTTTTCCTGTAGGAATGAAGCATTTTTCCGCGGTAAAAAGTAGCCTATGTTCATCAGCGATAATGTCGGCTTCTAATGGTAAAGATATTTTTAAATCAGTCCAGTAGTTTCAGAGCCTATTCAATACATACAAACAAACAAACAATCAAATCTTTCCTCTTTATAATATTAGTATAGACTATTATTTTGCACGCACGATGCACTGTGCTCTTTATAGGTATTGCTAGCTGAACCGTGTTTCTTTTTTTTAAACAACTGCCGCACCAACCTATTGTGAAAGGGTTGTATTAATTCAAAAACCTTCCTCGACAAACTTGACCCTGGCTGACTCGCACATGACCCTGACCGACTCGCACTTGACCCTTTTTTCTTTCTCAGAAACCTTCCCCGGCGTGTGCAAAACAACTTACCAAAATTCCATTAAAACCGTTTTTTTTACCCGGCGTGTGTTTTTTTTTTATAACAACCTTGCCCTGACACTAATAAACACAACAAAAAAAAATTACCCGAATTGGTCCAGCCGTCTTCGAGTTTCGCGCTTAGCAACAAATTTTGCGATTCACTTTTATTTATATAGATTACGCTAAATACCTACCTAGTTAAAGGTCAAAAAAGTCTAATCAACTTGCTGCGCAACGAAACATGCAACAGTCATATTTTCGTAATTGTTTCCTTAGGTACCTACCTACTTACGTCAAACGCAATACAAGTGAAGATTCGCTCACGGATGGCCCGCGACTGTTTTTGGCTACTAACTAGCCTCGCCTCCCCCGTCTCAAGCCCCCGTGTTTGTCAAGCGAGCCAGCATCATGATAGAATTCGATTTTTGCAAATTTGACTAATGATTTTTGTGTTTCGAATTATTGTGTTTATTAATTTAATTGAGTAAGAATGACAGTAAAGTTTTTTTATTTAGAAAATTTATTATATTATCTAGGTCTATGGTGCTTTAAAATTTTCGGAAACGTTTTTGTTATAGTGTATAATAAGCACGAAGTTGCAGCTATTTTGACCATAAATTACAAGTTTTTGCACTCTAATCATTTTAGAACTACACAATTTAACGTAAAACTGAAACACCTGTGGTGACCTAGATATTAGTTGTCTGGTCTTGTTAAAACAAAAAACATTGAGTTTGAGGGATAGATATTCAACAGAGGAGAAAGATCCTGTTGTATGGAGCGCGCTGCGAATCCGATACTCTTAAGATGACAAAGCTTAGAATTGCCGCGTAAGTTTCGCAGGAAACAATGAAATGCGAACCAAATGTGTTAAAGTGTCATTTTACCATATAACCTCAGCGGGGGCTTCAAAATTTCGCCTCATTCAAAATTCATCTCGGATGACACACTTAACTAGGACCACTTACGGGGGCGTGCAGAATATAATACAATAGAATACACAGAAACACACACAGAGCTCGGAACCATATTGCACTTGCGCGCAGCCGAGTAGCGCCAGCGCCCAGTATTCCTTGCTCTGTGTAATATACCCCCCTTTTAGGTCAAGATTGTACTTTAATTGTGTGATTTGTTTGTTTTTTTGTTTTTGTTTGATTGTACGTTAGCAGCAAAACGAAGGTCTTGACGGTCAGAAAATTATATGTCCTTCGTTCCCTGCAAAGATATCAAAACAGTACATCTAATGTGCCTGTAACAGAAACAACAAACGACGTATTTATTGTCCGATTCCTCCAGTTAAAAGAACATTTGCCCTGAAACAAGAGACCTTAATAAGAATAAAACATACATTTGACTTAACTCATTAGACTATGATGGTACTGAACGACATTTTTCAGTTACCGCATAGACTTATGTACTAAAAATCAAGCCACATAGACAAGCACAAACTCACACACACACACACACACAAACACACACACACACACACACACACACACACAAACACACACACACACACACACACACACACTCTATAATATTATTATGCTGTGAAAATACCATGGCGTTTAATAAGTAAGTGCCAAAAATAAGTGGGAAATTCGTTTTTATGAAGCACGCTAGAAAGATTAGCATAGTTACAGCCACATTACGAGTTACAATGTGCAATTGCGCACGGCGCGTGATCCGGTACCCAAGAGGTAGGTACTGGCAGAGCACTAAAACAGACACTTTTAGCAGATATGCTATTTACAGCTCAGAGATTTATTCTAGAAAAAATACACAATTCTCTAGAAATAACTTGCAATTAGTTAAATATTTTTATAGAAGCACAGTTTTGAAATTCGTTTTGTTCAAATAGGAAATCATAAATGAAGATGCTAGTGGACGACACGAACCCTTTAGCTGAGCGTAAATAAAACTAAAAAAGAGCAAAATACACTTTGGTACTTCCATATCTATAGCGCAAATAAGAACACAACTCCTAGTGACGTATATATAGCACGGACGCTAAGCAGTAAGAATTTCGTTCAATGACCGGTCACTATTTGTCTCTATTCCACGCGCATAATTATTTGAATTATAATTTTATATAAATATTTGTTTTAATACTTACTATTTAGTAAGTAGATTTAATATTTAGTATTTTATTACTAACTCATAGTAGCTCTTTGAAGTCAAAGGAACATTGAAGCGTATAATTAGTCAATTATTTAGTTATTTATGTGAAAAATAATAGTAGTTTATGAAACTGTCATATAATAAGGGGTATTACGAGTGTGGGTTTATGGGCTGAGCTAAAGGCGACTTTCATAATAGTAGCACACCAGTGTTTAATATGCTTGTTATATACAGTTGCAGACACAACTTTATCTATACTCATGATAGGTAAAAGGAAAAATAAAAGAGAACAGTGAAAATAAAAATTACTAGGAAAGAACTTGTTTTTTGTTATCGCATGTAATATATACGGTGAAGTCTAATTTACGTCTGTACCACTGCCACGCGAGTCCTCACTTATTTTGTTTATCAGACTTTTCGATAACACAAGAACATTATTGGTTTAGTTCGTTTTTTCTTTGGCGCCAATTACAGAGTTTGCTGTTACTACCATGAAAACCGGTATCATAGATATATTTATGATCATACTATACTATAATCATAAAAAAATTATAAAATACTTTCATACAAAAAATAATGTTATAAAGATAGATAAAACTGTTTTTTAATATAGGTACTCTTCGTTCCAAGAAGCCATCTTTACTAGTTACTTTTATAGTATAATCTATGAATAGTTTATGAAATATGGTCGTTTATGTAAGTGACTAGTTATGTTTGCCCGTTAGTGTAGTAATTAACTATAGCTGGAGCTATAGTTTGTCCATGTGGAATTCGTTTTAAGTTATTCCTGCGGGAATTTTAAAAGTAGCCTATGTGCTTCCCCGTCTTTTCAGCTATTCATCTGGTAAATTTCAGCTCAATTGAATGCTCCGATGCGGTATAAAGGAAGGCCCACTATCGCATTTAAGTATAATATTGTTTGGGTAGGTACTATATAAAAAAAATAACTTCACATTCTGCAGCCCCTTTGTAATTTTTTTAGATTATTTAAAAAAAACTTTTTTAAAACAATTACATCAAGCGGTGTCTGAGATAGAAATACAGACGAATCGGCAAAGTCACGTAAGTCATCTGATTAGAGCTCAGTTTTTGCTCTCGGAATGAAACCCAAAATACTAAGTTTTGCGGACCGTTAGCTTGTTTGCCACCACAGTGGTATAGAAAAAAAAATACATAAAAAAATTAAATATCATAAAAATAAACCTGTCCATGTAAACTTGTAAAATTTGTTACATATTAGAAGCACGTAAAATAATAAATGCCAACAACATGTTGGCGAAAAGGAAAGGCAAGCGACCGGGATTTTTACATTCTTAGCATGTTTAACGCACCTCTGTCTTCGTGCACAGAAAAATAAACATTCAACTTGGAAAAATATGCTGCTTTTCACTCAAAAGTTAAAAAGTTATATGCACAGTTAGTGTTGTCGTTGCACTGTGTAACTTGAACGTAACTCAGTTTCGTACTTTTTTAATATAACGCCTATTAAAATATGAAAAATACATATGGAGCTCAGAAAGCTCAAAAAACTAACAACAAGTGGTCTTGTTCGAGTATATAACAAGAAACTCAGTTCAAGCGTGTTGCCATGAGGTTGAACTTAACCCATTTACGTTTTGTATTACTTTTACTTAGCGCGACTTGTTTTTGATTGGCTTTATTTAGGTTTTCAAGAGGAAGAAACGGGACTGTAATAGTTTAGTCATAACCCGCTATTGATATGTCACAGCTTTATGATTCTACGTTACTTTTTTATGCCATTGACATGATCTGACGTGAATTCGATGAACGTCTTACTCGTCATAACGGCGAGCATTACAGAAAAAAAAATCCACATAAAAGACATCTACTTCATATTCCAAAAGTTACAATAATGATAGTTATATTGTTTTTATAAGCTCTTTATTGCACAAATAAGAAAATATATATGGGAATTGTAAAGATCGATCTGAGGCCTACACAAAAATCCTTTTTCTCAACCTCCCGGGTTGACATCTTAGACAGCGGAAGCGTGCACTGTAAATGAGGTGTTACATGGGAGATGCGTTACCATCAAAACAACTTCCATCACAATTTGTTTTAGGATTACCCATAGAATCAAGTTGCCGCGGGACTATACTGAAACTTGGCTGGGCCTGAAACTGATTTCAAGGGTTACTGTGCTGACGTATTTTTCCATCTTCACATATAATATGGACAAGGTTTAAGACACTGAGAATACTTACCAAGCAATTGGCAAGAAACATTTTAAAATAATAATGGATGAACATTTTGCGCATAATTTTAGTTAATTATCATATTTGCGTAATCTTCTAAGCAAAAGTAAAAGCAATGTTTGTTACTTTATTTTCCAGTAACTTTAAACATATATAAATTAAATAAATAGTTTAGTAGTGTCATCACAAACTTTATTCTAGCTTCTTACATCAATATGCACCAAGTTTCACTTATCTTTCAAAGTCTACTTCCCGGATGGCGACACATTTCCATTTCCAGCTTTTTACAAATCATTTTTGTGAAACTTTTTCAAAGCTAGGGTAATTGCAAAGTAGGGTTTAATTAATGAAAAATTTGTATGTCTGTAAAAATAGCCTGTTTTTTAAAAAAAAAATTTCAATACCATACATTCCGTAAGTGCAGCATCATATGACTGGCATTTCATTAAATATTATAACCCCTATCGAGTATTATGGCAATTAAAAATTCATACAACTGATTTTTTAGAACTGCTTTAAATAGTTGTAAGACCCAGTGAACCAATCACAAACGATAACCAAACCCAAACGCGACCACTCGTTTCCCGGTCAGTGTGGCAAAGCAACGTTATCACTCCTTAAGATAGGATTGTTTTGGCTTTAAGTTATACCTCCAGAATAAAGTAAATTTTTGTATAGCTCAAAACAAAATCAACTATGGATAATCGGCAGAATAAGGTTTTTAACCATGTAGGTATATAAATATGATCATGTAGGTAGGTAATAGACATTAGTAAAAAAATAGAATGAAGTTTTATAATACTTTTAAAGACTATACAAGACTAGTACCGTTTCGGAACAAAATTGGCGTTCTTGGAATAAGAAACGGTGAAAAAAACTCCACAGCTGTCGCTCTTTTCCATTTTTATTAATCAGATAGTAAAAACATTACAATCTTTATCTATTAAGACAAGATATGAAACATCTGCTTATTTTATTGAAATTATAAGTAAAAACACTATTAAACCCTTAAGTATTTCTAAGGGTCATAAGTTATCGATTTAAAGAACAATACATAAATATTCAAAGATCATAATGACTAGGGGGGTTTTACGAACATGACAATTGTAAATTACTATAGACAATTTTGTGTATATTGCGGAACCAATATGGAAGTTACGGAACAAGTAAATATGCTGCTTATTGATTCGGCAATGTACTCCGAATTGCCATTGTAATTTACAACTGTCATTTTTGTGAAACATGCCGCAGGTCAGCAGAATTTGACAAAAAGCTAAATTGCCACTTATGTATCACGTCATATCAAATTACAAATCATTCTGTAACAAAATAAACTTAATTAGGAACACACAATAAAATACCATCTTCTACAAAGAAGTTAAAATATTTCATTAAGATAATTATTATTATACATCTAATACACTGTTTAAAACTGCATAATATTTGATTTTGGACATCCTCAAATCAATTAGTAAAAAAAACAATAAGTATTCATGTATTTTATAAATCCATTGAATCGATTTTTATACATGTTTAAAAATAAATGTATTTCTTTTTATTCAACAAAATCTTCAAAAGCAGAATACTTTATCACGCGCTTACAATTAAGAATTAAATAAAAATTATTTTGCTTTTGTTTTAATGATAAATGTTCAACAAAAAGAAATATTAATGTGGAAGTCTTTTTCAATTTCATATAAAAATGTTGTAATGTTAAATAACATAATTCGTATATAAATTTGCTTTGCTTTTAAATGTTCTTTCGTTAATTGCTAGAATTGTAAGTTACCGCAAAAGTAAAAAAAAACTTGCCAAGTGCGAGTCTGGCTCGCACACGAAGGGTCCCGTTCAAATTTATTATTTGTAAATAGTTCTTCCATCATGAGATTAAGTCTCACAAGTTTATGCCTTAGTAATCAGTTTTTGGATTTTTTCCTATATTTGTGTTGAAACATCTTGATTCTTGCCTCATGATTCTAGGTCAACGGGAAGTACCCCATAAGTTTTGATTTGTTGGTCTCACAATATGCGACAAAATGACTGTATATTTTGGGCATATTTTTTTATTGGATTGAATTAGAAGATTGATTAATTTACAACTTTACGAGACTTTGGTATTTGATATTGTTTCAATATGATACCTCCACGCGTTCTTGGGTAAAAGGGACTTGAAAGACAGACCGACAACAAAGTGATCCTATAAGGGTTCCTTTTTTCCTTTTGAAGAACTCAACCCAAAAAAACAAAATTTTTGATCAAGCTCCAGTTTTTCTCCTTTTACCTTTATTATGCCACTAAGGTGCAAACAAGCTTACGGCCGGCCTGGTGTTAAGCAGTCACTGCAGCCTATGGATGCTTGTAATTCCTGGGGTAGGTACCTATCCCTAGCGTTTGTACGGTGCTAACCATTTAAAAATCCAGTAACTAGGTTGTACCTAATTTTACAAAAGTTATAAGGAAATTATGTATATTTTAACAGAAAATTTATCAAACTAACAATTTTATTAAATAAGCTTCCTTGTGCTTTTAGAAATTCGTAGGAACAATACCTGAATTTAATTAAAGGAGAAAGACTTGAATTCTGTGAATACCGTTGAAGTGAGAAATATCATGACGAGAATGCCATTAATTCTACTCAAATAATTATTCGCAGAAAATTAAGGTTCATGACTTTGAAATCTGGTTTAATTTTAAATACCATGAATCCACTGTATAATGCGAAATTCTGATTTCTGGGTTCACATTATTAATAATTACTTATTTATTTGATAACTTCGAAATAGCCTATGGAAATGTTTTATTTTGTTTTAAAAATTGATATTGTTAATCTGTACTACTTATAAAAAGTTATTCTGTGGTTACTGGGGTTACACTACTGGGGTTCGGATTGTGGACTTCACAATCATGTTTTTTTTTATCACCGCGATGTTTTCCGTCACCGAAAAGCCAGTTGTGTAAATAATCAATGTACTTAAGAAATTAAGAAAAAGTCTCATTTGTACATGCCGGGTTCGAACCTCCTCCACTCAGTAGTCAAGGTGAAATCAAATGCCCTCGGCCTCCGCCGACGTAAAACAGTTACATTTTGTTATATTTGATTGTTTGTTTGTCTGCAACTACTAAGCCGATTGTAATAATTCTTTCACTAAAAGAACTAAGACTATCCTTGAGTAACGCAGGCTGGCTAAAAAGTTTTTTTTCTTCGAAAAATCAATATTTGTAAATCAAGTCGTAAGAAAAAGGCACTATCGATGCAAGTGTTGTAACGAAGTAACGAGGTGAACTGGTTTTTGGCGAAGAGATGGCTTGAGGGATTTAAAAGCATATAAAATGCTTTTTATTACAATCGAGAGTTCCCACGGGATTTTGTATGCTGTAACTTTGTGTGAAAGCGCTAATCTCGGGAACTACTAGTCGTATTTCAAAATTTTTTTCAGTGTTAGATAGCCCATTTATCGAGAGGCTATAGGCTATATATCATCACGCTAAGACCAATAAGAGCGAAGCACCAATGAAGAATGTTTCAAATTCGATTCAGTGCTTAAACGGTTAAAGTTTCGCAAAAATCAAGTTTGACAGAATTGTTCCCTTTTAAAAATTCTAAAAAATGTCCGCGACAGCATATGTTTATAATTTAAGGTTGGCTCACTATAACCTTTTTTATGCTAACCATATTTGTTCTAAAATAATGCATTATTTGTGAAGGTGTTTTTATAAACATGATATTAATCTTTATCCTTGCCCTTTACATCATTCGATTTCAATGAATATCTTAGGAGATATCGCAGTTTTAATATAACATCGCAGCAAAATAATGATCAAGTACTGCGCGCATTTAACATGTGCAAAGCCGGCGGGCAGTCATAAATACGTATTATTAAAAAATATTTTCACCTTCTACGTTAACAAAGTCGGGGGTTAATGTTAGCGTTAGCCCTAAGGAACGACTGATATACAGATTTATCAACGCACATTTCTAAACACTGGACGGATCGAGCACATATATAGCTATTATGATGTAGGAGTGCGCTAAGAAAGGGTTAACCCCCTAAACGGGGGTTCAAAGTTTGTATGGAGCACTAAGATCGCGAGGTTAATCCAATACTAAATTAAACTTTAGTAGTCAATTATTTCTTATTTTCGAGAAAGAGAGAGAGGGATAGATCGGGAGAGAGAGAGAGAACGTCAAGTGTGAGAAGATTTTTTTTTTATAATTGAGGAGTTGCCGTAAGAATTCTTCGCCGATAACCAAATTCAGGGCGGGCGAAGCCGCTAACAAAAGCTAGTTTTATTATAAGTCTTAATTTGATACCCACCTCGAGGCTCTTGCCATATTTTTTTACTCCGCACGTAAAAGCGCATAAAATCCGCCATTTTAATTTTTTAAGAATTTTATGTACCCAGTGTCACTCTCACAGTTGAGGCGAATCTTACGACATTGCTGAAGCTAAAATCCATCAAGCCGTTTAGCTTCAGAGCGGGCCAAATATATACGCATATATACATACATACACATAGACACTCGAAAAACATAACCCTCCTTCTGGCGCAGTCAGGTGAAAATAAATAAATACGCATAAATACATAAAAATAATGACACATAAATACATAAAAATAATCTATATTTTCTTTTTAAGCTTCCTACAAAGAAAACATTTTATACTTAAATAGGCACTCCAGTTATAATTCTCAAATTCCAGATAAAATTGCTGAACTTCTCCAGACAAATTTTCGGTTTCCTTATCATCATTACCATAAAAGCTTCATCACTCGCCCCGACAACTCTGTATTACCACAGAATAAGGAATATTAGCAGTACGAAGAAATTAAATAGGTATCTTAATTAAATTTATATTTATTTATAAATTTTGAAAATACTAGCTTTTGCCCGCGGTTCTATCCGCCCTAAATTCGGTTATCGATCAAGGATTAACGGCAACTCCTCAATTATAGAAAAAAACCGATTCACACTTGACGTTTTCAAGCAGCCAGGGTCCTTCCCCGGCACTCAAACTATCTCCATGCCAAATTTCATCTTAATCGGTACAGCGGTCAAAGCCTGAAGATGTAACAGACAGGCAGACAGAGTAACTTTAAATTTATTTATATGGATTGCAATGACTACTGTTACTCAGAGTCTAAATATTAAAATTTATATTAGATTATTGAAATTATAATTTTGACTTTAGCATTCATTTTTTATTTATTGATTTTCTATAGGTCCTACATTTTTTTTTTTTTGGTTTTTATTGTCGTGTAATCCGCCACAGTAGTTTATATTCTACGAAATTTCTGCGTAATGCCTATTATGTTCCAAAAATAGAGACCTTAGACAGGTTAGGTTGGACAGAGAGGGCGGTCCCTCGTAATAATTAAAGTGTCGCTAAAAAGGATAAGATGAGGAAATTTTATTATTATAATACTTGAGCCCGAATAAGGGAGTTCTTCAATGATATTATCTACGTATAAATACTATCGGAGTGAATAGATAAATAGGTAATAGAATGCTTAATAAGGTGGTTACTTGGAATATGAAAAAAACAACACAAAATTTGTTCGAAACATATCACAGCCTTTTTACTTAGCTTAGAAAAAAGGGTGGGTTTATAAAATACATATTTATATCTCGAAAAAGCCGAATATAAAACTTTAATAGTCTGTAGGTGCTTAAGTCAGAGCTATTATGTTTGTACAATTTGTGTTAATACAAATACATAGTTATATTTTTAATTAAATACTTTGTGTCTGGTAGTAAAGTATTGACTTGCAGAAGACGAAAAAACTACAATATTTATCACGGGGATAAAGGAGTTTTTGTCTTGGGCAAGCCTGAATTCCACACTGCACTCACAATTCTAGTCTTAAGTTAATTACCCTCGCCAAACAAAGCTAAATGTTTAGGAAAATTTGCCCTTATTCATACATTAAGGAAAACGCCTTTTGCGAATCAATTATTAAAAATAAGATGTAAGGCTTTAAAAATTATATCGGCCGTTTTAATAAGGAGGCAAGCATACCATCTGTGTCTTCACCTTTAGAGGAATCTAGTATAGTCTAAAAGTCCAGTACTTAAATAACAGGTAGGTAATTAAATAATATAGAGGTACTTTAAATAAATTAAAATTATTAATTTTATTTACTTTAAATATATCAAAATTATAATAAATAATAATAAATTGTAAATTGTGATGAAACAGATGTTTTCTCAAAATGATAAAGACCTTATAAAATAAAATTACCTTCCGCTTTATAAAATTTACTAAAGGTCAATGATCGACTACGTAGTCTCAGGACAAATATTAATAATTGGATATTTATTTCAAGATCCGACAACGTTTTTTTTTTTTTCGGTAAAGCTTTTTGTTAAACGGTCACGTAGAAAGTTTGCGCAAAAAAAGTTTTTATGTATAAGGCACTGGCGACTTGTAATTATTTTGAAAAACTTGGTTATTTATAAATAAAAATACCATTTGAACGATTTCGATTTACTCCCAAATTTTTTGAAAGCCAAATTAAATTATCGTGTTTTATTTAAAAATGGATCTGCATCGAGAAAATTTTCATGCGATGATTTTCTACGATTTTAAATGTGGCCTAAAACCTGATGAGTCATTTGATCGACTTCAAATGGCTTTTATGGATGAAGGACTTTAAAAGCAACTACCTACCGTTGGCATAGCGCGTTCTAGCGCGGTCGCCTACCTTGGGCGATGAACAAAGGAGTGGTCGTCCTACGACGGCTGTCACGAAAGAAAGCGTGCTCAGGCGAATTACATAGAAGAGATTCAGCATACACTGCAGATTTGTTCGGGAAGCGTTCAGAAGATTCTACACGAGCACCTTCGCGTGAGGAGGATAGTTTCGCGCTGGGTGCCGCACAACCTCACCGAAGCTCAGAAGCAGGCCCGAGTGGAGAGGTGCCGTGATATGATTCAAAAATTTGAATCAGGCTCGTTTACGACATTGTGACAGGTGACAAATCCTGGATTTATCAAATACGAACCAAAAACTAAGCGTCAGTTGACAGTTTGGCTGTTGAAAACGAACCAGCGCCTACGAAAGTCACAGATAATAGTATATGAAAGTGAAGCGATAGAAAAGTGCAGGGAAAATTTTGATCGCTAGTGTCTATATTTTTACGGAGTATCTGGATTTAATTCCATTACGAGACCAAAGCAGCTTTAATACTTGAAAGATCGTTTCAATTTTATAGGGTCTACTGTTCTTCGCGCTACATCAAACTTGATGCTAAAAACTCCAACACACTATTCTCAAACATAAATAATGACTCGT
Organism: Apoda limacodes; assembly: GCA_946406115.1. Lineage (NCBI taxonomy): Eukaryota > Metazoa > Arthropoda > Insecta > Lepidoptera > Limacodidae > Apoda > Apoda limacodes. The sequence goes on along the minus strand of OX291541.1, from coordinate 33,591,157 downwards.
TCACCGTTATTGCTATAAGACTATGGAACGCTTTACCTTTCGACGTCAAACAAGCAAAAACTTTAAGAAAATTTAAAAACCTGGTAGTTACACATTACTTAAAAAATTAAGCTGTCTCATAAGAACATTGATTATTCATCTATATTAATTAAGATGTATGTAGTTTGTGTATTAGTATTAGTTTCTCGTTTATTTTATTTATATGTTTGTAGTTTGTGTATTAGTATTATTTAATATTTATTTCATATTGTTAGGTTTTGATCCGTAACTAATATTTATTTATTTAGCACATACTACTCAAATTGTCTATAAAGTGTCCTCTACCCAAAGGTTGTCTGGAAGAGATTGCTTATTAGCGTTAAGACCGCCATTTTGTTATCTTTTTGCCTATTTTAATAATGTGTTCTTTGTTTATGCGCAATAAAGTATATTATTATTATTAAAGCAGCATCAACGCCGAATGGCATGCCACAAATTGTCTGCCAGAAGTTTTGTCTGCAATGAACAACAAGCGACCGAACACCGGGCTCCGCGGGGAACTGATTTACCATGACGAGGAACTTTCTGGACACCACACCGGTCAGAGACTTGGGTCACCCTCTCTATAGTCCTGATCTGGCACTGTGTGACTACTTTTTATTTCCTAAAATTAAATAAGACGGCTGAAAGGGGAACAGTTTTAATCTCAGGAAGACGCGCTAGCAGCGTTCGTGAAGGCCGTGGAAGAGGTGTCTGCCGCGGACTGGAAAAATGTTTCGAAAATTAGTTCAGACGCATGAAACTTTGTATACAAGCTGGTGAAGTGTTTTTGAAAAGATTTAATTAAAATATATTGTTGATAGAAGTTAGTTTTTTAGTTTCTCAAAACTTTCTGAGTGTCCCACGTACTTAACAATTGTTCATTAAGTTCTGCTTACAGTGCGGTAGAGTTTAGAGCGAGTACAAAACAGGTATACTTAATAAAGCTGTCTATACACCGACGTCGGGCAATTTCTTTCTTCTTTTCTTCTTCATGGTAGACTGCGAATTTGAACCCGGTGCCCAAAAAGGGCAAAAGATCAGATACATCAAATTATAGGCCTATCGCTATAACCTCCCTCTCCTCTCCAAGGTGATGGAGCATGTGGTCAACACACTGTGTAAAGATACCTAGAAAAACACGACCTGGCCAGTGACCGTCAGTATGACTTTCGCCACGGTAGCTCGATTGGTGACCTTCTAGTGTATCTCACACACTGATGGGCACTAGCCATTGAGAGTCAGGGGAAGGCATTGGCATGTAGCCTGGACATAGCGAAGCCTTTCGATCGGATCTGGCACCGGGGTCTTCTATCGAAATTGCCATTTTACAGAGTGCCAGAAAGTTTGTGCAAATGGGTTGCTAGCTTTTTGTCCGGCAGACGCATAAGAACCGAAGTTGACGGTAGTTGCTCCGATAGCATGGACATTAATGCTGGTGTCCCGCAAGGCTCTGTGCTATCTCCTACGCTATTTCTACTGCATATCAATGATATGTTGGAGATCGACAACATCATTGCTATGCAGATGACAGAACTGGAGACGCTTATTACATGGGTCGAGCAAGCATCCCTCGTTCCGTTGTGGAGGAAAATCGTGAAGAACTTGTGTCTCAAATTGAGATCATTCTGTACAAGGTCTCTGACTGGGGACGGGAAAACTTGGTCCGATTCAACCCTACAAAGACAAAAGTCGGCTCGTTCACCGCTAAAAAAACCCCATTCACTGCAGTCCCACAATTCCCGAACACTCCCCTCTCCATCTCCAAGAGCATTGGGATCCTTGGTGTTGACATCTCTAGCGATGTTCAGTTCCAAGATTATCTGCAGGATAAGGTGAAGCTGGCGTCCAAAACACTTGGTGTACTCAAGAGAGCAAAGCAGTAGGAACTTCATGTCGGGACAAAGGTTGCTCCTTTACAATTCGCAAGTTCGGCCCCATATGGAGTACTGCTATCATCTCTGGTCGAGTGCTCCCGGACACCAGCTTGATCCAGCTTGACTCGATTGCACAACGGGCTGTGAGAATTTCTTACGATCCCAAACTCACTTGCTTATCGAGCCTATAATTCTGAGGAGCTTGTACAACGGGATGTGTTCTGAGGAATTGTTCGAAATGGTGCCCGCGACTACTTTCTACCATCGCACCGCTCGCCATCGGCAGAGAATTCATTCTTACACTTTAGAACCGAAATATTCACGTACAGTGCCGTTTCAGAAAAACTTCCTCCCACGAAAAGATGTTGGTGAAATGAGGCTGTCCCCCCGTGGCGTTTCCAGCCACTGGTTAACTCCTTCCAGAAATAAAAACCGTTAGGTTATATAATTTTAATTCTTGTGAAAAAACCATCTTCAATACTTAAAGTCCTAAAAGCATAATAAAAGCGTCGAAAGCGGTTTTTTAAAGCAATGGAAATCTCAGAATTTCATTAAGTAATTATTTAAGGTAAATTATTACTGTTTGCTTCATGATATTTCGCACTTCAACGATATTCAAATTATTACCTAAAGCTATTCTAAAATGTTCTCCTTTAATTAGAGTCAGGTTCTATTTCAATTCTGAGACGAGAAATTTTCGGTTTTGGGCAAATGACTCACAAGCGTAAGTTAATTTAAAACTGCGAATTCGGAAATTACATATTTTGAAAATTGAATTTAAATATGTATATTTCTAGGAGTGAGTGAATAATTAATATAAGTAACAAAAATATTACTTACTACCTGACCAGACGTTGTTCGTTTTTTTTTGGTTAGGGTTTTTGCGGGGTTTTTTTTTCGCGTGGCAAAAAAGAAATCTGACTGGTAATTCCAGAATTAAAACAAACAAACTCTTTAGCTTTATTTTATTATAATAAAGGTATTAAATATAATATATTATAATAGTGCATTGTGTATTAAGGGTGGTAAGGAGAAAGAGAGGCTATGAAACCCTAAGGCCGAAGGCTTGAATGACTCGAGTTTGTGATTTTCGTATCGCATGTGTTACACACAATGTTTTTTATCACATTTTCTGGTAAATAAATAAAAGTATAAGGTGAATAAATAAATAAACTCATAATTAGCTAAAGTCAAAACCTGTAGCTGCTCGCTTTTAGTGTACGCGTAGTTCATATTTTATTTTGAACAAACAGCTTTTATACATATTTGATAGAAAAGGCGCGTGATTGCTGCCCGAAGGTTCTATTTACACGCGCTTCACCTTGAGAAAAGTAGAATATACAAAGAAAAAGCCCGTGGGAGTAATTGAGGTCTTAGCACCTAGTGTGTTGAAAATTATATCACATTATATAAATAATATGAATCCTAGGCTTTACTGTTCATTAACTAATTAATAAATAGTTTCTTAAATAAAAATTTCTGGAATTACAAGTGTTACCAAAAGATCATATCAATGTGTTATGTACATCAGATCATATACACAAATCAGAAGAAAGTACTTATACACAAACTTCCTAATATTACTGTGTAATTGATAAAGTTTCTCAAATGTGGAATACTGAATGTGAATACAAGAAATGTCGTGAAAGTTCTTATCGCTGCTGTCGAAGTGCTATCGAAGCCGAAAGTCGCAGTTTGATTTATCGTTGAAACAAGTTAGGAAACACATTTTACCCTTAATATGTTAAGGGTGCCGTTCCTGTACAAAATCAATCGGGCTAAAATCATCAATTACAGCGACGTAGAGTATAGTGTTTACAATAATATTGAATGTCTGGAGCATTCGGCCAATTACTTCATAGTTTTAAGCCGCTTTAAGCATATATTTATTAATTCCAAAGTAAAATAAGCTGGTATAGGTAAAATGTTAATTAAAACATTTTCCCACTGCAGTTTTTTTAAATGACAAAAATAAAATTGTCTGAGATAAGAAGTTATAATGGTTCTAAAAATAGAAAATGCTGAAATTGTTATTTAATTACGTTTTGAGACTAAGACATCATTTGCGACTATTTTTAGAGTGATGTCTCCGTGTGTGTACGTGAGTATTTTTTGCGTATCGTATATGATTCATCTTAATCGATTCTTCTGCATTTAGAATGGAACTGGTTAGTTTTTCAGAAATATTGAAATAGCGGTTCGTTTATAGGGTTCCGTACCTCAAAAGGAAAAAAAAATCTCTTATAGGATCACTTTGTTGTCCGTCCGTCTGTCTGTGTGTCAAGACCCTTTTTCTCAGGAACGCGTGAAGGTATCAACTTAAAATTATTAGTTAAATTAACAAAAACTAAGGTCTAAGGTCCCTTGAAGTTCTAAAAGATCAAGCTCCTAAGTCAACGCAGTAAAAAAATACGGTCGAAATACGGCCATTTTGGTGGCATATTTTGGTATTCAAAAATAAATCAAAACCTATAGGGTAGGTACCTCCCGTTGTCCTAGAATCATAAAATTTGACACGAAGCAAGGTCTTACAACACAAATATAGAAAGAAATCCTAAATTCTTTAATTTGTAGTTATAAAACATTTAAAAAAAAATGTTTGTCAGTCGTTTGTCAAGACCCTTTAACACAAGAACACGTAAAAATATCAAGTTGAAATATATATTAAATACTTAAGTCTATGATCACTTAATGTTGTAAAAAAAATAAAGCTTTTAAGTCAATACAATAAAAAAATATGCCTAATATAAGGTCATTTTTGTCGCATATTATGACCAAAAATAAACCTTTGAGACTTGATCTTATGATAAAAGAACCCTCAGTGCGCGAGTCATTCTCACTTGGCCGGTTTTTAGTCAGTAAAATACAGTTTTTTTGTACATTTTTCCATTAAAAATTCTTCGATTTCAATGAAACTAACTTTTTCAAGTTCTTAAGGGTTCCGAATTTAAATCATTTTAATTTTTTTAATATGGCAGATCCAGTTATATAAAAAGTCCAATATAATTTGGGCCTTTTTTTTTAATTAAGACAAAACTTTTTTTTATTAATTTAATATCGCGTCAATTTTGTCGCTAAAATGTTCGATAACAAAACAAATAAAAAAAAAGATGTTCGTGCTGTTATCTCCATCTCCATACTAGCTCCGCTACCCTAACCCGATGTCAGCTGTCTAGTCAGCATTTTATACTCGACGCTTCCCATCCACCTCGCCGGTTAGGCAGTCTAGTCCGATCCTTCACTCATGCCACTTCTTTGAAAAATTGTACTTTCTTTTTTCAATTTCTAATTAAATTAATTATAGTTTAATAAATTCTTTTTTTAAAAACTAAAATCCAGGGTCCGATATAACATTTGGTGGCAGCGCTAAAGGGATCTCTAAAGCTCCCAGGTACGCCAACGAAAAGTAACCAGTGCTATTTCATAAAAGTTAAAGTTTTAATTTGTACATTTAATCAACTCTGGACCCAAGTAACGAGTGAAATTGTGAACATACCTGCAAAAGTGGCAAACAAACTGTATCCTGAAAACAAAAGAAAAATATTGCAAAGTCATCACCTCTACCATATCCTGGAAAAGAAAATACACATATATCTACATACATTATCGCGCTGTCCTGCAGAACTCTGAAAAGATAACACACTCACTGCTGCTAGAAAACTACTTCGGAAGAAATGGTTAATTCTAACTACAAACTCCTGATCCTGTAAGTGTCGTTTTAATTTTTTATAAAGTGAAATAAAAAGGTGAATTATAAACTTTGTCACAAGTGTTTTAAAACTTGAAACTAAAACGATCAAAGTCAACTAGTATCAATAACTCATAATCATAACAGTGCTTCAACAGTCATAACAAGATTTGTTTTGTTAAGCAGAACCCTTATCTCGTCCGCGACGAACGCGAACACCTGCAGCGTGTTCATAAGAATACCTCTCGATAAACAAGTGTATCCTTCAATTTGTTACTGTTAATTTAAATATTACTTTGGACTTTGAACAACTATTTTGTTCAAAGCATATTAATTTTACCTTTGTAAAACAAAATTTTGAACATAAAAATGGGGCCTAAAGCCGACGCGTCGGAACAAAGAACCGACAAATTAGACATTAGTGTAATATTTAAATTTGTTAAATCTTTTGATGGGACAAGGGACAAATTGAACTCTTTTATATTTAATTGTAACAGCGCAGATGCACTAGCTAGTCAAAGTCAAAAACATATTCTCTTAAAATTTATCATTAGCCAACTAGAAGGCAAAGCCGAGCGTGCTTGTTCCGTTAAATCTTTTTACACATGGGAACAACTTAGTGGATTTTTAAAAACTCAGTTTGGGTAGAAAAAACATTACACCCACCTTTTGACAGAACTTCAAGAATGCAGACAACTAGCATCCGAATCGATAAGTCAGTTTGGACTCCGAGTGGAAACCTGCTTATCTGCACTTTTAACCGAAATTTCTATGTCCAATAAAAAGAGCGAAGAACTCGATGGCAAAATCTCAGCCATGGAGGATCTAGCTCTTCACACGTTTGTGATAGGTCTGTCACCGAAAATCTCTGATTTTGTCCGTCTTCGAGATCCTACAACCTTGAACGATGCCGTGAACTTAGCAATTTCCGAAGAAAAAATTAAGAGTATAACAAATCGCCAACCAATAAATACAAATTCTCGTGTTTCTCGCCCACAAATAAACAACCAGTCTTTTAGACCTAACCCCAATTTTAATCCAATAAACCAAGGCCCGTTTAGAAGATATCCAATTATCTGCATAAAGATTTCTTCCACGAATTAAGTAAACGTCTCATTCAGGAGACTAAAGATCACAGGGCTGGTAGCTATTTTGCTCAAAAGATAAGCCTGGCTATACAACGTGGCAACGCTGCCTCTATTTTGGGCACCATGCCTCATGAGGGCTCTATGGGGGAAATTTTTAATCTTTAGTTCATATTTCTTATTGAAAACAAAACAATTATACCCTTATGTAGAAAAAATATATATTATCTGCAATTACTGCAAAAACCCCGGCCATTCTATAGAGGAGTGCTGCAAACGAGAATACAACAACAACAGGCTTAGATCACCTCAAAATAATAATGCCTACCAACAACCCTAACCGTCCACGTCCCAAAATCGCAACTTTCAACCTCTGAATCGTAATTTTCCTAACAGAAAACCTGTACATTTCGTAAACCAAACCCATCAAAGCTATGACTCCCAACACGACTACAACCAATACGACCACTACCAAGATGACCAAAATGAAGAACAAAATCCTAACTATGAGCAGCATAAAGATTTAAACAATTAGAGCTCCCCAATAGGTGTCGTACGGGTAGCTCAACATGTAAAGTCGATGCCAAAATTAAATTCAAAACTACTGAACCAATTTCTAAGTCTAGAGCTAGCCAACAAAAAAATCATTCCCAAATCAGCTGTTCATCCACTGTATCCAAAACCAACCAACAGGGTAACCAGCCCCAAACTGACAGTTCGCTGACTGAATCCAGAACTAACCGACAGGGTAACCAGCCTCAAACCGACAGTTTGCTGACTGAATCCAGAACTAACCGACAGGGTAACCAGCCCCAAACCGACAGTTCCCTCACTGTTTCTGAAATTTTATTAAATCCCTCTGCACCTAAACCTGATACTTCTCAAACAAATATATTCGAAATCACGAATAACCCCAACAGTAGACTCTTACCTCATGTGCTTGTACAATCTTCAATATCCAACATTCCTCTATCTCTTCTAGTTGACTCAGGGTCCGCGATAAGCCTTATCAAACAATCTTCTATTGCCAAAGAACCACCGTCTGTAATCAAAGAACCTATATCTATAAAAGGCATTGACCCTGTTCAAGAATCGAGCCCTACGTTAGGTCATTTTAAATTGCAACTTTATTTAAATGATAAGACCCCTTCTAAATCAGTATCTCACCCATTCTACATCATAAAGGACATTAACCTCCTCTACGATGGAATCATAGGCAACGATTTATTGAGCAAGTTAGGCTGTAGTATAGATTATTCTAAGGATGTTTTGAAAATAGTAAAATTCGAGCTGAAACTGCACTTTAATGAACCTGTTTATATCATACCACCTCGTACTGAAATGGTAATTGAGAGCTCAGTTTCAAATCCCGATCTAAAAGAAGGTCTAGTATTAGACCAACACTATTCCAAAGATTTACTAATTGCTAACTGCATTGTGAAAGTTAAAAGAAATAACAGAATAAATCCATCAGTCGTAAATATATCCGAATCTCTCATTACCATTAATTCTAACCTTAACTTAATCTTAGAGCCTGTTGAAAATCCTAGCAACCCAGAACTTTACCCTATAAATTCTATATCTAACAATAATAACAAAACAAACACATGAAATAGAACAAATGACGTCTTACAAATGCTCCGTACACAACATTTAAATGAGGAAGAGCGAATAGGCCTATTTGACGCTTGCAGTCACTACTTCGACATATTTCACCTACCTGATGAACCGTTATCCTCCACCCATGCTATTAAACATGAAATCAAAACTGTCACATCCCAACCTATCCACGTAAAATCCCATCGCTTTCCTGAATGCCATAAGAAAGAAGTAGAAACTCAAGTCAATAAAATGTTGAAAGATAATATTATCAAACATTCTATGTCTCCGTGGTGCGCACCCATTTGGGTAGTCCCCAAGAAATTAGACGCATCTGGACAACGTAAATGGCGCGTTGTCATTGACTATAGGAAGCTCAACAACGTCGCGATTGGTGACTCATATCCCATCCCAAATATTTCAGAAATCCTAGATCAATTAGGTAAAAGTAAATACTTTAGTACCCTTGACCTCGCTTCCGGTTTTCACCAAATTGAAATGTCCCCTGAAGATTCTTCTTAAACCGCTTTTTCCGTACCTCAAAGCCATTTCGAATTTAACCGTATGCCCTTCGGATTGAAAAATTCCCCCTCCACTTTTCAGAGATTAATGAATTCCGCACTTTCTGGTCTCCAAGGCATACAATGTTTTGTGTACCTAGATGACATTGTTATCTACTCTTACGACCTCTTTTCCCACCTAGAAAACCTTTCAAATGTCTTTCAGAGACTACGCCAGTATAACCTTAAATTGCAGCCGGATAAATGCGAATTTTTACGTAAAGAAGTTTCATACCTTGGTCACCTCATTACAGATAAAGGTGTTAAGCCAAACCCCGACAAAATAAGAGCCGTAAGCGAATTTCCAACTCCTAAATGTCCCAAAGACATAAAATCCTTCCTAGGATTTCATATCATTCTATAGGAATCTTCCTATAGAAGATTCATTTCAGACTTTTCCAAACTTGCAAAACCACTCACGTCCCTTTTAAAAAAGGATGTTCCTTTTCTGTGGCAGAATGAACACCAAATATCCTTTGAAACATTAAAAGAAAAATTTACCTCTGCTCCCTTATTAGCCTATCCTGACTTCACTAAGTATAAAAGTATACTTACCTGTGATGCGTCCAATTATGCGATTAGCGCTATTCTATCCCAAGGTCCTGTAAATAAAGATAACCCGATTGCCTATGCTTCGAGAACCCTCAACAAAAGCGAATGCAATTATAGCACAACGGAAAAGGAACTATTAGCTATCCTTTTCGGTTGTAAAACCTTTCGTCCATATCTTTACGGTCGAAAATTTCAAATAATTATAGACCACCGCCCCTTAAAGTGGTTTTTCAATCATACAGATCCCAGTAGCAAACTCCAAAGGTGGTGACTTAAGCTCGAAGAGTTTGAATATGAGATTGTATACAGAAAGGGTAAGTTAAACAATGCAGCAGACGCACTCTCTCGCTATCCTGTTAATATTATTGAACAAAATGATCCAATTCCTTCTACTAGGAATACATATACGCCGATTCCTGAAAGCCTTCAAGTACAATCACCAGATCCTCTCGATGTCCTCGAGAACTTGGAATGTTAGATCTGAGTCCTCAAGGCAATGAAACAATAGATTTTGAACCCTTAAGTCTCCCATCTCCAACGCCAGTCCCGGAAATACAAAACCCTGAAACAACAAACTTTCCCTCGCCTAACCCAATTCCTAACGACCTCGACACAATTAACTTAGAATCTCTGGATTTTCCATCCCCCGTGCCCGATCCAAATATACCTGAAAAAGAAAACGAAGTAATTGGTAATACAGTTAGCAACGACGAATATTTCAAATTCCTTAAACATATTTCAGACAAGAACTCCTCTTTTAATACAAACCTTGTGAAACACAATGAGAAATTAACGAAGAGCTCTTGCCCAGTTGTCTTGATCCCTACTTCTATAGACTTAGACGAGTCGAACCCTTACATCTCAGATATCCTCTCTGACCTGGACAATCCCGCAGACGTGGCTCAAGCTGAAAAAGAGCTATTTACCTTCCAAAAAATTACCTCTGATAACAAAACGTTTTACTTACTTTTTACGAAGGTGCACCACTTTGCACACTGAAACACATCAAAAATGAACTATCAGAATTGGCACACGTAAATGAAATTGCTATTTCAGACTTCAAAAACCCATTTGAGAAACACTCCTTCTCTAAAATATTTAACATACTTACCTACCTGTTTCATGACACCTCAATCACCGTCCACGTTTACCATAACACTATAATCTATCCTGTCCCTAGCGAAATTCAAAAATTACTGAAAGAAAACCATGATATTCCCATAGCAGGACATCTCGGATCCACTAGAATGCTGAATAGAATTAAAGAAAAATATTATTGGAAAAATATGCGTAATGACGTAGAAACTTCTACCAAACCTTTTGAAAGAGTATCCTTCGATGTCGTCGGTCCACTACCAGAAGTAGGCGCTGCCAAACTTAAATATATACTTACTGTTCAGGATGACCTTACAAAATTCTCTGTCGCATACCCCATATCCAATTGGACGGCTGAAGAAACATGCGAATGTCTATTACACTTCATTTCCCTGTTTGGGATACCCAAAATGATCCTCACCGATCAAGCTACTAATTTTACTTCCGATGCTTTTAAGCAAACATGTAACTTCCTTAAAATAAAACAGATATGGTCAACTCCATACCACCCACAAACACAGGGCGCTCTAGAAAGGAGTCACTCGACTCTAAAGGAGTACCTTAAATCATATGTAAACGAAAATCAAACTAACTGGCCACGATATGTATATACAGGCATACTAGCTTATAACACTAATATACACTGTACTACCAACTATTCTCCCTATGAATTACTTTACGGGCATAAACCATTTATTCCCGACAGTGTCAACTACTACCTACCTAGATTACGTAAAAATGCTTCAACACCGACTGAAACATTCGCGAGATGTAGCCCTGGAAAATATTAGGAGATCTAAGAAAAAGTCCAAAACATATTACGATAAGAAAACTAGACCAGTGTCATATAAAGTAGGAGAATATGTATATTTAAGAACCCATTTGCGTTTGAGAAAAGCTTTGGCTCCAATATGGAAGGGTCCTTTCAAAGTAGTTAAAATTCTTGGAAATAATACCCTGTCCTTATTAATAAATAGGCGCCACGTAAAGCATCACTTTGACGAAGTCAAACTAGCAAATCTAGGAGACAAAATTAGTATTAATTAGATTTATTTATTTTTCAGATTAAGTTTATTCCCTTTCTGTCTTATGGCAAATGAAGATTATGTTGAACCAATTAAAGATAGCCCTGGCATTTACTTCGACTTTGAAGGTCAGATGAAAACTATCAATGGATACCTTGACGTTATAATACCTATTGATATATCTATTATTAAACCGCACTTAGACAATATATATACTACTTTTGATACGTCCCGATATTTATGTGAACAAAGTGACGCTTTAGATGACTTAGAGTGTTACAATTTATTAGAACCGCTAACTGTCCGCTACGATGACATTATTAGAGATTTTGAAGCAATCTCTCACCTCTTACCCAATCGTCAGAAACGTTCTGCTTGGTTTGGAGGCATTGGTACTCTGTTTAAACATCTCTTTGGCAACCTAAATGAAGATGACGCAGTTAAAAACGACACAGCCATTTCAATGGTACAACAAGACCAAAAACACATTGCATCACTTATAAAACAAAACATTCTGGTAACTCAATCTGTCTTAGAAAATGTCAACAGTACCGTTAACCAAATTAGTGAAAATGAAGAAAGACTAAAAACTGCCATAGATGTCCTTTCAGAAAATGTGTACAACCTATCCTCAAATTCCGACAAACTTTATTTAAAATCAGAAATTATTGAAGTCTTCGCTATACTCGAGAGTTCAATTATGACCTTGTCCTTTAAATTAGAAGACATCGTAAATAGCGTAGCTCTAAGTAAAAACCATGTATTACACCCATCTCTCATTACACCAACTGAATTGTATAACGAGTTGGTCAATAATAATCACCTTCTGGATAACTCCAAAGAATGCCTGTAACATGTAGAATTAAGCCACATGTATTCTCTTATTAATAGTTCTAGTATTATAAGCTACTTTATAAATTATAATATTGTATTTGTTTTAAGGATTCCGTTAATTAACCCTAGAATATTTTATTTATATCATAGTATGCCACTACCTACTCCTTTTGATTCCAAACAACCAGAGACCTTCGCTACTATAATACCTTCGTTTAAATATGTAGCTATAACAAAAGATAAGGCATTTTACACCATGTTTAACGAACTCAATAACTGTAAAGTTGTGATGAAACGTGACTTTATTTGTGAAGCATCCATTTTGCATTCTACCGACGCTCACCCATCTTGTGAAAGCGAAATTATATCTAAGATATTATCTTCTCTTCCAAAACAATGCCAAACTAAGTTTGCATTTGGCGTAGTCGACATTTGGCAACCCTTAAGAAGCAATAGATGGATTTATGTACAGTCAGAACCCACAAAACTGTCAGTAGATTGTCCAAACAAAGGGACTCAAGAAATCCCGATCATAGGTACTGGGGTACTAAGTCTTCCTATTGATTGTACAGGCTACTTTAAGAGTACTCAACTCTTACCACAAACTATTGTAAACATGAATATGTCCACAGTTAAATCTAATTTCAACCTTATTAACGACTCATGTTGTAGCTAAGTGGCTTTAAACAGTATTAAACCCAAAGTGTCCCCTATTCTATTACAAAATATAAATCAAAATATAAAAGATAACTTACAAAAAGAAAACAAAATTCAAAATAATCTTATACAAAAGCTAGACAATATAATTGAGGAACCACACATAATAAAATACGGGACACATTATTATTATTGCAATTACTGTAATTGTTATTATTTTTAAGAAATTTAATATTGTAAAGAAATTCCTAGTCTGGCATCCTAGTCAGTTACAACTTCAGAACACCATGATTCTCCCATTCCTATCCCTAAAACAAGAACCCACCTATGACTCCTTAATTCATAAACTTCGCGTTTTAAACGCGGAAGTTTAATCCTCTCCGGGGGGCTGTTATACCCCTAATCTCCATACTAGCTCCGCTACCCTAACCCGATGTCAGCTGTCTAGTCAGCATTTTATACTCGACGCTTCCCATCCACCTCGCCGGTCAAGCAGTCCAGTCCGATCCTTCACTCATGCCACTTCTTTGAAAAACTGTACTTTCTTTTTTCAATTTCTAATTAAATTAATTATAGTTCAATAAATTCTTTTTTTAAAAACTAAAATCCCGGGTCCGATATAACAGTGCGGTAGTTGCCGCCGGACACTTTGTTTTATTACCTAGTTCCTGGGCGTTGTTTTTGTTTCAATTTTTTTTTCAAAACCATTGTTTTTAATGAAAAATACAATTATATTGGTAAATTTAAAATGCAGAATCTTATCTAAATACAAAATTTCATCCAAATCTATAAATATATACATATATGTACAAGAATTGCTCGATTAAATATATAATATATGAATATGCAGTCCAATAAAATATGATAAAACAAAAGTTCCAATAAAAAAAAACTCTTGTGATTCGTATGGACACTACCGGTATACGAATTGAGAACCTTGTGCTCAGTAAGCAGACTTACAAACCGACTATACTAACCATAGTGTCGGTATAAATTTATCTAATAATATTTTTGGTTTCTTTTTTGAAACTTTACGCCTATATTATTATTTATTCAATTGTACACCTTAAAGAAATTGGGAAAAAATATTTAAAAAAAAACCAGTGACAGCAAAAGGATATCATAAAAGTTAAAGTTTTCATATTAGTTCGGTCTCATTGTATCTGATTTTCAGTTGGTCGAAAGTATAAATATAATATTGTTTGCCTTTAATCTAACGGAAACCGCTCTGAATAGATTTCCAACAAACCGAAGTAAAAATAATTTACATCAGACCAGCCCTAAAAAGCCCTAAACAATTTAAGAAAAGTGATATTACTGTAAGTCAGAAATGTAGTACAAGGTATAAGTTACGTAGGAAGTATAATAATAAATACATATCATAATAAATATATATACTCTTAAATGTAATTATGTAATGAATAAAATTGTAAGGAATGAAATATTTTACAAACACAAACCTATCGGCTTCACGGCCGACTGAGCCAACTGCTGAATCGAAGGGCGTGGGTTTGATTCCCACACAGACAAACATTTATTATTTGTGTTTATCTTGCGACTGGGTATTTTCTATGTATAATATGGTAACTCTAGCACAAGCTTTGCTTAGTTTGGGTCAAGACGGCTTTGAGTGTAATGATCAAAAATATTTATTTATTTATATTTATTTTAAAATAGCTGACTATGATCCTTATGTAGTAAATTTCTTAAATATATACTTTGTGCGAAGAGATGTCCAATGGCGGCGGCGCTAGTTAACTGCTACTCGCATATGAACCTTAATATAAAATTGCTTTTCATATAATATTTCCGATGGCATTTGCTCAGTTGTGTAGCAAGCGAGTGTGAATAAAGCTATGCACTTAAGTTCTGGTTCAGGTGCGCGCAGCGAGCTTTGAGTACGCTCGAGTCAAGTGACTCGACAGCTATGTATGCATGCTTCGTAAGCCGATCTGAAGCTTTATAAAGACACTAGCCACCGCCCGTGCCTTTGCTTATGAGTACTTTAAAGTGAAAAAAAAAACCATATATAATAATTTTAGTGCCCTTCTGTCATTCATTATGTTTGTTAACAAATTGCTCTGGTTTCTTTTGGAATTTGGGTTTGTTAGTTGTAAAGACAGCGTGTTTGAATAACGCTATGCATTGCAGTTCTGGTTCAAGTGCGTGCGACCGAGTTTCATTACATCCGAGTCAAGATACGATATTAGAGGAATTGTTCCGAATGGTGTACCTACCGAATGGAATACGTTCTTAATATGGACCCTTAAAGTATTATAGTGGGTTATATGTGTATGATTCGGACCGTTACCGTTGCTTACACCTCTTCCCACACTCTACCCGCAGCCAGTACGCACTCGCGAATCCAACAAGACCGACACGTCAGTTAGGGGTGACAAACGTTTTCGCGTTGCTCCATTTAATATCTACGTAAGTTTTAAATGTTTCTCGTTTCTAAATGTTTAAGCTAAACTTTCAAATTACTTGTTTCATTTCAAATATATTTGGTTCCTATTTAAACAATTCTTTAAAAAATTATATTAAATCACTTGTTATTTTTTTTTTGTTGTAATTTATTATGTTCCTAATATTGAGTTTCTATAATAATATGAAATACTATTCCATATTGGAGCGCATACTTTGGCATCAACTTTTAACGTTTTATTATTTTATTTTTGTAGGGACTCTATTACGACAAGAAATAAGACAAATAAAACAAATTATATATCTTCTGATTTCCATATTTTAACTCCACCGTGCCATAATGAAGACATTCAATTAATAAGCTCCTAAATAATAGTCCCATACCCTAAACTCAAAGGAAAAAAACGAATAAAGGAAGAAAAGCTGGTTTGGCATTTAATTGCTGATTTATAAATTAAATTTAGTTACGATTAAAGCAGAACTGGAGCAGGCCAAAACAACACCTAAGCTACAAGAGCTGAAAAAAGGAGTAGCAACGTTTGACCAAATCTCAACTAGCGGTCTATGAATGAAGAAAAAACTGAAGAAAGCTTTAAAAAGAAAACCTATTTATTACTCTTCTTCACCCTCCTGCTCTGAAATCGAAAAAAATTCTTTGTCTTCAGCTTCTGATAATGATTTGCCATATGTTCTGATCCAGATGCCGATGCTGAATGTGAATACTGTTTGGGCTTGTGTAGCAATGAATGCAAAGGTAAACAGTATATATCTTGTCGCTCATGGTCTCAAGTAGATTGTTCGGGAGCAGAATCTGCAGATTTTACTTGTCATGGTTGCTGAAATCGACAAATTTATTTTGACTATTACTCTGACCTTCGCGGTCCAAATATGGAATACTTTATTCCATTTCGGACCACTTTTTAAAAGAAAACAAATATTTTGATTTTTTATTTGATTCGTTTTCCATGAAAAAAAAAATATGTGTTTCAGTTTTCGTTGCACTTATTTGAAATCAGGAGATATTATCTAAGTTTGTATTAAATAATTGTTTAAAAAACAAATTGACACTTCATTTAATTTCAGGTTACGGTGTGTTTACAGTAATTATGGAGTACATAGCAGAGGATTGTTTACAAATGTTATACATATACCATTTTTGGTAACATTGTGCCTTCATTTAACTTTGGCAATTGTTGCCCGTGTATCTGCAATTTTAGACATCTAAGATACACCGAAAAGAGACAGAGAGAGAAGAAATAAAACGCGCGCTTGATTAATCGGTCAATAATTGAATCTGTCAAGACAAAACGCTACGATACATAATTTGTGATCTACATACCTCTATCTATCGATGTCTGTTAAGCTTAGGCTAAGGCCAGATATAATTATTTTACTTGTGTTACGGGGGCTATGGTTTGAATCTAATGTCTAGAATCTGAACAACTACATCCTGTTTATAACTGCTAGTAAATGGCATAGGTACTCTAGTATTTAGAAAGGCCTTTCTGAAATGTCGATTGATTGGTCGATGAAATATCTTTTTGTATGTATCGCCAAAGTTTCGAGTCACCTTAGTGCAGGATTTCGTTGTTTAGGGCCAGAATAATGTATGTGTTGCTATGTTTCCGTTAATTATTATCAATAATAATATGAATGTATTCCGTACTGTTGAGGATAATTATGTTAGAATTTTTTTTTTTTTTAAACAAATTTTGTATTGTCGATGCCGTATAGTTTTAACGTTGGGCTATCCTTGAGTACAATTTGTAAAGTTTTGGATAGGATGTTCTTAATTAAGATTTTTTTAAATTAAAATATTATTTATATTTATAATACCTACTTACTATTTGTAAAAGTGACATATGTGTTGAAATTGCGTTCTGTAACTCTCGCTGTTAATAATTATTCGATTATAATTATTATTAGAAAGTAAGTTAGACCTTTAAAAGTAGGGAAATATTTGAGTTAAATTTCGCATTCTTAATTACATTGAACTAGCCTGCTCGCGACTCCGCCCGCACTAAATTCGGTTATCAAAAAAATTCCATTTTCGATTTTTACAGTAGAATATTGTTATAGTCTTTTCTGCCGCAGCTATTTTGGTATAAAAGTCTTTCTCGTTTTTCCATAATCTCTCTGCCAAAAATTGGTTGCTTCGTTATGACGTTAAGCAACGACAAACAAACAAACAAACCTTAACAAATATATATTAGTTTGGACATTGCATTAAGCATGGAATTCATACATAAGGAAAAAACTTATTGTACTAACAGCAAAAGCTTAAAAAGTTTTATCCTCTTATCAATATCTACCATCTCTCACGTAAATCTATTTGAGTTTTTTATGCAGCTGTAAATGCTCTTAGTTGTGTATCTTTAGGATTTAATTCCTGGAGAGGAGTATTTAGTGCACACCTTCTTTACCTACCATTTCAGTCATGCGTGGGAGGTGATAAGCTCATAACGGCAAAACTGCTTCCGAGTTACCGAAAAACATGTTAATTATCTGTGGTACCCCCTAGTCGTACCACAACCATGTATCATGTTAATATGTGTCCCATAAGTTCTAATACAGGGTATCTGGACTAAAGAAGCTTCTATATGTCCCATTAGTTCTAATACAGTATATGTGGACTAAAGAAGCTTAAAGTACTGATACAGTGTATCTGGACTTAAGAAGCTTATATGCGTCCCATAGGTTCTAATACAGTGTATCAGGACCAAAGAAGCTTATATATGTCCCATTAGTTCCAATACAGTATATTTGGACTAAAGAAGCTTTAAGTTCTGATACAGTGTATCAGGACCAACGAAGCTTTAAGTTCCGATACAGTGAATCTGGAGTAAAAAGCTTATATATGTCCCATTAGTTCTAATACAATATCTGGACTTAAGAAGCTTTAAGTTATTTTACAGTGTATCTGGACTAAATAGGTTTTATATATATATAAGACCCATTAAATCATTAATTCTAAAATAATGAGTTTTAGAGTAGCCAATGTTAAAATTAAAGGCCAGGAAGAGAATAATATTCTCTCTAGCCACTACTAGAAGTAAGTCAATATTGGATATGAATTCTAGTTTTGCGAGCACGTTACATTTTATGCTACAGCCTCTACATTCATTTCACTCAAACAGTCAGCCATCGAAGGCCATCGCCATCGTCTAGACAGAGCAATTGTCAGGTAAGGTGGTCGGCGAGATGGGAGGCGAGCGCATCCGACTACCATAATGTCGTCAAATACGTATGGCAATCGCTGTGCCATAGCTGTCTCGACGTTGTCGATTTATCAAAGGCATTGACTGACTTTTTAAATGAAAATAATGTTTTATCTGTGCTGATACTTTGTGTACTTTTAAGTAAACATTCATTCGTTCAAACAGATGTCACGTATTTTCACGTATCTAATAAAATAAGCATCAACTTGTAATCGAAATGTCACATCCATTTTACAGTTCTTAACTGCAGAGACCACGCTCGTGACTGGATCACCTCGGTACGTGATGAGTGTAGCTACGAAACAAAAACTGTAGGTGATGAACTCAAATAACCTTTGTTATATGCTTAGAGTAAGTTAAAATTTTGCATTAAAAGTATTTTTATTTAAATGTTATTTTTAGCTTCCGGTTTTCAATATTGTTTTTTACTGATAAAATCCGGCAAGTAACTCAAAACCTTCCAATATATATTAAAACTGAAATTGGCTATTGTATAGCTCATTGTTAGTTCCCGCGGGAATAACTATAACCTAGCTTAAACGAACTATAACTACAGCTATATAGCAAACTTCATTAATATAATTAAGGAGTACCACGCCGATAAGCGAATTTAGGGTGGGCGGAGCCGCTGGCAAAATCTAGTCCATAGTAATATTATAAATGCGAAAGTAACTCTGTATGTCTGTCTCTCTGTCTGTTACCTCTTCACGCTAAAACCGCTGTACCGATTAAAATGAAATTTGGCATGTAGATAGTTTGAGTCCCGAAGAAGGACATAGGATACTTGAAATCATCAAGTGTGAGTCGGTTTTTTTTTCTATAATTTAAGAGTTGCGTTAAAATCCTACACCGATAACCGAATGTAGGGTGGCTGGAAACGCGTGCAAATATAGCATGGAGATAGTTTTAGTCCTGGGAAAGGATAAAATTGAAAACGTTAGGTGTAAGTCATTTTCTTTTCTAGAATTGAGAAGTTGAAAAAATTTTTCAAATCGGTGCAGTAGTTTCGGAGTCTATTCAATACATGCAAACAAACAAAAAACACTCAAATATTTCCTCTTTATAATATTAGTAAAGATATTACTTACCAGCTTTTTTCAGCCGCTCCACTCGTCCTAAATTTTGTTATTCTCTGTGGGATTCTTACGGCAACTCCTTGATTATACAAAAAAGTTTGCTATAGCAAGCTATAGCTGTAGGTGTAGTTCGTTCAATTGAAATTCTGTTATAGTTGTTCCCGCGGGAACTTAGCTTATATTCTGATTCGTCTCTTCAACTATCTCTATATATAATATATAATATTATAGTAAAAAATATTAATAAGATTGTTAATGTTAATGTCGGCTGTTTTTCCAATTTTTACTTTTTCAATTTGGTAAATACAAATGTATTTTTGTGTTTGAAAAGCTAAGTCAGTATGTTTCCTCTAATAAAGTTGAGGAAACTTGGGAAATACGTTGTTCTGACCAAAGAAACGTGAATCCAACACTTAATTAATGTCGCTAACTGTATTAAGTATTTTCCTTAAGAAGTAAGCTATATAATCAAAACTTTTACTTATAAAACCGTTACTCAACGTAACGTGGCTAATATATTATTTTGTTTTTTTTTTTTTAATTTAACACGATTTTGGTTTGATTTATGATTTCTTAAATTAAGTTTGTATATTTGTACGCTTACAACTATTTATGTTGGTAAGTATTTGAACACCAATGATCGTGGTTTTTTTTCACAGGGTTCGAAAAAATGGGAACATATTTACAATAATTATGGCAGGTGACGGTACAAATATTATTTTCGCTAACATTGTGCCTACATCTAACTGTCCGCTTCCTCAGTATAGAACCTTTTCTTACTTTTCTCTCTTCTTACTTACTTATTATAGATGTTTGTACATACCTACGCATAATTAATTGCTAAGAATACCTTATACACATTTTATACATATATTGACGTTTCTGCGATTCAATTAAATATCTCATAAAAAAGTAAATAATAATACGATATTTACTTTTCCTCTCATCCACTTACTACCGAGAAAACGCAAACAAAAGTAAATTAATTTTATTTTCAACGCCCAAACAATATACGGTGTACGAATTCCTCTTGATTCGTTACTTACATGTGAACACTGTATTTTGTATAAAATAATAAATGTCAACAATATGTTGGTGCCACGAAAGACAAGCGAGTGGGATTCCGACATTCTTCGCGTGTTTGTGGAGCTTTTGTTGTCGTACACGGAAACATGAAATTTTAATTTCAATTTTGGCTACGGTCTTATTTTTCCTTTATATATTTGGCTTGTTAGTACAAGTACCTATGACATTTTGAATTCAGCAAAAAACAACTGGCGACACATACATAATTAATTTTATTTGTAGTCTGAACCTGTTCTTTCTGTATGTACCTACCGCTAAAGTTTTTAGACACCTTAGTGCAGGATTTCCTTGTTTGGGCTACCATAATGTACGCGTATGTTTTCGAAAATATTGTAAATAAACATATTTCGAATTATTAGGTAAATTATGTTAGGTTGTTTTTTCGTTTAAAACAAGTGTTTACTTTCGACTGCCTTCTCTTCATAAGATAATTGCTTTTGATAGCCGCTCCTAAATACGCTTATCGGCGTGTGATTTCTATGTCAACTCCTTGAACTTGAAATTTTTAAGTAGCCGATGTCTTTCTCCTAGGGCAAACTATCGCTATCATCTTGCATAATTTTATCTAAATCGGTTTAGCGGAATAGCCCTGAAACAGAAACAAACAGAAAGACAGACACTTTCGCATCTATAATATTAGTATGGATGTTTAATATAAGTGTAATTTTTTTGAATATTTGTAATTTATACATTTTGAAAAAATTAAATATGTTTTAAAATTTGGATCCGTAACTTTGAATTATAAGTATTATCAAAAAATAAGTTAGGCCTACAATCCAAGTAAATGTATTCTGTATTTTTTTTATTTTATTTACCGTAATGCTTTACATCTCATTATTTAGTTTACCGTTATTAAAGAAAAATAGGTCTCACGTGACTGTAAGTTTCTTATGCAACTGTCAAAAAGCTCTTATTTTTATATTGGTATTTTTCAAGCATGTAAAATTTTATAGACTGCACTTTAAAGTAAACATGAAGATTCAAACACATGTCACGTTTTTCCATATATATAATAAAGTAAACATCAACTGGTAATCGAAATGTCACATGCATTTTACAGTTCTTGACTGCAAAGACACCGCTCGTGACTGGATCACCCCGGGACGTGACGAGTGTAGCAATTAAACAAAAACCGAAGGTGAGGTTCTCAATTTACCTTTATTATTAAGTTACTACAAACTTACTAAAAACACAAAAAATATTTGAACATATTGAAAAAGTACTTATTATTTATTATCAGCTGACCTGGCGAACGTCGACTTTACATAATATATACACGCCTATTTTCAATTGGAATAATGGACTTTTTAACTAAAGCATTTTTCAAATAGGTGCAGTGGTTCCAGTGCTTACCTTTTACATAATATAAAAAACTTAAATATATAATAAACAAATTCTGCTCTCTCTCTCTTTCTTTTTATGTTAAAAAAAAAACCAGCCAAGTGCGTGTCGGGCCACGCGCAATATACGGTTCCGTAGTAGCCTCATAAAGTAGGTAAGTTAGATACCCATGTAGGTATGTTACGAGTACGTACGTTTAAAATGTTTAATTAAATAAATTCAACTTTAAAATGCCAATAAGTCAACCTTTTAAAGAATAATTAACTGAAATTTATTAATGAGGGCCAAGTTGTAGTAGTATTGAAATTAAAGTTTTTTAAATGATAATCAAAAAAAAATCATTAAAAACTGAACTTTAAAAGCGAAAATTGCAAATTTATCTAGGCTTTCTTCACCGTCGAGACATCCAAACAACATGCGCGCTTATGAGCGCAGCTGCCTGTCAAGCGCACGTTTCGATGTTGCGCCAAACGCGCCGGCTAGTCCAATGCGTCATTTAAAAGTAACTATTGTTATCAATTTAAGAAGAATATTATCTTCAGAATGTTATAACTTTATTTTGCTATAATTATACATCATTTATTTACTTATATTATATACCTGTTTTACAGATGTACCTACTTCATATAAGTAACTTTTAATGAAATTTGTACCAAAATTTCACTTTTTCAAGTAGATTTTATAACTTGGTCGACTATTACTCATTAGCCTTTAAAGTGTACTTACCCGTGATAGTTTTCCTTTTAAATTTCTTATATGCACTACCACTGTATTTTGTTTACATTTACAAATACTATATTTTCACTGGTGTAGAGGGGGGGGGGGAGGGACACTTGACTCTAACAAAAATTAGTACTTTAAAGGTAAATGTTTCGCAATCGGAGTCCTAAATCATAAAACGATCTTAGCATACCGCCAATGTTTTTGGAATTCCTATCCAACGATACCACACATAATGGGGTAGACGAGAAAAAAAAACTTGATGTGCATGGGAGGTGTACCCTAAAGAAATATTTTTCAAAGATTTTATTCAACCTCTTTTTCGGCTTGATCAATGTGTATATCCGTGCCAAATTGTAGCTTTCTCGTATTCGTAGTTTTTGAACTAAGCCCCAGACAGACAGACGGACGGACGGACATAAAGGTTCCTTGTTGACTACGGAACCTTAAAAATGGCTAGTATTTAACGGTTAATCAAAAAATCTTCCTTTTTTATACTTAAAAATTCTAATCATAATTAATGATTGAACAGCAAAATAGTTACCTCAAAATATTATTATTTTAGCAACAATTTGAGTTCGTCACGCATGGCTATAAATTGAAAACTGGAGATATTTTATGAACGCATATCTAATAATAAAAAGCGCACAATAAACTTTGTAATTCATGTTACTTAAAACATAGCTTCTATTTTTTGAACGCTTTATTTAAGTGAAACACCATTTTATCTTGTTAAAATAACCTAATTATTCGCTATAACTGAGTAAGATCTAAGAAACTAAAACTGATATATTAAGCCATTTGCGGTATCACCTTAATACGGTTTTTACATATCTACTGGCAGGATCAACCACCGAGCTGTCATACGTTCTTATAACTTAGATCCTTCGAGCATTGGATAGCATCGAAACTTATTTTATCATCGACGCAATCGTGTCATTTGAAGAGGCAGTACTACGTGACTGTAAAAACAAGGACGACGCAATATGTAACGTGACGATATGGAAAGCTTGCGTGAGTAGTGCGGCTACATCGCAATGCACCGAGGTTTTTATTGAAATACATGGCTAGCTAGATTACACATTTAGCAAATTTGTAAGCTAATAGCACTTAGAACTTTTTTTATCAAACAAAAGAACATTAATCGTGTTTTCACGTTTTTAAGGGTCAAACTATATCCCGAAAAACACAGCCACTAAATTTTTGTCGGTTCTGCTCAGCGGAACCGGAGAAACCAATGCAATCCAATTCCAATGTTTTTTTGAAAAATCCACCGCTTTCTGAGGTTTTGCTAGAGGTCTGGAGTTAGTGTAAGTTAGTCTTAATCAGCGGTAAAGAAATAGAAAGCGCCCGATATTAGTTTTCACTATATTAGATCAACCTTTAAAAATAATTCTATATAAATAGCAATACTTTGCGATAGTGATAATTAAATTTTCTGATCGTGTTTTCTGAAATTTTAAGACATTTAAGTATGTTAAGCGAATTTTAGATACTCAATAGCGAACATGTTACAAAAAATATTATATGTGTGTGTATTATATTTGGAAGTTCCGGTTAATTTGATGTGCAATCAGTATAATTGATATGAAAATAATATTTTCGTACATTAGACAACTTTTTTGAGGCGCAGTAGAGAAAAAAATATATTATAGTATTGATGCATATTTTCGGATAATTTTTAGTACTAGTTTCGTTAAAGATTTGGTTTCTTTGTATAACAATAATTATTTTTGATGTAAAAATATAAATGTATAAAAAGTAAATGAATAGATGGGTAATAAGTTTTTTAATGTGCATCTAAAATAACTAACTGACTCGGCGAACGTTGTTTCGACGATATAGTTCTGTGTAAGTGAGATTTTATACTTCTTCCACTTTAAAGTAAACATGAACATCCAAACACTTGTCACGTTCTATCACGTATACGATTATCTAATAAAGTAAGCATCAACTTGTAATCGAAGTGTCACATTCATTTTACAGTTCTTAACTGCAGAGACCGCGCTCGTAACTGGATCACCACAGTACGTGACAAGTATAGCTACAAAACAAAAAGGCAGTTGCAGGTTCCAATCCTAGCTCAAGGTAAATCTTTTGTCTGCATCTTTTTGTAAAAATATATATTTACTTTACAATGATAAAGTAACCATAGATATGGTATGTGTTCAAGTCTCAATCTTCAAGAAATCTTAAACGAAAAAAGATTATTTCTATGTATGTATATTTATAATTTATTTCTTAATTGTATGAAAATTTGTGTGTTTTTAAGATTGGTGTAGTATGACTGCATATAGTTACCCTACCCTAGTAGTTTTATTTAGAATATAATATAATTTATAAGAGGTGCCGGCGCCACATATGTATTTATTGTTAACTAGCTTTTGTCCGGTTCCATCCGCCCTAAATTCGGTTATTGGTGTAGGATTAACTCAATTATGAAAAAAAATCATCTCACAATTGACACTTACAAATAACCTATGGCCTTCCTCGGAACTCAAACTATCTCCATGCCTAATTACATCTCAATCGGTATAGCGGTTTAAGGGGTGACAGAGAGACATACCGAGTAACTTTCACATTTATAAGTATCAGTATTAGTATAATAAAGTTGTGGAAACTTGGGAAATAGCCAATCCACCTTAAGTCGTTCTGAACAACGAAACACAAATCCAATTCCTGATTAATGTCACTGACTCTGTTCGTATTTTTTCTTAAAGAGCTTATGAGCTTCAAGTATATTGTAACCCAGAATAAAAGCTTCTGAGCTTCAAGTATATTGTAAACTAGGATAAATGCTTATGAGCTTCAAATATATCGTAACCCAGAATGAATTCTTATGAGCTTCAAGTATATTGTAACCCAGAATAAATTTATTTCGTAGGCGAAGTCCACAGTGAACGTACGGGTGCTAGGGCTCGCTAGGTAGGTGGTAGGGAGAACTTACCTTATTGAAGAACCATAGGCCATTTCACTTCTGAGCTGTGTCTATAAGCTGTTTTCGAGGGACATTTCAAATCGGCTTGAACGCAGGTTTGACGAATTCCATCCTCCCGAACAAGCCGGTTTCCGAAAAGGCTTTAGTACCATGGACCACATACCTACATAAGCTCCACCAGATTATACAGAAGACGCGTTCGTAGACTCTAAAGGAGCCGTCGATTCCTGGACACGAGACCTGGGACGGGCACTTTTGAATCGTCAAAGTTATTAAATACTATTTTTTGAAACCTCCCACCCTCCCTCCGGTTCACAATGTTGTTGATTTCTACAGAGAAGAATCCGGCAAGGAACTCGATAGTTACTCTTTTTAAAAAAAATCTTAAAAACTACAAATACAATAAATGTTTTAAGTAAAAATTTTAAAGTCAATTTTATATTATTTCCATTTTAATTTGCTTTACCTATGCATCCTGTAACTGAGCATCTTCAGTCCCATGGATTTTTATCATTTACACAGTCATAGTTAATCATAGTTACATAAACACCTATGACATAAAAACAGATACCGAAGTCTTACAACCTTTACAAATAAAAAAACGCTTCAAATTAAGAACCTTAATTTTTGAAGTCGGTTAAAAAAGTAAAATACTGTTGCTTCGGGGTTTTGATAGATATATTAGTACGGTCTTTGAAACAAATGTGTTTCAGACAGTATAGCTAGAGTTACCTACACGGGAAAAGATAAAGTATCATTAAACTGTCTTTCGGTAACATAACGACACGTGGAGTTCTTTAGGTAAAGCAATACTGATAACCTCGCCAAAAGACACTATTGTTCTGTAACTCTGCAAAAAACTATCCAAAACCAGTTTTACTTATTATAATTTAAATACGTGGCACATAAGAGTGAGACACAAGAGAGTAAAAAAACCAGAGGCTGGAGAAAGACATAATAAAAAAGAACAATCAAAAATTAAACTAAATGATTCCTAATTTAAAAATCATTGAACTGGTTTTGCTTTATAAATATTCTGACGTATATAGCTCCCTTAACTCAAATTATTATTATGGATGGACAATTCGTTCCCAAATGATAATTCGTATAGGGTTGCCACGTACGTACTTTAATAAACTTATGTAAATTGGTCTTTAAAATCTATCTTTTAAAAAGTTCAAAACATAAGTTATAAGTTAAGTTTTGATGTAAAAATCTTTAATATTGTTGGACTTGTTTAATTTATTATTAGAAAGCAGAAAACGACGCGATGCGCAAAGTATAGCAACGTTGGGCATAGAAAATCATTAGATGAGTGACAACAAATGTCAGACTTTCTTGTGCTCGATTTACATGACAGCTGTCACTAAAACATACCAAAGACCATTTTAGACCGCGGCTTCAAAACCCTATCAATGATATTATTAGACCCTAACTTGACAAGGTCTTTAATCTGTACGATACTTCTAGTTCCTCCTCTGAGTTGTAAAGATCAGTTGGAAATTGTGTGCAAAAAATCCCAGTACAGACTTAAACCCGACTCAAAATCTCTGTGCAAATCTTGTAAACATAACCTAACTTTACTAAATGTTCACTTTTTCTGGTAATTTAATCATAAATCATTAAAATACATACATGATTACCTTTATTGTCACATTCTTTTACTGGTTTTCAAATCACGTCACTTAAACCTAAAATCTACAAAATTTCAAATTTACAATGAGAAATATTATACGTTATGTACATGTTGCATAGACTAACAAAGCGAAAGACGCGTGTCAAGGTCATTATTGTTTACACGAATTGCAAACAGATTCTGAGTCCGCTTTACGTCGTTTTTTAGCTTACGTTGTTCACTCCGATTAAAACAACAAATTCAAACCCTATTAAAAAAAATATATGTTTCTACAGAAAATCCATATAGCAAACTGTATAAAACAAAATGTAACCTTAGAAGCAACCCGTCACGTCTGTTCCACCAAATAAAATGAACATAAACTCGTGATCGAACCGTAACATTCATTTTACAGTGCTTGACAGCAAAGTAACGGCTCACGTGACTTGACCACCACGAAATACGTGCTCAGTGTTCTTAACACTGTCTGAGCTTTACGAAATGAAATACAAACTATTTTTAACATAACACGAAAAATATATTTTTAAAGGTAGGTATGTGTACCCACATAACTTAAATTCTTTTAAATAAAAATAGGCCAATCGGCAGGTTGCGTTTTGTGTGAAATAGAAAATATATCTTAATAATTTTAATTTTACCTGGACGGTAAAAATAACATAAATTATTCTGTTTATGCACGTATTTATAAATACATACATACAGTAAACTATCAGTAATTTCATCACGCTATAAGCAGGCAAAACTAGGCAGACTATTAACATGACTTTAATATAATAGCGGCAATGAAGGTTCCGAAAAATTGAATTTTTATTCCTGTTTAGGGATAGGGATAGGGAGGTGAAAACGGAAGAAATACACCCCCATGAGTCTTTAAAAATCATTTTTTGATACCTAGTATAAAACTTTTAAGCCTTACATTATTTATCACCTGCAGACATAAATTCAATCTTATAAATTTAGTACAAAATGTTGACTGTGCAAACAGATACAATCTACAATCTACTAACGAAGCAAAAATCAATTAGACAAACAGATTATGAATGGCATTTGTCTAGTTGGCAGATGTCGACGTGCGAAAAGCAATTAACTGTTGTGTTAATGAATCGTTTAATGGAGTTTTCAGCCTTGTTCAGCACGATTCTTGCATTTTCGATGACACAGATTATTGAAGTATCAGTTTAACTAGGCCAATTTGTCTAACTTGATTCCTTTATTAATGAACTAGCTGTTCCCGCGACTTTATCCGCGCGTAATTTTGATAATGTGAAATGGTTGTTTGATTAATATAATGTAAAAACTGTTACGTATTTATGGTGACAATGTGTCACGAGTACAGATTAAGCTACACAGAGCACATTTGGGTCACGTGGACAACGATACTAGCGACACCTGCTCATCGATAGTAGTGCCTTACTCTGTGGCGCGCTTGACAGTCTTGGTGCTGTGTTCTCAGACATTGTATGCCAGTCCTACCACAATCGTCAAACAGTGAACAAGTGCCATGAAACTGTCGGTAGGCTTTGTTAACTTTAAATAGTGATAAAATGTGATTTTGTGATGCGACTTAATGAACGCCCTATCTCAGATTCGCCGCAGGTTCAAGTCCTGGCTCGAGGTTCATCTTTTGACTGCATCTTTGCTTTGAAAGTTTTTTTTATATTAATGATGTTGCTATAGATATGGCATGTACAATATATTTTCCTTCTAAGAATTTAACCTTCAGGGAGTCATAAACGAAGAAAGATTATTTCTATGTAGTTATGTATATTTATAGTGTATTTCTTACTTCTATGAAGATTTTGTGTGTATATAAGATCATATATATATATAAATATATATAATTTATAATAATTTATATTATTTGTTACAAGTTATATAATGAGATGACGTTTTTTATTATTCCAAGAATAAATCTGCAAGTTGTAGATAGCATTTCTGCCACTTTTAGCAGAAGGACTTTTTACAACTTGCAGATTTATCCTAGGAAGTTTATAACTAGCTACATATTCCGTAAAAGCGCATCTTTAAAATTCGCTTAAAAAAAAGGAATTTAGAAGTGGCCATTAGTAGTGGGCGTCAGGAACTCTCTTTCATAGCAATTTATTAGCAATTGAAGTAAGAATTCAAATTCGTATACACTGCAGTAAAGATATTAACGATGATGATAGACCAACATAAATAGGATTAAGTATTAGTATTCATGCCAATAAAATAATAATATATTTTATTGAAACCTTACTGGAATCCCAGTTGAACTCTATCCTCCCACGTAGATAGGTTCACGTTTTCCCTCAAGAGTCGTAAATTTTAATCTAGAAATGTTCGTCCTTGTTTTTGATTGAATGAGAAAAAGACTGGTGAATAAATCTTGTAAGTTTTAAAATAAATATTGGTTTCTGCCTGCTTAAGATTTCATGTGTTTGAAAATAGTATGACTTTATATTGTACATATATGTATTTATATATTTTCCTGTAGGAAAAGTAAAACCGTATTTTTAAAAAAAAAATCACGAATAATATAATTACAAAATGGGACATATGCTACCTTAGTCCAGATTCTCTGCATCAGAAGCTGTGTTACGGTGACAGGCTAACCCCCTGTCGCGTAGGACTAAAGTGGTTGGTGAAAAAAGGTTGTTCCCGACATCATTATGTGAGTGTGTGTTCAGCCCCTGGTAACCCCATTCTTGGGATACCAACTGTGATGATAAACATATATTTTATTTGATTCTTAGTATCTGAACACCTTTTTTTCATTCAAAGTTAAAGATATTAAATCTTTAACTATAAACTTTTTGCAACTCAAAATGTGTTAATATCATAAAGCGCTGTTTATCATATATTTTAAAACGCATATTCATTCATAAAATGGCGGAGAATTTTTATTTAGCAAAGTATTTATCAAATTAATTAAATGTAACAAAACAAAACTTTAGTTATTTTATAATACAATGGCATTTTTTACTAATCCTTAATTTTTCTTGTCCATTAGCCTTTTGGTTACGCTTTTTTTCTAAAACTTATACCTCTAAGATGGTAACACGCTAAGTTTTGCTGATGTTAAGCGGTCACCATAACCTTTGGACACTTGTAACACCAGCGGTTTATTGCTAGCTCGTTGCCGACCTTTTAAAAATCTAATAACTAATTTAAAAAACCCCATATTGTAGTCCTTTGAGAAAAACCTTGACAGGGAGCTCATTTCACATCTGAACCGTTTCTAGGAGAAAGTTTCTCTGAAACCGCACGTGTCTGACCATTGGGGTTTTTAAGGTGTGAGAATGAATTTCCTGCTGATGGCGAGCGGTGTTTTTTTTTTTTGTACTACTAAGGTGGCAAACAAGCCTGATGGTAAGCGGTCACCGTAGCCTATGGACGCTTGCAACACCAAGGGCATCACTCGCGCGTTGCCGACCCTTCAGAAATCTAATTACTTCTTTTTTGAAGAACTGTAGTCCTTAGAGAAAACAGGGAGCTTATTCCACAACCTAAGCGTTCGCGGGAGGAAGTTTCTCTGAAACCGCACTGTACGCGACCATTTCGGTTCTAAAGTGTGAGAATGAATTCCCTGCCGATGGCGAGCGGTGCGATGATAGAAAGTAGCCGTGGGCATCATTTCGAACAATTCCTCAGAACACAACCCATTGTACAAGCGATAGAACACACACAGGGAGGCAAAGTCTCTCCTCAGACTAAGGTACTCGATACCGCAAGTGAGTTTGGGATCGTCGACAATTCTCACAGCCCGTCGTTGAACCGAGTCAAAAGTGCCAAGCTGGTATCCGGGTGCACCCGCCCAGAGCTGGCAGCAGTACTCCATATGGGGCCGGACTTGCGACTTGTAAAGCAGCAACCTTTGCCCCGACGTGAAGTACTGCTTCGCTCTGTTGAGTACACCAAGTTTCTGGACGCCAGCTTTACCTTGTCTAGCAAGTGATCTCGGAACTGAACATCGCTGGAGATGTGAACACCAAGGATCACAATGCTCTTGGAGATGGAGAGGGGAGTGTTCTGGAATTATCGGACTACAGTGAATGGGGTTTTCTTAGCGGTGAACGCGCAGACTTGTGTCTTTGAAGGGTTGAATCGGACCAAGTTTTCCCGTCCCCAGTCAGAGACCTTGGACAGACCGATCTCGATTTGAGACACAAGTTCTTCACGTTTTTCCTCCACAACAAAACGAGGGATGCTTGCACGGCCCGTGTAATAAGCGTCTCCAGTACTGTCATCTGCATAGCAATGTATGTCGTTGATCTCCAACATATCATTGATGTGCAGTAGAAACAGCGTAGGAGACAGCACAGAGCCTTGCGGGACACCAGCATTAATGTCCATGCTATCAGAGCAACTACCGTCAACTACGGCTCGTATCCGTCTGCCGGACAAAAAGCTAGCCACCCATTTGCACAAACCCTCGGGCACTCCGTAAGATGGCAACTTCGATAGAAGACCCCGGTGCCAGACCTCATCGAACGCCTTCGCTATGTCTAGGCTACATGCCAATGCCTCCCCCTGACTCTCAATGGCTAGTGACCATTGGTGTGTGAGATACACTAGAAGGTCACCAGTGGAGCGACCGTGGTGAAAGCCATATTGACGGTCGCTGATCAGGTCATGTTTTTCTAGGTATCTCAAAAGCTGTGTGTTGATCACACGCTCCATCACCTTGGAGAGGAGAGAGGTAATAGCGATAGGCCTGTAATTCGATGGATCTGATCTATCGCCCTTTTTGGGCCCCGGGTGCACATTCGCAGTCTTCCATGAAGACGGAAATTGCCTAGTATGGTAGGAAAGCGCGAAGAGGCGCGTGAGTACAGGACATAACTCAGGAGCACACTGCTTAAGCACCACTGCTGGTATACCGTCTGGCCCACTCGACTTATGAACGTCTAGGGAAAACAACGCCCGCCGGACCTCTCGTTGTGTTATAGAGATTTCCGGCATGGTCTTACCGCACCACGGTAAAGTAGGTGGTACAGCGCCTTCGTCGTTCATATTCGAGTTGGAGGCAAAGAGACTGCCCAATAGATCGGCTTTCTCTTTTGCACTATGGGCCAAGTCACCATCGGTCTTTCGCAGTGGTGGTAACGACGACTGGCAGAAGTTTTCGGCAGCTTTAGCAAGCGACCAGAAAGCACGACTGCCAGAAGGATAGCTCGCAAGTCGCCCACCTATTTTGCCGATGAATTGGAATTTTGCTCTAGCAGTTGCTTTCTTACTGAACCTCGTGGCAGCATTTAATTTGCGTTTTAACTCAGAAATATTCGGATCCTTATTATTACGAGCCGTGGTCCAAGCCTCATACGCAGTTTGCTTAAGAAGTTTAACTTCTCTGCAAGACCTATTAAACCACGGTCGTTTTTTGACGCCGGCAGCTACTCGCAGGTTAGGAATGAAACATTGCATACCAGCGAGGATTGTCTCAGTGACTGCGGCTGCGCAGACGTCAGGATCATCTGAGCTAAAGCAGAGCTGCCTCCACGAGTACGATGCATAAAATTAACGCCAATTAGTTGGCCCAGAAGGATCGGGTTCTGTGCATGACATTTGAGTCCAAACGAGACAGTGGTCCGAGGAGCCAAGAGGCGCATACGGACCACTGATACGGAGTATCCGTCCGGACGTGTAGTCAGCAGAAGGTCCAGTAAGGAGCTCGTATGGTCCTCTTTATCTGGTATTCTCGTTGGAGAAAGTACCAGCTGAGAGAATCCATAGGTCAGAGCAAATTAATGAGCAGATATCCCTGCATAGTTATTGGTTCGAGAACTGAGCCACTCACGATGGTGGGCGTTTAAGTCTCACAAAATAACTAGTTCTGCTGTGGGATATTGCTCTAGAACTTTGTCAGTCGTCAAACTCAGGTGCGTGAAGAGTCGAGTTACGTCCGTGTCACCGCTATGGGACCTGTATAGGAACGCATAGATACGAGTGTGGCCGCCGTGATCTACGCGCACCCACAATATCGACAGGTCCCTGTCTTCAAGGCTATGAAGTCGGCGACAGCAGATATTCTCCCGGACGAACATACATACACCGGCACGACTCAAAAAATTGTGCTCGAGTTTGTAGCCGGGATAATGAAGGTATGATGTGTCAGCCGGGCAGGATATCTGCGTCTCCGTTAGAAAGAGGATGGTCGGCTGCGCAGTCTCGAGGTGATGGTGGACTGCATTAAGATTTGCGTGAATACCCCTGATATTGCAAAAATCCACATTGTATGTGGATGGAGTAGCCGCTGTAAAAACTCTTTTCCTTTTTCTATTTCTGGCCATTGTATATAAAGTTACTTAGACTAGGGATGAGGATTCACTGCACAGACAGCTTAGAAGACAAAAAGGTGCGGTACTAAGACTGCCGAAGCTCAACACAGATGATACGGTTGCTGGCACGGTGGGCGGAAGGGCCCCTGATCCCCTTCTGTTGTAGTAGCCGGGTCCACTCCGGTCTCCTTCTCCGGCACGACTACCATTTCAGAGACTTTACACAGGCTGGCGGATCAGCCTCTCAGGGCGGACATTAAGTGATTTCTGGGTTCGGGAACCCGTTCAACCTGCGGGCGGCCACCGGTCAGCCGTTTCATCAGGTCTCCCTGACCGCCGAACCAGCACGCCGCGTCTACGCCGAGCAATGACAGCGATAAGCACCGCCGGTACTTTGCTGTCCGCGCAGCGAATCCTCAAAGAGAGCTCTGGCAACCTTACTCATCGCCAAGAACACAGCACTACTCAATGTTAGTGTTATTCTGGCCGCGGTTTTCTGTAAGGTGGAGGTACTTCCCCTGTTCGGGCCGCTCATTCGAGCAAGTACTCGCTATGTCCCGCTTTATTTGTTGGGGCAGCTTATTCGAGCGAGTACTTGCAGTGCCCTACCACTCTCTGGTGGTAGAAAGTGGCTGTGGTAATCATTTCAAACAAATTCTTAGAACACAGCCTAATATATAAGTAGTTAAATACACACAGTCAGGCAAAGCCTCTCTTCAGACTTAAGGATTTGATACCTGGGTGCTTTTACGTTAGACGACACGGCAACGGCAACGGTGACGGCAGCAAATTCTGTACATTTCCATATATTCTTGATGCCGCATAGGCTGTTTTTAGCGGTCGCCGAGCATCTAGTGTGAAAGCGCCCTATGTTATGCCGCCAGTAAAACAAACAACAATTTGGTTGTTTTAACTGGATGTTTACCATTGTTAAATATATTATCTGTGTTATTCACGTTTTTCGTTGCGACTCTTAAATTAAAATTTATTATATATATCTCTTGTTTTTCCTCTTTTTTAACGGAGCGTTAAATGTAAATAACTGTTGAAAAATTTATTGCAAATAAGTAAACTTTTTCGCGTACTTGTGTATGTATTATTTGTGTTAGATAATACACTTATTAAATAAAGTTTTTAGTAAGGGTTCTTTAAAAAGCAGGTTAGAACAATAATTCTGCTGATGTAATACTTGAACTAGCCAATTAAATGTTTTAAAACATCAATATATTTTTTTTACCAAACAATCTGAAATAAAATAGTAGATATGAACGTATTTTTTTTTTATGTTAAGAGGTATCAATAATATACAACACAAGATAACCGGTCAAATGCGTGTCGTACACGAAACAAGATAACCGGTCAAATGCGTGACGTACACGGTACAAGTCGGTGGCTCAGATCAAATAAAAACTTTTTATTTGATCTAAGGTCGGTGGCAGTCCAGGGGTTTCGATTTCACCTTGTGTCCTGAGGGGCGGAAATTCGAGCCCAGCACATGGTATTTATATCTCATTGGTACACAATGAGTCTTTTTCTTAATTTCTGAACTACATTTGTTATTCATTTACACCACTGGCTTTTCGGTGAAGAAAAACATCGTAAGGAAACCTGTATATTTAAAAAAAAAGACGTATGTGAAATTCACAATCCGCACTGTACCCACGTGTGGACTATAATCCAAAAAAACTTTTATTTAGGGTGGGCGGGACATATGGACGCTTGCGATTCGTGTGGCAGCACTCACGCGTAGCCGACCCTTCGATAATCTAATAACTTCTTTTTTGAAGAACCTTATACTGTTGTCCTTAAAGAACGTTTATTCCCCACGGACCAACTGAACGGCACAACTAGTTGGTATGTGGGAAATTTCGAGCGTTTTTTCCCCACAGACCAACTAGTTGTGCCGTCGAGAGTTGAGAGCGTTTTTATTTCCTCACGGCAAAACTACTAAAAGATTAAAACCTCGGCAGGGAGTTCAGTCAACAAACTAAGAGATCGTGGGATGAGTTAAATGTATAAAGGGCTACCCTTAATCTTGAATCTATATGGTGGTTCAGAAAAGACACGTTCCTGTTAAATTTCATTTAAATCGATGTAATTCGGTCTTTCCGACTGGTGGACTTACCCTACACTTAGTTCCTAGGTTCTCCCGATGTCTTTTGTTGGACGTAAGTAAGCACTTTTGCCTCTTTGTAAATCAAAGGCACGAGAAAAAACATGGCAAGCACGATTTGGTATCTTCTTACATTTTCGTAAGAGAGGTAGGGCAAAGCAAGTACTCGCTCGAATAAGCCACCTGAACAATTAAAGCATAGCAAGGCAAGGCATAGCGAGTACTGGCTC
Organism: Apoda limacodes; assembly: GCA_946406115.1. Taxonomy (NCBI): domain Eukaryota; kingdom Metazoa; phylum Arthropoda; class Insecta; order Lepidoptera; family Limacodidae; genus Apoda; species Apoda limacodes. Next base: position 33,555,125 of record OX291541.1, on the reverse strand, counting down.
GAATGAGCAGTCCGAACTGGGGGACCTCCGACTTAGAGAAAACCGCGGCCATATAACGCTAACATTGAGTAGTGTGGTGTTCCTAGCGGTGAGTAAGGTTGGCAGAGCTATTTGAGGATTAGGTGCCCGGACAGCGGAGGACCAGCGGTGCTCGATGCTGTCATTGCTCGGTGTAGACAGGGGGTGCTAGTATGGCGGTCAGGGAGACCTGATGATATGGCTTACCGCTGGCCGCCCGCAGTTTGAACGAGTTCCCGAACCTATGGCTTACTTAATCTCCGCTCTAGAGGGCTGAACCACCAACTGTGTAAATGCTCAGTCTGTGTTAATTCTCTGAAATAGTTGTCATGCTGGAGAAGAAGACCGAGACTGGGATGGGTTGCGAGAATTTTATGCATTTAGAGCTAAATTCCAATTAACGGTAAAATAGGTGAGCGACTTGCGAGCTATCCTTCTGGGAGTCGTGCTTTCTGGTCGCTTGCTAAAAATGCCGAAGGGAACTTTCGCCAGTCGTCGTTACCAACACTGCGGAAGACCGATGGTGACTTGGCCCATAGTACAAAAGAGAAAGCCCATAATTAGACAGTCTCTTTGCTTCCAACTCGAATATGAACGACGAACGTACCACCTACTATACCGTGGTGTGGTAAGACCATGCCGGAAATCTCCATAACACAACGGGAGGTCCGGCGGGCGTTGCCTTCTTTAGACGTTCATAAGTCGAGTGGGCTAGACGGTATACCAGCAGTGGTAGTTGAATAGTGTGCTCCTGGGTTATTTCCTGTACTCACGCGACTCTTCGCGCTTTCCTACCCCACTAAGAAATTTCCGTCTTCATGGAAGACTGCGAATGTTAACCCGGTGAACAAAAAGAGCGAAAGATGAGATCCATCAAATTACCGTTCTATCGCTTTTACCTCTCTCCTCTCTAAGGTGTGATCAACACACAGCTTCTAAGGCCAGGATTAATAGTCGTGGCTAAGACAATGTAACATTCTAAGAGGCTTAGTAAGCGTAATGTAATTAAATGCAATAATGAACATAACTAAGGCCCGTTATAATAGTCGTTGCTTAGACAATGTATTACTAATTGCTAAGACATAGGCGAGGTTCCCAAACTCACTTGGTACATCGAGCCCTTAAGTCTAAGGAGAGACTTTGCCTCCCCGTGTAAGTTCTAGCACTTGCACAATGGGGCTCCCTGCCAAGGTTTTCTCTCTGAGGACTACAGTATGGGGTTCTTCAAGAAATAAGTAATTAGATTTCTGAATGGTCGGCAACGCACGAGTGCGATACCTCTGGTGTTGCAAACGTCCATAGCCTACCATCAGGTGGACCGTAAGCTTGTTTGCTGCCTTTGTGGTATTAAAAAAAAGCTTTTAAACGGCTTCGGAAGTAAAATAATAATTTAACAATCATATAAGACAGAGAGGACATGCTACCCGTACTACTTTATTTTTTAGTTAGAGAATTTCTCTAGCTCTTTAGCGTGGATATGTGGCTAGTGTGCTAAATACTTTTGAACTAGGGTTTTTGGGGGTGAGCTATTCGATAAATTTATTTCTTTCAAATATTTATTTATTGATTTTTAGGGTATTTAATTTAGTATGGCTATTTATATTTGGGGTTTCTTTTTAATTTCAGAATTTTATGTTAGGATAATGACTTTGTATTAGGTCCTTTTAATACTAAATTATTAAATTATCTTATAAACGAAAGATACCTACATATCGATAACGATAGATATGCACGAAAAGGCAATAAAAACATTTAATGGCGGCGCTAGGTAGCTCTATATGCGCCTCTTTATAAAGAAACTATTGTAATATTTATAAGATTTTTGATTACTTTAGTTTTTAACAATACATATTGTACTTATAGCTGGCATCACAACAAATTTGTTGAAATACTTTTCCGTGTTTTCCATCGTCGTCTATTTCAACTTAACACGACATGTCCTACTTTACTGTGTTTTCACAATTGTATCAAAATAACTTTATTGAAAAAAAAAACTTTGTAAAATACAAATATTAAATATAATCTAAACCTAGGTATTTAAGTAAGTAAAGTCTCCTAAATAATTACAAGAAAGTGTCTTGAGCTGAACTCCCTCAATCCCAAAGTGACTTAATACGTGTTCAGAAAGCTTTCGCAACTTTTTGTGAGATTATCTCGTTTGACAGATCATTACTGAGTCTTTTACTTGTTACGATCATTTAAGTGATCTATTTTTAGGGAAAATTCCCAATAAGTCTTAAGTTCTTTGCTTTATACAAGCGAAATTACCCAGTCTGTGAAAAATTACTTTTATGTTAATACAATAAATATTTTCATTCCTTTGGTACGTAAGTAGAAGATCGTGTATATTAATAGATACACCAAGGTATGTTTTTCTGCCCCAGTAACAGGTACTTATTAAGTCATGTTTAATAAAACAATCTTTACGATAATTATATAAACCGTACAAAATTTTTCATTTTTGCTACTTTAGGGAAGTTGGTTACTGTGTCATAAATCGAAAATCTTATTTGGTATACTATATAATGCTTACAATTACCTATCATAAAGCCTAGGTTGCGAGAGGAGTTCATGCCAAAGTTTTACTTAAGGAATACAATATGGGGATCTTCAACAAGATATTTTTCAATTACTCTTCATACAAAGCATATTTCAAAATTATGCTTCATAGTAATTATTAAACTAGTTATAAGCTATTTTTAGGATGTTTCAAACTGTGTGTAGTATACGTCAGGTAGTTTACACTATATTTTTCGCTAAAAACCTGGTGTTGCACCTAGTAGTGCCTGGTGTTGCACCTAGTAGTGCCTGGTGTTGCAAGCGTCCATCCATAGGCTTCGGTGACTACTAAACATCAGGCGGAACGTAAGGTTCGTTGCCGTCTTAGTGGTATAAAAAACTTAGTAAATTTAATTTTCTAGTATTAATAAACAATTAATTATTATTATTATTATTATTAATACTGACTTAAGTATTTACGATACTCTGCGTTCGCAAATTATCGTCTGTGAAAATAACATCACTGTATCAAAAAATACTGCACGTAATGAAATTTATGTTGTTTATCAAAATGTGTGTGTAAAATAATAACTTCATGAAATTTCTAATACAAACAAGAGTTTTTTAATTATCCTTGTTTTGTCTGTGTTTTATTTTGTTCTCCGTCGATTTGTACGTATATAAGTTTTGGAAATTTAATTAATTTTGTTTGGCAGATTTCGGTTTTGAAACGAGGAAATGAGTAATCCTTTGTTTGTAGTAAATAATGTATACGTATGAGTTTTTACATATGTTTTAAATTTGTGTAATTTTCTACATTGTTTGATTATTTTGGTTGGTTTTGTTCTTCATTTGTATCATCAACAAATTCTCTGAAGCACCTCATTACTTAAACAAATGAAGCCCAAGAATTTATGAGCTGCATGTAATTGACGAATTGGATTTTATAAACTTTTATAGTCTCTACAGCTGTCTGTTATAAGCATTATTACGTCACACACAATGTGGTACTGCACGGAAAACCTTTTATTTTGCATAAAAAGGTTTCTCCTAGTAGTAGTAGACTAGTAGATAAACGTAAAAAAATTGTTGGAAGAAAATTTTATATTTATATAAATATGTTTAATTTAAAAGTTAAATATAAATGCCTAATTTATTTTATAGTTTTTTACATGGCTTTTTTTTAAAAATTCTTTTACGTGCCTGATTTTTTTTAATATTCTTTTACATGCCTGATTTCTTAAAAATCTTTAACATGCCTGATTTTTTAATATTCTTTTACATAGCTAATTTCTTCAAATTCTTTAACGTGCCTGATTTATTTTAAACACTATTACTTTTAACACCTTTTTATATCCTTGCTATTGATATTTATAATTTATAATTTTTTTTTTAATTTGTTTTATAAACAAAATTCACAAAGAAAATATTTGACTATTTAAAACTTTTTTCGTATATTTTATTAAAAATCGTGGATTTAAAATTTGTTTCCTGATCATTTTAAATCGATTATAGCTTGCGACTACCACACATCAACACTCTTCAATCACTTTACAGGCAGGAAATAGCAAACATGAGCTGTGCTTTGGTCAAGCTAATATGCGCAAATTAAAAAAAGAATCCGACACTAAAATACGTAAGTATAACCGTTTTTACTAATAATTTTTTTTTTGATTGTTTCGTTTGAAAAACGTTATTAATCAACGTTAAACGAAATGTAGGTAATGTTTTCTTACGATTCTACGTATAATATATATTTTGTGGTGGACTCTTAAACCCAGATCCCAGAAATCAATGAAGACGTTATAAAACTAGTTAAACAATAACATTATAATTATGTTGTAGTTGAAAAAAAGGTACAGTCACGTACAATAATGCATGCATAGCTTAAGGCTTAAAACTACATGTTAATCACACACTCGCGAACTTACATTACTTGTCAACATTAATATCTGCCTTAAATCAACATTAGCTTCAAAATATTTCATTTAATCAATACTACCTCTCTACCTATATAGATGCTCTCATTTTGAATATTTTAAATGAGAACAACTATTTATTTCGTTGTTAAAATAATTAGTTGTAGCCTAAGGGTCAGCTCAGACTGAGACGCGACGCGACGGCGTATCTTTTAGTAAACAAGGTCCAAAAGGCCGCGTCGCGTCGCGTCTCAGTCTAAGCTGACCCTAATGGTTCAAAGATTCAGATTACTTTATTATCTCGTATCCAATCCCAATGCTGATTCTTTTTTGTTTTTTAGTAACTTAATGACTTAATAAATTCAATTCTCATGCTATGCGGTCTTTTTGTTTGGGAAATTAAAATTAAATTATAGATGGCTTATTAGGATTCAAAGTAAAAAATAAGAAATTAGGAAGAAAACACCAGACATTAGATAGTACCTACAGTTTATTTAAAAAAATATACATAATTTTTACCTACTGTTATTCATTTTTTGGTTTATTTTGGAAGATACAATAAGATTTCGCTATTTTATGACTAAACTACTTAGAAAATTATAATAATTAATAACCCTTCCTTCCTTTATTCAAATAATGATGTATGTTGAAGTATCTATGTAGTAAAATCAAAAAAGTCCACAAACACAGCTGTAGTTCTCACATTATTTTTAAACATAAAATCTCTTTTGTAACGCAGGTTTAAATATGTCATAGGTTGATCAAAGGCATTCACTTTACCCCATATATAGTATTACCTACTTAATTTTATAAAAACAAAAAAGCAAGATTAAAATAAGCACATTTGGAACCGTCTAATTTTTCAGATGTTACTTATAAAAAACTATATTATGAAATATTTTATTAATAGTAAAGACTACTCCCATTTTGACCAGTCTTATTGCAAAACCAATTTTATATAATTCCATAAAATACGCATAAACATAAACATAGCATGTTGTCAATATACGGCACAAGCATTTAAGGAAAACGGCCAATGAACGACAGCAGCCAGTCCTTCATTTCCCACGACTTTCGTTATTTCTGTGAGTATGAGAGTAACTAGATGGGCGCGGGCGCATGCCCTTATACAACCGACTATACTGTTAATGAAGTAATTTTACAGATGATAAGATAGGTAGATCTATTACCTTGTAAAATATAGAATGAGTTCTGCGACAGCTGTCAAAGTAACAGGCCTAGTGCTGGGACGATGATGATAATCGATTATAATTAAGAATTCGTTATTTTTGTAAGTATGAGAGTAACTAGATGGGTGCGGGCACATACCAAGCGATATGGTTTTCTTATTCTATATTTATGCACTTACGCAACAGACTGTATATTAATCAAGTAATTTTACAGATTAAAAGATAGGTCTATTCCTTGTAAAATATGATTTGAATTCTGCGACAGCTGTCAAAGTAACAGACCTAGTGTTGGGACGATGTTGATAATCGATTATAATGGCCGATTATTGTTTCCATTTTAATATATATTGAATATATTTTTAATTTAAACGTAAAATAAACTCTTCTTCCCCTATTCCTCTTATCCCAGTTTCTGCTTTACGCTCTCAATTCAGAAACAAGAGGCAACGGGAAGAATACAAACAAACAAGGCAACATGCATGTTTAAATACCTATACGTATAGATGATAAAGCGTAAATCCAATATATAATTTTATAAAGTAACTATTTTTTCGATTTTTTTTATTTCGCAAAATCGATAACGAATACTTCATAATAAGTCAACTCAAGGAAGGTCTCTCAGTTTTGCACGCAACAATAAAGTATGACATCGTCACACATAAATATAACTGTCTGAAAATACCAAACTTGATCGACGTGATTCGAGCTTTCTTTCGTGTTTCAGAGATCAACTTTATGTCAAGTACTATAGCTAAGTTATAAATCAGCTATTGTAAAAGTTGATAAAAGTACAAAAAAATAGGATATTTTTTATTGGACTGATAACAGAGAGTAAGCGCTTTTAAAGCATGAATAAACTTACAACATGTGATGGGAACTAAATAACCAAAATCCAGTTTTCAAAATATTTTTCTCTATTCTTAGTTGTTTACATGTGAATCTACTCCAAGGTTTCAGGAGGTAGGTACGCCTCTTTCGTGTACACAAGCAAATTGGGTTATGGACCCAACCCCGCTGTCTCACGTCAGCTTCTGCCTGTAGAGTTATTGAATTTATTTACATACTTACAGGAAAGGTTGGGTCATGAGCTAGGAAACAAAAATACATGTTATTTGGTTCAAAAAAAATAAAATATGGTAAAGAACACGAAATCTGCTTCGATATAAAATAAAGATTTGTTTTTTTAATGTATTAATCTATAATTTACCTACTAATATTTAAATAATTTCAACACAGCGATATCTGATCCCAAATTAAGCAAAGCGTTTATCAGCTTGTAATTTTATTGTATTTTCATATTAGACAACTGACACAATTTTATATACCGTATTTTTATAAAAATGTACATACAAATATTATACATAGGAAACACCCAGACTCTAGACAAACACAAATATTTATCATATAAATGTTTGTCCTGTCTGGGGATCGTCGAAACCGCGACCTCAAAAAATCCCGAGTTACGATTTCTGGCAAATTTAAAGTAATGACACGAAAATGGCCTAGGAATACGACTTCAACGTCCTTGTCTCCAGGTACCTTGGTGACCTTTTTGGGCCCGATTCGTTGCTCGAAAACCCAAGTATCTAACAAATTTGGGCTTTGTTCACAGAGAAAAATGGAACCCTGGTTTTAATAGGAATTCTAAACGATTTATCAGGCTTACCTCATAAATAACGACTAGGCGTCCAAACCCATATATTAATAGGGAACTGATATAAAGTCATGTAAACTAAATGATGATACTTAAGTAGTTACTTTATGGATACCGCTATCATGTAATTGTGGACTGGAAAATTATCAAGAAATAGTGTTTTTATAATAGAGGCAGATCAAAACTATGACAAGACGTCGTCATGTTGTTAATAAGAACATGAACTAACTATTTTAATATCAGGAAATGATAGTGGTCATTACCATTACCATTGTCATTACCATTACCATTCCACACATGTGAGATGTTTGTGTGGTAATGGTGTAGTAATTATAATGTTTTGTATGACACTCCATTTGTTTGATGTATTTTGTAAAATAAAAACTTACAGTTCTTTTTGTTGATTAATTTGGGAATCGATCGCAGGGCCTCAGGTGCACCTAAAAATACCATATTAAACCGCTGAGCCAGCCGGTTGAATAGTAAGTTGCTGAAAAGTTAGGTATAGATTAAAAATAATATGAACACTTTACCAAAACTGTTTCTGATAATTCTTAACAAGAGGATCTATAAGTTGTAGGGGTGTCTAACGTATAATTGTTAAGAACGTAAAACATCATAAACGGTACCATTTTTTTTAGGAAACTTCCTGTTAATGACACATTTCTTTATGTTAATATTTTGTAACTACATTATCAAAAAAAAAAGAACAAAACTGTGAAATAAATTGCCTTTATCCAATCTCGTTCAATAAATTTACTGTATGTATTCTAACAAATATAAGTTAATATGTGTATTTATAGTAAATATAATATTATATTAATTGTATATGTAGACTATTGTAGATGTATATGTATTAATTTTACTTGACTATTATCAAAAGTTTAAAATATGATATATAGTATAATGTGTTCTATGTAAATATAATTACCTAGGTTTTTATTAAGTTTTGCACCTCCTACTTTTTCTGTTTATTTTTGACGTGACAACGTCTTATAAATTGGTTTGCCGGGTGACACTTCAAGAAACTGCGTTACGCTCCGCTCACGTTATGCGCTCACAATGAGAGCGAGTGAGAGGCACGCGGCATGGTTAGCCCGCCTAAGAGCGAGAGAGACAGACATAAAAAGTGAAAGGCACAAGTTGTCACGATTCCGGACGGTTGTCCGACACTATTTTTTATTTTCTATCTATCCAAAGGTTGTCTGATAGAAATCGCTTATATGCGATAACACCTCCTGATTGTATACTATAAGTTTAGTTGTAAATTTTAATTTGTTCTGTGTGCAATAAAGTATATGCCTATATCTATTTATCTTGTTAAATTGACACGATATGTTATATTAATGGTTTGTCACCGAATTAATTAGTAAGGCAACAAAGTTTTAATAACAACAAAAGACTCGTTACGGAGGTACTAATAGGTGTTTATAAAAGGAAAAGCCTATTTATATTTCTTATACATGGAAAATAGTCAAAATTATTACAATGCGTCTGCAAAGCAAACACTTGCTTAAAAGAAAATAAATATTTAGGAAGTATGGATTGAGAAAGAGCTAGTGCCACTACATGCCTTTTCCTGGAAAAATATTATGTTAGTAAAAAAGGCAAAAACCGTTTCCTAATTTCTTCTTTGATTGCAAATTAAGGTTCCCAAACGTAAAATACAGGAATTCTGGCAAGTAACTTTTAATTTTTAAATCAATGATGACAATTTATTTAAAAACTAGGCTTAAATATTTGCCTCTAAAATATTAATATTGCCTTTTACAAATTAAATTCCTATTACTGGATGAAAAACTCCATTCCAATTATCATACAAAGCGTCATACCTGATAATTGAAAACCGATATGAATACGCAGTGAACTGCTAAATCAAGCCTGATTGTTATGTTAGAGGGTGGTCATGAGGAAAATCGTTGGCGAGTTCTAATTAATGCAATTTGGGTGCATAATTGTGAATTAAATGAATGCCACCCACAATTTAAATTATTTACACAAAAAAGTTTTATTTGTTTTTATAGAATCATAACCACAGAGAGATAAATCGTGTCTTGTAATTTTCCTATGGACTACGCAATAGCCTTACAAAATTGGCCATCCTCCAAAAAAGACAAAGCAAACCTATGGCCTTTTTTTTCTTTGTACAAAGACCTCAGTTTCGCTTCTTTGGTTATAGTTATTTTGACTTTAACCACTCCCGTGGCGACACATTTAAAGAAGAGAGTTAAAGACATGTCATGTTCTAGTAATAAATATCTATTTAGGCCTGCAGTGTGCCGCAGTATTCTATTAAATTGTATGGGTTAAAAGTGATAGAGGACTCTTGTTTTTCATCCAAATGGTCTCAAGTAGTCTCAATAAGTTGAAAACAGCATTTTTCAGGATTTTGGAAAATATTCGGCTTGAGATCATGTATACAAAATTTCACAATGTTTTCATACAGCGATTCCACCTGCAGCTTCAGCGTGACGTTGCTTAATCATTCCGTGCTTTAATAAAGCTAATTTCTATAATACGAACGACGTCTATGTTAATGTACCAAAAATCATTACACAATGTCATACACATTTTATGTTATAAACTTTTCAAGAAATATGTACCATAATGACACCTTGAAACTTTTAATTTTTTGTATGGAATTTAAAGTATTTACGCCTTAAGTATCTAGCCCTTGCACTAGATAACAGCCAATTCTAATTTTTTAGCTGACTTTCGTAACAACCGAATGCAAATCACGCTTTAAAAATTTACACAAGTGTTGAAACTACACAATGGTCACATCCAGATTTATTTTAGCATTAGCATATACGTTACTACGTTCTTCCTGAGATTTAAAAACGTAAAGCATTTAATTTTTTAGGTGGGGTACTAAATATATATGGCAAACAAGAATTTCTAAGACATAAGTCCCTGTAGAGTAGACCAGAGGTGCTCAAACGGTCGACGACAGGTCGATCGCAAGAGTTTTTGAGGTCGATCGCCGTATATTGTTTGAGCAAAAAAAAATGTTTTTCAAATAAAATAATATCAACAGCATCACTATGGTTTAGAAAGCAGTTAAGGTCAAAAAACACTGGTAAACAATGGAAAAAAGCCGCGCGGGTGCTTGGGTTTTCAGTGTTAGATGTTGCATCTTCCAGCCTGCATGCGTTTAGCTTTAATCGAAACTATTCCCAAATTCGAAAATTTAGCGAAAGACCACCAATGTCATGCACCAAAATCACGTTGATCAATTTTTGTATTATTAATGACTACACAAATTTAAACATTTTCACTTAGTGTAGTAGTTTTGTAGTTACAAGCGTCGATCTCCCAGTCATAAATTTTTGGTAGGCAGATCTTCATAGAAAAACGTATGGGCATCACTGGAGTAGACAATTTTAATCTTCAATGTGCGCTCGACTTAGTCACTTAATAAACTCCTAAGGCTTTTCTGCGACTAGACTTAACACTTCAAAATGAGAACCGACTTTAAGGTGGTATAAATCTCGTCTTAATAACATGTCTGGCTTAATTTTCAGCTAAAATGAGGTTTTGCGGTTATAAATCGTCTCGTATGAGAATTTCAGGGAAACTAACACGTTGTGTCTGTATGTGTGACCTCTCGTAGCACTCCACACCCTTACGAAAATTAATTCCATTCACACGGTGGAGGCTCAGAATTTAGCAATAAATGTATTAAAATAGAAAGAAATGTTATACAATCATTTATTTTTAAAATTTATGAAAAGAGAAATACAAAGAAAAATTAGGTAAATTCAATGACATAAAAGAACAGCCCGGTGAACATTGACACGAATAAGGGACCCCCTTATTCACGTGGGGCTCTAATAAGAAAATATTTGCAAAATTCATCCCCTAAAAAGGTAAAATAGTGGTTGGAAGTTTCTATAAAAATCCGTCAATTTTAAAGCTAAAATCAAATATACTTTGGCGATTTATGTCGATGAACTAACACGCGACTTTGCTTTTCATTTATGAGACCATTACTAATGCACTAAGCTGACCTTGATTCTAATAGACAATAATTATCGTAATTGAAAAAAAAAATTGTAGAAAGAAGTTGCAAAAAAAAAAAAATGAAGGTGTAATTATGCTAAATGTTCTTTATTGTTCCATCACAATGTAACATGCTTTTATTTAAAAAAAATAGGTTTGTGATAAAAACGCAAAGATTTAATACAAGGTTTAAGTTTTAGGGTTTAAGAAAATTGTCTAATAGGTATTTACCTACTTACAATATGGGATTATTGTGACATAGACAAATATGGTTAATTATTATTAAAAGTTGCAATGTAGGGACAATGATAGTTTTTTTATCATGTTTAAATTATTATTTTTAAATTTTAAGTTCATTTTATTAACAAGAACATAATAAAAGCTTGTATTTAAAAAGTTTGTTTACTTTTAATTTTTTTAATTTATTGTTATGTTTAAAACGGCCACTTTTAGCAGAAGTGCTTTCTGAAACTGATAGTTTTATCCTAGAAACAGTACCAAACATTCATAAAATAGCTTATAAGCTATTTTATGAACGTTACATATTTCCCTACAGACACAATTTTGAAATTCAATTTGCACAAAGAGAAAATAAAAATATCAGTTGGCGGCGCTAGTTGGCAGGAGTAACGCTCTTAAGGTTGTTGTTGTTAACAGCGAATGTGCTAAAATAATTTTTATTTAAATTTTATTCACTTACAATAGATACGATACGTGAACGTTTAAAATAACTGCGGTAGCAAAACGTTGTATTTTTATAATAAATATAATAGAAAATATTTTCTTTTTTTATCGTCTTTGTTAGCAAACTAAGTCGAAAACATTTAATAGGGTAGCATTATTTTAGACAAAGGTACTCAACCCGAGATGAGTACCTCTGTCTTCTTTAATGTAAAACGCCCAAAGACAGCAAAGAAAATGCACGGTATCTCTTATATTTAAATAACTTGTAGTAATACAAGTAGATTAAGATCAGATATTATAAAAGCTAAATTTTTACACAAAAACTCTTATCTTAATTTATAAAATATGCATGACTTTTAAATTACGACTTACGTGCATGCAACAATATCATAAATTAGACTTTATTTCATATTTGCTTTAGATTGTATCAAAGTATCTAGTTAAAATTTTGAAAAAGATTTTTTATCATATTATTTTAGAGCGGTTTCTAACCTTTCTGCATGTGTATATTAAAGAACTGCAAAATTAAGGCTGGGCAAAAATGTGCAGTTTTCAGCAAGTTTTTAAAATCGATAACACTGTCTTAATGCAAATTTGTAACTGAAAAAAATTAAGTACATACACAGTTTTTTACTAGAATATTACTGTATTTGTTTTTAGATATCTGTATAAATATTCTTGAAAAATAACTCCGACTCTCGTTTTTAAAATACTGCTATGTATTTTTCATAACTATATCATAAAATTATAAATAATAATAAAAATATTTTTTTTTTTTTATTTTGAATGATTGAACGATTTAACTCTAAACTGTCTTTTAATTTGAAAGATATTTTTGTCACAGAGAAATATGATGTGATGTGATTTGATTTCAAACCTACGTATCATAATTTATAAGTCACGTGGGGTGTGGTAAACCTTTGGTTAGGCATCTGCTCGTAACACTTTAGGATAAATAATAAAAAAATTAAGTAAGTAGACTCTGTCGTGTCTTGTTGTTACTGTTAGACCAACTTAAGACCTGGCACCAAAATCTTTGATTTCAATGCAGAATTCCTAGATACCTATCACCATACTTGTATATTTGGTCTTTAAAATGTTATTAGACAGTTCAGCTCTTTAATTGCTTTTATGCAGTGTCTAGAATGAACTGGAAGTCTTAGTGTTAACGCAGGTAACAAAAGAAGAATGCAGGTTTTTGAATCTTATTAAGTTTTTAATTTTCTTATGAATTTTCATTATTGTGGTGTACAAATCTATGTGCGCGCGTTCCCGTCAAGGCGGCTGCAAAGGTTCTGGCGATCGGCCCCCGCTGGCCTTCAGTCCGCGCCTTTCCCTCCGTCGCTGGTGCGGTCCGCAACACACTCCCCCCCCTTGGGAGAGCTTGCAGCTTCTTCCAAGACATCAGTACAATCTGTCGTGGTAGGCAAAAGACAGACTTTGTTCACAGCTCGACGCTCGTTGCCGCGACAAGTAGTAAAATCAGCGACTCTGACGACTCCATCGCTGCCAGGATAAAGTCGCTGAACTCGACCGAGTTTCTATTTAAGTGGTAGTAGATTTGGTTCTTTGAAGACCACCAGATCTCCTATCTTAAGATCCATCCGTTTCAAACGCCATTTAGTACGCTGTTGCAATTCAGCTAAATATTCCTGTCTCCATCTTTCCCAAAAATGCAAACGGAGCTGCTCAACCAATTGGTATCTTGTGTGTATCTTCATCTCAGGCTTTTGAAAGCTTGGTAGTGACATCAGTGGCCGGCCGATCAGGAAGTGCCCTGGGGTCAAAGGAGAAAAATCGTGTGGATCAGGTGATAAAGGAGAAGGGGGCCGGAATTTGAGGATCGCTTCAATTTGTGAAAAGAGCGTGCTCAACTCCTCGTATGTAAACCAATATTTCCTGATATACGTTTTAGGTGAAATTTGGCGCTTTTAACGCCGGCCTCCCAAAGGCCGCCAAACGTTGGGGAATGAGGAGGACTAAAAACAAACTTTATGCCGCCATTAGCCGGTAAATCGGTTATGGAATTTAGGTTTGACCGTAATACCCTGCCTAACTCATTATTTGCCCTAACAAAATTTTTTGTAGTCCTACTGCCACGGCCTTTTTTGCTGGCGATCATGAAAGGGCCAGAAAAATCAGTTGCCGGTAAGTTACCCATCAAGCCGGTAAGTCATCCATGCTTTTACCTTTCATTTTGACACATGTTACGCATTTTCGTACAATACTTCTAGCTAATGTTCTGCCACCAATGGGCCAGAATTGTTCTCTGAAGGAGCTGAGAAGTAATTGAGGGCCAGCATGAAACAGTCGAAGGTGTTCGTTTGACATCATAATTTTTGTAAGATGATGATTGGACTGCAATAAAATGGGATGCTTTGCGTCATATTTAAGATTTGAATTTTTTAATCGACCACCAACTCGCAATAGTCCAGTATCATCGATAAAGGGATATAGTTGCAAAATATTTGTTTTTATTTTAAAAACTTTATTTTCATGAAGTGCATTTATGTCGGAGCCAAAAGACGCTTGCTGGGCAATTTTAAGAAGGCATGTAAGAGATTGATGAAGAGAACCAGTTGTTTTATTTGAAGTGATTCTACAATTGTTTATAAATCTAAGTACGTATGCAAAAATACGCTTTAGCCTAAGATAATTGGAATAATTTTCAAAATTTATAAATTTAAGATCTGGGGTTTGACAATGATGAACTTTAATTTCAGGCAGTACTTTTTCTGTGTCAAAGATTTGCTGTTGTGGCCATTCAGATTTAGGCTTAGACAAAAATTCAGGACCATTCCACCATAATTTTGCACGTTTTGGATAAAATAACTCTCTTGGTTATTTTTTGATTATTTTTATTAATATTTATTTCGAACCTAAGAGTGTCAGAACTGGGTGCCCACAATACTCCTAAAACGCTGGAATCTTTGGACAAATGAAGAAAATCACGTTCAGTGGCTTTCTGATATTTTTGTGAACAATTTGTCCGAAATTTATAAATAGGGAAACCAGCAGATTTAAGGACCTTGGTTTCCGCGTTCTGCAAATGAGCTAAATCATTTTCTGATGAAGCACCTGTCAAGAGATCATCGACATAAAAATCGTTTTTAATCACTTGAGACACTACAGGGTCTGGACATTCCATTGCTAATTGAAGAAGACATCTAGTACTCAAGTACGGTGCGCTCCATAGGTGACAGTATTAAGTTGAAATGTTTTTAAGGGCATGCAATCATCTTTTCTACAAAGAATAAGCTGAAGATGTCTTTGTGACACATCAACCATTACCTGCCTGTAAATTTTTTTGATGTCTTCACATATAACGTATTCGTATTGGCGAAACCGAATTAGGATGTTAAATAGCTAATTCTGTAGTACGGGGCCAATGTGTTGAATACTGTTGATGGATTTTTGAGATGAAGTCTTCGCTGAGCCATCGTAGACTATACGAAGCTTCATCGTTTCGCTGTTTTTTCGAATCACCGCGTGGTGAGGCATGTAGTATCCGAATTGGGGTTTTTCAATCCTAGTTAAGTGACTTAATAATTTCTCATATTCCTCAATGAACTTACAATATTCATTTTTCAATTCAGGATTTCTGTTAAGTTTTTTTTCAAGACTCAAAAAACGATTTTTTGCCATATTGAAGGAATCGCCGAGAGCTACTTCCGGTGATTCTTTAAAAGGAACAAAAACCGAAAATCTACCGTCATCTAAACGCTTTGTTGTTGCAGTAAAGTAGCGTTCGCAAAATTCGTCATCAGCTGACATAGTTGGTTTTGAGGTTAGAACTTCTTCAAGACTCCAAAACTTTGTCAGCTGATCACTTATTTCTTTATTGAAGTTGCAATGTACTTGCCTATATTCTTGCGGAGTACTAGTGTAAAGAGGACCTGCCACTATCCAGCCTAACTTGGATTTTTGAAGTAATGGTTGACCGAGTCCTAATTTTATTTTACTAGAAGACATGAGATCAAAAAATATCTCGGCACCCAGTAATAAATCAACATCTGAAGGGCGAAAGAAGTTAGGATCCGCTAGTTGAATATACTAAGGTAAGTTAAGTTTTGTTACGTTTATTATGATATTGGGCAATAAGTCTTTTTTGGAACTACTAAACACTTAAGATGTGTACTGAATTCTATGACACAAGATTGTATAGTCATTTCACAGCTATCAGATACGGGCATTTGACAATATCTTGTTTCAGGTGTGAGATTATCTATATGCAATAATGTGTTATGCCCTTTTTTAAAAATCTTACAGGTACCTAAAAGTCGACATCCGGCTGACGAGTGGCCCCTTCTCAGACAGTTTGAGCAAAGTTTTAATTTTGTAACCTCATCACATCTTTTTTCAGGAGATAATTGCGTAAATGAAGGGCAATGTATAATTCGATGCTGCTGATTAGAAAATGGACATGACATTGACGGTTTGGCATTATTAGAAGTCACAAAGCTTTAAAATGGGTTATTTTGGTACCACGCCGGCGCGCCGCGGCGGCGATGTCGCGCCGTGCACAACAGCAGGGCGTGTGTCGACAGCCAGCGCGGAGGCGCTCGATGTCGCCTGGAATGTTGCGCGACAACAATTACGAACTGGCTTATATTTAATTTTAATTAAGCGATGAAATAAACTTTCGTCACTGCCTAACCCCTTGTGAATTAAGCGTGATAATATGTATTTACGTTAAGATAGATGAATGAACGACAAATGGAGGCACAAAGTTTTTAATTCTAAAAAGACGTTGATTATGTGCAGCTAGTCGCAAACAGTAGGTAGGTAAGCAGTAGCTTAGCAAAAAATGTACTTAAATTATATTAATAACTAAAGTATTAAGATGCAGGAACGCTGCGCTTCAGTAATGTTTAAATAGGTAGGTTATTTTATGAATATTACAAGCGTTTAGCTAAAGTTTAGAAGGTAAGCATTTTGCACGCGTAGCATAAAGGCAGTGCTCGATTTTACACTTTCTATTATAAAGACGAATGTGAAAGTACCTATGAAATAAAAACAGCTAAACACTTTAAACTTGTGAATATACTGATGTACGTGCAAAAAAATAATAATAATTTTCTTGTCTGACACGACACCAATATGCACAAAAAATACTAGTATCACACACTTGAAGCTAAAACACACCTAAACACAAGCTAAAGAGGATTTTGGAAATAAAGAACAGAGCTACTCCCCTGGATGTTGGTTGATATTTCACCGTGAAGTTTCGCCACTGATTCAATGTCCTTCGTTCCAATCCAAAATGTCCGTCCGTTAGCGTTGCTTCGAAAACGTTCCGTTGAGAACAAATTCCAGCCTGTAGTTTGCCGTGCTGTCGTGGTCGCCACTTTGTTAACTCAGGTAACAAAAGAAGAATGCAGGTTTTTGAATCTTATTAAGTTTTTAATTTTCTTATAATTTTTTATTATTGTGTGGTACAAATCTATGTGCGCGCGTTCCCGTCAAGGCGGCTGCAAAGGTTCTGGCGATCGGCCCCCGCTGGCCTTCTCTCCGCGCCTTTCCCTCCGTCGCTGGTGCAGTCCGCAACACTTAGATATTACTATGATAACCGTGTCATCGTCATAGCACAATTTATTAATGAAATGTCCAATGACCCTCCCCCTTATCAAGTCTTCGAGGGTCTCAAATATAATCACTTCGGAGCACACGTTAAAAAGCAGAGGGCACCAAATGCAGCCTTGGCATACACCACGGCATATATTATTCTCATCAGTATATTCATGTATTCTTGCTGTCGCCTTTTAGTCCTTGTACAAGTTCTTTATAATATTACCGTGACATCTTTTGACTCTACTTTCCCTTCTTTCCGTTAACCATTGGCCTTGTGCTCAGCGCAGAAAATCTAAAAT
This sequence comes from Apoda limacodes, assembly GCA_946406115.1. Taxonomy (NCBI): domain Eukaryota; kingdom Metazoa; phylum Arthropoda; class Insecta; order Lepidoptera; family Limacodidae; genus Apoda; species Apoda limacodes. The sequence continues at coordinate 33,537,289 of OX291541.1, read as the reverse complement.
CTAAATATTTTTCAAGTTCCAATTTTTTATGAGCTTGACTTGGTTGTTTTGAAAAATAGTAAAAGAATTAGAATTTGTTGTTATCTTTTTTTTTTTTTTTTTTTTTTTAATACCACTAAGGTGGCAAACAAGCTTACGGCCCGCCTGATGGTAAGCGGTCACCGTAGCCTATGGACGCTTGCAACACCAGGGGTATCACTTGCGCGTTGCCGACCCTTCAGAAATCTAATAACTTCTTTCTTGAAGAACTCCATACTGTAGTCCTTGCAGAAAACCTTGGTAGGGAGCTCATTCCACAACTTAAGCGTTCGCGGGAGGAAGTTTCTCTGAAACCGCACTGTACGCGACCATTTAGGTTCTAAAGTGTGAGAATGAATTCCCTGCCGATGGCGAGCGGTGCGATGGTAGAAAGTAGCCGTGGGCATCATTTCGAACAATTCCTCAGAACACAACCCATTGTACAAGCGGTAGAACACACACAGTGAGGCAAAGTCTCTCCTCAGACTTAAGGGCTCGATACCGCAAGTGAGTTTGGGATCGTCGACAATTCTCACAGCCCGTCGTTGAACCGAGTCAAAAGGGTCAAGCTGGTATCCGGGTGCACCTGCCCAGAGATGGCAGCAGTACTCCATATGGGGCCGAACTTGCGACTTGTAAAGTAACAACCTTTGCCCCGACGTGAAGCACTGCTTCGCTCTGTTGAGTACACCAAGTTTTTTGGACGCCAGCTTTACCTTATCTTGTAAATGATCTCGGAATCTCGGAACTGAACATCGCTGGAGATGTCGACACCAAGGATCCCAATGCTCTTGGAGATGGAGAGGGGAGTGTTCTGGAATTGTGGGACCACAGTGAATGGAGTTTTCTTAGCGGTGAACGCGCACACTTGTGTCTTTGTAGGGTTGAATCGGACCAAGTTTACCCGTCCCCAGTCAGAGACCTGGGACAGTGTGGTCTCGATTTGAGACACAAGTTCTCCGCGGTTTTCCTCCACAACGGAACGAGGGATGTTTGCACGACCCGTGTAAAAAGTGTCTCCAGTACTGTCATCTGCATAGCAATGTATGTTGTTGATGTCCAACATGTCATTGATATGCAGTAGAAACAGCGTAGGAGACAGCACAGAGCCTTGCGGGACACCAGCATTAAATTTATCTTGAGCATTTAGTTAGTAATTTAAATTAAATTTGTTGTAAAAAATCGGAAAATAAAATTTTATACCATATAAGGAACCAAATATTAAAAAAAATATCCTTAATTTATTCAAAATCGAACTTTCCAGCGACGACCGACCATGCTGCCACAGTCACCACGGGGCGGCGCTACTTTTGAAATAATATAAATCATGTTTTTTTATTTTTTATCATGTTTTGTGATTGAATTTCACTTGCGTTTTTAAAAAAAGCTTTGTACAAGTCTCAGCCGTGAGGCCATTGCTGGATTCGTATTATTAATGGACTCACCTCATTACTGGTATTTCAAACTCTACTCATCCAGTTAAGGCTCACTTTCACGGCATCGACAGTAATGTGGTATTACTTTGACATCTAGAAATAGACACGATCAACAATATACTTACTTTAAAGGTTGCCTTTTTACTATTCGATGTAGGTACTCAACTCTTAAATCTTTTTACTTTTCGACGTAGGTACTCAACTTTAGAATCTTTTTACTTTCTGATGTATTTACTCAATTCTAGATTCTTTTAAAAATTAAGGTTAAGAAAGGACATCAGCAATTTGGCTTGAGCTTTGATACCTACCTAAATCCCAATATATTTGGCAAGGATTCCTTTGAGTCTTCTCTCTAGACCCAACTGAAATTTAATAATTGTATAAATCCTGACTACACAAACAGTTAGTCAATAGTCAAATAGTCCAAGCCCCTTTCTTCAAATACTTTTGAATCGTCAAAGTTAATAAATGCTATTTTTTCGAAAGCTCACCAGAAACTTTTTTGAACTCCTATCAGACACTTCTGTGCATAATTTTAAGTCTAGAATTTTAGTTTTAGTTTGGGCCGTGCATCAGTTAGTTAGTTAGTCAGCCAGCTTGTTCTTCTCTATACCTACATAGAATCACGTACATTATTGCCTCGTACTACTGACTCTTAAGAGAATACGATACAAACAAACGCAGCGTGCTTTATACAAACGAATTCCTCACTTCTTTTTGACATTTACAAATGAATACTGTGAAATTTTGTAGACATAATCTCAAGCCGAATATCTTTGTCTGTGGTTTTCTAAAATAATGAAAAAATAGGTCAAAATTCGTTTGATATGAAGGACACTGTGAAGCACCGCTGATCGACAAAATGAAGAGACGTAAATACCTTTTTGTTGTCAAGACAAGGTACCTATATATATACGCACGCACACAGACACTATCATACATATAATACATACTTGAACCACAGATAATAGTTATGTCCAGGAACTTGAACATTTAAGTATTTATATGTAAATAATATTCAAACTAGGGTTACTAGGGTCGGGAAAGTTATCCCAATATTCCGAGTTGAATGTGACAGGCGACTATAGACCCTCGATATAAATAACATTATGTATTCCATTACATGTTCTAGAATAGAAATAACCCACTTTTGTCAGACTTCGTGGCTTTCACTAACATTTATTTCAGACCCAAGCCAGAATTGTATTAATATTATAAAATGCCTTTTAACCACTAAACCCTATTTTGGGTTTTCATTTCTGACTTTTAAAACAATATTCCTACTAGCATAGTTTTAGGATCTACAGCTGCACACATTTTTTCTCAAGTTAGTTATACCGCTTGTTTTAAAAGCTGTTGCCATAAAAACTAAGTTTTTGACTACATAGATAACTTTAAATATTTTTTTGATGAATAAATAAAAGTGTTAGTGCGACTAGTAGTAAAGTAAAGTGATAACTTTTCTCGATCTCTTCTCTACTGAAGAGGTGGTAGTGAGTACTGCATTGCTAAGGGGTATTATATCTATTTATACTGTAAGAGCTTCGCAGATACGTGGTACAGGAGGGATTGACGTTGATTTTACTGGCTACACAGAGCCATTCTGTAATACTTTAAGGCTTCTTGGTAAAATACAGGAATCGGCCCTACAAATTAAACAGACTTTCCAGGTCTATATTGAAAACTTGAATGACATCTTATTAAAAAAAGAAACAACCTGGTGTTCCGATTGTTTTAACTCAAACTATCTGACACCATCTCTTACAGCTTCGTAATATCACGATTATACAGTCGCTAGAATTCCTACTTTTATTTTACCCTATCGAGAGGTCGTAACCTCTACAGAACCTACAATAATACAAATTAAAACGTTTCTTTATAAACTTAAAAAACCTTCGAACTTTAACAGTTCTTTTGTTCATTAGACGTAAAATGTTAAAGTTTCGGAAGCTAGCGAATGATATCTCTCAGTAGAACTTGATTAGGCGTTAAATTATACATATGCGAATCTGAAGACTGTCGACAAATCACTGTACGTACCGATTTTGCTTACACTTTTTTCAGATCTAAGTCATGACATAGCGTATCGATTTATATGGTCAATTGGTCCATTGGTTATTTAGTTATCAATGCGCAAAAAAAGACGTTCGAGCGATAAAAGATTAATTCCTGTGTCAAAATATTAAAATCATAAATAACATACAAACTGAGATCTACAGACAAACATGACAAATTTGACATATACGGACCCTTACGCGAAGCAGGAAGAATTTTGTACAATTCAACTCCTACACTTTTGTAAGTAGTACTTTACTTATATTAGCAAAGAAAAGAGGATAAAATCAAAAACTGTAAGGAAACTGGTCGCTAGTAAAGGCGGCTAATCTAATTAAGCTTAACACTAGGAAATAATTAAGTTACATCGTAGCAATAACCACGAATCATGAGCAACTCTGGCCACGGGTTAATCTCATTAATTAATAGTCGGTTTATTTATTTGGCTTTTATTTACAAAGCTTTATCAGTAATTGTTATAGTAGTTTTATGACGCTGTAATATTTTCTGTAATCAGTGTCTGTTATCCGTGTCCATTCGTGATTTACTTTCTTAGTTTATCTAGAGTGGCAAAGAGCTAGTGTTTATAGTAGCATAAAGCCACCTTACAGAAACACTGCTATGACAAGCAGTGCTCCGGCGATTGACTCACCACTTGTCACGCAGGACTAAAGTGGTTGCTGAAAAGTGGTTTTCCCTCACATTAAGTATGATGTAGGTGATTAATCCCTTCGAGGTAAAAAAACCGTGCCGTTACAAGTTACTTACATCGTAGAGAAAATTGGAGTTTATCTACGTTTTCATAATTATATATAATTAGCTATATATGATAAAATCACATTAATATTATAAAGGCGAAAGTTTGTGAGTACGTTTGTATGTTTGTTACTTTTTCACACTCAAAAAGACCAATTTTGACGAAATTTGGTAGGTACGTAGCTGGCACCCAGGGTTAACACGTAGCCTTTTTTAATGAAAATTTAAAAGTATCCGCGGGAATAACTATAACCGAGCTTAAATGAACCATAGCTGCTGCTAAAGCTTGCTATAGTAAATTTCATTAGTATAATTAATGAGTTAATTAAGGAGTTTCACGCCGATATCCGGATTTAAGGCAGGCGGAGCCGCTGGCAGAGTCTAGTAAATAAAGTACTATCAATGCAGCTTTCTTAAGTCCCTTCTGTTGGGACACTGATTTGGCCCACAGCCCACAACTTAGGCCTAAAGGTTTCATTAGGATGCCTTCTCTTAAAAGCTAAACAATGTACTACAGAATTAAAAACAGAATCAATGCTACATGCTGGGTTCGAATGTTTGCAGAACGCGTGGGAGACACCGAAATACAAGTCACCATGTATTTTATGTGAAACATCTATTGGCGCGCCTTGGTAGTAAATCAAAAGTATGCCGTGGCGGTAAATAGCGTGACGCTCTCTTATGCCACCATACCCCCCTCTACACTATCGCTCTCGACTCCCTTGCGTGTGTGCGTGTCTGCCTAGTATAGACATTTCTTTGCTTCTCTGTATGAGCTGTTTACTATATCTATCCGACTTTAGTATACTCGACAATGTTTCACATTTGCTGGGCGTCCCGTAACGGCTAACTATTTTTATATACCAGGCCACGCAGAAAGATTTGCGAAAAAAGTTTTTATGTATAAGGCACTGGACGCTTGTAATTATTTTAAAAAAGGTTATTTAAAAGTAAAAATAAAAAGAGGTGTCTGCCTCTTTTTTTTCCTTTTGTTAGTCCGCCAGCAAAAATGTTTCGAAAATTGGTTCTGAACCATGAAACTTTGTATACAGGCTGGTGGAGAGTTCTTTGAAAAGATTTATTGCACGCCTCATAAGCGGAGCGGTGAGGTAGTGCTCTACTCTCGACATGTCAAAAAACCCAGTCTTTCGAAACTTAAATGACGTTTTTTTTTTTAATATAACACTTACAGGATAATATGAGTGCACTAATATGAAGTTAAATAATCTGTTTAGCACATATGGTACATTTTATAAACAATTAATTTGTTTAATATAATAAATAATAACATTAAAACTAATCATTCTAGGACGTCCGTGAGTCTGTGTTTATGTGACCATGTATGTGGCAGAGAAATTGGTCGAAAAATTCATCTTACCGGAATACTTTTGTTTTTAATATATAAAGTATTACACTGTGCTGATTCCTAGTTAATATTAGCGTTCTAAGTACTGTCGTTTAATTATAATTTATAAAAAACTAATATACCACTGTATACTGTATATCTATATATATATTTTTTATTTTTATTTTATAGTATATTTTTTCCTCACCTTATTTGTTATTTTATTTTAAAAAAACCTAAGTTTTTGTTTTAGAATTTTTTTTTAAATGTGAATGACCGCTACGAGGCTTGCACTTTTGGATTTTCCAAATTTTTAAAATATTTTATCCATAGAAGTTAGTTTTTTAGTTTCTCAAAACTTTCTGAGTGTCCCGTACGTATAATATCTGTTATAACCACTTAGAAAGACATGGATAGGAAATCATGTTTTATTTATTTATATTGTTTATGCTATTTTATCTCCTTTACGCCGAACGATGTTTTTAACCGTCTTTGTTTATGACAAGTTCTCAAATCTATACGTGTATGTAATTGCTAAAGTTTAATTGATTTTGTTTGGTTCGGTTTAGATATTGGGGAATGATTATTCCTTTGTGTGTTGCAAAGATAAATAATGTTTTTAAATATATGTTGTAAATTAATCTTACTTTGTCGGAAAATAATAATAAGTAATTTGCTTCCATACTTTGTAAGCGGAGGCAACTAAAGTTTTCCTTAGTGTACTTAGCACTCTTGATGTCTATAAGTTGAGAGTTTTTTTTATACCACTAAGGTCACCGTGGCTTATGAACGCTTGCAAAACCAGGGCCATCACTCGCGCGTTGCCGACCCTTCAAAAATCGAATATCTTCTTTCTTGAAGAACCCTTTACTGTAGTCTGTGGGAGCTCATTCCATAACCCAAGCATTCGCGGGAGGAAGTTTCTCTGAAACCGCACTGTACGCGACCATTTAGGTTCTAAATTGTGACAATGAATTTCCTCCCGATAGCGAGGCGGTGCGATGGTAGAAAGTACACACAGGGAGGCAAAGTCTCTGCTAAGACTTAAGGGCAAGGGTAAGGCAAGTGAGTTTGGGATCGTCGACAATTCTCACAGACCGTCATTAAACCGAGTCAAAAGGGCCAAGCTGGTATCCGGGTGCACCCGCCCAGAGATGGCAGCAGTACTCCATATGGGGCCGGACTTGCGACTTGTAAAGCAGCAACCTTTACCCCGACGTGAAGTACTGCTTCGGTCTGTTGAGTACACAAAGTTTTTGGACGCCAGCTTTACCTTGTCTAGACCTAGTGATCTCGGAACTGAACATCGCTGGAGATGTGAACACCAAGGATCACAATGCTCTTGGAGATGGAGAGGGGAGTGTTCTGGAATTGTGGGACTACAGTGAATGGGGTTTTCTTAGCGGTGAACGCGCAGACTTGTGTCTTTGGAGGGTTGAATCGGACCAAGTTTTCCCGTCCCCAGTCAGTGACCTTGGACAGACCGATCTCGATTTGAGACACAAGTTCTTCACGTTTTTCCTCCACAACAGAACGAGGAATGCTTTCACGGCCCTTGTAATAAGCGTCTCCAGTACTGTCATCTGCATAGCAATGTATGTTGTTGATCTCCAACATATCATTGATGTGCAGTAGAAACAGCGTAGGAGACAGCGGATTCTTGCGGGACACCAGCATTAATGTCCATGCTATCAGAGCAACTACCGTCAACTACGGCTCGTATGCGTCTGCCGGACAAAAAGCTAGCCACCCATTTGTACAAACCCTCGGGCACTCCGTAAGATGGCAACTTCGATAGAAGACCCCGGTGCCAGACCCGATCGAACGCCTTCGCTATGTCTAGGCTACATGCCAATGCCTCCCCCTGACTCTCAATGGCTAGTGCCCATCAGTGTGTGAGATACACTAGAAGGTCACCAGTGGAGCGACCGTGGCGAAAGCCATATTGACGGTCGCTGATCAGGTCATGTTTTTCTAGGTATCTCAAAAGCTTTGTGTTGATCACACGCTCCATCTCCTTGGAGAGGAGAGAGGTAATAGCGATAGGCCTGTAATTCGATGGATCTAATCTATCGCCCTTTTTGGGCACCGGGTGCACATTCGCAGTCTTCTATGAAGACGGAAATTGCCTAGTATGGTAGGAAAGCGCGAAGAGGCGCGTGAGTACAGGACATAACTCAGGAGCACACTGCTTAAGCACCACTGCTGGTATACCGTCTGGCCCACTCGACTTATAAACGTCTAAGGAAAACAACGCCCGCCGGACCTCTCGCTGCGTTATAGAGATTTCCGGCATGGTCTTACCGCACCACGGTAAAGTAGGTGGTACAGCGCCTTCGTCGTTCATATTCGAGTTGGAGGCAAAGAGACTGCCCAATAGATCGGCTTTCTCTTTTGCACTATGGGCCAAGTCACCATCGGTCTTTCGCAGTGGTGGTAACGATGACTGGCAGAAGTTCCCCTCGGCAGCTTTAGCAAGCACCTATTTTGCCGATGAATTGGAATTTTCCTCTAGCAGTTGCTTTCTTACTGAACCTCGAGGCAGCATTTAATTTGCGTTTTAACTCAGAAATATTCGGATCCTTATTATTACGAGCCGTGGTCCAAGCCTCATACGCAGTTTGCTTAAGAATTTTAGCTTCTCTGCAAGACCTATTAAACCATGGTCGTTTTTTGACACCGGCAGCTACTCGCAGGTTAGGAATGAAACATTCCATACCAGCGAAGATTGTCTCAGTGACTGCGACTGCGCAGACGTCAGGATCATCTGAGCTAAAGCAGAGCTGCCTCCACGGGTACGATGCATAAAATTCTCGCAATCCGTTCCAGTCTGCCGACTTATAGTGCCACACACGTCGCCAATTAGTTGGCCCAGAAGGATCGGGTTGTGTGCATGACATTTGAGTCCGAACGAGACAGTGGTCCGAGGAGCCAAGAGGCGCATCCACTGATAAGGAGTATCCTTCCGGACGTGTAGTCAGCAAAAGGTCCAGTAAGGAGCTCGTATGGTCCTCTTTATCTGGTATTCTAGTTGGAGAAAGTACCAGCTGAGAGAATCCATAGGTCAGAGCAAATTCATGAGCAGATATCCCTGCATAGTTATTGGTTCGAGAACTGGGCCACTCACGATGGTGGGCGTTAAAGTCTCCCAAAATAACTAGTTCTGCTGTGGGATATTGCTCTAGAACTTTGTCAGTCGTCAAACTCAGGTGCGTGAAGAGTCGAGTTACGTCCGTGTCACCGCTATGAGACCTGTATAGGCATGCATAGATACGAGTATGGCCGCCGTGATCTACGTGCACCCACAATATCGACAGGTCCCTGTCTTCAAGGCTATGAAGTCGGCGACAGCAGATATTCTCCCGGACGAACATACATACACCGGCACGACTCAAAAAATTGTGCTCGAGTTTGTAGCCGGGATAATGAAGGTATGATGTGTCGGCCGGGCAGGATATCTGCGTCTCCGTTAGAAAGAGGATGGTCGGCTGCGCAGTCTCGAGGTGATGGTGGACTGCATTAAGATTTGCGTGAAAACCCCTGATATTGCAAAAATCCACATTGTATGTGGATGGAGTAGCCGCTGTAAAAACTCTTTTCCTTTTTCTATTTCTGGCCATTGTATATAAAGTTACTTAGATTAGTGAGGATTCACTGCACAGACAGCTTAGAAGACAAAAAGGTGCGGTACTAAGACTGCCTAAGCTCAACACAGATGATACGGTTGCTGGCACAGCGGGCGGAAGGGCCCCTGATCCCCTTCTGTTGTAGTAGCCGGGTCCACTCCGGTCTCCTTCTCCGGCACGACTACCACTTCAGAGACTTTACACAGGCTGGCGGATCAGCCTCCCAGGGCGTAGATTAAGTGATCCCTGGGTTCGGGAACCCGTTCAACCTGCGGGCGGCCAGCGGTCAGCCGTTTCATCAGGTCTCCCTGACCGCCGAACCAGCACGCCGCGTCTACGCCGAGCAATGACAGCGATAAGCACCGCCGGTCCTCCGCTGTCCGCGCAGCAAATCCTCAAAGAGAGCTCTGGCAACCTTACTCACCGCCAGGAACACAGCACTACTCAATGTTAGTGTTATTGTGGCCGCGGTTTTCTGTAAGGTGGAGGTACTTCCCCAGTTCAGGCCGCTCATTCGAGCAAGTACTCGCTATGCCCCGCTTTATTTGTTGGGGCAGCTTATTTGAGCGAGTACTTGCAGTGCCCTATCTCTCTAAAAGATGTGTATAAAGATGTTTACGAATCTGCAAAAATTTAACACATATTTAACGAAGAATATTCCACGATATTCACTTGCACTGTAGCCATTTTCGTTTAAGTTTTCTGAAACAAGATCAGGCTAAAAATCAATTTTTTTAATACTTTAAAATCTGAAATAACTTCGAAATAACATATTTAATTGGCTGACGACTATAAAACCCTACACCAAGCATAGCCTGACATACATATACTAGCGGTTTTTTGTAAAGTTTTTACTTTTGTGAACAAAATTTCGACTATAACTAACATTCTGTTCCGTATTACGCTCACATAACCTATGAGCGTGGGCGCGCTTTTACGTGGACCGAATTAAAATTAACATTCACAATCAAAAGGGATGTTTTCAAATCGGAGTAGTGTTAGAGCGCTCAAAAGTTCACTTAAAAACTGCATTATGAAGTTTGGTTGTTAATTATTATAAGTTTTTAAATAAATTTTTCGCGATCCATTACAAATTTAAAAATAAAACGGGATTAAATGCGTCGTTATTTAGTAAAACTGGTTACACCAGCCTTGGTTACGGGTAGACTGGCAGTGTGCGGCGTCTTCAACTTACAATTACCGTAGATTGGTACGCGAAGCGATTGAAATAAAAAGCATAAGAATGCGATGAGGAAAGCACCGAATTTAATCTCATTAAAAAAATAACATTTAAAACTTAATCATTAAATACGCCCTAAGCGTTAAATGTTATATTGTTAAATAAATATCAGAATAGCCGGCTCAGGTTCTAAAGTGTGAGAATGAATTCCCTGCCGATGGCGAGCGGTGCGATGGTAGAAAGTAGCCGTGGGCCGTTGTACAAGCGGTAGAACACACACAGTGAGAATAAAGTCTCTCCTCAGACTTAAGGGTTACCGCAAGTGAGTTTGGAATTGTCGACAATTCTCACAGCCCGTCGTTGAACCGAGTCAAAAGGGCCAAGCTGGTATCCGGGTGCACCTGCCCAGAGATGGCAGCAGTACTCCATATAAGGCCGAACTTGCGACTTGTAAAGTAACAACCTTTGCCCCGACGTGAAGTACTGCTTCGCTCTGTTGAGTACACCAAGTTTTTTTGACGCCAGCTTCACCTTATCTTGTAAATGATCTCGGAACTGAACATCGCTGGAGATGTGAACACCAAGGATCCCAATGCTCTTGGAGATGGAGAGGGGAGTGTTCTGGAATTGTGGGACTACAGTGAATGGAGTTTTCTTAGCAGTGAACGCGCACACTTGTGTCTTTGTAGGGTTGAATCGGATCAAGTTTATCCGTCCCCAGTCAGAGACCTGGGACAGTGTGGTCTCGATTTGAGACACAAGTTCTCCGCGGTTTTCCTCCACAACGGAACGAGGGATGTTTGCACGACCCGTGTAAAAAACGTCTCCAGTACTGTCATCTGCATAGCAATGTATGTTGTTCAGCCTAACGCCAGAAAGCAAATGTATCTGCGCATAGGAGGACCTCTTAATTGAGAACTTTTTACGTATCACATAGTGCCCTCCCTATGCGATCTCAAAAACAATAGGAAAATGAAATATTACTTAGTTTTTTTTTTTTAATCAAACTATTTACATTGTAAAGCTTGTTTTTTAAGTGTTTAATACAAAATATATATTTATTAGTTGATTCACTATAATATTATGTTTAGTTTGTGATTTTACAAAGAGTACCTTTTGTACGTACGCAATAAAACAGTATTGTAATTGGTTTGGAAAGCTAGTTGTAGTTAATCCACTTGACGATTCGAAAGTGTTCCTAGAAACCCATTTGAATAAAAAGAATTTTCATTTGAACTGTAAGCTCGCTAACATGGCGTCACTAGCAACGTCATATGTCTTATCGAGGGGGATTTGTGAGTGCCATAGGCGCAATTTGAAGCGAGTTTTGGCCGCGCCAAAGTGACAGCGCTGTCGGTGCTTTGGGAGCAATTCGGATTGCAACCAAATTCACAGGAGGGTCGTTTGTTCACGAGCCACCACACAACACGAATTGCGGTCACGATTTTTAACACACGACACACTGCAAACGATCAGTTATCCGTCCGTTTATTCACTAGACACGATTCTGCAACGACACTGCAGTCGCGGTCTACGCTCTTCGCGTATTCTGCTTTATTTATAAAGAAGAAGGACATGCAGAAAATATTAGATTCAAAATCTGGCTCTAAACTCTGACACATTACGCCATGCAATTTTCTTAACATTTTATCCTTGCATTGTTCTATGGACTGATCCCAGATGCAAAGGTTACACTTCACTGCTTCTATTAGTCAAAATTTATCCATTTTTTAAATCAAAATATTTTTTTGAGTGACGAACCACACGTCGTCAACAAGTTCATATTTGTTTCGGACAGCCGCTTAATCGTCACCGCAGAAAAGTCGCGACGACATAGACGAAAAACCGTTTGTAAATCGTGTCGTGAGTAGTGCGGTGCCGTGCAGTGAACAAACGGTCCATACAAATGTAAGGAGCTGTGAATCGCGACATTTTGTCGTGTGTCATGTCGCGTCGTGAACAAACGGCATAACGCCTGCTCTGGCAATTAATATTTACACAGATTACATTTTTTTTACTGTTTTAACGTGTTTACTACAACTGAAGCACAAATGGCGCTTTAGGGTTTATTTTTTCCGAGCAACATAATCAATCTCTGATATTCGTACATATTGAGTGCAAGGGGAATACACGTTTGCTGTGGGAAATAAAACACAAGTAAAGCGTTTTAATGGTTTATTTAGTATAGAATAACATGGTGTTACGTGTGATAAAGAAATGTATTCAAGTGCGTTTACCATCTTTATGTATATCTCTTCTCCCCAGCCTACATACGTCCCCACTGTTCACCCTCATAAGCGAAGGGGATTTGGGCTATAGTCCACACGCGGGATTTGTGCCCGCGCGGGCGGCGTCTTTTTTTCTTGACGTATGCAGGTTTCCTCACGGTGTTTTCCTTCACCAGCCCAGAAGTGGCAGCCGTACTCCATATGAGCCCGAACTGGCTACTTGTAAAGCTGCAACCTTAATGCGGCTAATTAATTTACACACTAACTGACACATATAATTGTATGATAATGTTTAAGCAGATATAATTTTCCCAAATTTCATAGTTTACACAGCAATAGTTAAGTCATTTATTCGAGGAATTACTGAAACTGTACTATGGTACTTAATTGGACAGTAATGTTCAGCGGACTGTAAAATCAAGTCCCATTGTTATTTTCGGGTCCGGTCAAGCGGAAAATGATGAGAGAGATCCGTGGAGCTCGGGATGCCAATACTTGCTATCCGTTTAGTTCAGAGTAATTTGTAAAGGTGACATTGATATATGACTTGCTTACATAATAAAATTGTACTCGCCTTCTTGTAGGAAGTGAAACGATCCCCTTTGCCATTGCCCTTTGAAATGCAATGAAAAATAACACGTAAAATAAGACGATTTCTTTGGGAATGGGAGACAGTCTCACCTTAATTCGAAACGTATATAAATAAATGTTATTTATACCATTGCTACTCGAGAAAGGGCATTCTATTCATCGATTAAAGTTAATAAAACTGACTTTTAACTAACTAGAGAATAAAAACATTTTGAATTTGGAACAATTGTTTTAATTGTTATTGTGGTTATTTTATGTCATTGTGCTGATATCGACTGGTAATAATTACCGAATATAAACCAAAATGTGATCATAGTACTTTTTATTTATTTATTTTTTTGAAAAGAAATTGATTTATGTCTTTGATTATTATTCCAATTATATTTTTTTGAAGTTGAGCCAATAAATTATTACTTATTTTCGTAAAGAAATTAAATTTTCATACGATGGCAAATGTGAGAAAAAACTGTCGACTTTAAGTCACTCTATTTATCATTTACCTAAAATTATAAATTAACATTAAATAGGTACTTTTACATATTATTTGTAAAAAACAGAAAAATGATTTTTAAGAAGTGAAACAAATCGGATTTTATAAACGGTTTTTTTTAGTAACTAGTGCATTTATAAGCTTCAAGTTAAGTTCTAATCAATTTCTCTTAAACAGAAACTTGGTCTTGCTTGTTTGTGGCTCAGGGATTTCAATTTCACCAGGGAAAAAAAGAAATACATATTGGAAGTCCACTGGGCCCAAGTGCGAAACCTCACCCTCGGTGAGAGTAGGCCGGAGCCCCAACAGTTGGGACGTATAAGGCTGGTGAAGAATCTATAGCTTTCTTCTTTACTATATCTTTTGCCTGCGGCTTCACTCGCGTGTTATAACTTTTTAGGTTTGCTGAATGGTATTGCCACAACTAGTTGGTATCCACAACGTCATTGCCCAGAGTCTACAAAGTTTGTTTGTTTTGGCACAGGGATTGCTTTAGGAACAAAGTATAACAAACAATGCATTCGATAGAGTGTTCCCGTGGGAATTAAATTTCTGCTGGCAACTCCTCCAGGCACATCATTAATAAATTCTCCTTTAATGTGACTCTAACGGTCTCTATCCATACTAATATTATAAATGCGAAAGTAACTTAGTCTGCCTGTCTGTATATTACCTCTTCTCTGCTCACTTTAACGTATTTTTATTTATTTCGCAAAATATGTAATGGACTTCCTAAATATTTTTACAGAATTCCTATATAATATAATATTATGTGTACAATAGTGAAAAAAAACATATGTATGTATTCTGATTCGAATATTTAATCTGTAATATTGGAAGGTACTAGTATTTTTTTTCTCTGTACATAATTATGGATTTGTAATAATAATAAATAAATAAAATATCTAAGTTCAATGCTTACCAACATAAAGTCAAAATAACATAAAGTGAAATCTTTAAAAACAGTCCACTAATCCGAAAGTGTCTCTCGATAAGTGCACAGAAAGCTTCCGCAACTTTTCCCAAGATTACTTCGTTTGACAGACCATTACTGTTCCTCTAAGTCGTTACTCACATTTATCTGATCTATGTTTTACCCTATTTCTTGGAAACCGGTGTCAGAGATTTTACTTAAGTTTTAGTAGGTGATAAGATGAAACAGGATTTTTAGCTAATGTATTATTGGAAGATTCTTTAGCTATAAATATATTTTTAGTGTTCCTTACCCAAAAGGCATAATAATGGAACGTTATTGCTGTCACTTTGGTGTTCATTTGTCAATATTTCCGTCCGAGTATGTCTCTGGTGTTTAGCTTAGGCACAGATTATATAACACTATACTAGTACGCTTAGGTGTGAACTATTGACGGCATTGACAGCTATGACATCGCATTGGCATTGAAATCATTCTGTTCACCAAATGTACACATACAATAAGGCTGTTCACTATTTTGAAAGCGCATCCATTGCTCTAACTCCCGAACATGTGCAGCCAATGCGTTGAATGCAGACCGGAAGTGACGTCATAGCGCATTCATTTTTGGTCAATAGAACGATCGAATGTACGCATTCTCTATTATACTATTATTGAGCGCATTCAATGCGTATAATGCTTGTCAACGAAACGCCCCTCTTATAAACAAAATGAATTACGGTTTTAAAATTTGTTTTGTTTTATTAATCAATAAATTATATTTCAAATTCATATATAAATTTTAGTTAGAGCGTCATCAGTGAAATATAGTAAAGTATAGTAACTTATAGTAGTGGCAGGTGTTGTCAAATAATAATTTGTATGTGTGTGTATGTGTGTGTGTGTGTGTGTGTGTGTGTTTGTGAGAGGGAGTGATTGTGTGTGACAGAGTACCTATATGTTTCATATTTAAAAAAAATGTGAAAATTGAAACTAATGAAATGAAAAAAGCAAATAACGCAGGTAATTTGTGTAACTAATTTGTACCCTGAGATATTTCGTGTGTTATTTCAATTTGCCCTCAATTTCCCAACAAACCTGAACGCTGTCATTCTCATTAGCATATCACTTTGATCGACGTCACATTTACATATAAATGAGGGTAAAATGAAATAGCTCTCAATTTATTTACCTTCACTTTCCTCCCTTTTCTCCTTTGTACCATTGCTTTTTCTGAACTCTTAATTTTATGTCATGTTATTCAAAAACCAACTTAAAATATTTTTATTCATTTTGTCTTTTCACGAAGTCATTCAAACATTTGCATTTTTTTTTACATATTTAAATTTACTAACTGAAAAGATAAATAAGGTTATTTCGTTTTTGTTATTTTATGTTTAGATCATCTGTTAAGTACATTGCTTATTATTAGCTATTCATTTAATATCAATAAAATTTATGTTTGGTTTATACTCATCATTTAGGTATGGTTAAGTAGGTACTAAGTGTATTAAAACAATGGCGTCTTAAGAAAATACGATTCGAAACGCCTCTCAGCTTGCTTCATACAAACGAATTTCTCACTTATATGTGACACTTACTAATCAAACGCCACGAAATTTTAAAGACTTTTTCTAGGAATAAATATCTATGTCTCCAGTGTGTCCGTTTTCTTTTAAATTTTATAATTTAAAAGATATACAGGATTCTAGTTTCTCATACAAATGGTTTCAAAAAATATTAACCACAAACATAGGTATTCAGCTTGAGATCATGACAAGAAGAAATGTCACAGTGATTGATCAGTAAATGTTGAAAACAAATGAGAAATTTGTTCATATGAAGCCCGCTTAGAGGAGCCGTTAATCGTATACTCTTAAGGGCACGATTTAAAACAAATAGCTTAATTTAGTAAAAGAAAATGGCCACCGTATTTTATGTCTATAAGTATAATTTTTTTTTTTTTTATTTAATATACTGGCAGTTAAATGTTTGTAACACATCAATTATACAAAACCTATATCATTTCAGATCTCGTATATAAGTTCGATGAGTCGTGGTGTTCATTTAAATAATAGACTGAACTATTTGTGGCTGAGAATCGGGTATTTTGACAGATTTGGAATAATACTTAGGTTAAGAGATACTAATTTGTTAAATAATTTATTGGTAATCTGAAACCGGCGCTAAGCGATCCTTCAATACTTTATTTCTTGGACTTTTCGGTAGAAATAACAAGGCAGTATTTATGTTTTTTTATTTGCATACAGACCTTAAGACACATAAAAATTATATTAAGATAAAAGTTACGTGTAACGCAACCTCAACGCTTAAGAGGGTTCCTGAAGTCCACTAGCGCCGCTAATTGATATTTTTACTTTTGTCTTTGTGCAAAGCGAATTTCAAAAACCTGTAGAGTAATATGTAGTCAGTTATAAGCTATTTTTGAACGTTTCTATTGTTTTTAGCAGATATTCTATCTACAACTCACAGTTTTATCCTAGGAACATAAAAATACATTCTAAAAATAGCTTTTTAATTAGCTTTGCACGAAAAATAAAATAAAAATATGAACTGGTGGCACTAGTTAGCAGAGGTAACCCACTTAAGAGAATACAATTCGCGGCGCCTAACAGCGTAATTCATACAATCTAATTTCTCACTTATTTTTGTCACTTACAAATCAAACACCATGAAATTTTGAAAACGTGCTCTAGGATTAAATATCTACGGGTGCAGTGTGACATATTTCTATTAAATTATTAAGTTTAAAAGCGATATAGAATTCTAGTTTTTTTACAAATGATCTCGAATAAGATTTAAAGTTAATAAAAACTTTTTTTCGGATTTTGAAAACCACAAAAATAGAGCTATTTGGCTTGAGATCATGCCTACAAAATCTTTACAGTATTTGATCAGTAAATGTCCAAAACAAGTAGAAAATTAGTTTGTATGAAACACGCTGCGAGGTGCCGAGAATCGTATCCTCTTAAGGCGTTCCTTAACTTAAAATATCTAACAAAGATGAAATATTAATTTATTTATTTTTAATGTCAGCTGTGATTGTAAGATTATACACAAACTTATATAAATAATGCATATTAATGAAACTGTCCTTTTGTTTTATTTAAAAAGTTTTAAGTTTAGAAGTAGCTTTAGTAATTTACATTAAAAAGGAATATAGGTCCCTTTAAAGGCTGAGATCCTTTAAGGGTGGTCCTTCGAGCTGGATTTTAAATAATCATCAACCAATTTACTAACCATTTTTATAAATGGTAACTTATTTATAAGTTTTTAACTTAAAATATACTACTATAAAATCAAATCTACAAAGCTTTGACCATTCAGCGAGCTGCTGAAAATGGTACAGTACGGAGTTAATTGAACAGTAATGTTAAGCGAAATGTAAAATCATGTTCCATTGTTTGTTATTTCTATCCGGCCAAGCGTGAAATGACTAGCGACATCCTTCCATCTAGGATGTCAATACTTGGCGTCCATTTGGGTTAAAGTAATTTGTAGAAGCGACATTGACAAATAGACTATAATTACTGTTCCAAGAGTTGGAAATCTAATGGCTGAAGTCTATTAACAACTTCTATCTGTCATAGCTTTTTACATATATCATCACAGGTAAGCAATTATACAATTATTATACATAAATAATGAACTTGTTCTTGCCAGCCTTCATTCGTCCCCACTGTTGGGGCACAACCTACTCTCATAAGCGAGGGGGATTTGGGCCATAGTCCACACGTCCTTTTTTTTCTTGACGTATGCAGGTTTCCTCACAATGTTTTCCTTCACCGAAAAGCCAATGGTGTGAATAAATAAATCACTGTACTTGAGAAATTAAGAAAAGACACATTGGTATACGTCGACCGTGGGGTTCGAACCACTGCCAGTTGGGACGTGGAGTGAAATTTAAACCCCTCGGCCACCACCGACGTTTTTTATCTTATACCTTGAAGCGAACAATTCTTGTATATATATATATATATATATATAATCTGAATCTCAGAAACGGTTCCAACGATTTTCATGAAATTTAGTATGCAGGGGGTTTCGGTGATGATAAATCGATCTAGCTAGGTTAGGCTGGCGTTGTTTAAAAAAAAACGAGCAAAGCTCGGTCCTCCAGGTACTTATAATGGACTATGTAACTATTTTTTTGTTCAAAATAATATTTGTTTCTTGCCGTTCGATGTGTATTACATTTGTTAGGCAAAATGGCGGCGGGTTTTTTTATTTGTCGATCTTACTTTGTCAATTTTATAATGGAATAAAATGAAGCTAATGTCCAAAATCCTTCTTAAAAACTTGTAAAAGGCGTGTTTGTCACGATCACTGGTCAAATTTTACAAGATTTCCTTATGACTTATAAGGAAATCTTGTAAACTGAATCAGCATAATATTCCAAAGTATTTGTAAATTTTAAATAGAAGTAATATAAACAAGGGCTGAAAGGTGGCCGTTTTTGCAATTCCGATTTCAGTGGCAGAACCTTAAAATAGAATAATTCTTAATCATAGGTTGTTTTAATAACATAGCACGTAATGAAAATGCCCTTTAAATTTAATTAAAGCTTAGTATAGAGTAACAAATAGCATTTTTATTCAAACTTTTTAGAATTTTCAGCGCAGAAGCTTTTGTAGGATTTAGATAAATAATAAAAAACTGCGTTGTATCATTGAAAGGTTTTCGGATATTTTAAAGGTAAACAAAACCTCACAATCCGGGGGGGTTCGGAATTCGACCCCAGTGTTAGTGTTCTAGCACTAACTCGTTCAGAATTAACCCCGGATGACAACACCAAGCCGTTTGGACACTCTAGTGTTGCGACATCGATGCTGACACTCTAGTGTTGCGACATCGATGCTGAAACTCTAGTGTTGTGACATCGATGCTGACACTCTAGTGTTGCGACATCGATTTTAACAACGTCAACACCAACCTCGAGTAGGGTTCATAGTGTTTGACGTCACAATTATCATAGAAACGTTTACTATATGAAACTTATCTGTGGTTAGTGTCCATGGTTTTAACACCGGTGTCGCGACGCTATAGTTTCCGAACGAATTAACTCGTATACCACGACTTAATGTTGTCATTCGGGATTAATTTTGAACGAGTTGGTGATGAAACACTGGGTTTAAAAACTTAACTATCCTGGTTAGTCAAGCTAAATCGTTGTGTTGTAACACCAAGATTTCGAACGCAGCCCAGGAAGCGATAAATAAAGTACACCTCAAAACCAGTTTCGCGAATGTATCACAATAAATCCGTTAACAATGTGGCAACGGAACAAGGGTCGTAAAAGCTTTTTATTAATTCATAATATTCGACGCGCAAACTCTGTCGCTTAGCACTCAGGGGTGCCACTGCTGTGTAATAAAATATTTTAACAGGTGAAAATATAAAATGAAATTTTAATGTTTGATTAATTAATTAGAAATAAACCGGTTTTTATTGTTAACAAAAAAGTAATTAATAATCTCCTTTAACAGATAATACATTGAGTTAAGTATTGTCCCTTTCTTGCTGTCGGGTGCCAATAAAAAACTGCTTATTTTTAATATTAATTAGTAACGATTATAAGTATATTCCAATAATTATATTCGTGTACCTTTCGTCCAGTCTATTTTTGACTTATGCGTACTTCTTATAGTTTGTCAATAACTGGCAATAGTGGATTATTATATTTTCCCTGGTCTTATATTTTAACTTTTTTGAAGGCGGTGCTTAACGACAGTCCCCTGTCCACCATATATAAACCCACCTTAGTCTAGATACACTGCGTCAACAGTTTTGCGGCGAAAGGATCAACCCCTGTCAATTACTAAATGCGTCAAAGCTTTATCAGAAAAATGTATTTTTAATGGTATTATTGATTTTAATTTTCTCACAGAAGGTGTTTTCTTATCGGGGATAAAGGTGTTTTCGTCTTGAGCAAACTTGAATCCCTCATTGCACTCAGAATACTAGGCTCAACACCCTCGCTTCGCTTGGGCGTTAACTCTAAATACTCTCGCCATGCTCAAGTGTTTTTTTTTTTTTTTTTTATACCACTAAGCTGGCAAACACGCTTACGGCCTGCCTGATGGTAAGCGGTCACCGGAGCCTATGGACGCTTGCAACACCAGGGGTATCACTTGCGCGTTGCCGACCCTACAGAAATCTAATAACTTCTTTCTTGAAGAACTCCATACTGTAGTCCTTGCAGAAAACCTTGGCAGGGAGCTCATTCTACAACTTAAGCGTTCGCGGGAGGAAGTTTCTCTGAAACCGCACTGTACGCGACCATTTAAGTTCTAAAGTGTGAGAATGAATTCCCTGCCGATGGCGAACGGTGCGATGGTAGAAAGTAGCCGTGGGCATCATTTCGAACAATTCCTCAGAACACACACAGTGAGGCAAAGTCTCTCCTCAGACTTAAGGGCTCGATACCGCAAATGAGTTTGGAATCGTCGACAATTCTCACAGCCCGTCGTTGAACCGAGTCAAAAGGGCCAAGCTGGTATCCGGGTGCATCTGCCCAGAGATGGCAGCAGTACTCCATATGGGGCCGAACTTGCGACTTGTAAAGTAACAACCTTTGCCCCGACGTGAGGTACTGCTTCGCTCTGTTGAGTACACCAAGTTTTTTGGACGCCAGCTTCACCTTATCTTGTAAATGATCTCGGAACTGAACATCGCTGGAGATGTCGACACCAAGGATCCCAATGCTCTTGGAGATGGAGAGGGGAGTGTTCTGGAATTGTGGGACCACAGTGAATGGAGTTTTCTTAGCGGTGAACGCGCACACTTGTGTCTTTGTAGGGTTGAATCGGACAAGTTTACCCGTCCCCAGTCAGAGACCTGGGACAGTGTGGTCTCAATTTGAGACACAAGTTCTCCGCGGTTTTCCTCCACAACGGAACGAGGGATGTTTGCACGACCCGTGTAAAAAACGTCTCCAGTACTGTCATCTGCATAGCAATGTATGTTGTTGATGTCCAACATGTCATTGATATGCAGTAGAAATAGCGTAGGAGACAGCACAGAGCCTTGCGGGACACCAGCATTAATGTCCATGCTATCAGAGCAACTACGGTTCGTATGCGTCTGCCGGACAAAAAGCTAGCCACCCATTTGCACAAACCCTCGGGCACTCCGTAAGATGGCAACTTCGATAGAAGGCCGCGGTGCCAGACCCGATCGAACGCCTTCGCTATGTCCAGGCTACATGCCAATGCCTCCCCCTGACTCTCATGGCTAGTGCCCATCGGTGTGTGAGATACACCGTGGAATCGTTACTTAATAATCAACTAATATTTTTACTTAAAAAAGCACAAGTAATCAAGGTTTACTTGGCAATGAAGCCTCTTTCAAGTAAAAAAAATATCATTATTTACAAAATTAATTTCGATTACTAAAAAAAGGGTATGTTTACAATAGAAACAGGAGGGAAAGAAAAAATGTCACCATTATCACGGTTTCTACAAAATATCAATAACGTCATTAGAGTTTCGACCTGTTTTTTACAGCTAATGCGACCCTTTTTACTGTCACAAAATATTTTTATTGGAACAAAATTTGTTTGTGTATTTTATGTCCAGACTAAACTCTGTCGTCCGATAAATTTGGTTAAAATGTTGTAACAGGAACAACAACGTGAAAGCTTTTTACTAAATCAAAACAAACACAGCCAATGAAAACAAACAAGGGAATTTTAGGAATTAACAAACACATCTATACAGAAATTCAAAATGTGTTTCGTGGGGAAAGTTAATTCACGTTCATCGCAAGAAAAAACTCATTTTCTGAAGTCGTACAATTACTGAACACCCCTCTTACCATATGCAAGAGCATTGGAATTCTAGGTGTTAACATCTCAAGCAAAGTTCAGTTCCGAGATCATTTGGAAGTCCAAAATACTTTGTGTTGTACTCAACACAGCGAAGCAGTACTTCAACTCAGGACGAAGGTTGTTGCTTTATAAGTCGCCGGTCCGCCGCGTATGGAGTATTGTTGTCAACTCTGGGCAGGTGCACTCGGATACTAGTTTGGACCTTTTGACTTGGTGCAATGAAGAACTAAGAGAATAGATGACCATCCGAAACTCAGAAGCCGTATCGAAGTCTGAGGAGAGAGTTTGTCTCCCTGCGTATGTTCTATCGCTTGTATTATGGGCTGTGTTTTGAGGATTTCTTGAAGTTTACGGCTCATTTCATTCTCAAAACATTCTCTCACTTTTGTCACATACAAAGCGGTTTGAGAAGAACTTCTTCCAGCGGACGTTTAAATTGTTGAATGATCTCTCCGCCAAGGTTTTATCTAGAGACTACAATATGGGGTTCTTTTAGATATAACCGTTTAGTTTTCTAAAATATTGGCTACTCGCGATGCCTGAACAGCCCCCAGTTTTGCAAGCGCCCATAGGCTGCGGTGACCGCTTCACATCAGGGGGACCGCCACCTTGGTGGTATTAAAAAATGTGGTTTGGCTATAAATTTGTAGGTCATCTGCATACAGGTGGTGTTGAAGAAAAAGGTGAGTAATGGGAAACAGACTAGGCACAACTTTGCAGTATAGCGTATATACTCTACAAGGCAATTTTAGATTTTGATGGTTTGCCGGCGCACTTCCAAGAAACTGGGGAACCGATTACCGACAAGTCGTATAAAAATATTTTATCGTAAGTTTTCTATTAGAATTTCGTATTTTTCATTTATTTAAGGGAAATATTCCGAAAACCGCAAATTATTGCTCAATAATAAACTCATAAAGTGTGATCTTGGATGTTTTTATTTCACGAAAACCTTTTTAGGGTGTCGCTTCTACATATGATCGCCCAATGTTGTTGGGTTCGTCCATAAAGTATACAATGTAATGTTGTTTGTGTAGGCAAAAGGGGCTCTAACACTTGTTCTCAAAACAAAACATACTTGTAATTTACCAAACAATAAACAATAGTCGGAGGACAATCTTTATGTATTTTGTATCATGTTATTAGACAAAGAGAAAATTAATAAAATTTAAAATTGTGTGACAAATACGAATTCACTTTACTTGGAAATGTTTTGGCTTCGATTGGATGTTTTTTCTTTTCAAATTTATAGGTTGGGGGTCATATTTAGATATCTACCTACGAAAAGTGCCGAGGGTCGAGTTTATGGATTCGTGTGAAAGAGGGTGTGTGTAGGTTTGTAGTTTTATACTCTTAGGTGTGTATAACGTTATTTCTTGGTATACGGAAACCTGAACTGCGATACTTCAATCCAACTTAGGCAAATCCAAAGACACGATGATGCACAAATCTAAATATCAAAGTTTATTTCAATCAAGACAACTGAACGGACACACTCGTAGTGTGTGTAGTGGAGCACGAAACTCAGACTAGAGGTTACTATAACACACTACCCATGCGGAGCGCACGGGAAACAAAACTGGTCCGCTCTTTAGCGAACAAAACCCCGCTCCAGCCAGACCGTGTCTGGATGAGGATAAATCGAGCCAGAAGTACTAGTCGATTGGCGCTATTGCAAGGGCGGTAAATTCGAATCCTTTAATTGGAATTGGTCAAAGCTTTATCAGAAAAATGTATTTTTAATGGTATTATTGATTTTAATTTTCTCACAGAAGGTGTTTTCTTATCGGGGATAAAGGTGTTTTCGTCTTGAGCACACTTGAATCCCTCATTGCACTCAGAATACTAGGCTCAACACCCTCGCTTCGCTTGGGCGTTAACTCTAAATACTCTCGCCATGCTCAAGTGTTTTTTTTTTTTTTTTTTATACCACTAAGCTGGCAAACACGCTTACGGCCTGCCTGATGGTAAGCGGTCACCGGAGCCTATGGACGCTTGCAACACCAGGGGTATCACTTGCGCGTTGCCGACCCTACAGAAATCTAATAACTTCTTTCTTGAAGAACTCCATACTGTAGTCCTTGCAGAAAACCTTGGCAGGGAGCTCATTCCACAACTTAAGCGTTCGCGGGAGGAAGTTTCTCTGAAACCGCACTGTACGCGACCATTTAAGTTCTAAAGTGTGAGAATGAATTCCCTGCCGATGGCGAACGGTGCGATGGTAGAAAGTAGCCGTGGGCATCATTTCGAACAATTCCTCAGAACACACACAGTGAGGCAAAGTCTCTCCTCAGACTTAAGGGCTCGATACCGCAAATGAGTTTGGAATCGTCGACAATTCTCACAGCCCGTCGTTGAACCGAGTCAAAAGGGCCAAGCTGGTATCCGGGTGCATCTGCCCAGAGATGGCAGCAGTACTCCATATGGGGCCGAACTTGCGACTTGTAAAGTAACAACCTTTGCCCCGACGTGAGGTACTGCTTCGCTCTGTTGAGTACACCAAGTTTTTTGGACGCCAGCTTCACCTTATCTTGTAAATGATCTCGGAACTGAACATCGCTGGAGATGTCGACACCAAGGATCCCAATGCTCTTGGAGATGGAGAGGGGAGTGTTCTGGAATTGTGGGACCACAGTGAATGGAGTTTTCTTAGCGGTGAACGCGCACACTTGTGTCTTTGTAGGGTTGAATCGGACAAGTTTACCCGTCCCCAGTCAGAGACCTGGGACAGTGTGGTCTCAATTTGAGATACAAGTTCTCCGTGGTTTTCCTCCACAACGGAACGAGGGATGTTTGCACGACCCGTGTAAAAAACGTCTCCAGTACTGTCATCTGCATAGCAATGTATGTTGTTGATGTCCAACATGTCATTGATATGCAGTAGAAATAGCGTAGGAGACAGCACAGAGCCTTGCGGGACACCAGCATTAATGTCCATGCTATCAGAGCAACTACGGTTCGTATGCGTCTGCCGGACAAAAAGCTAGCCACCCATTTGCACAAACCCTCGGGCACTCCGTAAGATGGCAACTTCGATAGAAGGCCGCGGTGCCAGACCCGATCGAACGCCTTCGCTATGTCCAGGCTACATGCCAATGCCTCCCCCTGACTCTCATGGCTAGTGCCCATCGGTGTGTGAGATACACCGTGGAATCGTTACTTAATAATCAACTAATATTTTTACTTAAAAAAGCACAAGTAATCAAGGTTTACTTGGCAATGAAGCCTCTTTCAAGTAAAAAAAATATCATTATTTACAAAATTAATTTCGATTACTAAAAAAAGGGTATGTTTACAATAGAAACAGGAGGGAAAGAAAAAATGTCACCATTATCACGGTTTCTACAAAATATCAATAACGTCATTAGAGTTTCGACCTGTTTTTTACAGCTAATGCGACCCTTTTTACTGTCACAAAATATTTTTATTGGAACAAAATTTGTTTGTGTATTTTATGTCCAGACTAAACTCTGTCGTCCGATAAATTTGGTTAAAATGTTGTAACAGGAACAACAACGTGAAAGCTTTTTACTAAATCAAAACAAACACAGCCAATGAAAACAAACAAGGGAATTTTAGGAATTAACAAACACATCTATACAGAAATTCAAAATGTGTTTCGTGGGGAAAGTTAATTCACGTTCATCGCAAGAAAAAACTCATTTTCTGAAGTCGTAC
Organism: Apoda limacodes; assembly: GCA_946406115.1. Classification (NCBI taxonomy): domain Eukaryota; kingdom Metazoa; phylum Arthropoda; class Insecta; order Lepidoptera; family Limacodidae; genus Apoda; species Apoda limacodes. The sequence continues at coordinate 33,511,124 of OX291541.1, read as the reverse complement.
AATTACTGAACACCCCTCTTACCATATGCAAGAGCATTGGAATTCTAGGTGTTAACATCTCAAGCAAAGTTCAGTTCCGAGATCATTTGGAAGTCCAAAATACTTTGTGTTGTACTCAACACAGCGAAGCAGTACTTCAACTCAGGACGAAGGTTGTTGCTTTATAAGTCGCCGGTCCGCCGCGTATGGAGTATTGTTGTCAACTCTGGGCAGGTGCACTCGGATACTAGTTTGGACCTTTTGACTTGGTGCAATGAAGAACTAAGAGAATAGATGACCATCCGAAACTCAGAAGCCGTATCGAAGTCTGAGGAGAGAGTTTGTCTCCCTGCGTATGTTCTATCGCTTGTATTATGGGCTGTGTTTTGAGGATTTCTTGAAGTTTACGGCTCATTTCATTCTCAAAACATTCTCTCACTTTTGTCACATACAAAGCGGTTTGAGAAGAACTTCTTCCAGCGGACGTTTAAATTGTTGAATGATCTCTCCGCCAAGGTTTTATCTAGAGACTACAATATGGGGTTCTTTTAGATATAACCGTTTAGTTTTCTAAAATATTGGCTACTCGCGATGCCTGAACAGCCCCCAGTTTTGCAAGCGCCCATAGGCTGCGGTGACCGCTTCACATCAGGGGGACCGCCACCTTGGTGGTATTAAAAAATGTGGTTTGGCTATAAATTTGTAGGTCATCTGCATACAGGTGGTGTTGAAGAAAAAGGTGAGTAATGGGAAACAGACTAGGCACAACTTTGCAGTATAGCGTATATACTCTACAAGGCAATTTTAGATTTTGATGGTTTGCCGGCGCACTTCCAAGAAACTGGGGAACCGATTACCGACAAGTCGTATAAAAATATTTTATCGTAAGTTTTCTATTAGAATTTCGTATTTTTCATTTATTTAAGGGAAATATTCCGAAAACCGCAAATTATTGCTCAATAATAAACTCATAAAGTGTGATCTTGGATGTTTTTATTTCACGAAAACCTTTTTAGGGTGTCGCTTCTACATATGATCGCCCAATGTTGTTGGGTTCGTCCATAAAGTATACAATGTAATGTTGTTTGTGTAGGCAAAAGGGGCTCTAACACTTGTTCTCAAAACAAAACATACTTGTAATTTACCAAACAATAAACAATAGTCGGAGGACAATCTTTATGTATTTTGTATCATGTTATTAGACAAAGAGAAAATTAATAAAATTTAAAATTGTGTGACAAATACGAATTCACTTTACTTGGAAATGTTTTGGCTTCGATTGGATGTTTTTTCTTTTCAAATTTATAGGTTGGGGGTCATATTTAGATATCTACCTACGAAAAGTGCCGAGGGTCGAGTTTATGGATTCGTGTGAAAGAGGGTGTGTGTAGGTTTGTAGGTTTATACTCTTAGGTGTGTATAACGTTATTTCTTGGTATACGGAAACCTGAACTGCGATACTTCAATCCAACTTAGGCAAATCCAAAGACACGATGATGCACAAATCTAAATATCAAAGTTTATTTCAATCAAGACAACTGAACGGACACACTCGTAGTGTGTGTAGTGGAGCACGAAACTCAGACTAGAGGTTACTATAACACACTACCCATGCGGAGCGCACGGGAAACAAAACTGGTCCGCTCTTTAGCGAACAAAACCCCGCTCCAGCCAGACCGTGTCTGGATGAGGATAAATCGAGCCAGAAGTACTAGTCGATTGGCGCTATTGCAAGGGCGGTAAATTCGAATCCTTTAATTGGACGAGGTCATCGACACGCGGGAAATTGATTTTATCTGTCCACCGAACCCGTTGCAGTAACAAATGCAAATATGCCGAGGACCACCGAGGGTGAAACAATTGTGTAATTAGTTAAAGCGACTGAAGCCGTGATAACTGATTGACAGACACATCGGTAAACGGATACTCAGGGAAAGAGGTTAAAGGACTACTGATCAAGAGATGGTTTAGAGTCAAGGCTTGCAGGTCATTAGGATCCGATGAGATCGGACAAAGCGGGCGTGAATTCAAGACTGCTTCTACATTACAAAAACTGTTTGGTACTCCACAAACGTGAGGACCGTTTCACCAATCACACTACGCAGGATAGGCGGGCGGATGAAATATCCAAGTCACGTCCCGTTTGGACAACTCCGGATTGATATACGTGTGATTATCAGACAAGAACTAAAGAACCTCTTCAGATATCGATTTGCATCCTTACAAATATCGTCAACGCATACGTCAGTTGGGAAGATAGCAGCTGCACGCGGGAAATTTTAACGACTAATTTCGAGGACGAGGGGCTAGGAAGGGCTTATCACTCGACTAGTGATAAATCGACCAGAGTTGAAACGTCCCGTATAAGCGACAAAATACGACTCGCACTTGTCTGATGGTGACTGGTCGATTCCGTGACGCCGGAGGGGGCTCTTCTATTATCCAAAAAGGCCCAAGTTAGTCAGCGACAGAGAATGCCACCTGCAACGATGAATCCGTAGACGTCTTAGCGGCAAGAGAATGTGCTGGGCCCATAATTAAAGAACTGAGATCAGTCGTAATAGCGACTAACCCACCTGGCTGAAGCAAGATGGCTTTGTCCAATCTGATAAATCCAAGGACATCAGCCCCAAGCAGAAGCTCCACAGGACCAGGCAGGTGGAATCGAGCATCAGCCAAGTGCAGACCGGACGAAAGATGCAGAACAAAGGGGCACCAAAATATCCCTCAGGGCGACAGCTCTTAGATGATACCGTAAACTAGTATGGAGTAAAGAGGAAAAGAAAAACGAAACTGTACCTACAATGTTGTCCACTCGAAGACCTCAAACTCCAGAAATCCCAAAACTCCGTGAATTAACCTGCAAGCGAAGCAAATATAAAACACTCAGGGGCGCCTGAGTCCAAAACGGCGCGCACAACAAAGCCGACGCCGGATGCCACGAGTCAACGGTCATAGGTCCCACCCGAGCGCTGTACTTGGCCCCGGGGCTCTAGTAGTTTATCTTGCACCAAGCCGGAAGCTGCTTGATTATAAGGGTCTCACTCGGGCACAGGTGGTAGCAGAGACACGCGCGCAATTGGCGACACGCGATAGCCACAACTTCCTATTCTCAACTCGCGACGAACGCGAGAACGCTCCGCAATAGGCAGTGGAAGGGGCTCGAACTCTGGACGACGCGCCTGCTCGGCAATAGCTACCTGAGCGGACGGGGCACGAGAGAATGGTGAACTACTTAAATGGCCGTCCCGTTGTAAGCAGGGTGGAGAAGGCCGGTGACGCACTAGTGACGGTGGTGACTGTGTTCGATTCGGTGATGATTGGGTTCGATCCGGTGGTGACGGGGGTTCGTGGTAGCCGATGACATGCCTCCATCAGCCCACCGAGGACTATCCAATCGGCTGGACATAAACAAAATAAAGTCGAACACGGCCGCGGTTGTTTACAATCTTTAGCCAGATGTGACCCCAAACAATAATAGCAGAGTCTTAAGCGACGGGTCAAAAAGCGCTTTCTAGACACCCCACATTTTTCGAACTGAGTGCAGTTCCGAAGGGTGTGATCTGACTTATACTACATCACACTGCTCTATTCGCTTCATCGACATTGTTGTAGGGGGGCGAAACGACCCAGGGCCTCGCGAAAATCCATAACGAGGCTGTTGACTTGGTCCAGACGGGGCCGAAAGTCGTGACGGTCCCGGTAGCGACCCGGCGGGCAGGTTCTCCAATTTCCTGTTCTGATCTTCTAAAATGGTCACCAAAATGTCAAAGGTATTTCTCGCATTCTCGACAGCACCAGCGACACACGACGGATGCATGGGAAACAAAACAGGTCCGCTCTTTAACGAACATAAGATTATATAGAAACTGCGAATGAAACATCAACACAGGTGTAATTGGAGATTCTTGTTTTACGAATGGCGCGTAAAACAACATGAAACCTTAATCCGAACACAATTAATTACATTCTTTTAACGATGTACATTTAAATTTGAAATATAACGCACACTGCTTTATACCTACATAACACAATACATTGCGCACAGGGGAATACCTATATAGATTGCTAATTTAGGCCATAATTTTTTTATATTATTATTATTATATTGTTTTGGTAATAATTGTATTTTTTAAAGTGAGTCGTGTTATTTTAAAAGTAATTTAATTTTATGCGCTAGTATTCTTTTATTTTATTTTTTCCGATAACGCGTTCAGGGTTATATTACATATCTTAACTCATACAAACATAATCAAAAATGACAATTTAGAGCTAAATATTAAAAAAGAAATGAAAAATTTTAAAAACTGTACAACATAAATTGATAATGTAGTAATTATTTTTCTTTTCCTCGTTGTACATGAAGCCACTCGTATTTTTCTTATCCTCACTGTAAGAACATGTAGCCACCTGTACCTATTTTTAATATTCTTACTGTACATGTAACCACCCGTATTTTTCCTATTCTCACTGTACATGTAGCCATCCGTATTTTTTGTATCCACACTGTGCATATTTGTATTATTGTCAAAAATATATTGGTATATTTTTGCAGCGGATGTACATTATCAGTGCGTTTGCCAAATTTTAGCTTAATAACCTTTATACTCTGTAAATTATATAGCTGTGATCAACATACAGACTGCCGGTCATAGTTTTAAGGTTCCGTGTTTGACTATGAAACCCTTATTATGACCACAATTAATCAAATGTTACTATACTTATCTTTTTACTATCAATCTTTCTAATAACAATATATACATAAATGTTTCTTTGATCTAAAGATTGAACTAATTCAGACGTCCCACATAAATGTAGTAAATATTCTCAAAGCCCTCTCACATCAAAGAACAATAGAGTCTTATTATGTTCATCCCTCTATGGACACTGATACAATAGAGTAAGGGTCGGGTAGGAAGGTGCCGTATGTGTCAAATACGTTACAAAATAATTAATTATACAGAGAATGTCAGATATGAGCCCACGTGTAAGCCTACGCACGTATAGATTAACTAAATAAATTTTCACGTGTGTATATATAAAATGAATTAAATTCATAATATTGGCATAATACTGTACATTTATTTCATATGATAAATTTGGAATAATGGCCTGCTTGTCTGATATGTCTTAATTGACAAAGCAACTCTTGGAAACAAAATGTAAAGTGGGAATGATTTTTTTTTCTCTTGGATATCTCGTTTAAAAATATTGAGGGTTTGCAAAAACCATTTTTCGGTTCAGTGATGCATTTGCGAAACATTAAGCTTGAAAATGCAAATTTTTGTTAGAGCCTAGCGTCGTCCGGGCCCCCAACGAGGAATTTGCGCCCGACTTAAAAATGCAGTCGGATAAGTAAAAATTTCGTACTAATTCCATCAAAAGCAAAACGGGTATTAAATATACGGTTTATGAACCATGTAACATTAGAGAAAATAGTTATTTGTTATGCAAGTGAGTAAAAGCGTTTTTTGGTAGAAGTGCCGACTTTTAATACTAAGCATAGCGAGGGATTTAAAGGCACGAGACCGAAAAAATTTGCTCACGCGTCCAACATACAACTTTTCTCCTCTACCGGCGAGAAAAGGATAGTTTTGCTGTCCAAATAAAAAAAATATGCTAACTAGTGAGGCAAAGTAATTCACTGTTCGAATATTGAGAATTTAGGTTCCGCCGCTCGGGAAGCAAAGTCGCAGGCACGAATTCCGAGCTAAAAAAAAACGATATTTTTTTTAATAGTTATCTGTTTGAATATTTTTCATCTTATCCAGAAGAAGTATTAACTAGATTTTACCCGACTAGACACGGGATAGCAAAAAGGGAAGTAATGTTTGTTACATGCGCAATTGTAGCCTTTGCCTACAAGTGATAAATTGTTTCTATTATTTGGTTATATACTAAAAGTGTTATTATATATCGAAAATATGGTCAGTTTTTTGGTTGCCATGGAAACACGATTACGAAAAAGGTTAAAGCTTTTAGAAAGTTATTTAACTTTATAATGAACCGTAAAAGTTTAACTTCGATTTTATGAAAACATACAATTTAGTTACTTATAGTCCATTGAAATGTTACATGAGCTTTGCATTTGTTAAAGGACGCAATTTTATTTTTGGGCCATTGGGGGGGGGGGGTCAATAGAAGCTAAACCTCAAGTTTGAGGGGTCGCCACCCTTGTCATCCGGCCGCCATCTTGGAAAAAGGGGTAAATTTTCATAAAAACAATCTCACTTTTTTGCTTATAACTAATTTAGGGCAAAAAGTTAAATAAACATATTTGTAGGCAAAACAATTTGCTACGCATTATGTTTTTACGAATTTTTTGTAAGACGCATAGTTTCCGAGATATCGCGAAAAAAGTGTTTTCACCCCTTTTTCCAAGATGGCGGCCGGATGACAAGGGTGGCGAACCGTCAAACTTGAGGTTAAGCTTCTATTGACCCCCCACACATGACCCAAAAATAAAATTGCGTCCTCTAACAAATGCAACATTCGCTCCTTAAATTGTAACATTTCAGTGGACTATTAGGATACCTGTAATATTTACTGTATACATACCCATATTATAATAAAATAATTGAAGTAGAACACACGTTTTAATTGTTTAAAAATAACAATTACTACTTGAAATATATGACAAAGAAAATCAATCATGTGAAATAATTACATTTTGTCTACATCATTCCCGTATAAACCTAAACCCTGAAAAAACGTAATAATTTTTCATGTATCCTTTATTACATTTGAATTGTGAATATATGAAGCTTATCTGGCATACACATTACTGGCTTGAAATAAAATGTGTTGAAGATATGATGGATAACAGGTTTCCGTATTACCCAGCGATGAATAAGTGAGTTACCATTATATTTTTGGATAATAGAATGCTTATAATACAGACTTGAGATACACGGAAGTTTCTAAGGCTCGGTTTTCAATATACATATAAGAAAGCTGAAGAGTTCAGTTGTTTTTTTTTTTGTTGGAACGCGCTGTAATCTATGGAACCATAAATCGGATTTAAAAATAAATATATTTTCATAATCACCGCTAAGAAAACCCCATTCACTGTGGTCCAACAATTCCAGACCACTCCCCTCTCCATCTGTCCCGAGATTGCCATGTTCAGTTCCGAGATCTTTTGCAAGACAAGGTGAAGCTGGCTTCCAAAAAACTGTGTGTACTTAAGAGAGCGAAGAAGTACTTGACGGGGCAAAGGTTGATGCTTCATATAACTTTCACCCGCGAACCGCTTATCATCAGGCGGACTGTAAGCTTGTTTGCCACCTAAGGGAAATAAATGAAGTTTTTTCGCTATACTGAGAAAAGTCATTTATCGTTTTTTTTTTTCTTTCGCTATACTGATCCTGTCGATATTGCTTTTTTCGCTATACTGAGAAAAGTCTTTTTTCGATTAGTTTTTATTATATTTATAATATATTAGTTTTTTTGTGTATACCGAAAAAAGTTATTTATCGATATAAATTTTGTCGCTATATTAAGGAAAGTCATTTATCGTTATTAGTTTTTTCGCTATACTGAGAAAAGTTATTTATCATTATAAGATTTGTCGCTATACTGAGAAAAGTCATTTGTTGATATTGGTTTTTTCACTGTACTGAGAAAAGAGTAACCTTTTTGAATTTTCTAGTGGCAAAACAGATTGTGTTGTGCTGGATGTACATATTCGGCTTAGTGGGTAACTAATCGTATTTTTTTTTTACATTAACATTTATATGATAAACATATGTTGCACTGATAAGTATCAATATGATTGCTTAAAAATTACTAAAGTTACAGAAATAAAATATTTAGGGGTGATACTGGATCAAAGCTAACATGGCACGATCAAATAATAGCCCTTAGTAACCGTTTAAGTAAATTTATAAATGTCTTCAGAAATCTCAGACATATAAGAGTCGCTAAGATATTGAAGGGGGTATATTATGAATTGGTTCAGTCAATTATTACTTACTAGACTTTGCCAGCGGCTCCGCCCGTCCTAAATTCGGTTATCGGCGTAGAAAACCTTAATTAACTCCAATCATCATCATAATTGCATAGTATAAAACAAAGTCGCTTCCCGCTGTCTGTCCCTATGTATGGTTAGATCTTTAAAACTACGAAATTGATTTTGATGCGGTTTTTTTTAATAGATAGAGTGATTCAAGAGAAAGCATAATATATAAGAGAAAAACTGATAATTTTAGAGGTTTCTAATGTGATGTCGTAAATAAACACATTTTTTGCGCTTACATTGCAAACCCTGGCTGAACCCTATGAGATAGATCAAAATACTACAGTATTGTACACCTTAAAAAGGTCTACAAAAAGTCCGGGATGGTATATGTCTATCTCTAAGGGATAACCCACAATAACCATTTTTTATTCTTTACTCTTCACGAGAAATAATGGCTTATTTACGAAGAGATTTTAAGCAATACAGCATTCATCCTTATCCAATTGAGAAACTTAAATACATTGTGCATTTAATATAGATCAATATGGCCCTTATTACAGCATGTGATTTAAATGAATATTTTCGAAGATATTACAGATTAAAAATACAGGGACATAACGGTTGCGGCAATACCGGCGGTACGGTCCGCCGCGCTGTCATATTGTACACTATAGAATGGCAGAAACTATAAAATGGTGGTTTGCCACATGTAAATGTGCTGGTGTGGTAAGTGAACAAAATAAGATCAAATCAAATTGACAGTTAAGTTATTTCAGCTGAATTACCGGTTAAATAAGAAGATCCTGTCCTGTTCGAAATCTCTGTCACGAACTAACGAACAAATAGATAAGGTAAAAAACTTGATTCATTCAAAGATTGATGCGCCGACGCAAATATACTACTCGGTCGATACTGTACTCGATTTGGAAGAAGCTGTTCATTTTCCTACAGAATTTCTTAATTCTTTGAACCCGCCTTCCTCATAAAATGGTGTTGAAAGTAGGTTGTCCTGCTATTTTATTAAACTTTGCAATGGCACGCGTTTGCTGGTAAAATCACTAAAAACTTTCATAATAGAGTGCACAATACTCACCGGATGTAGTATCGGAGAAGATGTATTGGTTCCCCGAATTCCTCTGTTACCATCGGATTTACCGTTCCAATTTAAACGCCTACAATTTCCGGTAAAGATATATTTTGCAATGACCATTAATAAATCGCAGAGTCAAACTTTCAACGTTGCAGGCTTAGATTTGAGCGTTGAGTGTTTTTCACATGGCCAATTTATATGTCGCTCTTACAAAAGTAACCTCTAAAGAAAACATGTTTGTATTGTCTAAAATAAAAAAACAAAAAAGCTGTGAACGTTGTATATAAAGCCATTCTATAGTTTATTTAGTATCAGCATTGCACCCGTGCGAAGCCGGGGCGGGTCGCTAGTTACTTAATAAATTAATTATACCAATGAATTGCTATAAGTGCCACAATAGTTCGTTTAACTCTGTTGTAGTTATTCCCGAAGGTAATTTTGAATTTTTAAGGATAAAAAGTAACCTATATGGTATTCCAGGACCTAAATTATATGCATGCCAAGTTTTATCCCGATCCGTCCAGTGGTTGAAGCGTGATTGAGTAACAAACATCCATCCAAGATACAAACTTTCACATTTATAATATTAGTAGGATTGCTTGCCTGTTTTGGGGCGGCGGAGACAAAACTATACTGCTTAAACTAGAAAGAGCCCAACAATCCATAATAAAAGTTATGAATTAAAGACCACTTAGATACTTAACTACTACTTTATATGTCAAAAACTCCCTTTTCACAGTTAGACCTCTTTTTATCAATGCAATATCATTTCATAACACATTAAACCTACCACATTGCAGGAATACTAGGCGTCCTGATTTGGTAGTAGTACCTGCTTGCAGAACTACATTTGCCCAGTCTTTCTTTTATTTCCTGGACCCATTCCTATACAACGGTATAAGCAAGCATGTTTCCTTATTCAACCACATCAAATAAAATTCACACTATTTAAATATCTAAGTACATTAGACTACGTGTCAACAGAAAAACGATTGAAACCCCTTGAATAAGCCCTACTTAGTGCAGTAAAATACCCCTTAACTTAGTGTGCTCCGTAATATTATATTTATATATGTATAAACACACACACACACACACATATATAAATATAATATTACGGAGCACACTAAGTTAAGGGGTATTTTATACATATATATGATTTCACTGACTGCCTCAAACGAAAACCTCTGCTTCAGTTCATCATTGGTAACGTCAGAAAAATAGTTTCGTAAATTTTTAAAAAAAAATTATAAAAAAAGGCAGTCAGTGAAATCCAGGTGGTATATATACATAAAAAAAATTATAAATTCTTTTTTCAGTACACTCATTGCCTGTCGCCACACTTATTATAATTTCATAGAACTTCTATAGTGAAATAAACTGAAAACACTTACACAAGATTCACAGATACACACTCACACTCAACTCACAACCACCGTACACTAAAACTAACACTATTTATTTTTCCTTAATATTAATCTAGAAAGTAAGCTAATATGCTAATTAATAATACTAAACCTATTTATTTATCTATGTATAAAAAATAATATTTTACATAATGTATTATTTTCATATCCTAGTGTCTAATTTTAAACTATTTTGGCTTTTAAATATTAAGTTTCTAACATTCTTACTATATATGCCTAATAAAATCAGTTAACTAATAAGTTTATAATTAACATACCTGGCAAAATGTTTAATCTTAATTTTTGCCATATACTACGGCACGAAAGCATTTCATCAAGTAAAAAACTTGCACGTACACGTTCCTAATCTATGAACTAGCGTGATTCTACCTGTCCATCATACAGTTTTTTACTAGTGTCGAGGGAAGATTTTTCATAGTTCTACCTAAACTTCACAGTGTCTCAAACAAACATTTACTACTCACTCATGCTCGTGCTATTGAGGCGCGCTCGAGTGTATTTCGACAAAGTCTGGCACAACGGTTTAATTTTTAAACTGCACAACTTTCAGTTGCCAGATCGTCTCGTGCTCATCATACGAGACTATTTGTCGAATCGTAGCTTTCGCTACAAAGTCGAAGGCACTCTCTCTTCCCCCCGTCCCATAGAAGCAGGAGTCCCGCAAGGGTCCGTGCTCGCCCCCATCTTGTACCTTCTGTACACTAACGATATCCCTAAAAGGATAGGTACCAATCTAGCCCTCTTTGCGGACGATACCGCTCTCTATACCACAGATAGGCAAGTGAGTCGAATCACTGAGAGACTCCAACCCGCTATCACCGCCCTAGGCGAGTGGTTTCGGAAATGGAGAATCGAGGTGAATCCCGATAAAAGCTCTGCCGTCCTCTTTTCCTTAGGCCGCCCTCCACGGCCAACTCCCCTTTATCTCTTCGGTCGTGCCATTCCCTGGCAAAATAAGACCAAATATCTCGGTGTGACCATGGATAGTCGTTTGAACTTCCAAGCTCACACCAAAATAGTCAGAGACCGAGCCGCTTTTGTCCTCGGTCGTCTCTATCTCATGATAGGCAAGTATAGTAAGATGTCGCTTAGAAATAAGCTAAATCTTTACACAACTTGTATCCACCCCATACTAGCTTATGCTAGCGTAGTCTTTGCGCTGTCCAAGCGCAATCTCCACAAACTCCAGACCCTCCAAAACCGCTTTCTCAGAGCGGCCTCTGAAGCCTCTTGGTACGTTCGCAATGCGGACCTACACAGAGACTTCGAACTTCCCACGATTCCCCAATACTTTAAAGACTTGGCAGTCCGCTTTTTCGAGCGTACGCAAAATCACCCGAATCGATTAATTGTGCAATCCACAACGTATCGTCCCCCCGATCGACCCGGTCACGGTCGTAAAACTATAGTTAGGCGGCCTCGGCACGTACTAACGTCCCCAGATGACGATCTCGCTGTCCGGATAGCGAGATTAGTCTCTACGACCTCCCCGAATAGGGCCTCCCTCCAAACACGACGCCGACGTCCCCGGGTTCGTCGGCGCCCACAAGGATACACTAGGTATCAAAGAGTGCCGGGGCGCTTCTCGCCCCCACTCAATCGCAATCGTACCCGCGTAACGGGGAACTCCCCTCCTGGCGGTGACTCACCTTCGGGTTCGAGACTCACGCCGGTCGAAGGGACGCCCCCGAGAGCGACAACCCAAGCCGAAGCTTCCCCCGCGGGGAGCCCTTGAGCGTTGGGCGCTATATGGGCTGAGGCTCCTTCAGAGTCTCGCCCCAAAAGTCCGGTGAAGCAGTAATGGCTGCAACAGCCAACTGCATTGTCAGCTCAGAAAAAAAAATAAAAAAATCGAGTGTATTTAATGATATGATATTGTGCAACCTAAAAAAACTCCCTCGCAGCCTAGTTGGTACTGTTGGTAGTGTGGCCGACTGCTGTGTAGGGTGTGGGTTCGATTCCCGCACTGGACAAACATTTGTGTTTGTCTTTGGGGCCAGATAGCGCTGTATGTTATGTCCAAATATATTTATTTGTTTAAAAAAAAAAAACAAGAAAAAAAAATTAGTTAGCCGTAAATCGTATGAAACATCAACAAAAATCTTGGACTGACACTAAGCATAATATGTGTGCATAGGATATTAGTGTGTGGACTGTATAGTCGTACAAAATACGATGTTAATTATGTGAGTACACTGTGTTGTTAGTTTTCGTTCTGAACTTCACATGTTGTGTTCTTACATCATATGGCTTACATTTAATAAAGTGTTAAGCTACAACTTAACTTAACTAACTATATAGAAATACTAATTGTTACTTAGTTTAACAATTTAGGTGTTGTTGTAGTAATAGGTTTGTATTGTTTTGCGCAAAAATAAATAAAGAAGATCGTTGCCAACAAAAAGTAACAAACAGCTATGAATTAAATTTATTTGTATATATATAGTGCTTTCCCCGCCTATCTGGTGCGCAATAAATTTTTAGCTTTATGACTGGCTCCTACTTCAAGCTGTTGAAAACCTTTTTGCTAATTTAGACCCGGAAGAGAAAAATAATTTGTAAAATGAAGTTGCAATACGCTGTGGCTCAGAAATGACTATTATAACGAGGTGTATAATGTACAACCAAAATCAATATTTTCCAGAAATAACTTCATTACTACAATTAAGTTGTTTCAAGCACAAGTATATTAAATAAAGTTTTTTATGTTTATGTATTGTGTATCTACCATGACTAACAATAAACTTATTTAGGTTTGGACCACATTTATGTCACCTATTACAGTACAGTACAAAGTAGCTGTTATATAGGTTGAAATAATGAAAGTAAGCTATATTACCAAAAGGGTTTACCCTTATTATTTTACTAGCTTTTGCCAGCGGTTTCACATGCCCTAAATTCGGTTATTAGTGTGTGATTTGAACGACAACTCTTCAATTATAGAAAAAAAAACCGAGTGTGACACTGACGTTTTCAAGTAGCCTATATATGTCCTGCCTCGGGACACAAACTATCTCCACGGTAAATTTGCCTGTGATTGTACCCGCCCTAATTTCGATTATCGGTGCAGGATTTCAACGGCAACTCCGCAATTATAGAAAAAAAACCGAATTACACTTGACGTATTCAAGTAGCCAATATCCTTTCTCGGGACTCAAAATAACTCCATGCCAAATTTTTAATGCCACAAAGCAGTTTAAGCGTGACGAGGTAACAGATAGACAGGGTTACTTTTGCATTTATAATATTATTATGGATTGGGAAAATTTGTAATTACTTCCACATAAACATATCGATTATTGAAACATAATTTTTAACTAAAATGACGACTAAGAGTCTTTTATATTGTATAAAATATATGTACCCGAGGTCTGGATTTTGTATTGTGTTGACAGATACCATACAAACGTTGTTACTCGACCAAATACAGAAGTAGTTTACATGATACCTCTATCTTTTTGTCATGTAACGTTTCTATCATCATCAATTTTACTGCTATCCAGACTTGGTTCATAATCATCATCATATCAGCTTGGTTTGATCCACTACTGGACAAAATCTTCCTGCATCTACTTCGCTCTCTGCTTTTCGCGTCCGGCTAACGCTTTCTGATACGCGGGTTCCACTCTTGGACACGTCTGCTCGATTGGCTTTCGGTCCTTCGAAAGACGTAGCCTGTCAACTGCAACTTCAGCTTGATGAGTCAGTGAGTTTGGAGACTGATTCTCTCTGATTCGATCTCTAAGAGAAACTCCAAGCGCAGCTCATTCCCAAATTGCAATTGGTAAGGGATTAGTTTCCCATTAAGCACAGCTCGTTCCCCGTACAATGTTCGTTTTCTTATGATTAAAATCTCTGTATTACAACTCGAGACAAAAAGGACAATGGTCACTTAATCCGTAGAGGTACATTATATCACATTTTGTTCGGCTTTAGGAATAAAATAAATTAGCTTGAAAAGAACAAAAAAAAAAGTGTCTTCCCCCTAACTAGATATTGTAAATAGTGTGATGTAGTGAAAGTACTTGTGCTAATAATAAAGAACACCAGCACAAAGTGTTTTCCGCCTAACTAGATACTGTAAATGCCTGCCTTCCGAGCTCATCCCAAGCGTGTTCGATCGAGTTCAGGTCAGGACTTCTCGATGGCCAGGCCACATCGGCTAGAGTGCCATTTTCTATGGCCAGTAACTGTGCGCGACCTTCCGAAGAGTTGCCAGCCCATACGAGTACAGAGCCCCCTCCATATTGGACTCTTTCTGCAAAGCAGGCTTGAGCGTATCGCTCACCAGGCCGTCTGTAGACTGTTCGCCTTCCGTCATGAGTGAATAATGAGAAACGTGACTCATCCGTGAAAAAGACTTTTGCCCATTCTTTTTCACCTCACTGGACGTGGTCACGAGCATATCTCAATCTGATAACCCGAGGCCCCGCTTCAAGTTTCGGACCATTTGCTGGCCTGTAGAGCTTCAGGCTTACTTCACCAAGTATTCTTCTGACCATGTCTTCGCTAATGTTATCATCCCTCATCAAGAGAAGCTGCGATTGGACCTGAACTGCATTGAGTTGACGATTGCTCAAAATATTGCTGGCAATATATCGGTCTTCTCCAGCTGTAGTACATCTGGGACGGCCATTACATGGTCTTCTGAGATGGTTTCCGGTTTCTTCGTACCTTTGTTACACCTTGAAGACTGTTCTTAATGTCACACCCACCATTTTTGCAGTACGATGCATACTGATGCCTAGTCCCAGATTTGCCATTATTCTTGCACATTCTTCAGGTGAAAGAAGCATGACAATTAATGTTTACGTACTGAAGATACCTTGGCTTATGAATTAAATGTAAATGATCAAAAAGCAAATGTGAGAAGAAAAGCTAAAAGTAAAAAATTACAGCATTTAAAAAGGAAGCGTTTTTCTTTTTTGTTTATTTTTTCGGCCATCATTTAAAAGGAGGTTGTCGAAAAGGAGTTTTTTTAACAAAACTAAATTTTCTACATAATTTTTTTTATTTTAAGTTTCTAATTTTAATAGTACAAAAGTTATCGTCACGTTTATGCGTGTTATACCTTCTTTTGCAGGCCAGTTTAGTTAGATTGTAATAAAATTAGGGAACAACGATTTAATTGTAAATTGGGTATAAAAAAAAACGGGTTGCACTCCGGAATTGCCGGCAGAAGTGAAAACTTGAATATTAACGTTGTGCATTTTTAATATTTTGGAATTTATCAGTATAAAAGTACTGTCACTATACTATACTACTAACAATAAGTATTTTGTTAAGATATGAAATTAAGATAATTTGACATTTTATATAACTTTTTTAAATGTAAATTAGTACATATTAATTCATTTGACATTTATTTATAATTTATAATTTAAAATGATATGTGTAAATCTCTTAATCAGATATTAGAAGTATAGTCTTAAATTTTATTATTTTAAATTTCAATATTTGCATGCCATGTTTTGGCGGAATATGGTTGGTCAACATGTATGTAACATCCTCAATGTACCATATTTCTGGCAAATAAAGATAATTCTATTCTATTCTATTCTATCATTTATGTGGTAAAATACAATACACAATTATTGTGCTATCGTACACAAACATGAAGATTTATATTATATTAAAAAATTAACACTTCAGAACTGTCGCCGCACGGTAGAAAGAGAGGGGGATACTTCCTCTCCTACGCCGCACCGGGCCGGCCGTCTATAATCCCTCCGCCTTACGTATTTTTGATCAGGTCACGTGTCCTGACGCGAGTTTAACATTTTTTACCGAAATTTTTTTACAAAATCATCTAGAAAATGTATCTCGAGGATGCATAAGAACATAAACAATTGCAATTGTATTATTAAGATAAAAAGATGTCATTATCATTTTTAGGAGTTTTATGAACAATTAACACGTTTTTTAACATATTTCTAGCCTTATAGGCTAAAAGAATATTTTGAATCTCTGATTCCTACGTTAAAAACAGTACAAATACTGAAAGCAATCTGCCCAAAAATGGCTATTGTAATGGCAAAAAACAGTAAAGGTCAATTTCGACAATTTTATC
Source organism: Apoda limacodes (assembly GCA_946406115.1). NCBI lineage: Eukaryota > Metazoa > Arthropoda > Insecta > Lepidoptera > Limacodidae > Apoda > Apoda limacodes. The sequence goes on along the minus strand of OX291541.1, from coordinate 33,494,598 downwards.
TGGCACGTAACCCAAATAAACGTTTGCCCAACGCTTTTACAATGCTGCAAAACAACCAATTTCTATTCACAAGGTTATTATTGAACCCGCGATCACCAATATACCGCCCCGCGCGCCGAATTAAATAAAGGTATCATTTATACTTTGAAAAGAATAAATTGTACCTACTTATATTAAACTAACCTGAAATCTATATCTATACTAAAATTATAAATGTGAAAGTAGCTCTGTCTGTCCGTCTGTTACGTCTTCACGCTTGAACCGCTGTGCCGATTAAGATGAAATTTAGCATGGAGATAGTTTGAGTCCCGAGAAAGAACATAGGCTCCTTGAAGACGTCAAGTAAGGGTCAGTTTGTTTTTCTATAATTGAGTAATTGCCGTTGAAATCCTGCACGAATAACCGTATTAAGGGCGAATGGAACTTCGAAAAAATTAAGTGTGTGTCCCGGAGAAGGCCATAGCCTACTTGAAAACGTCAATTGTGAGTAAGATTTTTTTAATAATTGAGGAATTGCCGCTGATTTTACAGGATAGGATTTTCTTCACCGATAACCGAATTGATGGCGGGTGAAATCGCGGGCGCGGTAATATGAGTGAGTGTAATAGTACATAGTTTACCAAGAGGTGAAAGTGAGCGCTTACCGATGAGGGTGTAGTTTGAGCGGGATACAAAGGGAGCGAGGAATTGTATTTTCACTCGAGTGATAACATAGTTCTTTACACTTCAAATGCGAGGATAATAAAATAAAATTATTTAAAATTTTAATTTACTAAACAAATAATTATAAACTTTTATAAACATAGATGGCGCTGTACTGAATAATTACAAGCTATGACTATGTTTTCCGTTGTTTGTAAATAGTGAGTTACTTTTTCTAATAGAAACTGGTTCGCTTTTATTAGCACAGATAGCACTGTACCAAATTTAAAAAAAACAATTAAGTTTTTTCGACAGCTTTCAAATCAGCGTTGCCAGTTTTTTTTTGCCAAGTTGGGATTTAGGAAGTTTTTGAGTGAAAAAAGCGGGATTCCTTCGTCGAAAGCGGGACATTGTAAAAAAAACGTATATAATCAAAAGTTTTTGGGTATTTATCTTTTTATTTGAGTTCAAATTACGTTTACGTGACAATAGATAGGTAGGTACCTAGTAAAAATATCCATAGAAAATGTATTTTAATAAAAATATGATATTTAATATCAGATTTACCCTATCGTTGAATAGTTGAGTCGGTACGCTGCACGCGCGGTCAAGTTATTAACGAAAAGCGGGATTTAGCCTGTCCGTAGCGCGGGACATTTAATTTTGATTTAAAAATCGGGACGTCCCGCCAAAATTGGGACGTCTGGCAAAGCTGTTTCAAATAGAAAGTGCTTTTTTTTTACTGTTACTTTCTTGCCTCTATACGCACAAGAAAGTAATAATCTCTGAAAACACTATTTTTGACTATGCATGAAGGTTCATTTAGAGCATGAGTAGTGTAAACACATATGTTAAGTGAAGTGAGCATGAAATTTAAATATGACCGCATGGTCTATTGAAATTAAAAAATTGTTTAAAAATGTCGAAATTCTTATATATAATATTTTCATCCCCTATTTTGCCATTAGCTTTCTATCACTCCTAAACTCCTTAACGCTTGAGTATGCTCTTCTACTACATAAATCTTACAAATTTCCTATTCTTTATAAAACTAAGAGAAAAAATTATATCCAAACATACATATACAAAATGCAATTGCCATTCGTGTTTCTCAACTGGCAAAGCGCTTGCAGGTTCAAGTCCTGGCTCAAGGTTAATCTTTTGTCGGCCTCTTTGCTATGAAAATATTTTTATTGAAAACAAGGAAATAAGTGTTTCAGCAATTTCGTAAAAAAAGCATTGCAACATAAAAAAAAACTGATTTCCACAGGAATCCTTTATCGGATCTAAAACTATCCTACGTCCTTCTACATCCCCCGAGCCAGTCCTGTACCCTGCGCCGAAACTTGGTCATCCATTTGCTCCGCTACCACGTGCAGGTATAGTGGGCGGTGGATCGCAGTAAAATGTATTCTTGTGGGAACTCTCGATTGGGACAGAAGTGATTTCTATTATATTTATAGTAGTTAGGATTACCTAATGATTACATCTTTACTAATATTATAAATGCAAAAATTTGTTGTATGCAAAAACATCCATTGTGATTTCTTGAAAAGAAGAAAGGACTAAAACCTTTTTATCCATATCAAAAGTTCCTACAGAAATATTTTAGTTATACAGCTTTATTTTTTCAGACACTATTCTTTTACGTGGTAAAGGAGCCACGGAATAACTCGGATTTCGGGAAAGGTATAGCTGGAGTGAGAAATTAACATAAATAGTTTCTGCGACTATTAATCAATAGGAAGTGACCGAATTATGCGCGGGTGCAGTCGCGGGAAAAGCTAGAAGTGTATAAATATAATTCGTGAAAACACAGTCCGGTCACCAAGTAAGTACATATATTATAAACAGAATAATAATGATTTGAGGTACTTTACATATACTGTATCGTGTTTGATACAAGAGGGTTGCTCTTATTGACTTAAAAATTCTATTGGCTTTAACTACTCGTAAACTAAAAACCTTAAAGTTCGGAGCAACGATACTCAAGTTATTGTCAAACAAAAATATGTACAAAGTTACAAATATAGTACTTCAGCATTTCGCCACTTAGAGCTCACTCGACTTGCTCGCTCAGTAGATAAAATGTGTTATGGTGCCGTCTGCTGACAACTAACAGTTACATTATTTGCATTGAAATGTCATTCATTCATGTGCGATTAATTTACTGATTAACTTTTAAACACATCCTTTGTGATTTCTTGAAAGGACGGCGACAAAAACTTTTTTATTCTTCTCAAAAGCATTCTCTGTACATACACTATTCTTTTACGTGGTAAAGGAGTCACGGAATAACCTGATTTTGGGGATAGGTATAGCTGAAGACAGAAATTAACATAAAGACATTCTACGACTGTTAATCCATAGGAAGGAATACCACGGCGCTGACCGAATTCTGCGCGGGTGCGGTTACAGGAAAAGCTAGAAGTGTATAAATATATATTGTGAAAATACAGTTCGGACACCAAGTAAGTACATATATTATGAACAGAATAATAACGATGTAAGGTACTTTAACATATACTGTATCGTGTTTGATACAAGAGGGTTCTGTACAATATCGTTTACACCATTATGTATTGCAAATTATTACGTGATAAATATCTGCTTGAGAGGGCCTTTCACGAGAAACTACGTCCCATTGAGTAAGATGAGAAGGGTTTGGGAATGTAACATGTGTGGGTTATAGGGTACTTGTCGAAATAACACGAAGAGATAAAGAAATATTTTATATTCGTAAAAATTTTGCCTTATGTAATGTTACCTTTTTTGTACACGAAACTGTAGTAAGATATAATATACCGTCATCTGCTTTGTTGTCGCAGAAGTTTAGGGGTGTGTACATTGTTTGTAGTTATTATTTAAGGAACGCGATTTTGTTTTAATTTTTTTGATTTGTTATTTATTTATTACTAGCTTCTGTCAGCGGCTGTGCCCGTCCTTAATTCTGTTTTCAGCGTAAGATTCTTACCGCAACTCCTTAATTAGTAAATTCATTTGAATATGGGATAACAATCAATTAAAAATCAAAAATCTTTATTAAAGAACACTTTTGAATCATCAGAAGCAATAAGTTTTAATAGATACTTTACAATCTAACGATGAAACTTGTTTTATGCCGATGGAAACCTTTGGCGATTAATACGAAATCGAATCACTTCGACTTTTTAGTAGCGGGAAACTAGAGGCAATGTGGGTAACATTAAGGCTTGAAGTTCTTGAGATCTTGAAGAAATTTCTCCGGCCCGAGAAAAAATGATTTTAATAATATTGGCTACATAAAAGTTTTGTAACATTCCGGTTGTTGACCGATCCTTAGACTATCCTTATACAGAGTACTAAGGCAACCCTATTACTCCTCAGGAAATAAAATAAATCAAAAGTTTTATTCTTAAAGTACACACAACATAACACTTATGGATCAGAACTATTGAGATTGTATGATTATTATTATGACATACTTTACACAACTTAGAAGTAACTTACTGGCTTATGTTAAAATTCTGTCAAAGACGGTAATGTACTTAATAAGCATTTTCCATTAATTATTTCCTAATTTTCGGTTATTTTTTACAAATTTAGAAATAAGTTTTCCAGTTATTTTGTTTGACTTAAGGCAAAAAAACGAAATCGCCCGTTGTCTTCAACAGATGCTACAAATGTTTTTTCTATGCAAAACAAAACATTGTTGCCAAATTCTAACAGTTTCATAAACAAAGTTTGTACATTGGTTGCACGCTTGTTGTTTTGTTATGTTCAATAGCTAATTATTTTTAGGGTTCACCATAGTGTTTATCAAACAGGTAAACTTTTACACTTTGCCTTATTCATTTGTTATTCATTTATCCGTTTTCAGTATTAATATTTCTTAAAGAAAACGACGGAAACCTTATAAGACTCGTATGTGTCTGTCTTTTCATTTTATGGTACTCTTGTGATTTTCTGTAACTCAAACACGGACGTATATATTAAATAAATGAAATTATAATATGGGGGTAACTTTGAAGGGTAAATTAGATAATTAGTATCGTGTAACAAATCGTTTTTTTTTTTTAAATAAATACTGTTAAAGACGTTTAAGAAACTAGATAGAAATTGACCATTCCCCTCTCCTTATCTCCGTAACTATTGAATATCATAAGAGTTTGCTCTAATGATTCAGTGGTTTAATATTAAACTTTTTTACTTACATACTCACCTTTGTAGGTACTTGTTGTTACTTGTTACCCTGTCTCTTTTCTCTTTAGAACGTGTTAAAATAGTTATACACGTTAACACACAGGATTACCTAGCTTGGGAGCTTAGGGATTATCTACTGTAAGGTTTCTCATTTTATTTATGCTTCTATCCTAAAACGACAGGCTTTTTCATCACAAACTATCGTTATATAAGCCAGCAATAATTATAAATTAATTTCAAAATTTAGAAGCATCTACTAACCCTCAAGGTACTTCATCGGTTCCCGTGCTAAATAAAAATGAACCTTAAACTGACTTTTGTGATGCAAAAAATGTATAATGTAATTCGAACAATATTGTGGAGCATGAAACCCAAATAAACGTTTGCTCGATGCTTATACTTCCCCAAAAAAAATATTCCGCAGCAATATTGTCTATAAAAAAAATAAACAATAAAATAAAAAAAATCAACACACTTACTCATAAGGCAACCTTTACTGCACCATTATCAGCGTCTTAATAGCGTCCATTACGCACCTGTGCGCTAATGACTAATAATACACAAGTGCCTTTTACTAAACAGTTTTTTTTTTTTAAATTTTAGCAAGAAATTTTTTCAAAAAAAATTATCCATCTAAACTAAGTTCTTATTTTTGAAGAAATTATCAAACGTGTTTATTGATAACATATCAACACTATTAGATTCCATTAAATATCCACTTTTTACAAAATTTTACGACTAATAGAAGTATTCACTGTCCTTCAAGTGTGTTGAAAACAGTCGTAAGACATTTGTAAGCTCTGCTTACTTCTCGGGCTGCAACCCATAACCTTTTATGTCATGAGCAGCCTAGCTCATTGTATCATAATTTACTAATATGTCGCATAATATCCTACTCGTAACCTAAAGTTTTGTTACAAGTCAAAAGTTTGTTCGATCCATTTCATATTGTGCGTCCTTTGAGACCTGATTAAGCTCGTAAGGTCGGTTTGATCTTCACTTTGATGTGGAATGGCTGAATTTAACTACATAAAATGTATCATATCATATAATATGTATAATATCTATATAAATGTATACCTGTATCTAACTATGTTTTCTTCCATAATTTTAGAGTAAATTATGGAAGAAAACATAGGTAGAGGTAAGGAAAACAAATAATTTTAAAATATTTTTTTACAACAATTAAACTATTTAGATAGTGAAAAATCTACAATTATTTCTGACAAACGGCACTGAAACAAGAATAAATAGCACTAGGCCTGATTCAATAATTTGTAATGAGTACATTCGACGAAAAAGAGGTTAGTGAAATAGTTCAATAAGCTAAATAGTTCGGAATTAGCTAATATGGCAATGGATAGGTAGGCCAGGTCACCTAGTCGTATGTCACAGAACCAATGGTCGCTAAAGCTGGGAAGCGTTCAGAAAATCATTTTTCCGGGTTTCATGATTGCAATTTTTGTAGTTTAGAAAAATGTAGTTGCTATCCTGCTGTCATTGCTATCCGGGTTAACTCGAGTTGAGTTTTTGTATACATCTCTGAGGGTTCTCAAGTGGTAACTGCATCATTGAAAACCCAACTACACTACAATATGGGGTTGTCGCCAGTGTTGCAAGCATTCATAGACTCCGGTGCCGCTTTACATGGTATGGTAATATAAAAAAAATCTAACCTTTCCTTTGTGCTAGCAAACGGTAGTTTAAAATATTAAATAAATAAATAAACAGCCTGATCTTTGCTTTTCTGGTAACCAGGTGTAGCCTGTGGTGTATGTACATTAAACATGAGTATAGAGATATTAATAAATAATTAATTTATCAAGAACGTGACATCAAATGCTTAATTACAAGATATTCGGTGAGAATGGCGTGCAAAGCGGTATGCCACCAATATCGACAACCGTACAACGTTCAGTAATACAATATTAGTGAGGATCTGATTTATAGGATAGAAACATCGCCGTTCCATGAATATTTTATTATAACACAGACGCTAGCGAACAAGATTCGGAATTCCGTCTACTGAGGTTAAGACAAAATCGATTTGGTACACCTGCGAATGTAATGTTTTCGAAATTACCCGATTTTTCGGGAATTGTGGTTTTTTTATAGGTTGTTTACCAGAAATTAACATAAAGACATTCTACGACTGTTAATCCATAGGAAGGAATACCACGGCGCTGACCGAATTCTGCGCGGGTGCGGTTACAGGAAAAGCTAGAAGTGTATAAATATATATTGTGAAAATACAGTTCGGACACCAAGTAAGTACATATATTATGAACAGAATAATAACGATGTAAGGTACTTTAACATATACTGTATCGTGTTTGATACAAGAGGGTTCTGTACAATATCGTTTACACCATTATGTATTGCAAATTATTACGTGATAAATATCTGCTTGAGAGGGCCTTTCACGAGAAACTACGTCCCATTGAGTAAGATGAGAAGGGTTTGGGAATGTAACATGTGTGGGTTATAGGGTACTTGTCGAAATAACACGAAGAGATAAAGAAATATTTTATATTCGTAAAAATTTTGTCTTATGTAATGTTACCTTTTTTGTACACGAAACTGTAGTAAGATATAATATACCGTCATCAGCATTGTTGTGGCAGAAGTTTAGGGGTGTGTACATTGTTTGTTACTATTATTTGAACAAACGTGATTTTGTTTTAATTTTCTTCATTTGTTATTTATTTATTACAAGCTTTAGCCAGCGGCTCAGCCCGTCCTTAATTTTAAGCGTGGGATTCTTATAGCGACTCTTTAATTATAAAAAACCATCGAATTTTCCGGGATAACAATCAATTAACGATCAAGAACTCTTTTGAATCATCAGAAGCAATAAGTATTAATAGTTACTTTACTATCTGACAAAGGAATGCGTTTTATGCCGATGAAAACCTTTGGCAATTAATACGACATTGAATCACTTCGACTTTTAGTAGCGGGAAACTAGAGGCAATGAAGTCCTTAGGGGTCCAAGGAATTTCCCCGGTCCGAGAAATAAATATTTCAGTACAATATCGACTACAGTTATATTGCTTGGCTTAAGGTAATGAAACGAAATCGCCCGATGTCTTCAACAGATGCTACAAATGTTTTTTCTATGCAAAACGAAACATTGTTGCCAAATTCTAATAGTTTCATAAATAAAGTTTGTACATTGGTTGCACGCTTGTTGTTTTGTTATGTTACAAAGCGAATTAATTTTAGGGTTCACCATAGTGTTTATCAAACACGTTAAGCCCTTACTCTTTGCCTTTTGCATTTATTGTCTTCTTCAGGGTTTCGTACGTCCAATGAAAAAAAAAGGCGGAACCGTTATAAGACTAGTGTCTCTGTCTGTCCATTTTGATTCGAATCGACTGAACAGTTTAAGTTTGGACAAGTGTATTAAATAAATTAAATTTTAATATAGGGGTGACTTTAAAGGGTAAATTAGATAGTTGGCAAGAGTCGTGTAACAAATCAAATAAAAGGGCTTGTTGTGAGGTTCTGATATATACTTTTAAAATAAATACTCTAACTCTTATGTAATAAAAAAGACGAAATTTGACCATTCTCCTCTCCTTACCTCTGAAACTACTGAATATTATAAGAGTTTTCTCTAATGATACAGTTGTTTAATATAAAACCCGTTTTACTTACATACTTATGTGTGTGGATACTTGTTGTTACTTGTTACCCTGTCGTTTTTCTCTTTAAAACATGTTAAAATAGTTATACACACTAACACACAGGATTAACTGGCTTGGGAGCTTAAGGATTTTCTAGTGATACGCTTTTAATTTTAATTTATGCTTCTAACTTGAAACGACAGGCTTTTACAGTTCAAACTATCATTTTGACATTCTTATAACATTTCCTCTTGCCAGAATTACGCTACAAATGCAAAGCTTTTTTTATAGGCCAGCAGTAATTATAAATTAAGTTCAAAAGTTACAAGTATCTACTTATCCTCAAGTTACTCCATTAGTAGTAAGAGATTATGCAAACAAATACTAAAACTTGAACAAGCTACCAAAAAACTGGTTGCCTGTAAAGTCGGTATACGGGCGAAAGTTTTACGTGACAATGATTTTATGTCTGTCTCTCTCGCTTTTAGGCGGGCGCGTGCCTCTCACTCGCTCTCATTGTGAGCGCATAACGTGAGCGGAGCGTAACGCAGTTTCTTGAAGTGTCACCCGGCAAACCAATTTATAAGACGTTGTCACGTCAAAAATAAAGAACCTTAACCTGACTTTTGTGATGCAAAAAATGTAGAATGTAATTCGAACAATATTGTGGAGCATGAAAACCAAATAAACGTTTGCTCGACGCTTACAGTCCTGCAAAAGCAGCCAATTTCTATTCACAAGATTATTTTTGAACCCACGATCACCCATATTTATTCTGCGATATTCTGTCGCCCAATCAAATAATGCTGGACCTTGAATAATTTTTACATAAAATGTTTTTAAACGCAAATGGAATATTTTTTGAGAACTTCCTGAACTTTTGTGAAAAAAAGTATTTGTTTTTTCTAAGTAGGTAAGTTTAATGTTCTATTAAATAACGTAGCGGGTAGCAATTATTGTTGTATAAGTTTTAGTTTTTAATTCTTTTGATAGTATTTATTAATATTTAATAGTATTTAGCATTATAGTAATATTTTATTTTAATGGAACATGACTGCAGTAACCTTAGTGATAGTGAACACTCTCTACGTTCTGCCACTGATGGATTGGACAATGTCAGTCTTCATAGCCCTTTGCTTAGTGAAACTCTAAATTCTCAATTTTTAGGATTCCTGAAAAATTTTAATGTTGTTCACATTGGACTGAGCATTTATGCACTTTCTCTGACACGCTGGCGGCTTTCGAAAACAAAACATCATCGACGCTATTCTGCTGTCTGAGTCTTGTTTTAAGCCCTGCCTACCCTCTACCTTACATTCTATATACGGATTCCATCTCATTCGTAACGACTGCTCTCTCCGATGGGGTGGCGGCGTTGCCATTTATCTCCGATCCCATAACCCATACACTACTTCCGAGCAAAGTCTACAGTCTAACGCCGCAAAGTAGCTTTTTATTGAAATCAAATTGGCTCACAAGAAGGTTCTCTTGGGCGTATTTTACAGTCCCTCTTCTAACGTTAATTATTTTTATACTTTAAATTATTAGATAATCGCAGCCCACTCTTCTATCACAATATAATTATGGGCGATTTAAGCACGTGCCTTTTGAAAAACGACTCTCGCTCTAAAAGTCTATAATCTAAGGTGGATTCCGCTAACATCGATTATTTTCCAAATAGTTCTTCTTTCCTTCGTTGCCAAGCATGGTCAGTATACAGCTGACGCCTTTTCATACGACGACCTATTGTCTTTCCTTTAAAATTATACCGCCTAAGGCAAAGCTGAGAATTTTCAAATAGTCAAATAGTCAAAGCCAAAATTTTTTTTTATTCAAATTAGGATTTTACAAACACTTTTGAATAGTCAAAGTTATGAAATGCTATTTTTTGAAGTATCAGTGAAATTTCAGTGGAATGGACAAAGAAAGCCTTTCTTACAGATGCATTAAAAACTAATTGGACTATAATTGATCTACTGTCGATACTGTCGATGAGCAAGTAATTCTGTTCAATTTGGTACGTACTCAATTCTATGACACTAATGCACCAATCTGTGCCATTAAAGTGAAGCATTTTCTGCGACCGACTCAGGAAATAAAATCTTTAATGGAACAAAGAAATAATGCTAAGAATAAATATAAAAGAATTCCATCTAGCTTGAATCTTGATAATTGTAAACTTCTCCTTAACCACTGCAACAGGTTGTGCAGTGAAGCGCAACGATGTCACACCCACAAATCTGTAGAAAATGGTCATTCGCAATTTGGGAGTTGGTAAAACTCGTTCACAACATCTTCCCCATGACATTGGTCACAATTAACTCAACCAACACTTTGCTTCTACGGTCACTTTTAATGGCTGTTTAAAAAATTATACATTCAAAAATCTTTCACAACCATGTACTCCTGTCTTCTCAAATTTTTATTTCACACCATTTACCAATTGTGATGTTAAAGAGAACCTAATATCCATCACATCTAATGTGGTTGGTACAGATAGCGTTAGGCGTAATATGATCCTTCCACTGCTTGATGTTCTTGTTCCTGTAATAACCAAAATCCTCAACACGTCAATTTCCACGCTGTAGAAAGATGCACAATTAATACCATTACCTAAAAAAGCTAATCCTACTACCTTTTCGGATTACGGACCTTAGATATATTCACCAATTTCTATCAAAAGTCCTCTAACGCCTAGTTCATTGCCAACTTAGTAATTTCGGTTTCAATCCGGTTTTGTCCTGGTCATAGAACGACTACGGCTCTTGTAAAAATATCTGATAGATAACGTATGGCTATGAACTATAAACAAGTTACGCTGCTTACATTACTAGATTTTAGTAACGCATTAATCATGTTAATTTCGATGTTCTACTGGCCATATTATGTTCTTTTAACATATCACCAAAATCCTCAACACGTCAATTTCCACGCTGTAGAAAGATGCACAATTAATACCATTACCTAAAAGAGCTAATCCTACTACCTTTTCGGATTACAGACCTTAGATATATTCACCAATTTCTATCAAAAGTCCTCTAACGCCTAGTTCATTGCCAACTTAGTAATTTCGGTTTCAATCCGGTTTTGTCCTGGTCATAGAACGACTACGGCTCTTGTAAAAATATCTGATAGATAACGTATGGCTATGGACTATAAACAAGTTACGCTGCTTACATTACTAGATTTTAGTAACGCATTAATCATGTTAATTTCGATGTTCTACTGGCCATATTATGTTCTTTTAACATATCACAAAATAGTATTTCATAACTTTGACGATTCGAAAGTTTTTTTTTTCATACCACTCAGGTGGCAAACAAGCGTACGGTCCACCTGATGGTAAGCGGTCACCGTGGCCTATGGACGCTTGCAACACCAGTGGTATCACTCGCGCGTTGCCGACCCTTCAGAAATCTAATAACTTCTTTCTTGAAGAACTCCATACTGTAGTCCTTGGAGAAAACCTTGGTAGGGAGCTCATTCCACAAGTTAAGCGTTTGCGGAATGAAGTCTCTCTGAAACCGCTCTGTACGCGACTATTTCGGTTCTAAGAGCGGTGCGATGGTAGAAAGTAGCCGTGGGCATAATTTCGAACAATTCCTTAGAACACAACCCATTGTACAAGCGGTAGAACACACACCGGGAGGCAAAGTCTCTCCTCAGACTTAAGGACTAGATACCGAAAGTGAGTTTGGGATCGTCGACAATTCTCACAGCCCGTCGTTGAACCGAGTCAAAAGGGCCAAGCTGGTATCCGGGCGCACCCGCCTACAGATGGCAGCAGTACTCCATATGGGGCCGAACTTGCGACTTGTAAAGTAACAACCTTTGCGCCGTCGTGAAGTACTGCTTCACTCTGTTGAGTACACCAAGTTTTTTGGACGCCAAATTCACCTTGTCCTGCAGATGATCTCGGAACTGAATATCACTGCAGATGTCAACACCAAGGATCCCAACGCTCTTGGAGATGGAGAGGGTAGTCTGGAATTGTGGGACCACAGTGAAAATGGTTTAATAGCGGTGAACGCGCAGACTTGTGTCTTTGTAGTGTTGAATCGGACCAAGTTTATCCGTCTCCATTTAGAGACCTTAGACAGTGTGGTCTAAGGGACGCAAGTTCTTCGCGGTTTTCCTCCATAACGGACCGAGGGATGTTTGCACAACCCGTGTATTAAGCGTCTCCAGTACTTTCACCTGTATAGCAATGCATGTTGTTGATATCCAACATGTCATTGATATGCAGTAGAAACAGCGAAGGCACAGCACAGAGCCTTGCGGGACACAAGTATTAATGTCCGTGCTATCAGAGCAACTACCGTCAACTACGTTTCGTATGCGTCTGCCGGACAAAAAGCTAGCCACCCAATTGCACAAACCCTCGGGCACTCCGTAAGATGGCAACTTCGACAGAAGACCCCGGTGCCAGACCCGATGGAACGGCTTCACTATGTCCAGGCTACATACTAACGCCTCCCTCTGACTCTCAATGGCAATGTGCCAATCGGTGTGTAAGATACACTAGAAGGTCACCAGTCGAGCGACCGTGGCGAAAACTATATTGAAGGTCACTGACCGTGTCGTGTTCTTCTAGGTATCTTAGAAGCTGTTTGTTGATCACACGCTCCATCAGCTTGCAGAGGAGAGAGGTAATAGCGATAGGCGTTTAATTCGATGGATCTGATCTATCGCCCTTTTTGGGCACCGGTTGAACATTTGCAGTCTTCCATGAAGACGGAAATTGCCTAGTGTTGTAGGAGTACAGGACGTAACTTAGGAGCACACTGCTTAAGCACCACTGCTGGTATACCGTCTGGCCCACTCGGCTTATGAACGTCTAGAGATAGCAACGCCCGCCGGACCTCCCACTGTGTTATGGAGATATCCAGCATGGTCTTACCGCACCACGGTATAGTTGGTGGTACAGCCCTTTCAACGTTCATATTCGAGTTCGAGGCAAAGAGACTGTCCAGTAGATCGGCTTTCTCTTTGACACTATGGGCGAAGTCATCATCGGTCTTTCGCAGTGGTGGTAACGACGACTGGCAAAAGTTCTCTTCGGCAGTTTCGGCAAGCGACCAGAAAGCACGACTCCCAGAACGATGGCTCGCAAGTCGCCCACCGATTTTGCCGATGAATTGGAATGTTGCTCTGGCAGTTGCTTTCTTACTGAACCTCGAGGCAGCATTTAATTTGCGTTTTACCTCAGAAATATTCGGATCCTTATAATTACGAGCCGCGTTCCAAGCCTTATTCGCAGTCTGCTTAAAAATTTTGCAAGAACTATTAAACCACGTTCGTATAACATTCCATACCAGCGAGGATTGTCTTAGTGTCTGCGGCTACGCAGACGTCAGGATCTTCTGACTTAAAGCAGATCTGCCTCCACGGATACGATGCATAAAATTTTCGCAATCCATCCCAGTCTGCCGACTTATAGTGCCCCACACGACGCCAATTAGTTGGCCCAGATGGATCGGATTGTGTGCATGACATTTGAGTCCGAACGAGACAGTGGTCCGAGGAGCCAAAAGGCGCATCCACTGAGACGGAGTATCCGTCCGGATGTGTAGTCAGCAGAAGGTCCAGTACGGAGCTCGTATGGTCCTCTATATCTGGTATTCTCGTTGGAGAAAGTACCAGCTGAGAGAATCCATAGGTCAGAGAAAATTCATGAGCAGATATCCCTGCATAGTTATTGGTTCAAGAACTGAGCCACTTACGATAGTGGGCATTGAAGTCTTCCAAAATAACTCGTTCTGCTGCTGGGATATTGCTCTAGAACTTTGTTAGTCGTCAAACTCAGGTGCGTAAAGATTCGAGTTACGTCCGTTTCACTGCTATGAGACCTGTATAGTGTCCGCCGCAATCTACGCGCACTCACAATATCGACAGATCCCTGTCTTCTAGGCTATGAAGGCGGCGACAGCAGATATCCTTCAGGACGATCATACATACACCGGCACGACTCAAAAAATTGTGCTCGAGTTTGTAGCCGGGATAATGAATGTGTGATGTGTCGGCCAGGCAGGCAAAAAAGAATGGTCGGGTGGCGCAGTCTTGAGATGGTGGTGGTCTGCGTTGATTTTCGTGAATACCCCTTACGTTGCAAAAATCCATATTATATGTGGATGGAGTAGCCGCTGTAAAAACTCTTTTTCTTTTATTTTTCCTGCCCATTATACATAAAAAAAGTAACTCAGACTACGGATGAGGACACAGATGATACGGTTGCTGGCACGGCGGGCGGAAGGGCCCCTGATCCCCCTCTGTTTTAGTAGCCGGCTTCATCCGGTCTCCTTCTCCGGCACGACTACTACTTCAGAGACTTTACACCAGTTGGTGGATCAGCCTCCAAGGGCGGAGATTAAGTGATCCCTGGGCTTGGGAACCCGTTTAACCTTCGGGCAGCCAGCGGTCAGCCGTTTCATCATTTCGTTTCGTCCTTACTCACCGCCAAGAACAGAACACTACTCAATGTTAGTGTTATTATGGCCGCGGTTTTCTGTAAGGTGAAGGTACTTCCCCAGTTCGGGCCGCTCATTCGAACAAGTACTCGCTTTGTCCCTCTTTAATTGTTCGAGTGGCTTATTCGAGCGAGTACTCGCAGTGCCCTACCGAAATAAAAAAAAATGACTTTGACTATGACTTATTATCATTGGTAGTGCACGATTACACACACAAATTAACTACGACACACTACCCCCAATTTACATTGACAAAATAGAAATACCCTACAGTGATACTATTAAGAACCTCGGCATTTTTATGAATAGTACGCTTTTCTGGACTTTCCTCAAATTATGGAAGTTAGTAAAAAGTTGTACTCTGCATTTTCCTCTTGTCGTAGACTAAAAAACTTTCTTCCGATTAAAACTAAAATTTCTTTGGCACAACCACTTTTGCTTCCATGCCGATGCAAGGTACCCTGATGTCACTTAACAGCAGCTAGACAAGCTTGAACGCCTTCAAAATCTCAGTATAAGGTCCATATTTGGCATATCTCTGAATATCGTTCTCAACTCAAATGTCTCCTCCTATCCGTTCTCACTAGAATGCTCACATTCTTTCTATTCTCTACTCTGAATTGTTCAATCCACTAACGTCAGCTTACCTTAAGGACCTTTTGAGTATCGCAGCTCATTAGATCTTCGTCAAAGTTTTTGCTTACAATTCCAGCACATTCCTCTGGCAACAAGTCCTTTACGGTACAAAGTATTCAATTGTGGAATTCTTTTCCTACCGCCATAAAAAAGGCAAAATCACTAAGCGTTTTTCTCATCTCATCTATATACTCATCTATTATCTGCAACAGGTCAATCCTGTACAGTCAATGTATGTTTTCTTATATGTATTATTATTATTATAAATATGTATGTAGATATATTGTTTGTACGTTTAACCTTATATAATATTTTAAATTCTTCTTCACACCAGCCACCTTTTTTCCCATTACTGTCCTCTGTTTATGGGTTATCTGGCAGAGATCGCTGTGCAGCGATAAAGCCGCCTATTGTACATAAATATTGTAAGTTTTTTTTTTCCTATTATTAACATCATTCTGAGCTGTGCAATAAAGAATATTTGTATTGTATTGTATTGTCTATAAAAAATACAAACAACAAAATAAAAAACAAAATAAAGAATCACCAGGTCAGAAAAGTATGTTGCACTATACTATATTATAGTATATAGTAATATTTTTAATGTATGTATTGCCATAGTATTTTTATTATGCACTGCCGATCATCATTCAAGAAAAAGTTTTAGCAATAACTTGAATTACTAATATTTCAGAAAATTTATAAGCGATCAAACACCAAAAACACAAATAAATTAAACTCATAGCTGTTGTTGTTTTGCTTTTTGTTGGCAACAGATGTGCACAGAACAACTGAAAGTTACAGAGTTTTAGAAAGGATTTATTACAACAAAATTAATATTAATATCTTTCTGCAGATTTGTAAGAGAATAAAGCGCTTTACTTATTTCATGTCAAACAAACCAGGTTTATGTTCTTTGAAATAGACATCGTGAGTAATCCAATAATGTACGTATATGTAATATCCAAATTGGAGTTTAATGTAGATATGTGTCTAAGTATCTATCTAACAGTTTACAATACTTCATTTGTACGACACCAAGTTCAAACTAAATTTTTTGAAATAATTATTTTTACCTTTTAGTACATATTTTTGAAGTCGGTTGTTGTTTTTGTTACAAGTTTTTATTTTTTACTTGTAAGTGACATATTGGCTTATTTACTTGAAAATAATAACTTGAAAAAGCCTAACAAACGGTCTTATGCCCCCGATTTCCCTGTGATTCCATCATCAGATCCTGACTTGGTGACAATGGGACCACCTCAGGAGCATACTCTTTTAAATACTAAAAAGTAATTTGGCCTATTGGTTTAAAATTATGATTGACGTGTTTCACCGTTTTAATAAATTCTTACCCTAAAGGGAAAAATAGGAGACGAAAATTTGTATGAGAAATCATAAGTGGTAAAAATCTTTCCCTTTTCTGAAGTCTACACGGACGAAGTGGCAGAAAAAAGCTAGAAGGTGTTTTTTCATAAACTAAAATTATGAACTTGATTGAATTAGTTGGCTGAGAATATAGTTCTCTGTGTTTGTGGTGATAATTTGATTATCCAGTCACCATCCTTTATCGATATATAATTAATTTATCTGTAACAAAGTCCTCTGAACTTCAAAACTCTAAATTAAAAACTCTAAAGTCACAGGAAATCTATCAGGCTGTAATGATGTTTAGTTATTTCTCTATAGGGATGATAGATAGATTTGAAAGAGCCTGATAGATTTCCTGTGACATCGGAGTTTTTAATTTCACAAAGCATGGTGCGGGTAATACGAAAGTTTTTACTAAAATAACTTTGACACTTTAATTTTACTATCTGTAGATTTCGTTCGTAGAAGTTATTGAATTAAGATATTAATTACGTCGGCTAGCGAAAGCGATAATGAAGGGTCGTCTACGCCTTGAAAAACGTGTACTTAAGCAAAAATTCTGTAATAAATGGAATTATTACAATTGATGAAAATTTAAAAAAGTGAGAGAAATTTTTGTAATGTTGATGACATAAAAACAAAGAAACGAAATCGGTTGGTTACAAGTATGTACAATTAACTGAGCTATATTGGCGCGTCAGGCCATTTTATGTAACTCAATCAGTTGCGTGGACTTTGAACCCAAAGAAAATGTCATAAAAGCATTTAACAGAGAAATTTATAAAAAAGGACCGCCAAGTAACCCCGATAGTGATAAACCTCTTTTTAAATGACTTTTGTTGTAAAATTCACTGTATTTTAGTTCGTTACGTAATATCACTACCGTAACCTACTGTAGTTTTGTACTAACATCATAAGTAAATGTCCTCAATCGTGATCTAGGATTACAGCGTTCCTTTACGTTATAGGTATAAATATGGTTTTTGGCAAAGCCAGTAACCTTAAAAAAATTGTTATAAAAACGGTCAAGTGCGAGTCAAAAATAATAAAGATGCAGACTTACTTACTAGTAATTCAATAGCACAACCATAACCTGTTTTATTTTTTTATAACGCCATCTATTTCACATTTTGTTAAACTGGTGCTATACTTTTCATTGTGCTATAAGTATAAGAAATAAATACGCTGACCTAGCCTATATACAATTACTTGTAATTTTTTTTATATCACTAAGGTGGTAAACAAGCGTACGGCCCGCCTGATGTGAAGCGGAAACCGCAGTGAAAATACACTTTTGGTCTAAGTATTCGACTCGTTAAAACAAACCCAATGAGCCAATCCTCGAGGGGTTTACTAGTTAACCATTGATCAGTTCCACTATCCATCTACAGGATGCATCATCAGACCCTTGACACTAAGTGTAATGTATGGCATTAAAGAGTTCCACTATCCACCTTCTTGTTTCTTCATTAGGCAACTCGATGGAACTATACTGTTTTGTCGTCGGCAATTATGTACATTTGTAAAGTTTCAAATCGATACGACAGTTAGAAGTTGGTTGATATTCGACTTTCAAAATTACTTAGCGTAGGTACATAGTTCGTTAATAAAAGGTGAAGTTAATAAAAGTGTGTAAAATGTTAAAAAAAGAGTGTCCTTGGGGTAAGAAAGACCTTTGAAACTTTCCAAACCTCCTAACTAAAAACTCCGAAGTCATAGGAAGTCTATCAGGCTGTCATGTTAACTTATTTCTGTGTACTTTATATCAGAAAGCATGGAGTCAGATTGTACTAAATATAATTATTGTGAATGAATATTTTGAGTGAACTGGAGATCTTTGGCAAAGGCCAGAAACCTTAAAAATGGTTATAAAAGATGCAGAGTTTGTTACTGATAATTCAATAGCGCAACCATAACCTGTTTTATTTTTTGATAACGCCATCTATTTCACATTCTGGTAAACTAGTGTCATACTTTTCCATTTTGCCATAAGTATAAGGAATAATATGCAGATCTAGCCTATATATAATTACTTGTAATTTTTTTTTATACCCCCAAGGTGGTAAACAAACTTACGGTCCACAGCCACCGACTACCTGATACATCTATCTATTAGTTTGCAAATCTTAAATCTATCAAAAAGTAAAATCCAGGGCAATTGTAAATGTAAAAATACAATTAAATTGTGAAAATAGTAATAATAAATAAATAAAAATATTTTTAATTTATCAAGTAAAAAAAACTGCGATGTTAGGGGTTTACTAGTATAACCATTGAGCAGTTCCACTATCCATCTACATGATGCATAATCAGACCCTCGATACTGAGTGTAATGTATTGAAATCGTTAAAACAAACCAAGTGAAGCCAAACACGAAGGGTTTACTAGGAGCCATTGAAGAATTCCACTATCCACCTTTTTGTTCCTTAATCAGTAAACTAGATGGAACTTTAATTGTTGTTTAGTCGTCGGCAATTATGTACATTTGTAAAGTTTCAAATCGATACGATAGGTAGAAGTTTTTTTAATATTCGACTTTCAAAAGTAGTTTACATACATAGTTCATTAGTTATAGACCGTTAATGAAAGTATGTTAGAAGGTTAGTAGTTAGTAAAGTAAATCAGATGGCTGATGGGGCAGACGTGTCGTGGAGTGGAGACTGCGTAGAGGAGGACGAAGCGTGGGACGCCTTCCAGCCTGGTAGACCGACGACCTTGGCCGGTGGCTGGATGCAGAAGGCAAAAGACTGGGAGAAATGGCGCGCCATAGAGGAGGCTTATGTCTAGCAGTGGGCCAATATGAGCTGATATGATGAAAAGTAAAAAAAGGGTAAGTGCCCCGCGTACCCTTGAGGCAAAGACAGAACTGGTCAATGTATATGCAAAGACATAAATAAAGATTATTATTTAACACATGGGCACCTTACAATGTACACTTATAGGCCATTAATTATTAATGTGATAGATATTCTCCTAAGAGGCCATGCTTAAGGGGTTTCAGTGGCACAGAGAAAGATGAGAAGGGTCTGGGGAAGTAACATGTGTTTGTTATGGTTGTTATTTACCATAGTACTTTAGACATGATGTGTTAATGATACACAAAGCAACATTATAAGTAGGCGTATCCAGGGTAAGGTGTATAAGAGGTTTTAACACCCCACCCACCAACCAAGAAGGTAGGTACTAAAATAATGAAGTGAAATCATTTTTGCATAGCTTTTGCTTTCATTCATTTTCTTTTTAGGGCTTTATATCGAACACACATCAACATTTCTAAGTAAAATTTCCTAAACGCATTTATTTTAATATGTTTATAAGTTTAGTATATAAGAAGTTACCTACTTTAAATCACAGAATTTAAAAAACTAAACAAATAGAATGATATTTTTTTTAGATTTTCTGAAGGTTAAAACATTTCTTTATTTCACAGATAAATAAAATGCTGCAATCGATTAAAACGAAATTAATACTTGAATTGAAATCGATTAAAATAACGTAGACCGGTTTCTTCTTAAACGACTTCAAAAATGGAGAAGGTTCTCAATTCGGATGTTTATATTTTTATTTTATGTATGTTCGGGCATCGTCAAATAGGTATAGACGGATTTGCAAAATACTTTTTTTATTTGAAAGGGTATACTTACTTCCGAGATGGTCCTTTATTAATAAAGTGAATTATTTGGTCAAAAAAAATAAATGGTGTTAATTTGGAACTAGTGAAACGCCTTTTATGTTGATGATTGTATATAAAGTTTTGTTACGAGTATGGATGTTTTCATTGTACGAGAAAAGAGCAATTTCTCATTCAAAAGTTAAAACTAAAAACTTTTAGCTAACAAAAACAACCGTCTTCAAAAGATGAACTAAAAAGGTAAAAATAATTACTTATTTCCAAAAATCTGATCTGAATTACAGTTTGAAGTTAGTGTCTATGTACCTAAACTTACTGTACTTTACTTGCATTAATCCAACTTCAAACTGTTATTCAGATCAGATTCTTAATAATAAGTATTATTTATACCTTTTTAGTGCATCTTTTTAAATTTTTTAATTTAATTTTTTTAATTAGCTGTCTAAATATATGATGTATGTATAAACTCATACCTACCAATTTAAAACCCAGTAAAGGGCTTCGGGTAGTTTAGACCCTTAGAGATGCATAAATTTAGCAAATTTTGCTATTTGATATAGGGACAACTTATAATATGTGTGCGTATTTATCGAGAATTATAACATGATAAATATTCCCTTAAGAGATACCTTCTTAACGATCTAAGAGCCGTGGGATAAGGGTTCGATTTTGTACTGAATATATCTTATGGGTATGACATTTGCCTATAGTATGTACAGAAGACATAAACATTTACTTACTAGTAGAAACATAACCCTTTATTATATGGTAGAAACTTACCATTTACTTGTAAATTTTGTATTGAATTAGGTATTTACTTACCTAAATAATACGTTCTTGATAAATCAAAACTTGAACCTCAAGGAAACAAGGATTTTGTTTCTTATACCTAAAATCTTCAGTATGACATGCCTACTCACTTTTATACTT
Source organism: Apoda limacodes (assembly GCA_946406115.1). Lineage (NCBI taxonomy): Eukaryota > Metazoa > Arthropoda > Insecta > Lepidoptera > Limacodidae > Apoda > Apoda limacodes. Next base: position 33,473,110 of record OX291541.1, on the reverse strand, counting down.
ATATAGCTTTTTCCAGGGATTTAGTTATTGGTATTCCTGAGGAAATGTTGAGTTTTTCGGCATATTATGCCTATGCCCTTTTCCGTCGCTTAGACAATCACTGTGCCAAAAACCAGCTAAATTAATTGCTTCGTAACGACGTCAAGCAATAGGAAATAAACGGACTTGCGTAAATAAATATAAGATTAGTACTTAGTTAGGACTAAGATTTTCACTCACAGTAATGTTTTTAATTTTAATTTCGGGGTGGTCGGCTAGGTAGACAGATTTTCATAGAGCAGCAGCTGGAGTAGAAATTCTTATATTCTTTTTCTATTATATTTTTGTAACTACTTATATGTAGGTATGTATGAGTCTATGTATATATTACAGATAACTAAAACAATTCTTACCAAATTCAATATTCTAGAAATATTAATAATTTTATGATCGATGTACTCATAGTCCACTTCTCTGATTATACCCATAGCTATACGAATAAAAAACGTGGTATTACTCGCTGTAGGCATCTTTTACCATATGTAAACGTAGGTGGTTTCCTAAATAAACAAACCCTCCTTATCCTTACAATAAGGTAAGATCTCCGGTAAGTCCTTCATGAATAACCCTCTACAGTTTACGAGGCCATTGCGTAGTTAATTAGTCTGTCCTTCCTTAAAATTAGAACGACTCATTAGAAAAGGTAGAGACTAGAGTTACAATATAAAGTCACCCGAGATCGACGGAAATGGCGCCTAAATGTCCAGAAATAAACCCGGAAGCTAATACAAAACAAATGTTTTAGTATAGGTTGGTATTTGTAATTGATTGGGATGTATAAACTACGCAATTTTTTTGCTGGAATGAGGGGTTTTATTAACAAAGAACCAAACCGATTGACATACTTAGCTGAAATAGACATAAAGCTGAAATAGCAATATGCATGCTACATCGCTCGTCGCATTGATAACCGATGCAATCGTTGTCGGATATCGACTACGGATCGCAAGACGCAGCATTGGATTGGGACAGCCTACCAGCCAGCCGCAGGATGCCGGTGGGTGCGGTTGGCCCATACAATTGTGAAGACATGTTAAGGAGGCCTATGTTCAGCAGTGGACCTCTCCCGGCTGAGACCACTAATATAGGTAGTCAAAAGTTACCACCTTAAAAATAGTTGAGTAAGTTCCTACTCTAGTCCGCTCGTAACTCGTAGCCCAGTGACATTCGTATGCGAAATTAAGCAGCGCCGGGTGTGGTCACCAATAGAATGGGTCACCGCCTAGCGGCCCATTTTTTTAAATCCTCTATGTTTTAAAACCGTCGATCCTGGCTGTTTGTCATATGGCAGCAATCGTTAAGCCAAGTCAGGTGCCTTACCTGCGGCTTGAAAGCTCTGACAGTAGAGTGGCCACTTGCTCATCAACGTCCGCCAACCCGCACTAGATCACCGTGGCGGACTATGGCCTAAGCCTTCTTTACCAAGGAGGTGCCTGTGCCCTGCAGTCCAGCCCTACCTACTCTTAAGTCTGAAAAACATCGGACATGGTCTAATATGCAAATAACAAATATGAAATTTCAAAATGATGCAAACACACTAGTCCCCTTCATTTATTAATTCTACCCACGAACCACACCCAAAACATTTAAGCTAATGAGTGCGTACCTCGTAAATAGGCTTACAAATAAATATTTAGGTGCGTATCTGCGACGTCCAGGTAAAACGGCCTTCATACATAATGCTCCAGCTTCCGAGCCCGCTGTTCCCATCCACTCTCCTAATTAGGCTATTCGTTAAAATTGAAGACACTCATTATCAAAGATACCTACCCGCCCTATTTAGACGAACATCGACCTAAATTTATTAGAATAGGAAATAAATTCCTTTGACTTTGTAACATCGTAACAGACCCTCCATGCCATTTACAGTGTGATTGACTAATAGAATGTTGCGTTACAGGGGAGTCTATCATAGTCCTCTCAATTTAGTCGACGGCTCCTTAACGCTTGGGTAATTTTGCCACCCTTCAATGTATATTGCCTTTCAATATGCTGTCTGTCAACGTCAGATAAGGGTAACCACTTTATATGAATAAATCGTTTTAACGTCATTTTACTATGAAATATCCCTTTCATGTTTTTCTGAAGTTTTTGCAGACATCACACCATGGATATGATTGGATACAAAGTCAATATATTTGAGGAGATATCGAAATATACTAACGGAAATAACGTATTTATTTCAATAATTTTTTAAAATTTCACTGGTTTTTTAAAAGTTTTGGCAAATAAATCTTATAAGTGCTATTTGCTTTAGCAAAATTGTAAAGTATAGACGGTGTTTTAAACCATGAAAAAAAGCAGTTTTGGTAACAATGATGTATAATAAACTATAAATTTATTACAATGAAAATCTAAGTGAGTTGAGATGAAGCTGTACTACTCACGCACGCTCAGTTACATATCACGTCATCCTTGTTTTTACTCAAGTTGTATAGTTGGAGTTTTATTTGACGCTTTGTATGGGACACCTTGCACATTAGGGGGGAGGCCCTTTTAAGGAGGTCGTAGAGACTAATCTCGCTATCCGGACAGCGAGATCGTCGTCTGGGGCCGTTAGTACGTGCCGAGGCCGCCTAACGATAGTTTTACGACCGTACCGAGGTCGGTCTGGGGGATGATAAAATGTATCGAGGCAGGTAACTTATTATTTATTCTTATTTGAATCTTAGATGCAAACAATGAGTATATAAATTCTTTGATAGACTCCTTTGATTACAAGGTGTGTGGCATACGTCTAAATAGTTATGATACAAGTGCGGTAAGTAGGTTATTACGAATAAGTGCCAATTCAAAACACGAGTGCAACGTTTTTATATGTATTTTGCGAGGAAGTAAAAGATAGACATAAATAAAAACTATTTTTATTCATTCTCTACTCAAGTAAATGTTGATATTCTTCTAGGTAGTATTTGGTATTCTACTCATTGGGCTTCTTTAACGATATCTGTTCAATCTATAATTTCTTCATCAGAACTCTCTTTTAAAAAGTAATATTTACTAAAGATAAAGCAATTTTGCAATGAAATTGCGGGCTTTTTTGCAGAGGCGCACATACAGGTTTTTTCTTCACAAGGTAAAGTTCTGCCCTACGTACCTGCAGCCAAATAATGTTCAGTATACATGTTAGTTTGAGTAAACAATTTAAAATACGTATTTATAAATGACATATTTAAGAATTTAATATTAAATTATGTCGTGTGGTGTTTATTATCTACTAATTACGTACTTATAACTCATAATCAAACTTTTTTGTTCAAATAGACTTTTAAACGGCCGAACACCAGTGGTTGTGCGCGGCGTCTTCGTCTTCGAGTGGAGGCGTCCCGTTGAAAGCTGGTGTAACCCAGCCGAAACGTCGGGTAAAAGGTATTTTGCAAAATAACGACGCGTTAAATCCCTTTTTATTTTTAAATAATAAATGGAACACAAAAATTTTAAAACTCATATTGCATTGTAAAATTTTTTATTTGTTTGTGATATATGTTACACCTTTGTAGATGTTTTGTGACTTACGTTTTTGTTACGATAGATACGAGATACATAAATACGAGATACTAAAATATTTCAAAATTCTAAGTAACTTTGTTAAACACATATTTAAGTGCAGTAGGATAAGTGCATAAAAAGTTACAACTCTTTTTCAAGGTTTTGTTTATTGCTTTTCCTGCAAAGTTGACATTTGGAGGTTACATTAATTAATATTATAGTTGAAGATATAAATTAAAGTGTAAGAAAAGCCTCTGGAACGTCAATCAATTTTTTCTCTCACATTAAAAACCCCGAAGCAGCGGGGAAATCTGTCGAAATTGCCCGCCGATCTGAGATAGATTAATCGAAAAATCGATTTTTTAGACCAGAAAAATGTTGAAAGTGATGATTTGTCGAAAACAGCGATACACGTCTTGTATCGAAAGACCCCTTATAGTGGTAAGGGGACGATTGTATAAAATAATAGGGATACACTCCTTTTTTAACTTTTTATCGTAAGGCCAATAAAATATGCAAATTTTCATAGGTTCAACTATTAACTCCAATTAATTTATTTATGGAATACAAACCTATCAAAACTTTTAACCTTAAAGCCTGGTTATCAAATAACCTATTGAAATTTAATGATATAATTCTAAAACAATAATTTTTGACATAACTACCCTTTTCACTAGGACACAATGTCTTAAACCAATGAGCACAGTATAATAATATACAGTAGTAATTCTTCCTATGATTTCCAGGCTCGCCGCAGGTATTTGACCGATACGGCAAATTAAAGCGAGGGTTGTCAGTGCGCTTGAGGGTAAAATAATAGCTGTATTATTTTGTCGTACATGATAAGTAATCACAAATGTGATACTGCAAAATATTTATCCAAATTAATCCGCATACGTAGGTACATAAAACTTAAGTCAGAAATTTAAAAGAAAACATGGACAAGGTTGTGAACCAAAAGGTAATAATTTACGAGTATATAAACTATATTCTTAATTTACAACACACGTAGTAAAAAATATATTTCAGTTTTGTTTGGACGTATTTTTACATTTATACAGGTAAGCTACGGGGGTAACGGGCTTTAGTAAGTGTTTCGTAAGAATCCAAAAACTGTTTGAATTTGATTTTAATTGATATCCGTTAGTGACTGGCAAAATTTTAATTACATACTATTTTGAAAAACAAGCCGGCCAAGTTACGTGTTGTATACCCATTGCATTCGCTCGTAGGGTTCCGTAAAATGTGTCTAGAATGTCCACCACACGCTCGCGTTCAGTCAATGTTTGACAGAATAAAATGCTACCTATTGAAAGATTATACTTTTAAGAACTTAGTACTTCTACATCTTGTTTAAAGTTTTACGTTCAAATACACTCATTTGCTAAAACTGACACCGCACACACCACCTATTTTCAAATGTTTTTATTAATCGAGAAACCTTTCCAACACACAAACAGTGTGGACCAAAGATTCATAGCAATCGAGTGAAATGTCTAGGTAACTAAATAGAGAACAAACAAAGAAACATAAAATTAAAACAGGTGGAAAGTTAGCCGCTCAAGTAATTGAAGTACCTACTAGTATAATCTTACCAAGACTAAAACAAATTAAAATTAAGCTCATATGCTTAGGAATAGGTAAAGATAGTAAACAAAGGTTAAGATAAGGACATAATCGGCCAATCTCGCTATAGATAATTTTTACTAAAATATGGAACCCCTTAAAATAATGTTTATAGGTAGGTATTACCTATTGTGACTTAAGTATAGATGGAAATCGTATTTATTATACCTAATTACCTAGATTCAAAATAAAGTAGGAATGATTTAGTTTATGAACTATATTATATATACTATATATGAATATAATAAGTTGGAATTAATAAAATTTAGGTACCTTTCATCAGAAGGAAAGTGGTGAAATTTAATATCTTTGTTTACTCTTGAATTCGATAAGCACTGGAATATTGCACAATTTTTATAACCCACTTGGACAATACGTATTTCACTAAAATAAGATTACAATTTGTAAACACTCAGACAAATCACGCGTAATTGATGTCGAGCGGCGTCCTCCGTTCGCAACTACCCGCAGTAGCCATACAGTCAGGGACCCGCGGTCGGCCCGCCCAATCCCCCACACCGTACCTCATCCTTGCTCTTTTTAAGTACATGAGTTTAACCACTGTATTTTATTACATTGTGCTATGATGGTCTATGAGAGACATAAATAAAGATAGCTTGCTAACAGAAGGACACTGTACAATACACATTTAGACTATTATTAATATTATTGCGTAATAAATATCCTCTTAAGAGGCAATTCAATGGCACAGAGTAAGAAGAGAAGGGTATGGGAAAGTAGCATGTGTTTGTTATGGTTATTATTTACCGAAGTAAGAAGGTACTTCAAACATTATATTCATCTTACATGCCTTGTTCAGTTTGGGACCAGACGGCGGCGCTGTGAGATTTGTCCATAAAATATTAATTATTATTTATTTTATAGATAGGTACTTATATAAAATATTTTAATTTATTAAAATAAAGTTAAACGTTGAACTATATCAGTAAAATAAACGGGTTCTGGTGTTTCTTTTTTAAATAAAAAAAAAGTAGCAGTCCCAAAATAAGTAGGATATATATCTATGAATCCAAGTAAGGTGTTTCGGGTATTTTCGGTCCTTAGAGGCCTAAATACCTATAGCAAATTGTGTTATTTGAAATAGGGGATAACTTAAAATTAATGGAATGATTACTAACATGATAAATATCCTCTAAAGCTTTTTTACTTTTCTTTTAAGAAATTCGACATATCACATATTTATAAAAATTTAGGGCTTTTACCTACTTCTATCTAAAAGATAGAGCCGATTAGGGGTCGGACAGACAGGCAGCGTAAGGATTAGTAACAGGGCTAGCTAATAGCTATCTAGCCGCTCCGGGCAAAATAATATTCGCCGCTCTTTACACTAAAACTTTACCAAAGACGGTATTTTGTATATATATGATATTGATGGCATTGAATAATATTCACATATGTTATTGTAAACGACTCTACTAGCCGACGAAGACACGATCTTTAGGTATAAGCTAGCGTAACTATTTATAATAAGTATAATTATAGGTATAAGTTATATTATTTGGTCGTACAGTTTAAATAGAGAACTCGTGCGGACAGACAAACCTATTATATTACTGATATTTGTAAGCTAAGTTTAGGTACCTAAATTTCTTATTTGTTTGTTTATTGTCTAGGTATGTAGTATAGTCTTTGTATAACTTGTCTCTGCCTTAGCGTGTAAGCGCACATGTTGTTACAAAGCATCGTTTTATTGCCCACACAAGGCTTGTCGATAGCTGGACATGTGCAAGCGGGGAATACATGAGTTAAGGGGTTGTGTTGACTTGACCGACTCGAAAGTTCGACATTATTCAAAAAGCGAGCAACACATACCCTCTGTATTAATTGTGCTATTGTATCTACTTATTCAATGTGTTATAAGGAATTAAGCTGTTACCTTTTTATATTCGTCTATAGACCAATCAACCCTGCGCCAAAAATTACTATTTTACAGTTATCTACTAGGCCTTCTAACAAGTAGCGTGAATATAATTGTATGTTTGTAAGCATTATATGTCTGTTAAAGATTTTTTTCAAAAAACTACTAAATGGATTGAATTTTATTTATTGACAATAACGTATCTTTTAACTTCATCATTATGAACCTGTTACGACTCACGGCTGCGAATAGGCCTCTTTTCCCTTGTGCTCTTTTTCCTGTCTTAGGCTTATGTTTTCTACGTATGACCTTTTGACATCAAAATCGTTTTAGAAGTTAAAAAGATTAGGACCAAGCTTTATAAGGAAATCGGTTTATACGTATTTAAGTAACAATATTTAAGAGGTTCATAAGTACCTTAAGCATAAAAAACAAGAAATGATTTGTTTTAAATGTTATAGCTGTAACTATAGTTCATTCAAATGGAATTCAATTATAGCATAAAAGTACAAAGATCCGTACAACCGCCCGGCCTCAGCTTTGCCGCCATTTATTTTTGCCGGTCTGGGCATTTGGCCGGCTTGCGCCCCGTTAGATGGGGCCCTGTCCGTTGGCACTCTTTGGGTACGGCACCCCAAAAATGTAACATTCATTAAGTGTTTACTTTTTGATAGTTTAATTGTTTTTTTTGTTATGAACTTCTGCCTGTTTTCAAAAACTTTAATAATTCACTTCTGATGGAGACCTATTGGAGGCCTACGTTCAGCAGTGGACGACTTTATGCTCAGACGTTTTATAAGGCGAAAGATCCCACCTGAAAATTAATCAAGCACTCTTCAGACTAAATTGTAAGATGAATTGTTTTACGTCCTACCCAAAACACAACTAACATAATGGACATAACAAATATGAAATTTCAAAATGATGCGAACACACTAAGCCTCTTAATTTATTAATTCTGCCCACGGACCACACCCAAAACATTTAAGCTAATGAGTGCGTACCTCGTAAATAGGATCACAAATAAATATTTAGGTGCGTATCTGCGACGTCCAGGTAAAACGGCCTTCATACATAATGCTCCAGCTTCCGAGCCCGCTGTTCCCATCCACTCTCCTAATTAGGCTATTCGTTAAAATTGAAGACACTCATTATCAAAGATACCTACCCGCCCTATTTAGACGAACATCGACCTAAATTTATTAGAATAGGAAATAAATTCCTTTGACTTTGTAACATCGTAACAGACCCTCCATGCCATTTACAGTGTGATTGACTAATAGAATGTTGCGTTACAGGGGAGTCTATCATAGTCCTCTCAATTTAGTCGACGGCTCCTTAACGCTTGGGTAATTTTGCCACCCTTCGATGTATAATGCCTTTCAATATGCTGTAGACATGGGTAACTCAAGAAATATTCGTGAGCCGCAGCTCAAGCAGTTGAGCCGCTCGCAGCTCAGCTCAAATTTAACGCAAGGTGCATGGTGATTCAAGATGCGAGAGCGTGCCCAATGTTTTTGCAGCTCGTCGGCTCACGTGTCGGTGGCATGCGTTCGCCTACTAGCCCCGCCGCACACAGGTTGATTTTTGTTCTATTTTTATTCTATTTCTATCACATTTACTATACTTTTATTTTTTCATTATGTATGACTAATTTCCAATGATAGTTGAACTAATAGAACTAATCGAAAACGAAAATCATTTTAAAATAATATATCTTCATTGAGTCGCCACATCGCCGCCGTCCAGGCTGTAATGAAGTTCAATAAACGAATGGTTGATTTGCCTATTTTTAGAGCCGTGAGCTGCGCAACTTGGATTTGAGCTGCAGCTCAACTTGTTGGAGCTGTGTTTTTGAGCTGGTTCGACACTGAGTTACCCATATGTCTAATATGCTGTCTGTCAACGTCAGATAAGGGTACCACTTTATATGAATTAATCTTTTCAACGTCATTTTACTATGAAATATCCTTTTAATATTTTCGTTAAGTACTTGCTGATAGCCCCCGTTAGGTATATGATTAGATTCAATATTTTCGAGGTGAAATCAAAATATAATAACAATAATTGAAAACTAATTTGTATTTTTGAATATTTATTAATAATAAACTTTTAAACATGGCGCCTATAAGAGTTGACTACAGGCCTACAAGAAACTATTATACTTTTACCTTGTCCGTCCGTAACGACACAGATTTTTTTAAAACACGCTCGTATAAGTTGTTCGCACCTGTTTCGGTCAAATCTTGCATTCGTAGTTTCGATCTACTTCCCGACTATAGCTAGAAGTGGCTGAAGTACCTAATTGGTTTACGAGTGAATTATTAAATATGTCGCTACTGATAAGTGTAAGCTTGAACAAAGTTTTACCTATCAAGACTGAAAAGTAGGTTTAAATTAAAAATATATATATAAAAATCATTTAAAAACCATGCTTATAAATAATAAACTGAAAAGAGCAAATTTTTCTCAAAGTTTTAATTTTCCTTTAATGCTGACTGTAATATTGTATTGCTGCCTATATGATAATTCCAAAGTGCCCACAATTTTTGCTCCTTTTTTTTTACCTTTCCTACCTTTTAGTAAGTTTACTTACATATTTTTAAGCGTGGTTTTTAATTTTGTTTTTTTAAGACTTAGAACTTTAAAATTGAGGTACCAAATACCCACCATAAAAATACAGTAGGCTGCAAAAATAAAGGGTCCGTCAGAATAACCACGATATCTTCCATAGCTGTGGAGATAAAATCAGTGTTGGGCAAAATTTAATTTAATTAACAATTATTTATTTGTAAATTGTGACTGCAGTTTATATTCGATTAATTGTTGATTGCGATAGTCACAATTAACCATATTTTGATTTATTTTCAATGTGATAGCCACATTAAACTAGAAATTTTGTCAAACACCGGATATAATCAATAATGTGTATTATACACATCAAAAGAGGTCTCATTTTTATGTGCTGCAGTTTCAATAAACTTATGAGCACCTAACAATTTTGAAAACAGTTAAAATTAAAAATTACAACAAAAACAATTTATTTCGTTTTCGTCTCAAACAAAATTAGAAAACAATTTCTTTGCTTCATCGTTTGGTCACATTATTTCGTTTATTATCGTGTCATCGTTACTAGGTAAATAATATTATAAAAGATAACCTACTGTTTCTTGTCGGCTCTTCTGGGTAGTCAAAATAATTGGCAACCAGAGGTAGTCTATAAAATTAATGCATGTGTAGGATTTTTTGTTATTTTTATTTGTATGTATTACTTAACGGTTTTTATCCCCGGAAGGGAGGAACGAGTGACTGGATACACACACACATCATGATGTGAGGAACAGCATCTTTAAACCAACCACTTTCTTCAGTCCTGCACGACAGGGGGGAGACTATCGCCTCAACAGGGCCAGGGTAATTTATACTGCTAGGAGGTAGAATAGTAGTGCTAGTAGTAGTATTATTGCCTACGGTCTAAAGATTACTTCAGCGATTTTAAGAGACAGGAAAGTTTGGCCAAGGTGCTCAACTACTCAATATGATCGAAGCTGAAGTTAAGTTTTTGAAGCTGATATGGTGCCTTTTACAGAATATGGCCTATATTTCAGGGATAATGTGAGGAAAGTTAGGATTCATATAAATATTTTAAAGCAATACACAAGAATGTCATAAAGTCTGTATTAAAAGTGAACAAATTATTCTAAATACATAATTTAACATTTCTTAAATACGAAAAATAGATATATTTACTTTAGTATCTTGTGATTACACTGTATACATGTGCTGTGTACTGTAAACATTACTTTAGCCATACTTAATTCCTTACGCTTAATGCAATAGTAAAAATATGCTAAAAAATGCAAAGCGACTTAGATGAAAATTGTCTTTATTTTAGCATTAAAGAAAAATAATTAACCGTCAAGGTTAGCGTATAAATGTTTATTAATTAAATACCATGGTCAATTAAACTTAAATCTATATTTTCCAATAATTTAAACTGTAAAAAAACCACAATTGATTTCAGAGATAGGGTTGTTGTAATAAGTCGAATACAATAATTATGCATACATGTTTTTTGCATAGGGAAAAAAAGGATGTTTCATTCACACAGTTCTTTTTTCAATAGTATCAGTGTCATTATATTTTAAGATCTAGGAACATATAAATTTAAGTACCTATAACAAGATAGGTATATAAAAGTAACAGCGAAATGCAGTAACAAGATAGCAACCAAATATCTTTCCGTATATTTCTAACGGAATATTCATTTTTTTTCAAAAATGTTTAATGACTAATTACTACACGGTACTATTATTATCAAATTTTTGAAATGTATTGACAAATTCATTAAATTATAACATAAATTGTAAACTGAAACGATTCACAGCCAATTTATTTTATTCAAATAATTGTCTTTAAATAACAAATAGGAATGTCCAATATAATGATGTTTTTTAATATGATTAATGATTTCCGAGACAACACGATATTGAAACCTATTAAATACTTAATAACTTACAAGTTAATAATACTTGAGGAAATTATAATAATAAATATCAAAGATCTAATGAAGGCACAGTTGGCAGTAAAATCAAAGTATTCGAGTTCGTATAGCAAAGATAATTAAGCTAAATTTATTAATTTAGATTTAAATAATTGCAAATCAAAGTCATACAGAAATAATCCCACTAATCTCTTTTTAGAAACCATTTCCTCGGTTTGACCAAACTAAAAATACTATATTAACACACCTCAGCCCATGTACTTGCAAAAGAAAATGTTCTCTATCATCATTTTCTCAACGAACATTTAAGTTTTTGAACCTGTTACCTGTAAGCCTTACTAAGAAATCTTTAAAGTTTACCTTTGATAAGAATTTATATCTAAGAAACATACACAAAGTAACAAACATCGAATAATAAATCATTATTGCATGTAACCAAACCAAAAATATAAATAACATAATTGATGAAGATTTTTAGTAGAGATTGTAAATCCATTTTTCTTACTTGTCCTATTTTGTAAATCAAATTTTAACTTATTTCGGCTCAATAATGAGAAAAGCAAGATAAATAATTAAATACAGAAATCTATCGAACTTCATTTTATCTCCTAGCTTCACTTATTCGAGCTTAAATCGTCTTCTTGATTTTGAGGTAAGAATTTTTATTACAAAAAGTAAGAAAAGTAGGGTTTACAAGTAAAATGCTTACCTACTACTTGTATTATCTGTATAGAACTCTGTTGTGACTCACTGTAAGACTACTTAAAGAGTGGAGTGCAGTTGGTTTATCTCATAAATAAATAACAGAACGTACAAAACACATCAAACATTATAACTGGTCTGAATACGAGGCGATCTCTTTTACAATAATTACCTACTACTGCGCATCAACAGGGTCTACATTAATGTTGCCATGATATAACGTAATCTTATATCACTGAGTTTAAGATCACTGTTTTAATTATTGTTATTCAGGGCGCGTCCGTTTTGGAATAAAAAATTCCAACATTTATCAAACTTTTGATAACGCCAATTTGCCACCGACACCTATCTTTCGAGTAGCTTTGAAATGTTACTGATAAAACATGTGGTTGTAAAACGATCGGTTGACGCACACACACTACGATAATAGCATACACACTACAATAAACAATGAATATGTATATGCAGTTTGACAGACCTTACCACGACATGTGTCTAAAGTTTCATTTTTCCGTGGCAAAAGTGGCGTAAACGAACGCTTGACAGATTGTTACAGATGATACTAAAATTTTTGATACCAATGCTAAACGAACGGATGACGGGTGACAAAAGTAACGAAAGTTTTATTATTACTTTTATCTGTTATTTATATTAATTTATTTTTTATCGCAAAACGAACGCGCCCTCAGTCATAAGTAACAAATGTTGCAATACACTGATAAAAATTAACAACCGTCAATTGAAAATAAAATAAAAATTGTTTACAAACCAATCTGACAAACATTATATATAAATATTTTGTAGGAAATTGTATCACTATAAAATTGGCATATATATACAGATAAGTACTAAAATGTTTTTGCCATCGATTCATGACGTAAAATAATGTTTGATTATTTACATCACCGAATCATCATTCGTGTCAACATAAATATGTTTTCAAAAATAAATATCTGTATTTTTTTGAATATTGATAAAAGTTAAATCTGTAGGGGAAACTTATGAGTGATTTACTATGAGAACAGATTGACTTACGGTACTGTGAAATCACGTTTTCAATCATATTTATATAATTACTTGTGGTGGAATTGGTCTACTATTTGAAATAAATAATTTAATACCATGGGTAGGTACCAACTATAAAGAAACTACTTAGTCAAACCCGATGACCACTCTGTTCGTAAAGCGACACTTAATCTGCTGAAACTCCTATAAAAACAGGTGCTAAAACTGCTGAACTAAAGACGTAACATTATTTGCCCTAACAATCATAATCAGCAATTCATTCCTCATCATCTATAAAAGTTTCTAAATGATCCTACAAAACCAAGTACTAAATTGCACACATTCTTTGAGTTTCCTTACAAATTGAATACTAATTCTTAATAAATAAATTCATTTTATTCTATTCAAGCTATTCAAATTTTATGAATAAAAATTATAAATAATAGCCATAATAACTAATGTCGACACTGCTGCTTGATGCCAGAATACCTCAGTTTGTTGACCCCGCCAATCTCTGCGCAGCGATGAAAGTGTTATGCATCAACATAGCTACTGTCATTGGTCCAACACCGCCGGGCACTGGGGTCACTGCACCCGCAACATGCTTTACCTCTGTAAGAAAAACCCTCATTTAGGCCGGTAAAAAGGTTTGCCATTAGGTAGTTTTGCTACTTTTAACACATTTTCAATACAAGACCATAATATAGTTAAAAATTGCGCATTTCACGCCACAAAACAACACTGTTTTGTATTAGAAATGTTTGAAGTTGAACAACTACTTAAGACCAATCATACATTATTTTACTAAATTAACACATAAATAAACTCTGTTTAATCTTTGCGAATTGAATCGTGCGCTAACAGTAGCCATAAGTTTAATTACTGGTTGTTAATAGTAAGGTTATAAGGTAAATTGATTTTTTAAGCCAACTCTGTCACATGAATCTGGCCTGGCTCAAAAGTTTTAGATGGAAAGTAAAACAAAACATTCTACTTCTCAATAATAACCACAATAATATAACAAACGTAAAAACTTTAAAAACTTTGTTGGTTTAATACTCCATGCAAACCACATATTTCCCATTGATAGTTCATAGTTTATTTCTTGTGTACTTTTTTAACTAACAGAAGTCAGGTGGAACATTTGCGTGCCTTATTTTTATCCTTTTATCTACTATCTACATCTACTAATGTTACTACTATTGTTATGTGCATGATTTGATACATATATTTTAATTTTTGTTAAGGATACTTTAATGCTAACAAATAAAAAAAAATGTTGTGAAAAAATAATGGAAAATTGTTGATATTACCATCATAGTCAACATCTCCCACAAGTCTTGTCTTTCCTTGTTCATCAGTAATTCTTGTGATCCCTACATCTATGACTGTTGCACCAGGTTTTACCATATCAGCTTTTATGAGCTTTTGTACACCTAAAAGAAAAAAATAAATACTGAAAACCAAGACACAAATGAGGCAACAAAGGTTTATTTTTAGATAAGAGATTTAAAGTTTGAATTTATTGATAAATTAGACTCAATTTAAAAAAGCAAAATAAAATAAGGTTAATTTTACTGAAATTAAAATAGGCAAAGCAAGTATAAAATTACCTGTAGCAGTAATAATTATGTCAGCATTGCGGCAAAAGAAGCTGAGTTGCTCAGCAGGAGTGTATCTATGACATATTGTCACAGTTGCATCCCTACCTAACCCACTTTCATGTTTCATGTCACTGTGAAGCATCATGGCGATTGGCATTCCGACATTTTTCGACCGTCCTACGACCACAGCATTACGACCAAAAGTTTCTACCTTAAATCTAAAACAAAAAAAGGAAATAGTGGCATTAAAATTATTATAAAGTAGGTAGAATAGAAGTATTTCAATAGGTGCCTTATGATATTATAAGTGCAATTCACATTTAATGTATGTTCTCATGCTCCCCGCACTACTTCTCACTACCTTTTAGGACACTTAGATTGTACTCCATATTCTCAATACTTCTCTGAAACAGCTTACTCCAAAAATCCAGCAAAATAGATATCTATGCATAAAATATTTTTGGTTTGAATTCAAAGGGTAGATGGAACAACATTTTTTTCAAACATTTCAGGAAAAAAATAAATACGGTAACTCCATAAATAATTCCTTTTTTTTAAATATATTCAACTATAAATTAGTATTAAAGAGTAATATTTTTAAACAATAACATGTTACTTAGTTACATTTTTATCAATCATTACAAAAATATTCCACTAATTTCAAATCCTCACCTTTTTAACATTTCGATGACAGCAAGAGCAGTTGCTGGCACTATGGTTGGCATATCCAAGCACAGCTGACCAACATTTGTTATGTGAAAACCATCAACATCTTTCTCAGGGGCTACAGCATTGCAAACTATTCTTTCGTTCATAGCACTGGGTAAAGGTAGCTGAACTAATATTCCATCAACTTCTTTATCATCATTTAAAGATTGTATTAATGCTATAAGTTCAACTTCTGATAATGTCTCATCATATTTTAAAGTTTCTGCTGCAATTCCAACATCAATTGCAGCTTGTATCTTGTTTTTCACATAAAGGTGACTTGCAGGATCATCACCAACAATTATACAGCGTAGGGTTGGAGCTCGATTACCAAGGCCCACCCAATCAAGGATCTTCAATTTTAATTCATCTTTTACTTCTTTAGCAAGAGCCTTTCCATCTAGCACTCTGGCCATGATCCTGTTTATAACACAAATATTGAAAGATAGTTAAATAAATGTAAGGCATTGAGAAAAATTTTACACAGAAAATAAACTAAGCATATACATAATATTACTATAAGGTAGAACACACATATTTAACTCCTACAGAAATAAATTAGGGGTGAAAGTAAGTAAAGTTCAATACAGATTTAATGCACAAAAGCTTTATTACTCATACTAGTAAAAATAATATATCTAGAAACTGTTAAAAAAGCCCACAAATCACTTTCTATAAAATAGTATTACCTGGCCGAGCCCAAAGAATCAACGAACGAGTGACTTCTCATTGTGTATGTCAGAACTGAACTGACTACTCGAAGGCAAAGTATTTGCCTCATCGCCTACTGTTGACGTACATAGGTTATTAGGTCAGATCTCTCAAGCAACATAAATAGAGAATAAATGTTTACAAAATATTTTAACATGGACATAAAAACATATTAAGACAGTTACTACAAATAAGTTACTGGTAATAACTGCATTTTGTAGGTCTTGAGTGCAACTGATATTCATAAGGTTGTCAGGTCACTGATAATAACCAATAAATCCAGTTCAGACCAGTTTTAGCCTGCTCACTGTGAAGAAATTACTTATAAACAAGACCAGTTATTGCCAGTCATGGAAAATACATCATCTTGTAATTACTAAATATATGGGTCAATCTTTATTGGAGACCAACTGCTAGGTGGCAACAATATTTTTTTGGCAATTTAAACTATAAATATTGCACAAGTCAATGGGTGAGTGGACTAACAACTTTTCCATTTACAAATGTTGCCCTGCATTCCGAACATAATAAGCAACTGCCACCCCATTCTTAATTTTAACATAATACCAACCATAAAAAAAAACAGTCAAAGATTTTACTAATCTGCTATGGGAGTAACCTTGAGAGATGAATATCTTTGTGTTCCCTGGTAGTAAAGTGCCTGGGACTTAAAATCTTGGTGTTGTTTTATGGGATTCTTTTTAATTTTCAACACATATCAACACTCAATTACCAATTACTGCTCAAGTTCATGTCCCTGCCTAGCTAAATTTAATAAGATCATACTATAGCTAATTTGGATGCTCATTCTAATGAAGAACTTTAAGTGAATTTGACCAACATTTTTCTGCATCTTACTAAATATCTAAACATTCACCAACAATCACATATCATACAATGCATTAACCATAGTTGCAAAATACATATTAATATAATAAAAACCAGTGTATAATTAGATGACCGTTGCAGGTATGAAATCAACCAAAACTCTAGTTCATTTAAAAATTCACTAGCAATTCATGAATAGCAATATGTGTGATTCTAAGTAACATATTTTAAAAGGTAAAAATATTTAGTGCAGGAACATTGTAAAAGCACAATCTGATTTGGATTAACTTTAATATTGTGTTACTAGCAAGACCAAGCTCTCTTAGAAGGATGATTTTTAGAAGTAGATTTTGATAGTTTAGGTCTTGCTCACACTGAAATAGACTTATTCCATGTCAAACAGACTTTGTCGCCTAGCACCACTTAGAAACTAAGGATTCAAATGTAACAGTATGATATATGTTTCTGATGTACTGATAAGTTGGCAGATCAGACACTTTTAAAGTAATAATTACCTAAAATATGGTCTAAGTCAACCAAAAGTGGCATTTAAAAATTTCTTTTGCATTTGTTAGGCTAAACTGAACACATTGCAATCATAGAATATATCAGATTGCTCACTACTCACTTCCCCTGCACATTTATAAATATAAGTGCATTCAAGGCAGAGAGAAGCCTTTTAAATAACTTAAGTTTGGATATATGCTAAGTATGCATGAGGGGAAGAGCTTAAAGCGCTCAGTGTGCCATAGGTTAATTGATTGATTGATTAAACCATCGAAGTCCAAAAACCAAACAAATCATTTTTTTTCTCATACCCATATGTCATACACCCCAACCTGAAACAATTGGCAGCAGATGCCTACCTACACTCCGTTTTTAATTAACTTGTCTTATTTTGCAAACTTCAAATCAAGAAATAGACACAAACAAAGAGATCTAACTTTGATCTACCTAGTAGCTTTCGTTTTTTGAGCCTAAATCATAGTTTTTTAATTTTAAGTTCACAAAATAAGGCAAGTAAGAAAAAAACAGGGTGTTGTTTATAACATCGTAGTAACTAAAATGAGGCACAAGAGGTTGGGTAACCCTACAAAGATGTTCTCCTCTAAACCCCCTTTCGAACATTAATACTGCTTTTTTTGCTCGGCGCCCTCTTTTGTACATTAAATCAACCGTATCATCTGGTAAAATGTTCACTTTCTTTTCTTGTAACACTGCACATAACCTAAAACTATGATCTGTTTCTAATACCTATGTGCGGTTATCTGCATAGAGTTTGATTAGCTATTGAAATTCTTGTGATGATTTAGCAGATTTATCTCAGGATTTTCGACTGCATTATGACCTTTAGCTACAAAAATCTTCATAACCTTAAAAAATAACACGAAATTCCTTTTACTTACTTTTTCAAATATAAAATACAAATTACTTAATTGAATTAGAGAGCACGGCGGCAGATCAATAAAAATTTCCGATGCCTTAATAGAAGCTAAAACGTAGTGCTAAAAAGCACTATAAAACTTTCGAAAATACACATATCTTTTTTCACGGTACAAATTATAAGTGTTGCCAGCAAACTTTTTGCAAGCCCACTAGATGCAAGTCCTAAAACCCCCAGATTTTTTAACGTGAAATAGGAAACCACTAAATTCTAAATATGAATGAAAAACTATTTTTTAATAAAAATTAAAGAAATAACGATACAGTAATATTTTGTAAAAACAATAAAACAAAAGGAATTTTGAAAAAATAATTTATTTTGTAATAAAATGTAGTGCAAAATTATGAAATTAAGAGAATACACTTCGCGGCGCCCGCGCGCGTTTTACAATTTTGCTAAAATTTTGCTGTCCCTATCGAACACGATGCGGACTCGAGACCCCCTTTCCCCGCGCCGCGCGCCTTATTCTGGTATGATTTTGTCGTATAGCTGGAACGTCAGTGTTCTGATAAGCGATATGACTTTCACCCAAAATCACTATATATTGAGCATTAACGAAGTATAAACATGAATTGCCAGACACTTCTACACAGTTACATGAATAGACTTATTTAGTATTTTAACATACTGTATTTCTGTTAGAGCAGCCTGATTTCGGCCGGGATTTTTATAGTCTATTAAAAAAGTATAACTAACATTTTGAGGCGGCCGAACTAAAAATTTGGTTATTTAATTAACGGTCTCTCATAAGATACCGCAAGTGAGTTTGGAATCGTTGGCAATTCTCACAGCCCGTCGTTGAACTGAGTCAAAAGGGCCAAGCGGCCAATATTTAACTTTATCAACAACTGTGTTATGATTTTTAAAAAATGTGTTCACTGCCTACTGACAGAATGATGAAATGAAAGGTTATGATAAAGATTATGTAAAGCCGGCGAGGGGCGGCACAGTGCAATTCTGTCACTAATTTGGCAAAAAACATCAACGGATACCACTCTGGAAATATGTTTTTTTGTCCACCAATAGCTTACAATAGTTTTTTTACTAATTCCGTTAAATTTTAATGGATTTATTAGTATCCTCAGTTAGGGCTCTTATAGTTTATAAGGCGTTTCGTACCCGTTAATTGAATGACCAAAGTTCAGCCGCCTTTAAATGTTAGTTATACTATATTATTAGACTATAAAAATCACAGCCGACATTAGGCTACTCTAACAACCTAAGCTCGGCCACATTTACCTGTTCTGATGAAATATAGGATGTTCAAAATACTAAATAAGTCTATTCTTGTAACTGTGTGGAACAGTGTGTTCACAATTATTTGCTAAAATACACAATGCAGTTTGCCACATTAATAATTTATTTTTTATAGTAATACAGGAATTTTACTAATTTTATAATATTTTATTTATCATTCGTCAAATTCAGTTTTTAAATGAAGAAAATACCTATATACCTAATATAATTTCTATTTTAATACAACTTTCAATTTTAAATAACAATGACTAATAATGCCTTCTTTTGTTTACGATTTAGAACATTCTTTACTATAATGTACTATAATGTTACCAGCGTCCATAGGCTATGGTGACCGCTTACCATCAGGCGGACCGTCGGCTTGTTTGCCGATTTTTAAAATTTAATATTTAATTTATTTTTTAATATTTAAAAAAAATTAAATACCTACTGTTCTATTCTTTTTACTTAGGATAGGAATAATTGGAAATCTCTTTCTAGACTTTCAATCTTAGTGACACATTGTTCGCAGTAGATGTAGGTACAATTATTAAAAAAAAATAGGTATCATACGGCAAAGTTTTAAATAGGTATGTATTCATTATAAAAATCCATACTAATATTAATATTATAAATGCGAAAGTAAATCTGTCTGTTTGAACCTCTTCAAGCTTAAACATCTGTACTGATTAAGATGAAATTTAGCATGGAAATAGTTTGACTCCCGAGAAAGAACATAGGCTTCTTGAAAACGTCAAGTGTGAGTTTCCGTTGAAATCTTACATCTATAACCGAATTCAGGGCGGAAGGAACTGCGGTCAAATTTGGCATGGAGATAGTTTGAGTCCCGAAGAAGGACATAAGCTACTTGAAAACGTCAAGTGTTAGTCGGTTTTTTTTTTTCTATAAGTGAGGAGTTGTCGTTGAAATTCTACACCGATAACGCGGGCAAAAGCTAGTATTATATAAGTGTAACTTACTCATGATCCTGTCTGATCGAGGGTCAATAAATTGCAAATCAAATGGTAACACTTTTGATTTTATTACCTACTATTATTGTGCACGCTCTAGGCAGTGCTCTTTATAGATATTACAAGCTGACCCGGGGAACGTTGTTTCTTTTTTTTAAACAACTGCCGCACCACCCTATTGTGAAAGGGTTGTACTAATTGAGAAACCTTCCCCGACATGTGCATAACAACTTACCAAAATTTCATTAAAATCAGTATACCCCTAACGTGCAAGTCCGACTCGCACTTGACCGTTTTTCTTTTATAAGAACCTTGCCCTAACACTATCAAACACAACAAAAAAATTACCCAAATTGGTCCAGCCGTCTTCGAGTTTTCCTTAGTGCGCGAGTCCGACTCGAACTTGAGCCTGGCCGTTTCGCACTTGACCCTTTTTCTTTCTCAGAAACGTTCCCCGGCGTGTGCAAAACAACTTACCAAAATTCCATTAAACCGTTTTCCCCTTTTTGCGCAAGCCTGACTCGCACTTGACCCTGTCAGACTCGCACTTGACCGTTTTTTTCTTTCATAAAAACCTTGCCATAACACTATCAAACACAACAAAAAAAATATCCGAATTGGTCCAGCCGACTTTGAGTTTTCCTTAGTGCGCGAGTCCCACTCGCACTTGACAGTTTTTTTATGAAAACCTTGCCCTAACACTAATAAACACAACAAAAAAAAAATACCCGAATTGGTCCAGCCGTCTTCGAGTTTCGCGCTTAGCAAAAAATTTTGCGATATATTGAAGTGCGACGAGTAATTAGCGACGTTGTGCACTTTTTTTGGTATGGGTAAAATATGATAAACTCGCGTCAGGTCACGTGTCCTAATCGTGAAAATGCGTAAGACGGATGGAGAGTAGGCAGCTGGCGCGGCGAAGGAGAGGGAGTATCCCCCTCTCTTTCTACGGCGCGGCGAAAATGTATGCCTGCGCCTGCTGTTTCGTTTAGGCGGCGCAGAGCGCTTGCGTGAATGGTCGTGTGTAACATAAACATGTTACAGCGTGCTACGCGCATCCATGGATGGTGACAGCTGATAGCTTGACCGTCTATGTAGTAGCCATACTGCTGTGTATTCGTAAAATTCGTGTATATAAAGTGTTTAAAATATGGAAATTGAACAAAGTGCATCTTTGTCTTTGTAAAATACGGAAACCGTAATGCCACGCCTATTATAATTTTTATTTTTAGTATTCGCGATTATGAGTAGTACAGGGAGGTTGGATATGGAATTTTAATTCTATGACAGATTGCGATGTCAAATATACTACGTCAAAAAAGTAAATAAACAAACATTATTATTTCTTGACAATGTCAAAGACATGTCTTGTGACATATTTGAGTGTTAAGTGCGAATCGTGTGTAAAGGTTTTCACTTCTGCCGGCACTCCCGGAGTGCAACTCGTTCTTTTTTTTTTATTTACAAAGATTACGCTAAATACCTACCTAGTTAAAGGTCAAAAAAATCTAAACAACTTGCTGTACAACGAAACATGCAACAGTGATTTTCGTAATTGTTTCCTTAGGTACCTACCAACTTACGTCAAACGTAATACAAGTGAAGATTCGCTCACGACTGATTTTGACTGCTACCTGGCCTCGCCTCCCCCGTCTCAAGCCCCCCGTGTTTGTCAGGCGAGCCAGCATCATGATAGAATTCGATTTTTGCAAATTTGACTAATGATTTTTGTGTTTCGAATTATTGTGTTTATTCATTTAATTTAGTAAGAATGACAGTAATGTTTTTTTATTTAGAATATTTATTATATTATCTAGGTCTGTGGTGCTTTAAAATTTTCGGAAACGTTTTTGTTATAGTGTATAATAAGCACGAAGTTGCAGCTGTTTTGACCATAAATTACAAGTTTTTGCACTCTAATAATTTTAGAACTACACAATTTAACGTAAAACTGAAACACCACAGACCTAGATATTAGTTGTCTGGTCTTGTTAAAACAGAAAACATTGAGTTTGAGGGATAGTTATTCAACAGAGGAGAAAAATCCTGTTGTATGGAGTGCGCTGCGAATCCGATACTCTTAAGACTGCGATATAAGATATGCTGGATCGCGTAAATACGCTATTTTTATGATTTTTGTGCGCATTTTGTGGCTAAACTATAGCATTTAAAGGATTGAAAAAAAAATATATGTTGTAAAATTTGATTTTGTCTAGTGAATTACTTTACTGAATGATTTTCATTTATTGTACTTAATGCAATAAAAAAATCTGGAAGTGACCATTGTTTCAACTGCACAGTGCAAATTTTTAAAGCGTGTTTTATGCATTTGCTTGTAATATAAGTTGTATAAATAATTAGAATAGCTTGTTATCTTGTGCATTGACTCAAAAATATTTATTCTTTTTTAGTAATAGTTGATACTATTGTCTATTCTGATAAGTAATTTTTATTAAAATACATAGACGATATAAAGAAGTATAGTGCCTCAATTGAAATGGCAGGAAGTATCAAGAATATTAATTAAAAAGGTAATAATATTTCATGTTTCAATTTACAATAAATAAACAAAAAAATAAATTAACTAATTAAAAAGCCTACTGCTATGACTCTTAACTCTGACATGATACTAATATAGTCATTGTACTATGATAAAATACTTTTCACTCGTTTATGAATGAAAGAGGATGACGTGTGACGTCTTATTCAGAGTCGGATGATTACCTACCTTGCTTGCTTATAACTATTCCTTTTTCTGTCGTTTAATCTAACGCGACAGATGGTACACATAAAACTTTTTTTAACTTAGTATAACTCATTTATCAAATTGAAGGACATACTTACTGTGGTCTACCTGTATCTACTGCAGGCAACAGATTAAAACAACAAAATTTTTTCATACTGTACTTGGCATGCAAAATAAACATAAATACCTACATTTCCTGCTGTCAGCCTTACATTCTTTACTATCACGATAACACTTTTTCTAAGTATTGGCTTCCGTCCGTCATTAGGTTTCGGCATTGTTTTTTATTTATATTATAATGGGCTCGCACTGTCTTAGCGGACTATTTATGCATTTGCCAGAGTCAAAGTCAATTATATTATATCGTATCGTGGCGCGGGCGTTACCGCGCGTCCTCGTTTTCAAGTCCCAAGATTGGGTGGGAGATTTGGTGTGGATCTTCAGACATTGCGCGTCATTTCCTGCTTATTTCTTCATAATTCACTATTCATGAGCTTTCGCTGCAAAATTCTTAACACGCTTTCGTAAAACATTGCTAAAATATATACATCGAAAGTCATTAAATGAATTTAGAAAAATTAAACAGAAAAAAACATCACTCCTTCTTAAGATTCGCGCCAAAATTCCGTTTCCACAATTGATTTATCTACAAATCAAGTGACATTGACAACTTCACAATGACATAGATATTAATTTCGTAATCTTTTGACAGCATAGCGCGTGAGAGTGGTAGCTTTTGACATTGACGTGGCGAGCTCATCATATTTATACCTACTACTAAAGTAAAACAAAGTTTAACGGGGTAACTAAACGCGACTTGGTGGATTAACGGGATCATTTTATTTAAGTTTTTAATTATTATTTTGTTTTGTATGAAAAAAAATATCACGTTAAAGACAAAAAATACATTCGTTAATTTAATCTATATTCTTGATTCTCTCCCATTTCAATTTTGGCACTATATTTGCTTCCGCATTATATATATAAAAGATATCTGTATAAATTTCGATGATGATAATAACTTATTTTTAGATTGTACACGCATTTCGTATATAACGTAGTTTGTTTACTGGCAATATTGTTTACGCAAATCATTAGCTCTGAACTGAGTTTATCTTAAATTCTGTTAAAAATAACCATCGTCCACATAGTCGTTATGCTGACGCAATTTTGTTAATGCCAATAACAAATCACGTGAATTTAATGCGACGTTAAAAAAATCATAATGATTAATTAGCAATATGCAAATATGTGTGTTGAGAATAGTATATGGTAGTAATCTAGATGCACATTAAGGTTTCAGACGTCCTTCTTCTTATTTTTAAAGTGTCTGCCAATTACTGTGGGTTGGCCGTCTGGTCTCTTCTTGCCATTGTCTTGTTACAGCAACAAATACTTGTATCATCTGTCCTGCACCGGGGATTCCAATTCACTCCATAATCTTTCACAGCCATGAGTTCTTTCTTTATCAACGTTAATAAATAAGTTCAAGCAGGTGATATATCGAGTTGCAGTACGTTTCCAGGATATTTAACTTTTGAGTAGTCTGTACAATTTTTCAGGTCTAGGTTTTTTTCACTAACTAGTCGTGTTCATATAGATCTTATTGAGTGATAATTCAAATGCCTCGATATCTAACCAGTATGTAGTATGCCACTTTATTAGTTACTTATTTAGATAGCTGTTAAAATTTATATATTTTTAGTACCTAACGTTTCATAATCGCAACTCTTATATTCCTAATTAAATACAGGCTCATTGATAAAATTTTGCATTAAAGTCTGCAAAAAAGCGTTTACACAGGCAATTTTATGAGCAATAAAACAATTGCCAGAGGCAGAGAAGCAATTAATTTCTTCAAATTGCTCCATATCGCTTGGTATGGGTGGCAGTATTTACAGCACCTACATGTTGGCATTGCACTAAATTTCTTGGTGTTGTCATTAGTGTTGTGTCGTCATAATTGACTACTAAAGGCCATGTAACTGCTCCTCAATAATCTTAGTAATGTAACGTTATTTGGAAAGATATTACCTATGTACTTACGGCCTGGTTACACAGTAGGTACGTGTAGCTGCCCTGGCAGCAGTCACCAGTACACCGGTCATGTGTACTCGCATTAGAGCAGTACAACATCGATCGTTCAGACAATCACAGTAGCAGCCATGCATAAAACAAGCGAGAAGATGTAAATACTTCCCAATCGTCACGTCCAACATTAGAGTCACGTACGAGTGGCGAGTAAACACAAAAAAAGTGTAGTAACACGCATGCCAGCTACTAACATACTAGCACATGACATTTACTCACATAGGGTGCGTTCCAAATCGCAACGAGGAAGTTAAAAAGTGGTTTTGGGACGCTCGGGGTAGAGTAATTTTCCAACCGTCAAGTTGAATTCTTTACACTACCATAGAAAAGGTTGAAAATCACTCATGTCAGTGTAAAAATTAACTGTCAAACGCTCGTTCCAGAACGGGTTGATTTTTCAACTTTACCGGGTGATAATTACTCGGCGTGATTTGGAACAGAGCCATAATGTGGTCACACTTAGCGAGTAGCTGCGCTGAGTAGCTCGCCCGGCCCAACTCGTATGCTGACTTGCATTGAGGTACCAGATCATTATACGACAGAATATCTATGATCATTTCGTTAATGATTCCGAGATTCCTTCGCAACGTTTTACTTTATGTTTGTATCGTGTTAAGTTTATCTTAACCAAGATATATGAGTACAATATATCTATTGGGTCACGTAAATTACTGTCTGAGGGTCGTAGGAAACATTTTATAACTAGCTGACCCTGCAAACGTTGTATCTCTCTTTTAAAACAACAATCAAAAATTAAAACTAAAAAATAAATTAAAAAATAATATTGAGAAACCTTCCCTGGCGTGTGCAAAATAATTTACCGATCATTGCAATCGGTTTACCTTTAGTAAGTAAGTCCGACTCGCACTTGACTAGTTTCTTATTTTTAGGGTTCCGTAATTAGGAACCCTATTACTAAGGCTCCGCTGTCCGTCCGTCCATCCGTCCGTCTGTCACCAGGCTGTATCTCATACACCGTGATAGTTATATAGTTGAAATTTTCACAGAAGATGTATTTCTATTGCCGCTATAACAACAAATAATAAAAAAATGATTAAAATAAATATTTAATGTGGCTCCCATACAACAAATTTTTTTGCTCGATTTTGATCGATATTGATATTGGCAACAGGTAGACGCTTCGCGCGTCCGGTTATTATTTTGTTAATGGGACCTTGCGCGTGCGAGGGGTTAAAATATGCATTAGTTATATAGATACTTTAAAAATTAATAATTAAATTAAAATAAAACAAATATTGAAGGGGGGGCTCCCATAAAACAGACGTGATTTTTTTGCTATTTTTATAGATAATGGTATGGAACCCTTCGTGCGCGAGTCCGACTCGCACTTAGCCGATTTTAGAAACCTTCCCCGGCGACTGCACTAATTACAATCGGTTTATCCTTAACTAAAGGTGGCACTTACCTCTTTTTTGTTTTATAAAAACCTAGCCCTAATAATAACGAATACAACAAAAAAGAGTTATCCAATTTGGTGCAGTCGTTCGGAAGTTGTGGCGTGACCAAGGGAAACTGGGTTTTTTTTTTATATATCTAGCTGACCGGGCAGACGTTGTCTCCCGATTGCAGCGCCATCTGCCGGACTGATTTGTGAATCTAAACCATCCAGGGCGCCACTCAAACGCATAAAAAAATCATTCAAATCGGTCCAGCCGTTTAGGACAAATTGAAGTTGGTTTTATGCAAGTAACACAGACACCAACTTTAAACTCTAATTCAAATCAGATTTTTGGAAATAAGTAATTATTTTTACTTTTTTAGTGAATCTATTTGACGCCGGTTGTTTTTTTTTTTATTTTTTAATTTTGAGTGACGAATTGTTTTTTTTTTTCTCGTATACTAAAAACATCCTTACTCATTAAAATTTTAGAGAATCATCAACTTAAAAGGCGTTTCACCAGTTCCAAATGAATATTATTATTTTTTCTACCAAAGGTTTAATTTTTTAATTTAATAAATATGGGAAGTATACCCTTTTGAATAAAAAATAATTTCTCAAAACGGTCCAGGCGTCTTCGAGTAATCAAGGAACATACATAAAAATAAGATACCGACGAATTGGGTTCCCAATTCCTTCCTATATTTTATAACAAAGTGTATGATTTTAGGAATATTGCAATTTTGTATTTAAGTTTAAAATGTGTAACGTTTGGCTTACCCCGTCACTTGTATGTTTTTATACTGATAAATAAATAAATAACAGAAGTGTGTATAAAAAATCACATTTTCTTGGTCCACGAATGTGTCCCCTTGGGGGCGCGGTCGTGACGCGGTTGCCAGATAACAGTAATGAATCAACTTCTCTTCCATTAATTATCAAGTAAATGGAACCGAATAAAAACATCTTGTTTTTGTATCTCAAGATAAATTGGTTGGTGTAATTATGTACATGATTACAACAGCCTGGAAATTTACGTTTTTACGTTATCTATTTACTACTAATGTTTTGGTGGGGTACATATTTACAATTAAGTTGTAATATACGTAAACTAGCTTATGCCTGCGGTTCCACCCGTCCTAAATCCGGTTATCGGTGAAGGATTTCAATGGCAAATCCTCAATTATAGAAACATAATCGATTAAATTTGAAATTGAAAGTCTGTAAGTAGCCTATGTCCTTCCTCGGGACTTAAACTATCGCAATGCCGGCCTCGGTTCCAACCGCCCTGAATTTATTGGAGTAGGATTTAAAAATAAAATTAGGATGTAAAAAGCTAATAAATGAATTAAAAAAAAATATTTTGATTTTGACTTTTTGACATTCGTCTATTGGAAATGATTAGCGAGGCGGCGTCAGGCGTGGTCACTATCTGGATAGGTGAATGCTCTAGTAGCAAATGTTTTCTGAGCCCTCTATGCTTCGGAGGCCACTTTTAACTGATGGTCTTAGCATGGATGGCTTAAAAACTAGAACAAACGTAGGTAGGTATGCCAATTCGCACTGGGCCAGCACAATAGACTAGGGCCTAAGCCTTATTCTCTAAGAAGAGGCCTTTGCAATGCAGGGTTGCATTGGGCCGTACAACGGGTGAAGCAAAAACAAATGTTTCGACATAATATTTATAATAAATTATATATTTTTAGAATCGTATACTTTTTAATGGTACCAGAAAATTCTGATTATTATTTATTTAGTATACTTCAAGTTATTTAATTTCCTGCGATCATTACTACTGCCTTGCCTTGTGAATAATCTTGATAAAATGATATGACATTTTGTCGTTGATAATTTAATTCTGTCAAGATTGTTCAGAATAAAATTTTTTTGGAGAAGGCAACATTTTTGTTTAGTGCTTTGTTTTTGTTGTTGTTCTTCTTTTTTATAATATTTTGCTTTTTTGATTTTACTGTTGAATAAATTATAATAACCTAATCAGCTATTGAAAAAAATACTGTTTGAATCCCGGTTAAGAGTAGACTAGATTTTTTTAAGATTTAATTATTTTACGTGGGCACAATTGACTTGGTTTTTGACTTGACTTGACTACCTGACCGAGATACTTAGATATTTTTTAAAATATTTTTTGGACAAATCACACAGCGCCGTCTTGTAAAATGAATACAAGAGAACGGATACAAATACATAAATACTTTTTTTTTGTAAATATGTACATATTATACATAGAAAACATGTATGTGGGGCTATAAATAGTGTGTTCTAAGGGTCCAGGAACATTACAGCTGAATAAAGTTCGAAGTTCTTGCAATTTAAATAAAAGCTGTTTTGACGGTAAATTTGGTTAATTATTTCTTCTTAAAAATAAGTACCTATAATAATTGAAAATCAAACGAACTTACCAAGTAAATTTCGATTCCAATTGTGTGTTAAATTATTTATTATTTTTTGTGGAATGTTGATTTCTGATTATTTTTTAAGATTTCTGGTTTCTGAATATCTTTTGCTGCTTTCAGTTTTTGTGTAATATTTTCCCAAAACTGGTATTTATCTCTGGACCCGAGTGCCTCCTTGAGACTGGAATTTATTTGAGCTAAAATAATATTTCTTCGGGTAGGTACTTGTCATTATAAACAGGCTACCGCAGAGAATACGACAAGCATTACTAATTGGTTTCAATGTATATAGTTCCTAAGAGAGTGTCCCCAGTAGTAGGTTGGTGTTAGTATGTCTGTGATTGCCAATTCCAAAGTGTAGCCAACTGAGGATAAAAATGTTGCCAACAAAAAGAATCTAAACTACGTGCAAGGCTGATGGTTACGAAAACGAGCTATATAATATGTAAACAAAAATCGCAAAGAACGAAGCTGTAAAACATAATAAGGATCTTTAGGCCTTTATCAAGAGACTGGTGCAAACACCCAGACTCGATACAAATACAAAATGTTTGTCTTGTGCGGGAATAAACCCCACGTTGCCGGGTGCAGCAGGCAGATCATTGACCCTACTGAGCCACGGAGACTGCAACGAAATAAGATGGGTGTCAAAAGATGTAGAAGCAAAGTAGTACGAAATTTTTTCCTTATTGAGAGTTCACACGAAAAAAGATTTCTCTGCGAATAAAACCACAGGACACAGTTCCATATAAAACTTGTTTTCTTTAGGTACCTTTTAAAAATTTCAAATGCTCTATTTATTTAAAAAATAAATTACTAACTTTTGTGACAGGGTATTTAATTGTGAGTTGGATCTAATGCCATTTATCTCTTCCGAAAAATTTCCTTATAAAAAGTTCCAAGATACTGATGAAAAGCTACTTCCTTCGCCATGTTGTCGGTAAAATTTCAATCAAAACTTTTCACTTTTGCCATAACTCAGAAAACATTTTCTGTTTATGCTTCTTTTGACGCGCAACAATGTTTTGCGTGTTTTGTTTTGATGAATTTTTCAGTTACTAAAACTTTGTTATAAAATTTAATGCTGGCTCGTTTTCAGTGACTGACCTTTCTGTGGCCAACAAGAATATGTTTGCATAAAAATGTTCTTTGTTTTTTATAAAATCTGACAATATATTTGTGTATATACTTTTCTGACCTTTTGACCTTAGGTTTTTGTTCGCTAGTGTCGCTGTAAGTTCACACCATTTAAATATGGTGACTATAGTATTGATTTTTTATTGATTTTGGGTCAAAAAAGTTTGTTGCACTATGCGTACTTTGAATTTTCAATGTAACTTTCTAAAGCAAGTGGTAGGTATTTTATAATATGTGGCATGATTATTTGTGTATGTGGTGAGCAAAGGTTAACAAGCATTTGTATTTTGATATTTTGTGTCGGATTTTGAGCCCACATCAAAGCGTAGCCTGCCAATAAAGTTCAGTTGCCTATGAGTCGTTTCTATTGTAACGTTTTAGTTTTTGATTTTGGTATTATTTCGTCAAATTTGGCATTTTACGTTTGACAAAGATATTTAAGGACTGGTCGGATAGAGTTTATCATAAACATTTTTGAAAATATCATAAACATTTTTGAAAATAATGACAATTTTTGAATGAACGCGAATTGAAGGAAGTTCTTAGGAGCTCAGATGGAGCACAATAAGTTAAGAACTGTTTTTTCTGAAATGTTAACTTAGATTTGAATATTTCTTAAAAGTGAAAGATATCACATTTTGAAGGCTACAAAGCTGCCACACTTTATCTGCCTTGTGCGTCTATCTACCAAATGATCGATCCGTTATGGATCCCCTAATGGATAGTCCATTATTCTTCTATCCGCACGTATCTATTCTATATCATCCTTTCGCATACATATTTTACTAGCTGATTCCGCGCGATGTTATCTTCGCGATTTATTTTTCCCGTTCCCTTTATCCCATGCACCGTACGAAGCAGTGAAACTCCCATACAAACTTCTTCCTCCTATTTTACGCACTCAGAGGATGATTGTCTTAAAACAGTGTAACAAGAACGTCATTTGAAGTATTGATTGCCAAAAGGCCAAATACCAATTTTTAATTTTATTAAAATTGGCAAAGGCTGTTTCTTGAAAAAGTTTGGAAAATCAGTTTTTAAAATTTTCGCGTTCCATAACTAATTATTTTTCCATTACTAGTATTTTACCAAATAACGGCCCGTTTAATCCTGTTTTATATTTAAATTTGGTAAATCAGGCAGTTAGGATGGTGTAGGATGGGCAGATGTGCAAATTGTTAGCACTGCTTTTAAAATTTTATATTATCTATTATTTCATTTTCAATAAAAACAACAATAAACTAGCAACATAATGCAATACTAGACCTGATTACCTGCCATATAGTGTTATCTCCTACAATAAGCTCTTTTAATAGTCATCAAAACACAATATCTTAAAGCTGTATGAGAATTTAAGATGACAGAGTTCCAGCAAGATCTTAACAAAGCCACTTTGAAAGCTACAAAACCACCTGTTACAAGTATTGCTTCAGAATTGACATTGTTTAAAACGTTTGTTAACACTGCACGAAGCACAGAGCCAAGTGGAGTTGCTGACTCGTGAACTAGATGACCAGGAGATGAGGGGGCGTTGCAAGTTTCTTTCGGACTATAGCAGAAACCAAGAATGAAGACGCTTCTGATTGTGTTTAAAGTACTTGATCTTTTAAAACTGCCTAATTTGAGCAATTCAACGGATTGGAAGCCTTCACAGTAACAAACCAAGAACAATGGTGATAAAGATCAGTGATCTTACTGTCCGAAGTATGGTTTGGCAAAACATCACTTAAAGGCACAGGATATACGTTTTGACGTTTTTTTGTTAGCTCTCCAGCGGTTCGGTATTTCGAAGTGCTGGACGAGGTCCGGATGTGTATTTGTTTAAGAATGTGACGGATTGTAGTATCGTGTGACCTCACTTTCAGAGCTTAAAGAGATTCCTGTGCCAGTTACAGCGTGTCCATCAACTGATCCTGCTATGAAGATTAACAAAATGGTAGATGACACAAACCATACGAGATCCAAAAGAACAGCTAAACATCCTATTAACTTTTTAGTGTATTTAGGTTCTTACCCTGGAACTTTAAAAAACTAATTTAAACTTAGGTTGATGTCATATGTCACAACAAACAAAGGTAAGATATCTATATATTTTTTATTTATTTCCACTCGTCGCTAAGCACAGGCTGAGAATGTTTTTAATTTTTGCACATTAATGGCAAGTGAATTAGCTGTAATCGTATTATTTAATAAGCTTTTTTCTTTTAATTTATTTTAGTGTTATAATTGACGAGATGACTAATGCATTAGAGGTGGTGAGCCCATCGCCGCAAAACTAACTCCAATACAAAGTACTCATACTCATACTCATTTATTCATAATAAAATTATATGTCAAATGTTACAAATATTTCATTATTATAAGTTTTCATTTTTACATTTTAATTGTTATTTAAATAAATTCTTTTATGTTATAAAATGCGATTTAATAAGCCATTTTTTTAATCCAGAAAAGAAGATTGTGTCAGATGTCATATTTTTTATGACCTGAGGGATTTTGTTATAAATTTTTGGGCCCATTGCGTACATGGTTTTGCTTGTTTTTGTGAGTCTGCCTTGAACGGTTTTTAGATTTTTGCTCTGTCTTGTTTTATATCGTTTGTCAGTAGAATTGTCAGGAAATAAATTAGGATTATGTCGACCAAATTTTGCTATGTCAAAAATGTATTGAGAGGTCAATGTCATTATGCTTTGTTCTTTGAAAATGTTTCTAGCTGGTGTGTCAGGTGGATTGTGTGTTATTATTCGTAAAGCGCGTTTTTGTAGAATGAAAGCGCGTTGTGACTGTGCTGCTGTACCCCAAAATTCAAGACCATAGCATAACTTCGAATGAAATAATGAGAAGTAGCAGGTTCTCAGTTGCTTAGTTGGCAGTACTTGTGCCAGCCTTCTCAAATCGAAACAGGCACCGGATAGTTTTCGGCATAGTTTATCTATGTAAGTTTCCCATTTAAGTGCAGCGTCTAAAGTATCACCTAAGAAATTTGCATGTTGTGTGTGGCACAGTTGTTCGTCTTCTGTCTGTACTAACAAGGGTCTCAGTGGTTTACCGCCCAAGTGGAAGTGCATGACTTGTGTTTTAGACACGTTTAAAACAAGTCCATTTGAAGTAAACCACTTTTGAAGTTGTTTCACTTCGTTGGTCAGTTGTTGTTCAAGATCGTCAGCTGATGAGGACGTTACAATATCACAAGAGTCATCTGCGAACAAATATAGATCTCCGCTTACTGCTTGAGGGAGATCGTTTACTTGTATAAGGAAGCATAGGTTTGCCAGAGAAGATTCCTGAGGAACGCCAAGATTTATGCTCCCTTTGCTGGATCGTGTTTGTCCGTTGTGAAGTGATACAACTTGTTGTCGATTTGCTAAAAAATTTGACATCAGTTTTAACGCAGGACCACTTATACCTATGTGGTTTAATTTTTCAACAAGAACGTTGTGATCACATAAATCGAAAGCCCGTGTCATGTCGCATAGAAGAATTGCGACGCGATTTGCTGACGCTTTGGACTGCATGATTTTAAAGATTAATTCACGTATGACCGCTACACATGATCGGTTTTTTCTGTATGCGTACTGTTTATCACTGAGAAGCTGTGAGGTTTCTAAAAAGTTATAAATCCTTTGTGTCAAACCTGTCTCGAAAAGTTTTGCAAGCGATGGGATTATGCTAATGGGCCTGTACCCTTTTAATTCTTCTACGGAACCCTTACCTTTAAAAATATGTATTACCTTTACATTTTTTAGGATTTCTGGGTATATACCTTTTTTGATTAAAAAGTTAAAAATGATAGTTAACTGGCCTAAAATGGCCGGAATGGTTAATTTTAGTATTTTTGTTGACAGTTCGTAGAAGTCACAAGTATTTTTGCACGCTATGTGATGAGTCATTAAATTATAAATTTCCCTTTCACTAAAAGGTTTTAGGTAGATGGAGACATTGCTGGGTGAAGTAGCATTGCATAACAGTTCTCTCGCTTGCTCTGTGCTTGCCGTCGGTGCATTTACCGTAAGTGCAGCTGAGAGAAAAAAGTTATTGATGTCATCTGCTAATTCGATATCGGAGTTATAATAATTACCAGTGTCGTTTTTAACTAGGTCAAGATAAGACCGGTGTTTGGAACTATTTCTACCGGTGTGTTCATTTACGATTAACCACATAGTTTTGTTTTCATTTAAACTAGAATGTTTGATGTTTGTGTAATAAATATGTTGTGCCTGAACTAATGAATTTTCAAAATAATAGGTTATTGACATAATCAGGGATGTGAGGTGTGTGTTATGCGGTTGGATTTGACATAGTTCAAGTAAGTTGTTTAATAGTTGTTTTTGCATAATGTGGTCATTTGTTATCCAAGGACATTGCTTTCCGTCGGTTTTTCGTCTTTGATAGGGGAAACAGGTATTTACAAAGTTGCTCAATGAATTAACTATAAAATTTAGGTATTCGACTGGTTCTTCGTTAAATTTGTAATTTAGGCTCGGCCAGTCAATTGAATATAATAAGCTTGTAAAATTACTAATGTTCTGTTTTTTAAAGTTACGACTTGCTGTGGTGTTGTATGTATTAAAATACAAACTCAAAATCAGTTTTTGGGCGTCGTGATCCGAAATGTCAGTTTTTATTGGATTTATTTTATATTTATATAGGTTATTATTTGAATTGATGTAAATATGGTCTAGGCATTGAGCATGTGTCAATGATTCGCGTCGGAAAGGTTACTAGTTGAGTAAAATCAAAAGAACTTACTAGGTCAGTTAGAGTTTTGTTTTGTGATGAGTTAGCTAGGTGGTCTACGTTGAAGTCGCCCATTATGACAACAATCTTCTTTTCTTTCGTCAGTGTATGCAATAATTGTTCAAAGCAGTTTAGGAACATTTCAAAGCTTGTTACGTTTGATCTGTAGATACAAATTATTATTAATTTTAACTTAGGTAGTTCTATAGAGGAAATTTCACAAATATGTTCTTTTGAGAATTTGTCTAGATCTTGACGTTCTTTGTACAGCAAGTTGTTTCTAATATAAATTGCGCTGCCTCCATGTTCTACTTGTGTTTTACAGAAGCTAGATGCTAAGTGGAATGAGGAAAAAGCAACATTTACAATTTCGTACTTGGCACTGAAGTTCATTATTTAGTAGAAATTCCAGTTGTTGTGTTTTTCGATACAAACTTCTTACGTTTTGATGACAGACGATAAAGTTATTGGTCTGATCTGGTATACTGTGTGCGTTGGTTTTCTTCAGAGTGTTCTTTCTTTTTTCGTTCATATAGAAAGGGCTGCCATTGGCTTATGTTGACGTGTATAGGCCATGCAGAGGGGTTCATAAAGTTTTCATAAACGGATGTTGGTATTCCAATTTTAAAGGAGGTAGAGTTATCGCGTTTTGATGGAATCTTCTCTACAGTGTAATCTGCCTCTCGAATTGTCTTCATGTGCTTTAGAATAGTTTCAGCAGTCGAATTCTTGTTAAAATAGCAACCATGTACGTATTTTAATTGGTCAACTCCTTCCAGGTCGGTGTTCATAGCAGAGCCTTTAATAGTCAAACTTTTTGGCTGGTTTCGTCTTTTTTTTTACAGTAGTCCAAACGTTTTTGATGTCATTTGTTGGTTGTATAGATGTTTTGTGAAGATTTGGAGTCGATCGTTGACTTAAATTTTGAATATTCGAGTTTTGTTTTGTTATACCACTAAGTTTGGGAGTTCTGGGCGTTGCAATTTCAAAGGTTGTGATATTCTCGCTAGTAATTGGCTGTTGGTTCACTACTGGTTCCTTATTGGCTGTTTCGTTACTGTCGTTTGCTAATGTTTTTGCAACCGATCTAGTTGTAACCCGCTTTGAATTGGTCAGTGAAGTTTTCTTGAACATCATTTCACACTTTCCAATTTTGTCGGTTAATATTTGAATAAGTGTTTCTTGATTCGATAGTTTTGTTTGTAAGTCATTTAGTTTTGCAATAGTTTCACTATTTTCTTTCACCATTGTTAAAGCGTCTTTGCACTGTTTAAATAAATCATCACAGTCACTTGATTGCATTGTTAAAAATATTTTTTTTGCTAATATTTCAAGCAAGCAACCGCGTTATAGTCCACAACACGACTAATGTCTAACTAGTTAATGGTGTCGGAATCGAATTCGGTATCTGGACTAATTAGAATTATTTCAATGATTCAAATTTAAAATTTGCTTAACACACTTCGATATTGTAAGGGGGTTTTGAGATAGAAATTAATAACTATAAATTTAATTACAGCTTACACCATATCTATTTCTTCTGACATTGAAAAAAATTGCGGGCAAAATTAAGCAATAAAATAAAAAAAATACCTTTTTTTATGACCGATGATGTCACAAAACAATGTTTCGTATCTCCTATAATCATAAAATAAAAGTGTGTTTTTACGATAATTCATGACCGGGTAAAATTGAAAACGTATAAACCTAACATATATTATGCTTATACCGATGCTATAAATATTTATTGAACTAGGCCTAAAAATAAATATAACATCGTAATGTATGTGTTGTCTATCGGTTACAAAGATGAATTGAATGTAATAAAAATTATATCTTGTAAAAGGTATGTGTATTTGATTTTGTTCTTAGACTTTCCATAAAATACCTTATAGAAAAACTGTAGCTTTTGCAAAATCCCCTCGGATTTACAGAGGCATGTAGAGCCATTACATAACGGTAGTACGTAATTGGGCACTAGACCTCGTGAATTTGCGGTGACAGAGGTATTTGGATAACCTAATAAAAAAATGATTAATTTATTCAATTTCTATTGAATAACTACAACTTAAAACCATATCAATTCTTGATAAGGGCCAGCAATAGGAAATCGTGTTGTGGGAATTTGATAATTTTGTACAGAAAACGTAATATAGCATTCACGATAAAATTAAAATGTCTGACTGGCTTAAGAGTTGTACTATAAGTCAAAGCTTTCAGATTGAGGATAACACTTGTTGATTAGTGTAAAAAATTAGAATATCACTAAAAATTGAAAATGGTGGGCGCGATCTGTCTGTATCCGCGTACGAACTAACGCACCGGATTTTATTCTACCCCACGTTTTCAAGGTGAGAGCACGTACATACAGAAGTCAGTATATAAATTTAGTTGCTAATATACAGAACGCTTGGGTTGTGGAATGAGCTTCCTGCCAAGGTTTGTTCTAAGGACTACAGTATGGGGTTCTTTAAGCAAGAAATGATTGGATTTTTGAAGGGTTAGCAGTGCGAGTGGTACCCCTGCTGCTGTTAGCGTCCATAGGCTATCGCATTATCGCTTTGTCTCATTCTAAACAGTGGTAAATTTCGTGAGCATATTGCGCAGACTATAGGACAGACTCAAAGTCTATGTTTCAGCTAAACAAGTCAAAAAATCGTAAAGCCTTTGTTATTACTTTGTAGAGCGTTATAATTATTAACTTTATTTTTTATATAAAAGCACAAACTTTCAAACAGTTTT
The DNA here is from genome assembly GCA_946406115.1 of Apoda limacodes. Lineage (NCBI taxonomy): Eukaryota > Metazoa > Arthropoda > Insecta > Lepidoptera > Limacodidae > Apoda > Apoda limacodes. The sequence goes on along the minus strand of OX291541.1, from coordinate 33,435,098 downwards.
GTTTTACATATATGAACGTAGTTATCACTTGTTTGCTGAAGGCGTGTCGCCCTCAGGGGGGTATGTATGTAGAGTAGTATTTCGTATTGTTGTAAGTAAGTTATCGTCTTAATTGCGTATGACTGATAACATTGTCGACGCTTTTCTGTATTTTTAAACCTTGTATATATATTTATAAGATCACGAGCGGTATTGAACCTGCATATCTGAGAAGTGTCTTTACTTCCCTGTCTGTATTCTATATCGGTTATATAATGGGTTGTGTTCTGTAGAACTGTTTGAAATAATGATCATATTAGATTGCCGAAAAACCGGCCAAGTACGAGTCTGGCTCGCGCACCGAGGGTTCCGTGCAAACGTATTATATGTTATTTTTATTATATGATGTAACTAAAAATGGTTTCGCATTTTTTTCTGTACCTGTACTATAAGATGTTGCTTTGTACCAAATTTCAATTTTAGATTGATACCTCCACGCGTTCCTGAGAAAAAGGGTCTAGACACACGGACAGACGGACGGACGAAAGGACGGACGGACGAACAACAAAGTGATCCTATAAGGGTTCCGTTTTTTCCTTTTAAGGTACGGAACCCTAAAAATGGTTTTTTAGCAAAACTACAATACCTATCCGTTTCTTTAAAGCCTGTAAACCTTTCAGCAACAAAAACTACTGAACCATACTTAAGCCCAAAAGGTTGTATACACGCGACATGAGTAAGTTGCAAATATATTCATTTAAACTAATGGATAACAATAACTACTACATATCAACAAGGTCACCCGCATGTTGGACGAGTTTCTGAATCCAGGAATCACTTTAATCTCCGTGGGAGGCTTAACAAATCTTCGCAGACCAGAGCGTAATGAAAGTCGGTAAAAAAATGAATTCAAATATAGATAGAAAAAATCATATGATATACAATCACATTCATTTTAGCTCATTTCAAGGGATAACTTTACCAGACGGTTAACACTCTACAGCTTTCACAGATAACATTGTTTTCGAATTTCACCCGATTAACATTAACATAAACAATAAATTAAACCATATGTTTTTCTAAGCTGTACATGTTTTATCACACACTGTGTTTATTCGCTCTATGATCGGTTGCTCAAAGTTTATAAATCGTTCACAGCTTCCAACCGTCATCCGTCTTCCACCAGGTCAAGGCTACGTGACAGGAATACCAATATCTAATGTAACTAGTCGCTATGACTGAAAAATACGAAGTTTCCAATTCGATCGAAGAAATGTAAGTAGATACTGGAACAGGGTGTATTGGAAGTTAATATTTGTAGTTTTATATTGAAGACATAATAAAAGTAGATTTTTGCTATTATTGAATGAACGCCACCACACCTTGTCCTCTGCTTTCTCATCTATCTACTTCCAGCTACCTTTTTCAGGTTATATGTCTACCTGGCTGAAGGAGCGACCCACGCTTCGCTGACCAATCCATGGTCTCCACTCTACAAGTCGAGCGGCTCTGGTCTCTGTCAACTATCTCTATCAACAACTGCTGTCATATGACAAACAGCGTTTTACTCTTATTATAATCTATATCGTAATGGCCACGCACAGACCAGACCCAGGAATGTGGAATGAGCTCTCTCCCATGGTTGTGGAATGAGCTCTCTGCCAAGATTTTCTCTAAGAACTACAATATGGGGTTCTTTACGAAAGAAGTGATAAGAATTTTAAAGAGTCAGCAATGCGCTAGTAATATCCCTGGTGTTGCAGGCGTCGTCCATAGGCTTTACGCTGATTTTCATAATAGTTTACCAACCGTTCATGTCAAAAGTTTAATTGAAAGTGACATACAATTATCGTTAGCAAAAACAATTTGCTGATAACTTATTTTTGAAAACAACACAGTTTCACACATATTATGTAACTACTTATTTAATTTATTTTTATTAAGATAAGATTAAATTATGACAGAATTAACTTTAACATGTTTTATGGACAGTGACATTCCAAGCAGGGAACAATGAACAAAGTGTCAGATGTGTTTGTTTACTCTAAATAAATGTACTTATCGCATATACATGCTTCGGACGGGATATAGGTTTATACCGAATATGGTCGACGATTGCATCATGGGTATTTTCTGGTACACCGGACGGTGTCAAATTAGATATCGCTTACTACTAATTTTTCCTACATATTTTTATATTAATTGTCGTTGGTCTTGTGCAATATAAATAAATACTTTCAAAACAAAGATGCAGTCAAAATCTCGAGCCAGGACTTAAAAAAATGGTTTAGAAATAATGTCACGTAAAATGTTTGATGACAGAAAGACCTGTAGAGAGTTTCTTGGCCTCGAGACTTCTTCTTGTTCCAGGTTATTTTGTGAGTCAGGAGGTTGGTCAGATTTTTTATTTAATACAAATAAAGAACACTGCGGTTACGCTCTTTTCAGTTTTTACTATTAATTTTAGCCTTGCCTTGTAGTCCTAGGTGTACGGGAAAAAAAACCGCAAATCGATGTAGAGTTTAGCCGTTTGGCACACTACCTTTAGGGCAAAACAATAATTTTGAGCCACAGTTCCTTAAAATATTTTCCTTAGGAGGGGTTATGGTGTCATCAATTTTTTGTATGGGTTTTTTTTTTTTTTAACAGAAACCCATCGTGTGGGGTATCAAATGAAAGGGCTAAGCTAAGCCGGTTCTAAAAATATATCACACTATTACCTTTGGGCTTCTTTTTTTCTTAGAATCCAAAAAATATTTTCAAAACATACCAAGTTTATGCCCCTCCAGGTAGAAGACGACTCACTATTTTTCTTTAATATATACCTTGAATAATAGTTTATATCCTTATTTTTAACTCCCTGGAAGCAGTTTGAAAAATATTAAAATTTAACTTTTTTTTTTGAATTTTTAAATACACTGAAATAACACCAGTAAACAGAAGCGGCAGGGTACAGTACAGTTCACATAAGTCTCATAAAGATCTGAAGTTTAAGGAACCGTCTCACAAAATATTCAAAAATAAAATAAAAAATACTAAATTTTAATATTTTCTTCATCTATATTCTTCTATATTTTTCATTTGATACCCCACACGAAGGAGCTCAAAATGATTTGCAGATAGGCGGTCACCAATCCAATGATTTGATTGAAGTTGCTTCACTTCGCATTGTGTTTCCGATGGATAAATGCAGCTGGATCACAAACTTCTCCAAACTCTACAATAGGTACTTGCATCTATTATGACAAACGCTAATTAACATAAACTTTAAACATTTTAGGTAAAACATCCACAAAAACTAACAAAGTTGTGGAACGTATCATGTCAGTATTAATTAAATAAAGTTGGTGTAAACTTCTCAGATTCCTCACACAATCCTGTCCGCTGCGGATTCAGATTCACTTGCCTTAAATTTAATTGGAATTGTTCCATCAGTAACAAGAATTTTCATCATTTAAGATGGGGTTTATTTTTTAGCCTTTAAAAATTTTGACTCAAACACATTCGAAGAAAACGCCAGAATGATTTTAATAATCAAACGATCGAGCGAATCAAGTGATAATGTGTGACGGAAAGCGTTTGTATCTTTGTAAGTTTGTTTGGTTATAACTTAGGTATTATATACTATATTATAACTCCGACCATCATTAGTTTTGATTCACAGATGAGGCCATTTATATATTTTTGAGTTCAAAAAATGCATTGGGTACACACACAAACACACACACACACACACGCACACACACACAAACACTCACACACACACACACACACACACACACACATACACACACACACATACACACACACACACACACACACACAAACACCTAAACACTCACACACACACGCACACACACAAACACTCACACACACAAACACACAAACACTCACACACACACGCACATACATACACAAACACACACACACAAACACTCACACACACACTCAAACACACACACACACACACACACACACACACACACACACACACACACACACACACACACACACACACACGTACACACAATATTTCGATTTTCTGTTGAGCTACTACTGCCTACTAGTTTTTTTGGTTCGAGTTTATCTTAGCCTTTAAAAAATAAACTCATTCCAGTCCTCATGATTTAGTGCATAAGCACGAAATATTTATGATTAGGTATAACAGGAGGCATAAATTTATTTAAAATAAAAAAAAATGGTTCAAAATTGAAATTTAAAAATTTCGCCAAATTACATTCAGTCAGTGTATGTTAGCGGGTTTGAAAAACCTAACTGTTTTTGTTGTTGAGTTCAGGGTTATTTGAATGTAAATTTGTTACAGTGTATTTATTCAAAATTGTAATCACTTCCAAAGTGAAACATAATTTTGTTTCGAACAAGCTGTTTAAATTCTTGTAAATAGGATATTAAATCGTGCATAACGCACACAACTTCAACTTTGGAGTTCCTTTGGAAGTTAAACATAAAGAGTGAACTTTATTTTGTTGTTTAATCGCTTAAACATTATAATAATAGCTTATGTTACAAAATATTTTCCAAAATTAGAATTATATGTATATATATATATATATATATATATATATAGATATATAATCTGCATCTCGGTAACGACTTGAATGATTTTCATGAAATTTGTATCGGGGACAAGAAATCGATCTAGCTAGGTTTCATTTTTAGAAAACGTCATTTTATCCGTGTTTTCAGACAATGATAAACTAAAAAATATGACTCTTCCTGACATCTATTGATGAGTAGTAATACCATTATTTATACCGAATAGCGACACTAAAGCTACTTGACAATAGATGGCGTTGTTATAAAAAACGAGCAAAGTTCGGTCACCAGGTACTTTTATTTACGTAAGTGTAGAAACAGCGTAACAAAAAAATTCTAAAGCCAACTAAATTATTATATATTTATAAATTTCAGATGGTGCGCCCCCTATGCTTCATAAATAAAAACGAAAAATAATAATTGACATGTGTATCAGAACTTAGTTTTTAGTAGCTTACTAACTTATATATATATATATATATATTGTAAAGTTTTATTATAATATAGATTGTATGCTTGTTAGTTAAGCAACTGGAGGACCGAGCTTCGCTCGTTTTTTTTAAGCAACGCCATCTATTATTAAGTAGCTGAACAATCGCCATCTATTGTCAAGTAGCTTTAACGTTGCTGTTTCGGTAAAAATAATAGTATTACTACTCGCCAATAGATGTCAGAAAGAGTCATATTTTTCAGTTTATCATTGCCTAAAAACACGGATAAAACAACGTTTTCTGAAAATGAAACCTAGCTAGATTGATTTATCGCTCCTGAAACCGCCCAGATACTAAATTTCATGAAAATCGTTGGAGCCGTTCCCGAGATTCAGATTATAATTATATATACATATATACAAGAAATATCTCGTTTAAAGGTATTAGATTAGATAGATAGATATGCAGATTAACAAAGTATTGTATTATTTCTTTAAATAGAACTTCTTTTCAGCACTTTTTGGCAGAAATTAACATTGTTTAGGTTGTATGGACCATTCAAAAGAGTTCTCAGAAACCTACTTGAATACATTTTAATTTGATTGATTGATTTTGTTCTTATTCAAATAAACATAATGAATATATTTATTTATATATTATCTGACGAAGGAACCGTTTCCTCTAGGTCTGATATACTTGCGATGGTCGAAAAGTTTTACAAGTGCGAGAATGTATGACTCCACTACAGTGATTTTACAAGTACAGGACCGGCATACAAACCCCATCCAGTTCCGAAGAGGAGTATGACCGGAAGATGTAATTTTTATAATTTATGTTTGTACCATCAACCCTATAGTCAATTATGTAATGTTACCAGACGGTTATTACTCAACAGAAAATAATATTGTTGTCTAATGTTGCCATATTAATATACATAGTTTTCTAAGCATTGCATGTTTTATCACACACAGTGTTTATTCACTCTATGATCGGTTGCTCAAAGTTTATAAATCGCTCGCAGCTTCCGACCGTCATCCATCTTCTACCAGGTCAATGCTACGTGACGGGAATCCCAGTATCTAATGTAACCAGTCGCTATGACTGAAAAATATGAAGTTTCCAATTCGATCGAAAATGTATAAGTAGACTGGGAGGATTGGAAGTTTAGATTCGTAGTTTAGGTACATTTTAATCTTTATATAAGTAATTATTTTGCTATTTTATATTTTGAATTTTTTCGCAAGTGCCCCTTTAGTGAGGATAAACTAGGGGTGAGACGATAAAGAGTAAAAGGGTGGGATTTAGTTTTAAGATGTGATGTACATAACCTTTAATTACATATAATAACGAAGTGAAAGAAGAAAGCTCCTGTATATGCAATCTTTTTTATTAGATCTATCAACTGACCACCAGTGGTGAAGTGGGAATCGTTTTGTCCTAATTGACCACTGGTGGTGAAATCTGGGGGTGACTTGGTCGTAAGCGGGCCACAAAAGGGGAACTGCAATATCACACGCAGTCTACAACCGAAATATGTTAGGCCTTTATTCTATGCGCCACAGTCATGATCTGTGGTCCAAAAACGTGGACACAGACAGTTGGCCTGATCCATAAGTAAAAAGTCGCTCAGCGGACTAGGAAAAGGTTTTTGTTCGAAGTTTCTTTAAAGGATGTGATCAGAAATTAAGAGAAACCACAAATAACTAAAGTCACTGACATACCTTAGAGAATAAGCAAGCTGAAGTTGAAATGGGCAGGTTATATTTGTTTTTATACCACTAAGGTGGCAAACAAGCTCACGGTCCGCCTGATGGTAAGCGGTCACCGTAGCCTATGGACGCTTGCAACACCAGGGGTATCACTCGCGCGTTGCCAACTCTTCAGAAATCTAATAATTGGTAAGTGCAGTGTGGGTTTTCCCTTCACTCAGACGGATTGATGACCTGAAAAACGTAGCTGGAAGTGGCTGGATAAGAAAAGCGGATAACTGGAGGACCGGATGAGGTGGCGTCTAGGTAGGTAGTCACAAGGAAAGGTCTAAGTCTAAGACTGTTATAGGCTGATTGATTTTATTATGTGCGAAATTTTAAGTTTCTGATATAAATGCCTTTGATAAATAGACGAACGCATAAGGTATTTTAGTATGTACAGACATCTTGTTTTTTACTTTTTACGAGTAAATGACTACAACACCTTGAAATTATTGACTTTCTTCAGCACCATGCTTTAAGTATTATGATTTCCCACGTTCCCTTTACAAGATAATCACACATGCTATATTGTTATGATAATTTATATTCCACATCACGTAATATTAAGCTAATGAATATTATATGATATTTTTAACTGTTTTTTCATGATAAAGGTTACTTTTTTTTAAATTACCTACTAAAAGTTAATAACCTGAGTGGTATAATTAAAATAAATATTTAAAAAAAACTGCTTTTATTACTTGTTATTAATAAGAACAAAAAAGTTAATAATAATTTAATTCTGATAAGAAATATACCATTTTAAAGGTACATTATAGCCCATTTTTAAAAATAAAACCGCGTTACATCTTTTCTATTTCTCTTGCCGTCAAAATGTAACACGCTTTTATTAAAATAATAAGCGCTAACATTTTTACAAGCTCAACATGAAAGTATATGAACACTTCTAGAAAAAACCAACTTTGTAGTGCAATAGCCCAAGAAATGGGAGTAAATGGTAAGTAAATTTCGAATTTTTTCTTGCTGTGGATGGACATTGGCCTCTCGAATGTATAAATAATTGATTTCATAGAGAAATGTATTTAGCTTGTACTTATCTATAATGGAGATGGTGCTTCAGACATTAAAAAATGGAAGTACGAGAATTAGATAAAGTTTTTATAACAATAATTTTCTGAAAGAAAACCAAAGGGTAACTTTGGGGACGCTGGATCAATTACGAGTGATGATAATGACACCAATGAAATCCTCCTCACGAAATGCCCGATCAGCCCCGAGTCAGCAAAGTCACTTTCTTCTTCATCCGCAACTCAACGATGTTCAAAAAAATATCAGCGAGGAAAAAAACCAAACAAGTGAGCCATTAGTAGCCAGCGTTCTACAAAAATATATGGATTCACGCTTAGCTACAACGGCATCAATTACAAAGGATATTGAGAACCTTTTTCAAAACTATGGCTGACTCCGTCGTGACTTTGCCTCCTGACTTACAGTTGACAGCAAAAAATCAAATTTATTTTACAGTATTTTACTTCGAATATGAGAACTTACATAGAAAATCCACGGCAGGACAAACTCAGAATATTCTAGTTCAGCAAGTACAGCTTGATGATTCTACAGCCACCTAGCTTGGCGAACAATTGGACAAACCAATTGAATTTAAATGTGGTTTTAATTAACCTCAAAATACACCAACAGTACGGACTTATACTATTCATGTGTCTCAAATCGAGATCGGTCTGTCCAAGGTCTCTGACTGGGGGCGGGAAAACTTGGTCCGATTCAACCCTTCAAAGACACAAGTATGCGCGTTCACCGCTAAGAAAACCCCATTCACTGTAGTCCCACAATTCCAGAACACTCCCCTCTCCATCTCCAAGAGCATCGGGATCCTTGGCGTTGACATCTCCAGCGATGTTCAGTTCCGAGATCATTTGCTAGACAAGGTAAAGCTGGCGTCCAAAAAACTTGGTGTACTCAACAGAGCGAAGCAGTACTTCACGTCGGGGCAAAGGTTGCTACTTTACAAGTCGCAAGTCCGGCCCCATATGGAGTACTGCTGCCATCTCTGGGCGGGTGCACCCGGATACCAGCTTGGCCCTTTTGACTCGGTTCAACGACGGGCTGTGAGAATTGTCGACGATCCCAAACTCACTTGCGGTATCGACCCCTTAAGTCTGAGGAGAGACCTTGCCTCCCTGTGTGTGTTCTACCGCTTGTACAATGGATTGTGTTCTGAGGAATTGTTCGAAATGATGCCCACGGCTACTTTCTACCATCGCACCGCTCGCCATCGACAGGGAATTCATTCTCACACTTTGGAACCGAAATGGTCGCGTACAGTGCGGTTTCAGAGAAACTTCCTCCCGCGAACGCTTGGGTTGTGGAATGAGCTCCCTGCCAAGGTTTTCTCTAATGACTACAGTATAGGGTTCTTCAAAAAAGAAGTTATTAGATTTCTGAAGGGTCGGCAACCCGCGAGTGATGCCCCTGGTGTTGCAAGCGTCCATAGGCTACGGTGACCGCTTACCATCAGGCGGACCGTAGGCTTGTTTGCCAAATTAGTGGTGTAAAAAAAAAAAAAAAATCCGGAAGTAACTACAGACTCTCATACAACATCTCAAATTATTTCGATACCAGCGAAATATATCTTAACTGCAGATGGCTGTCTACTAAATATTAATTATGATGCAAAATACGTATTGCCTGCATCATTAGAATTACTTTTTGATACCAAGGAGTACAAGAGCTCCTGACAACAAACAATTTTCTCTACGAAAATTATGAAGTTCCGCTGCGGTGCAGTTACGCCCAGTGCGGTCTTACCTTTAATGTTTTAATTTTAAGTCGGTTTGGAGTTGTTTTTCAACTAAAAAAAGTCGTCAAGAAACTTAAAATATCAAATAAAATGATTCATGGTCATATTTTTTTAATTAAACCATTTTAAAACAGCTTCTGTTACACTTACGAAAATGATAACCCTATCTTTATTTTTGTAGGTACATACAATGTAGAATGGTTCTCCAGGAATTCCAATTACATTCCATCTGAGAATAAATCCGGAAACGAGCCAAATTATGTAAGGAATCTCTGAACTTAACTTCTACTTTAATTAATATCGGCATACCAGGGAGACAATTAAAGTTATTGTTGGACCGGAGCTTAACTGTTAGGCTGTTATATGGAAATTGAGATACGCCTAAATGTTACTTTTGTTTCTCGACTTTCCTTAAATCTCGCTTGAAAAACGCTGCCTTTTCAGTTATAGACAAAATATATTTTTGATATACGGCAGAGTATATCTTGGTCTTACTTAACCTATTACACTTAGGCAGCGCTGTAAATCCTGCTCATAAAATCAATCATCTAAGCATCCGTCTAGATGCAAGAAATCACAGCGGTGCTTAAGTGCGACAGGTTAAGACGAATCTAGCTATCTCGCTCTATTAGCTTTGACCGGACATGAGGTTCGAAAGAGAATTTACGCAATACACCATTTTTAATTGTACGTGTAGATCAGGCGTTAAATAGAAGTGAGTAGGTGTTGTTAGGTGTAATAAAAATAGGGCAGATTTTAAAGTTAATAAACAGTATTTTATTTTGGATACATAAGCCAAGCGACGCAATAGTCGTTTATAACTCTTTCTACATAAAAAGGTATAATTTTAGCATAAAATAAGAATATACCAATATGTCATAAAATGATACATTAGAAGCACTATATTATTCAAGCTCACGTCTTACCCGTACGTGAAGTAGAGCCCTTAACCCGGAGCTATTTACATATTTGTTCTCATATTATTTTAATGTAATGTTGGGTTATAGACTTTAATAGTCCCGGAGCCCGCTCACGTTTTTAATAAAGATAATGCATCTACTACACATATAGGAAAAGGTGGAAAATATGGTCTCTGTTTAGTGGTTAGATTATTTTTGTTAAATATCTTTCTGGACTTCAAAGTGTACTGGAAAGTTAGTTAAGATTGTTAAAGAATCATAACTGTATTTATGTTAGATAATGTAAATAAATATTTTCAGAGATGCAGTCAAAAGACCAAGAAGAAGAAGTTAACCTTAAGCCAGGACTAGAACTACTAACGCAAGTGCTCTACCAATTGAGCTATCGAGGCGCAAGACCGGAAATACGCTCGTCACGATTTTTTACTCAGGTTCGAGTCCTGGCTCAAGGTTAATCTTTTGGCTGCATATCTGCAATGAAAATATTTATTTACATTAATGATATAGCGATAAGATATAGCATTTATGATATGTTTTCTTTCTCAAACCTTCAAGGAGTTCCAAACGAACTAAGATTATTTATATGTAGAAATAATATAGAAATAAAAAATAGTCTAGGTAGAGTATTTATAATATATTTCTTAATTTTATGAAGATTTATGTGTTTGTTAGATTGATGTGTTAGGACTGCATAAGTCCCTAGTAGTTGTATCTGTAAATACTAAAAAAGATTGAATAAAGTGTGAGCAGTGATTATAGTATAATTTATAAAAAGTTTTCATAGATAATAAAAAAGTGACCAAGTCTGGGACAGGTTCGGGCCATTACCACTTTAAATTACCTCGTACTGGAGTGATTTTTTTTCTATCAAAAAAAGAAAGGTAAGTATAAACACAAAAGTCCGTCACGTGTTAAGTGCACTTTTGCGGAAAAATATTTCTATATATTGATATAATCACACTAATAAATTTTCGCATATACTTAGACACCGAATAAACGAATACAATAGATAAGTTTTGATAAAAATGTGCAAAATACTTCCACGAAAAACCTTCAAACAAAATTCGAGTCACGTTATCTAGGAGTAAGGAAAACAGTAAGCGATATCCAATTTGACAGCTTCCGATATAAGCCAAAGATGGATGGCGTAGTCGTCGATCATCTGGTGTGGCGTTCGATGCGCATATGCGATACCTATAAATTTAGTTTTCAGCACTAGTAGAGCTATCTAATAGCTTTGCATAGCAAGTAACTAAAAAAAATTAAGCAAATATTGTATAACTATAGGTAATAACGTCCTTTGAATGTTAAGATGGTGAATTTTCTCAAAAGATTGCATTGTTATTTATGCCCAAAGTACATGTAAAATTTTGCAACAGCAAGAAGTTGGTCAAAATTAACTTTGTAGATTTGAGGCTAACACACAGATGGACAGACAGATGGACAGACAGACAACTTTGTCTCGTGAACTTCAAGTTCATATAAATTGTAGCATAACAATCCGATATCGAAAAGTTGGTCAAACATTACTGGTAATCGGAGAGACAGACAAACATTTTCAATATTGAATCGTCACGTTGATTCAGAGTGCATGCGAATTTGCAGTACGATTTCATAAGATTTGATACAGAAAAAAGACAACTAAGGAAGTTAGATATTTAATAAAAAGATTAGTAAAAGAAACCCGACTGTTAAAAAACTGAAAAGCAAAAAACAAGTCCTAAAAAATATGTTGTTGAGCAATATTGATGATATTTCTGATGCCCACTTATAATAATAAATGCTATGACCATCAGTCAAAACATGGTCGAAACCAATATCGAATAATTTAAAGACAAGAAAAAGGAGGATCTGTTCTGATAGAGCCAGTCCAGGCAAACAAATTTATCATCTTTGGAAGCTAATAACTAAAATATACATCTCGAAAAAAAATAAAATAGAAACCTCATATTCATATTAAAGTCCTATTTAACTAAGTATATCCCACACGAAAGAAAATCAAACCCCACTTCAATGTATGGAGACCCCTAAAAATTTATTTTTCAGTTGTCATACCAAATCTGTATGGTAGTTTACAAAAAACACCTTATTGTAGAATTCGGTGGAATCATAAGGCTGTGATAGGGTTCCGTTTTTTCCATTTGGCTACGGAACCCTAAAAATGCGTTCCTAAATCTATTAGAACAAAAGAACGGGCTAGAATAGAATAAAATAATTAGAATCAAATTATGTCTGCTTTTTACAGTTTTCTTCATTTGAAGATCCAAAACATTGTTTTTTTAATACCGCTTAGGTGCCAAACAAGCTAACGGTTCGCCTAATGGTAACCGCATCCTATGGACGCTTGCAGCACATGGTCAAAGTTAGCATAATCAACTAAAAATCGAAAAACGTCAATTTTGCCACTAAATTGATAATAAGACGGGATAAGAAATCGAAACTTACTTCCAATTTTAATTACTTTTCTGCTTCGCCGACTGATGTAAAGTTACTTTACAGCCGCTCAGTCAGCTATTATTCAATTAAAACTTTTTAATTTTGCTCCGACCCTTGATAATATTTCTCGTCTACTTGCGCAACTTCCGCCGAAACAAAATTAACAATATACTGAGCAGATTTACAACCTTCATAGACAATGTTTTAATGAAATGAGAGTCAAGAAAAAGTATTCAGTCTAATTCAGAGACGAAAGCGATAAGTGAAAAATATAAAATAGAAAAGTAAATATTTCATTTAATAATATTATCGAAAACAATCTGTAATGAATTTTATATGACGTTAAACAAATGAAGATCAATGATGGATAGCGCTAATGCCTATTAAAGATAGGAATACTCTTAAACATCTAAATTCTTTCCACGATTGACGATATTCGACGCTTCACATGGACATAGACATAGACATAGACATGTTTCAGTACATATTGTATACTTGTTAACTGATTATCAAAGTACTGTATGTAACATTGTTTACATTGTATCGATGATTCAAAAGTGTTCTCAGATTAACCTACTACCTACTACCTATTTGAATAAATATTGTTTGATTTGAATATAAGAATCAGTTAAAACTTATCACATGTCATTTGTAACAAACAAACAAACACAACGAAATCGCGGAGGGGATGTTTCTAAATTATTATCTTGCTATCCTAATATTACTCGCTATTTGTTATCCTTATAAGGTATATGTGCCGTCAAGTTAGTATATGTAAACATTTGAACCTGACCTAAAAATATACTACACCTACATCTTGTAATTCGACCTACTTTCGTAAAGTAGTGAAGGATAAAAAAAATTCTTATCCGGCGCGTAAGTCCTGTATTGTATCCAAGTGTAAAAATACAATAAGATGCTTAATAAGAAAAGTTTTCTGTCGTAGACTATTACGTCACAATTAAACAGACTACTAGCGTTTCGATTTAACTTTACTTATACTAATTAACTGATAATATTATTGTAGTCGTTACGAGTAGGTGCGACAGGGCTTGCCTATTGTCTTCAATGAGCAACCCACTTGCGATCTTCCAACAAACGAATTGGGCACCAAACTTTGAGTTAAGACCAGGGGCCTGATTTTTCGTGCTGATAGAGATAATCTGGAATTTAAGATATGTTTAATTGATTTACTTATGGGCTTGTTAATCGCGGTAACTTTTGTAGTCGATAGACCGACTTGTTTGAACAAAATATGTCGAAAAAACATGGCGCATATCGTTTGTTAATAGTTTTTCGTATTCGGCTAAATAGTTTTGATTTCAGGGGGGAAGGTGAGGGCTTTCATTACCCCTTTTTTCATTTAATGAAATACAGTCACTTAAAATTTTAACATATGTCGAATTCGAGATTATCTCTATCAGCACGAGAATCAGGCCCCAGGTGCCTTTGGATCATCGATCGCCGATGAATGAGGACGTCATAGTAGATGCTCACATTTTCTTTATATTCTACTTTAATATAATTGCATAAATGTAATTTCATAATCAATTTATAAGGACTTTTTATTTGTTTACTTTTTAAAAAACCTATCCGGTGGCCAACTTACGTACAACAATATTTACTAACAATATTTACAAAGTACTTTATATTATTATATACTATTATTATATATTATATACTATAAATATAATATATTTATGTATATTATAATATATACTTTGTAAAATAAAAGTACTAATAAACTTATCCTTATAATTAATACCTACTATGTTATCGGCATAACTAGTTCCCATTATATAGGTTGGCTTCAAGGCTAAGTGGGTAATGACCCTACTGCTGAATCGAGGAGCGTGGGTTCGATTCGGGCACAAGACAAACATGTATGTGATAAACATTTATGTTTGTCTTGAGACTGTGATTTTTGTTGTATAATATGATAAATACATATATATTTGTATTCGTAGTCTGGTATCCATACTATTGTATTTATTTTATTTCTTTAAAAACTTTATAAGTATTTATTTATTTATTAAATATTTAAGTAACTACCCCTTAGTTACTCCACGTCCGAAACTGCAACATTTTAATCACGTAAAAATTATATTATTATTCGGGAAAAAACCTATGTGTTCATCCAGGACATGGTCTATCTGTGTGTTTAATTTCATTCAATTGTCCTTAGCTCTTTATTGTAATTTAGTAGCAGCGTCACAAACTGTTACTTGTTAACTAATAATGTGTTTACAGTGTTGCTAGATCAGAGGATTTCCCTCTAGATTTAGGTGTTTCTCAACCACGTTAGGGGCAGAATAGGGAGAAAGCATATTTGGGAGTTTTTTTAGGGGAAATTTCAAATACACGCCAAAAACCGTTTTTTACTATAAACTCGATATTTTTCCTGACAATTGAAGCCGAACTTTACGAGCTGTGACATGTGTCTATGACATATAATTAATCTCGAAATCAATCTACAACCAAAGAGTCTTCTGTAACCAAAAACCGAATAAAACTTGAACCTGTTAATCCATTTTCTATTACAGATACTTTGCGTAATGCCTTTTATTTTCCAACAATCCCAACAATGCCACTTTAAAGAATCGCGCCATGGCCCGTGCCACCGTCCGCTTGGCATCCTTGAGGATTTCTGGGGGGAAATCAAATTAGTCTAGGGGTACGTCGTCGAGACCATCTGGCAACACTGATGTGTTATGAGGTGTCTTAATATAGCTTCTCTTTCACGCTTCAGCGTCATGTCACGTGAGTTGTGTGCAAGACAGACATACTGCCGTTTGTTTGCAATTTATGATGCCTATATCCATACTAAACCAGAATAAAGTTTTCGGACATGGAAACGTTTCGTCGTTTTGTAACACCAAATTTATTATTTTCTTTTAGTTTTAATAAACGAAATTTAAAACCTGACAAATCTTTAAAGCCGCTTTAATAAAAAGATTCTATTAGAAATAATTCATATTAATGATGATAAAGATTCTTAAAAATTACATACAGTGCCATGTGGTTTCAAACTAAACGGATATAAAACTTGTATATTTTTTTTTGTAAAATATACACATTTAACATAGAAAACACCCAAACTCAAGACAAATAAAAATGTTCATGACCTAAATGTGGGAATCGAATCCCCACCCCTCGATACAGACAGAACCACATATTTATATTAAATTTCTCGTCAACTTTGACAAGGACGATAGCGATACTTTCTTAAAGAATCATTCGAAAGGAAACAGAAAGTTAGCTTGCAATATATTGTTATTTATTTTTTCCTGGAAATGGTAGTGCTATAATTTCTTTCCGCCTTTAGTTCTTTAAAACTGATTACGGATGTGATTAGAAACTGCTTATTACACATACAAGATGTATTTTAAAGGTTCAGAATACATTTTTTTTCAAACTGATATTAAAATAAAGTGGACTTTTATTAAACTTCTTCATTTACCTAAAGGCCACTTAGGGTCCGCAAATTTAATAAATAGGAATGAAATTTAATTAGTTAACGTGAGTGAATCTTCAAAAATTAAAAATTTACTACTAAAAATATATTCTTAAAAACGATGTATACAATAAATTGTGTAGATTTTTTTTATATATTTTTTGCATTTCGGGTATTTTTTATCCAACAACGCCTTGGCTGTGAAATTTTCTAGTAGTAAAATGTATTTCTTATTATTAGGCTTATATTTACAACATACATTTGTTTTATCGTTATATTGTAGTAAAATGTAGGATTAAAGCTGTTATATTATATTTTAGTCAAAGTTAAAACTGCGAAGTCCATGGCCGTAGACACTGCTGGGTTTGCCTTCCCACAGTAAGTTCCTGGATAGGGCTTTGCCAAAGTCTACATGAGCAATTTTAGGAATAAACTCTTGTATCAGCTTATCAGGAACACTCAGTCTCAAGCAACACGGTATACATAAATAGCATGGAGTTCACCAAGAATGACATGCCCCCGTGGTAAAACTCTCCAAAAAGTAAGACGCAAAAAGCTTGCTTCTATCAATTATTAAAAATGAAATTATTACTTTTTCACTCCTGAATACCTTTCAATGCTACAGAGAACAATAAAAAAATAATTAAAACGTTGTTAAACTTGTTAAATAATTAATTTTTCTAAAAAAATTTTAAAAACAAGACAAAGGGATGGAGGAAAATGAAAAAGTTTTAATTAAATGATTCCGCGCAAACAGCTCAGGCCGTAACAATTGCTGTAGAAATAATATGTTAAAAGTATTTGCAATTGTAAAAGTAGGTATTTATAATTGCTAAAGTATTTACATTTGTTAACAAATCTCTTAAGTATCAAACAAACGTCAGCTGGAACGAAATAATATCGATATTTAAGTTTTTATTGTTAAAGTTTTATGGAAACTTTTGTGAATTCCATTTATTGCGTAATGATTCAGATAAGTGTTGAGAGATATGAGTAAAATATAGTTAGTTAGTAAACAAGGTTCGCACACTCTCTTACACGTTTAATCTGTTACTTAAACACTCACTCTGTAATTCAATTATGGTCATTATATATTGAAATGTGGTGTTGTTTAATTCAACTAAAATGATTCGCTCCAGAATTCGTTGTTCTGTTTCTTTGTCTTTTTCTCTCTTTCTCCAAAAACCAAGTAAATGAAAACATTCACCAATGAACTGCAATAATTTTATAACCACAATAAGCTGCAAATGGGGTCGTTATATTATTTCGGATCAGTTTTCATAAAACCAAGATTGACCAACTCTCCCTAAATATCTGCATGGGAGGGACACAGTGTACAAGCAGGAACTCTGTTAAGTTTAACTATTGCAGATTTATATATTGAAGTTTTATAATTTAATACATCATCCAATGCAGATTTCACATCAGCATCAGTCTAGACACCGCGTGAAATGTGCGGCAGTTCAATTTCTTTTCTAATTCAAATATGACGCCTCGCTACGCATTGCGAAAAAGTATTTAATGTGATTAATAAGTTTATTAGTATTTACTTCCGCATTTCCTGCGTGACTATTGTAATGTAGGGTTATCATTCTTTTTAGGGTTCCGTACCCAAAGGGTAAAAAACTGGACCCTATTACTAAGACTCCGCTAGTTATATATTTACTTAAAAAAAAAAAATTGAAATAAAACAAATATTTAGGGGGGCTCCCATACAACAAACGTGATTTTTTTGCCGTTTTTATTGATAATGGTATGGAACCCTTTGTGTCTTGGCCGATTTTTAGGGTTTTGACCTCCAAATGGAAAAACGACCGAAAAGGGTTCCGTACGTTTAAATGATCAAACGTCGGAACCCTTATATGATCACTCGTGTCTCTGTCTGTTCGTCTGCCACAGGTAATTTTCGCCAAATGTACTGAACTGAGTAGAGTGAAATTTTGTTATATGGGTTTCTGAGACCCAAACACGAACGTGGTATATAATTTTAAATATGGGGATCACTTTCGAGGAAAATTCGTTAAAGTAAAAAGAAGTTTTTCAATCTGTACCTTGTGATATACATTTTTTTTTATAAAAAAACTTTGGTTACTTTTAATTAAAGGGAGTAGATGAAAATGGCCATTATTCCCCCGTTATTTCCCAAATACAAAAAATAGTTCTTTAAAAAAAATATGAAAAGTCTATGGTCTTAAAATAACATGGTAAATCTTTTACTATTGGGCGTAGGCTTTAAATAAAATAACAGGTTTTGGGCGATTAAAAAAAACTTTCAAGAATCTTATTAAGTACGAAATTCTCCGTGCGCGAGTCCAACTCGTACTTCACCGGCTTTTTACATATTGTTCAAATAACTGAAGGCCTACAACTAATATCCGTTTTAATCCAATTTTGTGGCAAGCTAAAATTCGATCTCTATCGGTACTCCTAAACCAAATTGCGATTAGATTGAAATTGGGATTGCACTCATTTCAGAATCAAATAAAAATTTAAGTTAAAGTTCAATCTTCGTAGCGATTTGTTTTGTTTTGTTGAGTTAGAATTTTGACATTTCTTTTCACAGATCATCGTACCTAATTTCACTCTCGATCCGATGGCTCAAAGAGTACCGATGCTTAATATTTGTATAGGATTTTAGTTCAGAAATTGGCCACCAAATTCCATTCTCGATTGAGCGCTACAAAGAGTTTTGGCGCGAATCTTAAGAAGGAGTGGTGTTTTTTCGTGATTAATTTTTCTAAATTCATTTAGTGTGTGTGATTCGATGTGTATATTTTAGCAATGTTTTACGAAAGCGTGTTAAGAATTGTGCACCGAAGGCTCATGAATAGTGAATTATGAAGGAATAAGCAGCACATGACGCGCAATTTCTGAAAGATCCACACCAAAACTCCCGCCCTATCTTGGGACATGTAAACGAGGACGCGCGATATCGCCGCGATAAAACTTCAATATGGCGCTTCGCCAAACTAAGATATATATAAGCACAGGAATATTTCTACACATGACTCTGGAGAAATGATATGCTATAATGCGAAATCTGGGGCCTTAGACAAGTTACAAACGAAAAATCGTGCGGTATCGCTATAGAACAAGCGTTTTCGAAACAATAGTGGTAGACTTATTGCTCATGTATTGAAAACGCTGAATCGTGGGCGCCGGCTGGAAAACTCTACATTATTTGTGCCAATTATCAAAAATCGCTTATGTTTTGTTTTTTGTTTATACTATGGAATGTGGTGTTTCTTTTTTATTTATGTCTTATATGATATTATTACTTATATTTTCATTCAACTAACGCATCGTTGGTTTAAAATTAAGAATATTGGTATTTATTGTATTGAATATTGAAATGTTTTTAAGTTTTAAGTACCTACCTAGTTTATATTAAATATATTTTTGAGAAAATAATAGCTACTTTCGTAAAAACATTCTAGCTTTGTAAGTAACGAAAATCTGGCTTTACACTTACTATGAATCTGTTAAATTAGAAATCAGGCTAATACTTATAACAAATATTTTTAATAACACCATCATATTTAATTACAAAATGTTGCTTATGATGTAAAAAGATAAAAAATAATTAAAGATTCAATATAGGTACCTAATAAGCATCTTTATTAAGGTAGGTATATTTCTTCATATCAAAGACAAATAGATACCTATAATACAAATATTGAATACAAACACCATATTTAAATACCTAATTAACAAAATACTTAAAATCTTTAAAAATATAATAAATATGAAATAGATTTCAAGCCGCCATTTGCAATCACCAAGCTTATCCGCAGGGTCTGGGCGAACGCATGTTCAACGAATATCAAAAAGGAATCGCGTTTGTAAAGTTGCAATATGGCTATCTAATGTATAGACAACTTTCGTTTCGGCGCTCCACAGTGGCTAGGCAATGGTACCGATAGCATAGACAGCAAAAAGTCTATGATTTTTTTCTCGATCCATAGCAAGTGACGTCAAAAACTTTATGTTCATACATTTTGTTCGATTCCATTCTTTTTTTCGTGACGCTAAATTTGAGAAGTCTAAGCCCTCTGGTCTCCAAATCGAAGAAGGAAGAAAGGAAGGAAGGAGCACTACAACAACGTTCAAGAGTACCAATTTAGTAAATTTCTCGACCGCCGTAGGATTTTACGATTGAAACTGATATCAGTTGTAGGCCTGCTGGTCTGGCTAAGAGTACTTAGTATTTTTATGTAGGAATATTTCATTTGAAACTCCAAACATATACAAACTCAAATACGTAAAACATCGAATTACATGTGGACGACACTAAAGTTTTATAGCACTCGAATACAATAGCACTCAAATCTGATCTCAACTTCGATAACTAATATAAAAGTTATATACTATGATAAATTACTTCCAGACTCAATAGACTCGTTCCTAGGATTGTGTATCGGCGCTATATCAAAACGACAAACTTCACACAACATTGTATTGGTTTTATGGAAGTTATAAAAACTTTATCACTTTAATTTATTTGTTATTATTGTTGTTATAATAGGTACTCTATTGATTTTGTGATAAATTTCAAATTAAGAATCAAGTTTTTAGGGTTCCGTACCCGAAGGGTAATTAGCGGAACCCTATTACTAAGACTTCGCTGTCCGTCCGTCCGTCCGTCTGTCACCAGGCTGTACCTCATGAACTATGATCGTTAGACAGTTGAAATTTTCACAGAAGATGTATTTCTGATGCCGCTGTAACAACAAATACTAAAAAACAGAATAAAATAAATATTTAAGGGGGCTCTCATACAACAAACGTGATTTTTTGCTCGATTTTTCTCGATATTGATAACGTCAACAGGTAGACGCTTAAAATATCCATAGAATATTTAGTTATATTGTCACTTTAAAAATAAATAACTAAATTAAAATAAAACAAATATTAAGGGGGTTCCCATACAAAAAACGTAATTTTTTTGCCGTTTTTATAGATAATGGTACGGAACCCTTCGTGCGCGAGTTCGACTCGCACTTGGCCGATTTTTAAATTTAAAATAGCTTAATATTTCTATAAAAATGAATACCATTTCTTTAAAATCTTATTGAAATATTAACTATGCAAAAAATCTTTGGTTACATAGTTTTTAATACCCCTTTTGTAAAGTTGCGGGGCCAATGATCTTTTCAAAAATATTTTGTACTGCCTCTTACTTATTCAAAATTATTTTCCTACAAAAAGTCCGGCACTTTCAAGTACTGGAAATAGGTGTGAAAGCCAGTTGAGACAAGCTCCGCCTTAAAGGGACTGCCCATTACATTTTTTTTTTATCTGTTATAACTTTATTATCAACTTTCCCGAAAAGTACAACTCCAAACATTTTTGAGCTTACAAATAGGGGGGCACAATACAATATAAAACACAATAAGGGTTATTAGATATTCAGTTTTTAAATCCACACAGTTATTAGACTATCAGTTTTAAAAGCCACGCAGATTCGCAAGCAACACATACCTAAATAAAAAGGAAAATACAAAAATAATAACCGGAGAAAAACACAACAAGCTATCTATGTTATTGATAATAATTCGAGATAAGAAATCGTAACTTACTTTCGATCCGATTTTAATTACTTTTCTGCTTCGCCGATTGATGGAAAGTTACCTTACAGCCGCTCAGTCAGCTATTATTCAATTAAAACTTTTTAATTTTGCTCCGACCCTTGATAATATTTCTCGTCTACTAGCGCAACTTCCGCCGAAACAAAATTAACAATATACTGAGCAGATTTACAACCTTTATAGACAACGTTTTAATGAAATGAGAGTCAAGAAAAAGCATTCAGTCCAAATCAAAGGCGAAAGCGATTGAAAACATTTTCTAATTATTTTATAATGAGTCATTCCTTATAAAATAATTAAGAATTGCTCATCGTAAAATAATTAGGATATATTATAAGATCTGAAAGTAGTTTAAATTATAAGTAAATGCTAGTAACCATATATCATGTATATGTCGCAGGCAAATCGTATAATTCGCCGTTTCATAATATGCCTAGGCAAATCGTAAAGTATGGAATAGAAATTATCATATAACTGAACAGATTATTATATGAAGCTTGGCTAGAACGCTCCGCTCGCTCTGCATCTACGTCTACAAAAGAGAAACTGAACCTAACCTTACATACATGACTTATACAGCGCGATTTCTGTTCCATTTGAAACACTTTACATTTGCTTAGGCATATTGTTAAACGGCGAATTATACGATTTGCCTGCGACATATAGATAAGTACCATATGTGATGAACGATTACGCGTAATAATCTACTAATTTAAGGGATGACCCTCTTTATACAAACATACTGACCACCATAAAAACCAGCAAAAAAAGCGGTGGAGCAGATTTTGTGACTTGCGTCAAGGATGCCAATGTCCAGAATGAACTCGATTATAACGATGATTTTTAACAATGGCCTTGAATGAAATTTGAACTTTTTACAAAAAACTAATAAGGTGATGTTGTTGCCTCAACTATTGTTTATCCATATAAGAGAAGAGGATTAGGCCACACACTACCGCGCTGGCGGTTACGAATCTGCAGACGTTGTCTAATCTATTGGCCACTCGATTGATATAATGTTTAAGCCAATCATAAGGCTTCTAAATTACCTCCTTTTTTTTTTTTTTTTTTTTTTTTTTTTTATACCACTAAGGTGGCAAACAAGCTTACGGCCCGCCTGATGGTAAGCGGTCACCGTAGCCTATGGACGCTTGCAACACCAGGGGTATCACTTGCGCGTTGCCGACCCTTCAGAAATCTAATAACTTCTTTCTTGAAGAACTCCATACTGTAGTCCTTGCAGAAAACCTTGGCAGGGAGCTCATTCCACAACTTAAGCGTTCGCGGGAGGAAGTTTCTCTGAAACCGCACTGTACGCGACCATTTAGGTTCTAAAGTGTGAGAATGAATTCCCTGCCGATGGCGAGCGGTGCGATGGTAGAAAGTAGCCGTGGGCATCATTTCGAACAATTCCTCAGAACACAACCCATTGTACAAGCGGTAGAACACACACAGTGAGGCAAAGTCTCTCCTCAGACTTAAGGGCTCGATACCGCAAGTGAGTTTGGAATCGTCGACAATTCTCACAGCCCGTCGTTGAACCGAGTCAAAAGGGTCAAGCTGGTATCCGGGTGCACCTGCCCAGAGATGGCAGCAGTACTCCATATGGGGCCGAACTTGCGACTTGTAAAGTAACAACCTTTGCCCCGACGTGAAGTACTGCTTCGCTCTGTTGAGTACACCAAGTTTTTTGGACGCCAGCTTTACCTTATCTTGTAAATGATCTCGGAACTGAACATCGCTGGAGATGTCGACACCAAGGATCCCAATGCTCTTGGAGATGGAGAGGGGAGTGTTCTGGAATTGTGGGACCACAGTGAATGGAGTTTTCTTAGCGGTGAACGTGCACACTTGTGTCTTTGTAGGGTTGAATCGGACCAAGTTTACCCGTCCCCAGTCAGAGACCTGGGACAGTGTGGTCTCGATTTGAGACACAAGTTCTCCGCGGTTTTCCTCCACAACGGAACGAGGGATGTTTGCACGACCCGTGTAAAAAGTGTCTCCAGTACTGTCATCTGCATAGCAATGTATGTTGTTGATGTCCAACATGTCATTGATATGCAGTAGAAACAGCGTAGGAGACAGCACAGAGCCTTGCGGGACACCAGCATTAATGTCCATGCTATCAGAGCAACTACCGTCAACTACAGTTCGTATGCGTCTGCCGGACAAAAAGCTAGCCACCCATTTGCACAAACCCTCGGGCACTCCGTAAGATGGCAACTTCGATAGAAGACCGCGGTGCCAGACCCGATCGAACGCCTTCGCTATGTCCAGGCTACATGCCAATGCCTCCCCCTGACTCTCAATGGCTAGTGCCCATCGGTGTGTGAGATACACTAGAAGGTCACCAGTCGAGCGACCGTGGCGAAAGCCATATTGACGGTCACTGACCAGATCGTGTACTTCTAGGTATCTTAGAAGCTGTGTGTTGATCACACGCTCCATCACCTTAGAGAGGAGAGAGGTAATAGCGATAGGCCTGTAATTCGATGGATCTGATCTATCGCCCTTTTTGGGCACCGGGTGCACATTCGCAGTCTTCCATGTAGACGGAAATTGCCTAGTGTGGTAGGAAAGCGCGAAGAGGCGCGTGAGTACAGGACATAACTCAGGAGCACACTGCTTAAGCACCACTGCTGGTATACCGTCTGGCCCACTCGACTTATGAACGTCTAGAGAAAGCAACGCCCGCCTGACCTCCCGCTGCGTTATGGAGATTTCCGGCATGGACTTACCGCACCACGGTATAGTAGGTGGTACAGCGCCTTCATCGTTCATATTCGAGTTCGAGGCAAAGAGACTGCCCAGTAGATCGGCTTTCTCTTTAGCACTATGGGCCAAGTCACCATCGGTCTTTCGCAGTGGTGGTAACGACGACTGGCAGAAGTTCCCTTCGGCAGCTTTGGCAAGCGACCAGAAAGCACGACTCCCAGAAGGATAGCTCGCAAGTCGCCCACCTATTTTGCCGATGAATTGGAATTTTGCTCTGGCAGTTGCTTTCTTACTGAACCTCGAGGCAGCATTTAATTTGCGTTTTAACTCAGAAATATTCGGATCCTTATTATAACGAGCCGTGGTCCAAGCCTCATATGCATTTTGCTTAAGAATTTTAGCTTTTCTGCAAGACCTATTAAACCACGGTCGTTTTTTGACGCCGGCAGCTACTCGCGGGTTAGGAATATAGCATTCCATACCAGCAAGGATTGTCTCAGTGACTGCGGCTGCGCAGACGTCAGGATCTTCTGAGTTAAAGCAGATCTGCCTCCACGGGTACGATGCGTAAAATTCACGCAATCCATCCCAGTCTGCCGACTTATAGTGCCACACACGACGCCAGTTAGTTGGCCCAGAAGGATCAGGTTGTGTGCATGACACTTGAGTCCGAACGAGACAGTGGTCCGAGGAGCCAAGAGGCGCATCCACTGAGACGGAGTACCCGTCCGGACGAGTAGTCAGCAGAAGGTCCAGTAAGGAGCTCGTATGTTCCTCTATATCTGGTATTCTCGTTGGAGAAAGTACCAGCTGAGAGAAACCATAGGTCAGAGCAAATTCATGAGCAGATATCCCAGCATAGTTATTGGTTCGAGAACTGAGCCACTCGCGATGGTGGGCGTTAAAGTCTCCCAAAATAACTAGTTCTGCTGTGGGATATTGCTCTAGAACTTTGTCAGTCGTCAAACTCAGGTGCGTGAAGAGTCGAGTTACGTCCGTGTCACCGCTATGAGACCTGTATAGGCACGCATAGATACGAGTGTGGCCGCCGTAATCTACGCGCACCCACAATATCGACAGGTCCCTGTCTTCAAGGCTATGAAGGCGGCGACAGCAGATATCCTCCCGGACGAACATACATACACCGGCACGACTCATAAAATTGTGTTCGAGTTTGTAGCCGGGATAATGAAGGTATGATGTGTCGGCCGGGCAGGATATCTGCGTCTCCGTTAGAAAAAGAATGGTCGGCTGCGCAGTTTCGAGATGGTGGTGGACTGCGTTAAGATTTGCGTGAATACCCCTGATGTTGCAAAAATCCACATTATATGTGGATGGAGTAGCCGCTGTGCAAACTCTTTTCTTTTTCTGTCTTCTGGCCATAATATATATAAAAAAAAGTTACTAAGACTAAGGATGAGGATTCACTGCACAGACAGCATAGAGGGCAAAGGGTGCGGTTCTAAGACTGCCGAAGCTCGCCACAGATGATACGGTTGCTGGCACGGCGGGCGGAAGGGCCCCTGATCCCCCTCTGTTGTAGTAGCCGGGTCCACTCCGGTCTCCTTCTCCGGCACGACTACCACTTCAGATACTTTACACAGGCTGGCGAATCAGCCTCCCAGGGCGGAGATTAAGTGATCCCTGGGTTCGGGATCCCGTTCAACCTGCGGGCGGCCAGCGGTCAGCCGTTTCATCAGGTCTCCCTGACCGCCGAACCAGCACGCCGCGTCTATGCCGAGTATGACAGCAACAAGCACCGCCGGTCCTCCGCTGTCCGTGCAGTGAATCCTCAAAGAGCTCTGGCAACCTTACTCACCGCCAGGAAGACAACACTACTCAATGTTAGTGTTATTATGGCCGCGGTTTTCTGTAAGGTGGAGGTACTTCCCCAGTTCGGGCCGCTCATTCGAGCAAGTACTCGCTATGCCCTGCTTAGTTGTTCGGGTGGCTTATTCGAGCGAGTACTTGCAGTGCCCTACCTCTCCTATATAAATGTGCAGTTTTCTGCTCGTTTTTAAAATTGATTTAACTGTTTATTACAAGTTTTAAACTAAAAAATACAATTACCTTTAAACAATAGTTAAGTAGAATATTCCTTTGTTTATATTGTCATATTTGTTTTAACATAATTGTACATAAATCGTTTAAAAAATAACTCCCAATCTCCCTTCCCGTTTTTTTGATTTTTTATCCATAATTCAATATCGTACATTAACCTGTAGTGGGAATATAATTTATAACCTAAAATATCGAGTAACTATAAAGCTAGCGAATAATTGGAACATATATTTTCTGTAGCTTATGTTATGCGATATAATTGTAAATCATTAATTTCCGATTTTACTCTAAGCCGTCCTAATATTTTTGTGACAGAAAAATGAGCTCTATTTGAGATAAACATCGCCGATTACAGTTTATCGCCCATAAAGCAAATGTTTATTTGCGTATGGGGCCCTCTCAACCATACCATGGGGTTCTGCAAGAAAGAAGTGATTGGCCACGGTGACCGCTTACCATCAGGCGATCCGTGGGCCTGTTTGCCACCTTAGTAGTATAAAAAAAATACCCAAACTAGTTAAGTTTGCAAGAATTTGATTAATTTTGTTACAGTCCTCAATACATTTTTTGACGTGAAAACAGTATGTGTCAATGTTCAAACCTTAATTTTGGTAATATTATGATTATTTGTCTATTAAAACAGTTAGAAAAAAAATTTATTCTGACACTCTATTTTTGAGCTCTAATGAAAATTGTTTGGAAAACTAAGAGCGATATTCTCTTGATTTTTATTTCATAAGATATATTTAAATATGAACAAGTGAATTTACTCATTGCATAGTCCTAAACTAATATGTGAATTTTATACCGACAAAAAATCGAGAAATTCGAGATTTTGAACATGCGGTCACGCCTATCGTACGCGGAACCGAGTCTCTTTGTATGCTTCAATAGTGTGATAAGGGTCTTTGTACAGTGATCGAACCGGCACGCTTTTTCTAGGGTATGCCATAGCCTTAGCGATTGCTGTTATATAACAATTGTCATCAAGATTGACAACATCATAAGCCGGTGATGCCTTCGGTTTTAAAATTAATTTTCAAGATATAATCTTTTTTGACATTTACGTATCATTGTTAAGATAACGAAGACATAAGTAACTTATCATAACATAAGGTAAGTCTTTTACATTTTTTCTTTTCACACACGATGGGCGTTTATTCTTGAAGGAGGTGATATAAATATCATGTCACGTAATATCCTATGTGCAAAGACAGAAATACTGCCATCCGTTTGCAATTTATGAAGGCTATATTCATACGAAACCGGAATAAAGTTGTCGAGCGCCGAACGTTGTGACATCAAATTTATTATTTCCTTTTTGTTTCGTTCGATAAACGAAATTTCCAAAACTACGTCAGTAATACTAAATTGACTATTAGCTTAGGCATATTCATAAGCTTATGTCCATCTGGTATAATGGATCCCTCAAATAGTGAAAAAAAAACAGATAAGTGGTTCCGGAGATTACCTTCCACATATAAAAAAAAAAAAAAAACTCGCTCGCTCTCTTTATATATTAATTATTATGTAGAGTATAGATGATATTTTAAATTACCTTACTGGCATGTATCGCCCCTTAAATAAGTAGATCGTTCATTAACTTAACAGTAAGTAATATTCTCTTGCGTCTTGTATATAAATGTACAAAAATCATTACACAATGTCTTATATGAGATGTATTGTGCCATACATCATTATTAATTAAATAATTTAATTATTTTGTGTGAAATTTTAAGTAAGTATTATCATTTTGCAGGCACATTTTGTTTCTTCACCGTTTTGCAGTCACATTTCTAAATTTTTTTGCTACAAATTTGAGGTAAATAATGAACTGATAACAGAAATAAACACCCGAATGCAATAGTCACTTTCGGTTTTTTTAGCATTAAGTTAATACAATTAATCACTCTGTAAGGTGATGCGCCGTGCTGAAGCAAGTTTTATACCCTAACCTTTTTTCAATCCTTTAGTATCCTAATTATGTAACTATTTTTATAACAACGAAATGCAAAACACGCTTTAAAAAATGCACAAGTTTATTGTTATTTATTGATGACACAATGGTCACTAATAAATTTTTGTATAATTAAATATGATAAATGAAAATCATATCGCTGCAGAACCAATTACTGTCATGGCTCGAACAGTTAGCAAGCTGAAGTGGCAATGGGCAGGCCACATCGGTCGTCAAACCGATAACTGACGGGGAAGAAAGGTCCTTGAGTGGCGACCACGAATCGGAAGACGCAGCGTGGGACGACCTCTTACCAGATGGATAGACGTCCTCGGGGAAAATTCACAATCTTATTCGACATTTGATTTGATTTATCGTCATCAAATCGATATCATTTTACTGTCGGATTACTTTAGATAATTTTATACACGGTTGTACTATTCTAGAATTGTATTAAATTAAATAAGGGGGCTAGTTGGAGCAGCAAGAAGACGATGGCCGCGAGTGGCTCAGGACCGGCCGTTTTGAAAACATATGGCCTACGTTCAGAAGAGGACGGCTTTCGGCTGAATCGAACGGACGAACTCAATCAGTTAATGCACTAGACAATAGAAAGTTTTGTATTATAATTTTTTTTTCAATTCTTCAGCTGCTATAATTTTGCTATAAAACTGTGTAATTCTGCTATCTAGCCTACATCTTCGACATAATATATTGTTATAAATGACTTATCTAGGCTAATTCTTAAGTAGATTAATTTTCAACCTAATTATCCTTTCAATTATGATATATAAATATATTTGAGATAAAAAATTGTTAACAAAAATTAGATCTTTGACTTTGTCAGGTGTATACTTTATTTGTCAGGTATGTACATTATTTTACAACTTTCAACAGATGTGGCTGTTTGCTAAACTCGGCAAATATCCAACCGGTTTGCAACAAACGTTTCTTTTACTACAATACTGTGAAAACGGTTGTAATTAAAAACCGCTTAGCACGTACGAGATGTATTTTAAATGTTGCCACGCAAATTGTTGCTACTTCCTACATATATAGTGCTTTAACGAAAGCCGTGATAAAATGTTTTTCCAAAGCTTTTCAAATATTTAATAGGTACTTAATAATACTTTAAATAACTTGAGTAGCTCATGGCCCAGGGTGCAGTGACATTCGTCTATCGAAAACAATATGCGTAGTTAAAAAACGTCGGACTTGGTCACTACTCGGATGGGTCTAGTGCCACATTTTTCTGAACTCCTCAGTTTTTCGGAGAGCGCGTAAAACCGTCGGTCCTGCCTGCGTATCATATTACAGGAGTCGTTAAGCCCAGTATGGGTAGCTTGAACACTCTGACAGACGATTGGCCACTAGATCAGCAATGTCCGCCAATCTGCATTAGGTCAGCCTGCCTAAGATACTTACCTTGGTATCTAATTTTCACCTTCTAAATAAATTTTTTTGGGATACCATTGCGAAATAAACTGTTTTCTGCAGGCAGTGAATTTCTTCTAATTTATGCTTATTTTGTTATTTTTTAAACTATATTGGACTTCCAGGTAATATATAATAAAATATCGTTAGTACCGAGTACAAAATGGCTTTTCTTACCCTCGAAATAAAAGCTCTTGATAGCTTTTATTTTCAAGCACGTTTTCACAATAAAATTTTATAAATATACGAATACTGGTAAAGTGTGAATACAACATAATTTGCGGCATAAAGTACTAACTTATAAACTGTGACGTCACATTTGACCTTGCTAATTACAATGCGGTTCGGTAACATGGCAGTATTAATTTAGGTCAAACGGACCTCCGAGATTCCTAAAACGATTCCAGCCGTTTGGGAGCCAGGAACATTCATGCAGAATGTAATTGGAATTGTTCCATGAGTAGCAAGAATGTCAACTATTTAAGATGGGGTAGGTTGAAATTCACAATGAAGAAATTATAATGGTTGTCTGTATTTGGGATTTTTCAGTATGATTTTTAAATGAATTTAGATTCAAAATAACATAGGCAGTTTATGTGCTCCGAGTACTTTTATGAATATTTTAAACTGCCGCACTTGGCTTGATGAGATCTCACAACTTGTTACGTCAATAGAATGCGATTATATTTTATACGGAATCCTCAAAATCAAAATAGTTTATTCTGCTACTACCAACAGAATTTAATACATGCTTTTTGCACCTGCGGCAGACGTGTTGCATCCGCAGTTTAGGTATGAATGCGTACCTGTACTGTGTTTTTTCTACTTGTCTTATGTTGTAAACTTAAATTCAAGAAAACTAGGAGTATGACATTACTGCCAGTCGGCAGTTTATTAAAAGTCTATTCAGTTGACGATCTAACGCTTGAGCCACGCACTGAATTTGGCTATCGGCGTGGAACTCCTTAATTAACACATTAATTATTATCCTAATGACGTTTGCTATAGCAAGCTGTAGATATAGCTATAGTTCGTTTAAGCTCAGTTATAGTTATTCCCTTGGAAACTCTTGAATTTTTCGGTATAAAAAGTAGCCAATGTGCTATTCCAGGACCTAATCTATAGGTGTGCCAAGTTTCATCCCGATCCATCCAGTGGCTGAAGCGTTATTGAGTAACAAACATCCAGCCATTTTTACAAACTTTCACAAATGTAATATTAGTAGGATATTGAATTTTAAGTAATTAGTCTTGTTTTTTTTTATATTTTTTTACTATGATTGTGTTCGTTTTGGGATGAAGAGTTCCCACGTTCGATACTTTTCACACTTTTAGTAACGCACCGACACCTATCGTTCGTGTAGCTTCGAAACATTTAACTACTAAATTGCAAAATGAACGGTTGACGTACACACACTACCATAAACAATGAATAAATATAGGCATTAACACCAAAACCTCATCTTCAGAACATGGGTCTAATGTTTCAATTTTCGATGGCAAAAGTAGCAAAAATAACAAAAATATCGTAAAAGAACGCTTGACAGTTTGTTTTAGATGATAGTAATCCTAAACGAACTAATGCTAAAACTAATGATTACTTATCCCAAAACGAACACACCTTATGACTATCATTTTATTTTGATTATTTGAGATCCATACTTGTATTATAAGTGCGAAAGGTAACTCTGCCTGTCTGTCTGTTACCTCTTCACGCTTAAACCGCTGAAACGAATTAGATAAACTTTGGTACGGAGATAGTGTGTCCCGGGAAAAGACATAGGATCTTTTTTATCCGTGTCCGTGGAAATCACTATAACCGAGTTTAATTGAACTACAGCTTATTATAGCAAACTTTATTTTTATAATTAAGGAGTTCCACGCCGATAACCGAATTTAGGGCAGGCGGAGCCGCTAGCAAAAGCTTATAAATTAACTTATTAATTTTACAAATGCGAAAGTTTGGATGTTTGTTACTCAGTCATGTTTTAACCACTCGACGGATCGGGATGAAACTTGGCTCACATATAGGTTTGGTCCCTGATTAGGTATAGGCTTCTCTTTATCCTTTATTAATTCAAAAGTTTCCTCAGGAGTAACTAATTGAACAAACTAAAGCTGCAGCTATAGCTTGCTATAACAAACTTCTTTAGTATAAGGAGTTGCCGTAAGAATCCTATGCCGATAACCAAATTTAAGGAAGGCCGAGCCGCTGGAAAAATCTAGTCTCTTATATTGCAAAAAAGTTTGAAATATAATATTCTGTATAAGGTATAAGTTATGACAATCCCATTTTTGTAAAAAAATTCTAGCCTATTTCTGACTTAGATAATGTGTAAAACCAATAAGTGATTAAATAGATTCAACTACACATAACTATACATGATGAATTGGTCAGAACTTCCCCAGATATCATAAATATTCTTCCGTAGAAATTTCTGTAAATCTACTATAATACAAAATGTAAACAATAATACTTACAAAGGTCTCTTGTTATATGGCTCTCAGTATTTATTTTAGCCCAAATTAACATTGATACATAGTACATATTAACACGGGGCTAAAAATCATGTGCCACGTGTTATATCTCAAATAAACCATTATAAGATGACACAAAAGTATCAAAATGTAACTCAATTCTTATCAAAACTTCGATAACCAATATAAAAGTTGTATGCGATGATAAATTACTTCCAAACTCAATAGACTTGTTCTAAAATTGTGTCCCAGCGCGACGAATATATCGAAACGACCAACTTCATGAAACATTGTATTGGTTGTTACAGAGTTATGAAAACTTGATCAGTCTAAAAGCTTGGTTAGTATCATTGTTTTATGTCATAAGGCATTTGACTTGCTTTTTGATTACATAATTCAACTCTATGTAGGAATATAGCATGCGGTTAGTTTATAATCCAAACGAATACTAAGATATTTGTTAGAACAAATTTAGCTGATTTCGACCCAGAGATGTTGAGGGAACGAAGAAGGACATAATATGATACTTTCATCCGAAAGAATTTTTCTCAGGAATACATAACTAAAATTAATTTCCCGTGTATCAACTATAGCAAATTTTATCATTATAATTTATTTATTTATTTGGTTTCAGCGCCATAATGCGTTAAAAGGCTGTTTCTTGCTGTACTATACCCGCTCGAGGCCTAACATTATTCCGAAATCAGGCGTGAGGATGGTCCCTGGTACGATTGTATAAATAAATTACTGTTATTTAGTATTACAGTATTTTTTTTTTTGTCACTACTAACACATTATCTTTCGTCAGGTTTCAGAATATTACTACATTATTATCTAATACCTTCGAACGAGGAATTTCTATATATATATAATTGCCGGAAACACGGATAAACTGACGTTTTTTTAAAAATAAAACATAACTAGATCGATTTATCGCCCCCGAAACCCCAAGCATACTAAATTTGATGAAAATCGGTGGAGTACTATAAATCGTTAACGTGCGTAATAGCATATGAATGGATGAAGCAAAAATATTGTGCTTGAAGTGTGGTAAGTGATAAGTATATTCCCTGCCTACTCTTTCGGTAAACAGGCGTGATGTTATGTTTATTCCTAGGGAGCTGGAAATCATCCAGCCGAAAAGGAATGAGTGCCAAAAGTAGATTTATAAGTTAGAAATAATAACTAATAATAGTGCCACATTTGAACTTATAAGTAAGACATAGTACCTAATAACAGTGCCATATTTGAATTTATAAGTAAGACATAGTACCTAATAATAGTGCCACATTTGAATTTATAAGTAAGACATAGTACCTAATAATAGTGCCACATTTGAATTTATAAGTAAGACATAGTAACTAATAATAGTGCCACATTTGAATTTATAAGTAAGACATAGTACCTAATAATAGTGCCACATTTGAATTTATAAGTAAGACATAGTAGTGCCAAATGGAAATTTATAAGTTACACATAATACCTGAAGTAATACAGTGCCATACAACAAAAATTATAAAACAAAAAAACTATTACATTTTATGAATAGGTCATCAGATTTCGATGAAACTTGTAACTAATTTATATAAAATATAGTAAAGGTACTAAAAGAACATGACTAGAGAAACAATGAACTCGATAAAGAATTTTGTTTATATTTTACAGATATTATTTTTATTAACAACATTATATATTTATGTTTTATTTTTTATATCACTGGTAAAATTTTAAAAACACCTTTTTAATGGCAGCACACACGTAAACGCAATATTTAAAGACTTTAGTAACCGCATTACTTTAAATGTCAGTACTTACCTCAAAAGCTAGTTATCGGAGCAAAATCTTAATTTTTTTTTGTAATGTTTCTTATTAACAATTATTCGTAATTACGCCTAAGAATGAAGACATCTAGCCTATTATACATTCCGTAAGTTTGCACAACTTACTATAAATTTGCACACGTTACGTCTGCAAACCAAATACAAGAGCAAACAAGTACTAAGCAAACAACCTCAACAATCTAAACCACCTACTCAGGTAATGAATAACAGTCAACCATAAGATAAGCAAATATAAGTTAAATTTCCCTTCAAAATACATAAGTGTTCTTGTAAAGTAAAATCTTAATCTAAAACTTAGTTGGAGTAATTCTAGGAAAATGAGTACTCAATTTTATTAATATTTACAAAGACGAAACCTTGAATCTTATATACCCTGTACACCTATTCCAATTTGCAGTCTAGTTTTGATTTAATACTACAAATTTGAAATGTGCCACTTAAATACCCCACACGTTTTACGTTTTTTTTAAATATTTTTGGACATTACACAGCGCACTGTGGCCCCAAAGTAAGCAAAGCTTATGTTATGGATACCAGCCAATGGATACAAATACATATAAATTACTTTTTTTTTGTAAATACATACATATCATACATAAATACACTCCGACTCTAGAAAAACACTTATTATCACATAAATGTTTATCCTGTGCGGGAATTGAACCCACATCCTTTGCACATCAGCTGGCCACACTACCAACTAGGCTGCGAGGGAGTCGTACCTTACCTAGTCTAATCGTGTATGGATAGTGGCCATTGATCTTTCATCAGCTTAGGTTAAATACGTCCACTATTGTACGTATGCGCCTCACAACGTTCGTCTGTCTAGCTAGTAAGAGGTCTCCCCTAGCTGCATATGATACTTCTTTATCTTTATCAGCTTCGATACGACCCCACAGTTAGGACACGGCCTGCCCTCACCGAGGGTGATTTGGGACATAGTCCACACGCGGGCCCGGTGCTGACTGTGGACTGCACACACTTTTTTTTCGAGGAAAGCAGTTTTCCTTGACCGAAAAGCTAGAGGTGTGAATAATGTACTTGTAATGTAAAATGTACTTGAGGAATTAAGAAAAATACTTATCGGTACACGCCGGGCTCGAGCCTCCGCCACTCATTACACAAAATAAAATCGAAACCCATTGGCCATCACCGACTTTGTAGTTACCAATCGGCAGTCTTTTTCGCAATTTATGTTAATGCCATATTCTTTCTGCTTCAGAAGCGTGAAAATATTCTCCAACATAGCGGTGAATAGTTTTGGGCAGATAATATAAAAAAAATAATCTCGGCAGTTAGATGACTTGTTAACGGATAGACATGGTGGCTCTGATATACAAAACAATTAAAACTCAATGTACCGTTAGTCAATGAGGTATATAGCTAGATATAATCTGAAGAGATTCCAACACCACCAATAGGTTGCGATAGAATCGAAGGCTAGTCCGCAAACTATCTAAAGCGACGATTATACTCCGTTGTCTTTTGGAAAACCTGGAAGAAGCGTGGTACGTGATGCAGTCTAAATTTTAATTTTAACCACTGTGTAATAATAAAAAAATTGTAAACAGCCTAGTTGGTAGTGTGGCCAGCTGCTGTGCAGAGGGTGTGGGTTCGATTCCCGCACTGGACAAACATTTATGTCATAATATAAACATTTATGTTTTTCTTGAGTCTGGGTGTATTTATGTATTATATATATGTATTTACAAGAAAAAAAGTAATATTTATGTATTTGTATCCGATGTCTTGGTACCCATAACAAAAGCTTTGCTAACTTTGGGGTCAGGCGACCCTGTGTGTAATGTCCAAAATTATAGTTATTATTTAATAAATGCTAAGTTTATTACCGATGGATACTATAACTCTATACAAAATATCGACGGCATAACTGCCCAAGGAAATTGTAGTAAAAGTGTAAGTATCTTCACAGTTGTATAATAAATCAAAATAGGCAAAGAAAGATACATATACTCTGAAATTATTTTTATTAATTACGAACATTAAGATGACTAACGTTAATATCTATGTGGGAGTAATGGCAAAGATTTTTTATGTTCATTGGATATCTTCCTTATTGCTGTCATAATATTTCACATATTGCGTATCATATTTTTACATAGTTGCATTCATAATAAAAAAATCAAGCAAATTGTTGATAAGTATTAGTGCAGCAATACAAATCTGAATTTATTTTTAAAAAACACCGGTTAGTGTTTAATTAGTGTATATTAAGAACTCGACCAGGAAGTGACTCAGTTTGGTGGAATAGCTTTAAGTTATTTTATTTAAATATGGAGCTGGAAAAAAAAAAGTAAATTAATTTTTTAATCTTTAGACCGCATCGAATGTATCGCCAAGTCCGTTTTTGAGAATTATGAGTTCAAGAGTTCTTTAAATTGTCAAATGCCTTATCAAAGCATATTAATGAATGAATGGAATTGTGCCGGGATTGTTGCAAGTAAAAGTATCTATTCTTTGCCAACGCCTTTGGGAAATAGGCGTGATGTTATTTTTATATTTGAGGAGCTAGAAATCATTTAGTCCAAAGGAATAAATGAAGGCGGTGGATGCTGTTTTGCTACGACTTTTTCGCAACAATGTGTAAATTTTATATCTTCACTTTTAGTAGCGGATCCAACATTTTGTTTAAACCAGGTTTAAACCGGGCTTAAACCCCCGCAGGTTTTTTTTTTGTCTTAGTATGTATGTATATCGAAAGCCATACGCTTCTTCAAAACACATTACAACGTATTTTTGGGGGACATCAGCAGGAAACTTGGCAAAAGAAGTAATAATCAGCTAAGTTTGGGGCAATGTGGAGTTGGACAACGACACTCCGCTAGTGGACTAATGGCATTATAAAGGTTGCAGAGAACTGTTGGTTACAGGCGGCACAGAGCTGCACGCTAAGGATAAAGTTAGCCGAGGCCTACGTGCAGCAGTGGAAATCTGTAGGCTAATATGATGATATTATATTTGATTATTGATAAATATTACCTAGGACTGATTTTGGAGGGTTTTATTCCTGAAACCCCTGCTTGGCTCCGCCACTGTTCACTTATTTTAAGTAAGTTTAGCTTTTACGAGAAAATCTTGCACAAACAATCAGATGCAACAAGGCACAGCAACTTCGATTAACTGACTAGCAGAGAAAAATTAATATTTAGAAAAGGTTGATTGACATTGTAATTTTGATTTGATTCTAAGTATTCACGTCGTGATTCCAAGTCCAACAGATGACACTTTTGTAGCAGATGCGAGTAGGAAAAAACATTACTAAAACACTTGTAATGTGAAGTACGTAAAAATTTCTTTTGAACTTGTTCTATTGCATTAATATATTTTTTATACATAGGATTCCATATAGGTACGGCGTACTCTAATTGTGGTCGAACTAATGATTTAATTAGTTGAATTAAAGTTTTTGATTGCTTAAATTCTCTCTTAGATCGCATAACAAACATTTTGAATGATTTATTTACTATTTTAGAAATGTGCTTGTCGAAATGCAACTTTGTTTCCAACAACAGACCGAGATAATTAATAGTTTCTACTTTTTTAAGCTTCTGGACTCTAATTGTGGTCGAACTAATGATTTAATTAGTTAAATGAAAGTTTTCGATTGCTTAAATTCTCTCTTAGATCGCATAACAAACATTTTGAATGATTTATTTACTATTTTAGAAATGTGCTTGTCGAAATGCAACTTTGTGTCCAACAACAGACCGAGATCATTAATAGTTTCTACTTTTTCAAGCTTCTGGACTATTTGCTGTTTCATTTTTATACGTCATAGTGTTAGGGATATTGGTACTTTTTTTAAGACTCGATATGTAACTCCAGAAAATTTTACGTTTTTATGTACACTGTTATGTCTATGTTTTTGATGTATCTATCGTAGCAAAGTTTCGAGATTCTTTTAAATCTAGATCTATATAAGGAAATAATTTCATAATCCGATTTATTAATACCGTTGTAATCGGCTTTATAGTACAAGTACCTATACATTGTTTGACGCAACATGTGTGACACTGATCTATGAAACGGAACGGTAACTAGAAATGGTGGATGATGGGGTCAATTAATAGACAGAGGGGCAGACGTGCAAGTACAGTTTGCTATAGTAGAGGAGCCCACGACGCTAAATGGGGATTTACTCGAGCGTCATAGAGACCTGTTGGGTTGCAAAGCTTAGATGATAAGAAGAAAAAAATGTTATATAATGTATACCTTTTCATCAGTTGGGGGAGCGGCTATAGATTTTCAAATATGTAAAGAACTACTCTTGCATGGGCATAATCGAGCGCGTCAGATATTGATAGCATCAATATCCTACGCAATAGCTTAAACATTTCTAGATAAGCATTAGGCAGTGAGGAGATGCGACTAACGATCGGAAAGCTATAAGTACCACTTTCTTGCCAGTCTACGGAAGGTAAGATATAATCTCCCACAACAAAATAAGATTCAATATCGTCTGACAGCAATAATTCTTGTAAGTATTCGAAGAGAGAGGCGTAAACATTCGAGTGTGCCCTGGGAGGTATATACACTGCACTAATTATATGTGTGCGATATCGACCCGCAGGTAACTCTATAACAACATGGTCGAGCGCTGCCGCTGACGGCGCGCCGCAGCTTGTGGGCTGCACGCACAGCGTAGCGCCGAGGTCTTGGCGCACCGCCACCAACACGCCGCCACCAACACGCCGCCACCGTCGGTTTTATTCTACAACGTTCTGTCTCTGTCACTACGAAACACTGTGTACCGACCATCTACTAAATCATTTATAGAAATATCAGGACATAACCAGGTTTCTGTTAAAATTATGATGCAATAGCAATTAGCTAATATGTTCATATGTAATGTGTGTAGTTTTGTTCTAAGCCCCCGACAACTTTGGTAGTAAACTGTTAATACATTATCAGCATCGAAATTTATTTACGTCAATAAAATAGTATGATTTAAGTAATACGAATAGATCAAGTAACCTAACGAAATGAATACCTACGTTAAAGTAGTAATACGGGCTCGGTAAAACGAAATATAATGTAGTTACCCACATTATGTGTTTTATATAAAAATATATCAATGCAAATAGTCGTAATATTAAGTTTAAGTTGTTATATTCTATCGCTAACGCAAGGATCATATAGTATATGCCATCAAAATAGAACTTAACAACGTGTACATATTAGACACATAAAATTTAGGAAAGAGCTATAGGGTGATAACTTTATTATTGTAAGACTTATAAAGCAAGACGTGTAATACTCATAGATTAAATATAAACTAAAACCCATTATTATGTTTATAATAATTATAAACAAAATAGATTGTTGTTTGCAAGGGAGTATTTAGATTTTGACTGGGAGCACACATTATTCACCGATGAGAAGTCGTTCGTATCATCTGAAAACGGGAGGCTTCATTTGTGGCGCAGAAATGGAACCCGTTATGCAGAACAAAATGTTGTCCCAAATATGGAATCTGGACGGATTTCACTGAATATGTGGGGGTGGATGACTGCGGCTGGTCCTGGTGAATTAATCACGATAGCAGGGCGCGCTAGAGCTTAACATTATGTGGAAGTGTTAGACGAGATCATGTTGCCAATAGCGCAGTGTGTTTATCCATTAGCTGATATGCCACAAGTACAGTTTGTGCATGATAACTGTCCTGTGCATCGAGCGCATATAGTGCAGGATTGGTTTACTCAACACCCGGACATTAATGTTATTCCTTGGCCTGGTTAATCACCAGATTTTGTATCGGAGCCCCCTTAATTTTTTTTTTCTTTAATTTAATTGTTTATTTTTAAAGTCACTATATTACTAAATATTTTGTACATATTTTAGGCGTCTATCTGTTGCCGTTATCAATATCGAGCAAAATCGAGCAAAAAAAACACGTTTCTTGTATGGGAGCCCCCTTAAATATTTATTTTATTCTGTTTTTTAGTATTTATTATTATAGCGGCAACAGAAACATATCTTCTGTGAAAATTTCAACTGTCTAACTATCACGGTCCATAAGATACAGCCGGAGCCTTAGTAATAGGGTTCCGCTAATTACCCTTTGGGTACGGAACCCTAAAAATAAAGTACTATTTTTCTTACAGATATTATTTTACATTTCAATATATTTGTTTTTTTTACTTTGTTATTTTTCAAAATATAGCAGCGTTACCGAATGAATGGTGACTTGTATTTTTTTTTATTCTTAGGGTTAAGTTTCAATTTTAAATTTTAATTTTTGCAAACAAAACAAAAAGTTCTCATACCAATTGGTCCTTTTCAGAGAGAACTAGATGTCAAAACATAAAAAAAAGTAATTCCTAACAAAAATACTCTAAACGGAAGTAGCGAGATTTGAACCATAGGCTCGTTAAATTAAGTCGCAGCGTCTATGGATCACACCACGGGGCCACGAGTCAGACAACATTTAATGCGAAATAAACAATACTTATGTAGAACAACACCTGTTGTCAGGCTGTTTTGAAGAAATTCATCAGTTACACCTGGGTTACCTGGGACAATATCTAGGTATTGACGCTTACGTAGCCTTGTGTTGACAGATTCCATTTCTAACCCCTTGGAGTTCAGATCCGTAAGATATGCACTTTTCGGTGGTGTACGTTCCGTGGTGTTTGTATGAAGCACAAAATACTGTTCAAAATATTCGGAAATAATGTTCAATAAAATAATAAAAAACGTGTTCAAAAACCAACACTGACATTATTGACACAGGGTTTAAATTAACTTGAGCTTTGAATCGTAGGTGACTGCGAAAAATAAAATAGTTGAATTGTTGTAGTAGACCGGTAATGCGTCCGTTTTGACTTGACGTCATCGCATGATCTTTAGACATGTATTATGAGGTTTTCTTGCGAAAAACAACTATTAGTGTTTTTCACTAAAGCTTACTAATTAAGAGCTTTTCACAGCTTAGTGACGATATGTAACGACGTTGAAGTTGCTCTTTTCCTAGATTTTATCTTTGTTTGTAAGTAAGTTAATATTTGCTTAGTACCTAATTCGCTAATGAGTGGAAGTTGACAAAACAAGGCAAGTCGTTTTTCCACGAAAATATATGTTATTATTTCATAAATCATAGACAGAGATACTCAGAAAATTTATTAATTACTAGCATTAGGATGATTAATGATAAAACGGTTGTAGGAAAAGGCTAAAATATATTTTTTGCTGTTATGGCTCTTTTCCTTTTATTGTATTAAGATCAATATGTAGTTTATCTATATCGTTAACGACAAAATATACCTAAAATAGTTATTTTTGTTCAATCAATATGTAGATTAGTTATTTTAAGCTTATTTTAATAATGTGTTGTATGATTATGCGCAATAAAGTATATTATTAATTATGTCCTTACCTCCAAAATATGTACCAGTTAGTTTTGTTCAATCAATACATAGATTAGTTATATCCTCAACGACAAAATATACCTACAACAGTTATTTTTGTTTAATCAATATGTATGTAGATTAGTTATATCCTTAACTACCAAATATACCTAGAACAGTTATTTTTGTTCAATCAATGTGTTTGTAGATTAGTTATATCCTTAAGTACAAAATATATATCAGTTAGTTTTGTTCAATCAATATGTAGATTAGTTATGTCTTTATCGACAAAATATAGTTATTTTTGTTGTTATGGCTCTTTTCCTGCTATCGTATAAATAAAGATCAATACGTTGTTTATCTATATCCTTAACGACAAAATATACCTAGAACAGTTATTTTTGTTCAATCAATATGTAGATTAGTTATTTTAAGCTTATTTTAATAATGTGTTGTATGATTATGCGCAATAGAGTATATTATTAATTATGTCCTTACCTCCAAAATATGTACCAGTTAGTTTTGTTCAATCGTTACATAGATTAGTTATATCCTCAACGACAAAATATACCTAGAACAGTTATTTTTGTTTAATCAATATGTATGTAGATTATTTATATCCTTAACTACCAAATATACCTAGAACAGTTATTTTTGTTCAATCAATGTGTTTGTAGATTAGTTATATCCTTAAGTACAAAATATATATCAGTTACTTTTGTTCAATCAATATGTAGATTGGTTATATCCTTAACGACAAAATATATCATAGTTATTTTTGTTGTTATGCTCTTTTCCTGTTATTGTATAAATAAAGTTCAAAACGTAGTTTATCTATTTCCTTAACGACAAAATATACCTAGAACAGTTATTTTGGTTCAATCAATATGTAGATTAGTTATGTCTTTAACGACAAAATATAGTTATTTTTGTTGTTATGGCTCTTTTCCTGCTATCGTATAAATAAAGATCAATACGTTGTTTATCTATATCCTTAACGACAAAATATACCTAGAACAGTTATTTTTGTTCAATCAATATGTAGATTAGTTATTTTAAGCTTATTTTAATAATGTGTTGTATGATTATGCGCAATAAAGTATATTATTAATTATGTCCTTACCTCCAAAATATGTACCAGTTAGTTTTGTTTAATCGTTACATAGATTAGTTATATCCTCAACGACAAAATATACCTACAACAGTTATTTTTGTTTAATCAATATGTATGTAGATTATTTATATCCTTAACTACCAAATATACCTAGAACAGTTATTTTTGTTCAATCAATGTGTTTGTAGATTAGTTATATCCTTAAGTACAAAATATATATCAGTTACTTTTGTTCAATCAATATGTAGATTGGTTATATCCTTAACGACAAAATATATCATAGTTATTTTTGTTGTTATGCTCTTTTCCTGTTATTGTATAAATAAAGATCAAAACGTAGTTTATCTATATCCTTAACGACAAAATATACCTAAAACAGTTATTTTGGTTCAATCAATATGTAGATTAGTTATGTCCTTAACGACAAAATATAGTTATTTTTGTTGTTATGGCTCTTTTCCTGTTATCGTATAAATAAAGATCAATACGTAGTTTATCTATATCCTCAACGACAAAATATACCTAGAACAGTTATTTTGGTTCAATCAATATGTAGATTAGTTATGTCCTTCACGACAAAATATATCATAGTTTTTTTTGTTGTTATGGCTCTTTTCCTGTTATTGTATAAATAAAGATCAATACGTAGTTTATCTATATCCTTAACGACAAAATATACCTAGAACAGTTATTTTGGTTCAATCAATATGTAGATTACTTATGTCCATAACGACAAAATATATAATAGTTATTTTTGTTGTTATGGCTCTTTTCCATGTTACTGCATAGATCAAGATTAATATGTAGTTTACTTAAATACTTTACGGTAAATTATATAACAGTTATTTTCTGTTCAATCAATGTATTTGCTACTTGATACATAAATTCAAGTATTTGAGTATATAGTATATTGGAGTTTTAGTTGAAATTTAAAATGTGGCGTGCGATTTCGAAGGTCAAAGGAGCATGTACTGCTTTCGTTTGCAAATTAAAATCTGTTTGACCACAAGCGGCCTTAATCCAAAACGAAATGCCATAAGCCATTATGGGTTATATGCCTCTTCTTCGAGCAAATACGCTTTACCCATAGCCAACGATTGTACGTTGGCGAGTTATGGAAACTCGACTATCAGAATTTCGAAAGCTGCTGACTTAGCTTAATAACTGCTGCGATATGGCAAAAGCCAGGACTGACAGTTTTATGTGTTCTCATAAGCACGGAAAACCTCAGAAAATGTGCCAATAAAGCGATCACTGATCTAATGACTGACCAGACCATATCCGACGTTTTCTATCTTCGGATATCACTGAGGAATATGATTGTATCGCAGAGACCCTCATTTTTAAATATTTCCCTACTTTACAATAGCCTGGTCAAACATTGTTCATAAGTTTATGTTAAAAGGTAAATCGAAAATAAAAAAAAACTTAAGAGCAAAGTGCTCATTACATAAAGTATCAAGTTTCGACATTAGTGCCAAAAACAGAGTGCTGCTCCACAAATGTGGGGTAATTTATAAGGAAATTTTACGGCATCCGCAGAAAACTCTACATTGTCATTGTCGAATTCATTTTAAAGGACACTGCAGCAAATGCGCCTTCGGGAATACTTGTGTCTTACAGCTCGGGTAATTTTAGAGGTAAACGCAAATGTGTACCCATTTTGTTTAAGGGGCATATCGTAAAACAAAATGGATACGCTTTTATAATTAACTCTTATGACTACCTAATTCTAAAGAATTTATTTTAAAAAAACCCAGCGAATTGCGTTTCAAGTTAGCACTAAGTTAGAGTTCCGTGGAATGAGAAATATTGTTTTGGCCATTTAGCTATGGAACGGAAAATATTGTTTTCATCTCACTGGCTCGGTAAGGCTAATTTTATCGTTTAAAATCTTCGTAGAAAAGCCTACTTTATCCGCTGGCGCGCATAAGGAAGGTTTTTGTTTCAATATTGAAACCGTCCGAAATGCGGTTCGTCGTTACTACTTTATACGTTAGTGATCCGTTAATAACACTTAAG
Organism: Apoda limacodes; assembly: GCA_946406115.1. Taxonomy (NCBI): domain Eukaryota; kingdom Metazoa; phylum Arthropoda; class Insecta; order Lepidoptera; family Limacodidae; genus Apoda; species Apoda limacodes. The sequence continues at coordinate 33,390,215 of OX291541.1, read as the reverse complement.
TTTATTTTTTGATACTATTGCATTAAAGATAATGAGTTTAGCTAATGTTATTTAATAGATAATTTATTGCAGTTTGTTAAATTATGAAATAAAACAAGAACAAATAAGTTTTAATTATAATTTTTGTTCTAAGAATTTTAAAATTAGCATGGGAAATTCGGAACGCACCTTAAAAAAAGAAACATTTATTTGGTATTACGTAGTAGGTACATCATTTTAATTTTTACTTTAAAAATAACATTTTTACTAAATAAACTTAAAGTTAGTAATTCATAACATAAAGCTGAGGAGTGACCTCCAGTGACGTAAAATAGCTAAGTTTACCCGCGAAAAATATGTAAGTAAACTCTGAGCGTGCGATTTCTTGACTACATACAGATACCTATATATTAAAAAAATTCTTTTGCCATGCGAAAAATAAAGTTGTTGAATGTAAAGTTTCTATTGCTTCAACGAAAAAGATATGTTCCGTTGAACACGACCGTGTTGAGCACTTTATACATTGTTCAATATATCGATGTCGGAAGCTTGTACGAGCTTGGAACTTACTCCGTTTGTTTTACAATAGGAAGTGCTTTTGACTACACAAGTTCACAAGAATAAATAGCATGTTATAAATCATTTTTAAAGATTAAAAGTAGCTTTTGTTAAATTTAAAAATGTGAGGGCGTCATCTTAGCTTTCTAGAAAATAAATATCATTTTATTATATTGATATAGTATATTGTTTTAGATTGTCTAAATTACTTGTATATCTAAGTTTCTGACGTGTCGGTCTGTAGGATATTTAAGTACCAATGTCAGAACCGCATAAATATAAATAAGTATAAATTAATTTCACGAAAATGCTTAGTGAAATTAATTTCAACAGTATTATAGATAACACGGCACACAAGATGGTGGCGCATAGCTTATTTTGTAAAAACATAAAGTTCTCTATAATGTAAAAAGAAAAAACACACGAATGCAAGAAAGGAAGAAAATAAATTAAAGGATTCATGAAAGAACTATATTTTAATCGGTGTTCCGACATTGATTTTCTAATTACAAAGCGTAAAAAGCCCAAATGTGAAACTAGATGTATACACGTAATACTGGCGATGATAAGTGGAAATTACTTTATTGAAATAAGTTTCGTATTATAAAGGGGCTTTTTTTGACAAGCATTATTTGCATTTAATGCGCTCTATAACGCCGTCAACAAAACGCAGCTAATATTTAGCTTTTTTTACGTCATCTGGAATGTAAATTCAAAAAGAGAGCGACACAAAGTAATACTAAAAAATTACATAGCCTTCAAAAACCCACTACAATGTCAAAAATAAAGATGACACCTCATTGTCTAGTGATTGGTACGCACTTAACAGTTCATATGTGAAAAATTACTGTACCGATTTTGAAAAAATCTTGAACTGGTTCCTAAGTTGAACATACATACATTAAAACATTCATACATACTCTAACGAAGTTTGGCACATCTATTTGGAAGCCCCCATATGTTATGTGTTATTTATTTCTTAAGAAAATTACATTATGTCTTAAAAATTATACGTAATAAATTCAAAAAATGATCGTCAAATACAAAAAAAAAAAGATTAAATATATTTAGAAAATATTTTCAACAAATAAAAATATAAATGTCAAAAATTTAAAACAAAAACAAAACATATAGACTAACATATATGAATATTGTGCAATTCTAACAATATTACATAGAATACGGGTCAAATTGATAACCTCCTTTTTTAAGGTCTTAATATGACCAACTCGTTGTTAATTACCAGCTTTAAAGTAATAAATGATACAATGAAAGACTAGAGGCAGAATAATATTGCTATTTGCTGTTTCGCACTCGAAGGGTTTCGTACCATTATCTATAAAAACTGCAAAAAAAAATCACGTTTGTTGTATTTTTATATTTAAATATTTGTTTTATTTTAATTTAATTACTTATTTTTAAAGTGAATATACAACTAAATTATGCTGTGAATATTTCAAGCGTCTACTTGTTGCCGTTATCAATATCGAGCAAAAAAAAAAATCACGTTTGCTGTATGGAAGCCCAATCAAATATTTATTTTATTCTGTTTTTTTATTATTTAATGTTATAGCGGCAACAGATTTAAAACATCTGTGAAAATTTTAACTGTGATACTATCACGGTTCATGAGATACAGCCTGGTGACAGACGGACGGACATCGTAGTCTTAGTAATAGGGTTCCGTTTTTTACCCTTTCAAATCAAATCAAATCAAAATCATTTATTCAATTTAGGCTACAATAATTGAACACTTATGAATGTCACTACGCCATCGGTCCGTAAGTCTATAGGCCGGGAGACCTTGTACTCAGAAAAACCGACAAGAAATTCAGCATTCAGCACTCAGGGCATTTTGTTTTCTCCCTTTCTCTTACAGCGTTCAATTTAAATATTGGAAAATGCCCTCCCTATCATAGAAGGACACTTTCCATTACAAACATAAAAAACATAAAATATAAAGCACAACATAAAAAAGTGTATTTTTGAAAAATTTAAAAAAAGACAGTTTATGTAGGTATTCATCACATAGAAATAATTAATGTCTTACAGTATTGATAAACAAAACAAAAAAGTAAGACCAAATACAAGGATACAAAAAGTTTGCAAGAGTAGACCAGTCTCCACAGGCGGCACCCGTTCACGAGTATGACACATGAATCAGCCATTGCTTCGCTCAACCATGTTTGGGTACGGAACCCTAAAAAGTAATTCAGGATTTGACAAGGAAATTAAATATCTTTCAAATCTACCACGTTAGGGTAAGAACACTTTACTTTATGGCCAAACTTTCACATATTTTGCCGCCTTACCATTTGGACAGAATATTTATAAAGTGGAAATAAATTAGGTACTTTTATTAGTCACAACTAGTTTTCATATAAATATATATTTTTTGCGTAGTGACTATCTAACTTGTGCCGCCAAAAGATATTCTTTATTTACTCTTTGTAAAAAACATATTTCAAAAATGTTACAAAATAATCATTTAGAACAAGTTATAAGCTATTTTTAAAACCTGTGAGTTGGAGATACCTGTGAGGTTTCTGCTAAAAGTGGCCTTTTTTATACCTAGTCTAGAAACGATGTATAAAGTTTCAATATTAGCGGGACATTAGTTCTAAATAATTGGTTTGTTATATTTTTGTATTGTGTTTTGTACAAAGAAAAAATAAAGAATATTATTTGGCGGTGCTAGTTGGGTAGTCACTGTGCCAAAAATATACGACGTCACTCGGCGCGGCATTTTTGAGATAGCAACACATTATGCAATTTGTTTACTAGACTAAAGGATACGCATCCCAACGTCACGCGACGCATATTGGTGTACTTCGACACGTAACCTCTCACTTTTGGGCCCTTACTACAATGTGTTTCTTTTTGTCTAGTAAACAAGGTCCATCATGTCTTGCCATCTCAAAAATGTCGCTTCACGTCGCATCTCGGTCTGATCTGACCCTTAGTGTATGCGCGCTCTGCGATAAAATCCAGTGTTTTTTTTCGCAAAATCTGTTAATTATAAACTACAGTGGACACGCACGCACTGCGAATGGTAACCGCATGCGGATTTAAATTTTGTAGTTTGCTACAGATTTGTTGCGGTGCGGAACCGCACAGAAAATTTGCATCCTATATTGGCAAATCTTGTCAGTCAGTAGTGCTTGGACCATTACTGTGTGCTTCTAGGACATAGTCTATTCGTGTGCCATATATATTCCGAATCAATTGAACATTAATTCTCAAACATTCCCATATATATAGAGGTATCTACATAATAGGGGATTGCATGATATCCATTACATAATAATAATTTTCATAGTCACAAAATAAATCAAAGACAACGAAAGTCCGAAAATATCTCCTCTTATTAATTACTAGAATTAAGATGATAAATGATTATACTATTGTGTGAGTAATAGCGAAGAATTCCTCTATTTATTGGATATCTTCCTTATTGTTGGCATGAAAGTGATTAAAAGTGCAGATATTTATTACACATATGTTTTCTTTATTTATGATACTCTTATTTTTCCGTCGAATATTATTTTTTTAAAAATAGGACAGGTAAAAGAAATCTGTAATTTAGATTTTGAAAATTTTGTTTAAGACTTTAAAAAAAGTGTTTATAATTCGAAACATTTTTTCCAATCCGCCGCAGACACCTCTTCCACGGCCTTCTCGAACGCTGCTAGCGTGTCTTCCGGCGATAAAAACTGTATCCCCTACAGCTGTTTTTTATTTTAGGGGATAAAAAGAAGTCACACGGTGCCAGATCAGGACTGTAAGAAAAAAAATTTGAATTATATCACGGCACCATTCCACACGTGCCTGCTTCTAAGCTTCAGTGAGGTTGTGCGAAGAAGGAAGAAGATGCTCGTGTAGAATCAGTGTATGCTGAATCTCTTCGTATGTAACTCGCCTGTTATCTTGAATTTATTTTTTTACTGCCAGCATACTTTCTTCCGTGACAGCCGTCGTAAGACAACCACTCCTTTGTTCATCGCCCAAAGTAAGGCGACAGCGCTTGAACTCGCTATGCCAACGGTAGATGGTTACTTTTGAAGTTCCTTTATCCATAAAAGCCATTTGAAGTCGAAAAAATGACTCATCAGTCATCACTCAGGCCTAAATCACGTTCAAAATCATCGCACGAAAATGTTTTTGGATGCAGATCCATTTTTAAAAAAGGAGAAGATAATTTAATTTGGCTCTGAAAAAAATTTGGAGGGAAATTCGAAATTCAAACAATGATATTTTTACTTTTAAATAACCAAATTTTTCAAAATAATTACAAGTGGCCAGTACCTTACACATAAAAACTTTTTTTCGCAAAACTTTCTGCGTTTTCTGCGAGGCCTGGCCTTACACATAACTCAAACTTTTTTATACAATAGACTGTTAAACAGCACTTTTGAATCGTCAGTTTAATTAATAATTAACAAAAAATACTAGTATTGCTTTTTTTCATTAAACTATCTTTGACATATATTTTGAATTTATTTGAGGGTAAATTAACCACCTGTTCTGGAATTTTATTGTAGAAAAATATACTTTGTATTGTAAAAAAGCTATATACCTTCTAAAGATGACATTTTAGAACTACATATATATCCTGATTACTTGAATTAACACTGTGTACGTCCCTATTTTTACATTACATTACATTATACAAGCGAAGATATATTGGCTAGGAACAATTAAAATATAAATTTCCCTAAATAGTTCCCTAAGAGAAATTCGAGGTCCTAATTTATAGATTGAAGAAGAAGAAGAAGAAAAATATTTATTTAGCACTCATTAACAATATGTACTTAAAAAGAATAAAAGAAAAAACTAAAATAAAATTTTAAAAATTAATAACAAGATTAATCCTTAAACTTAATTAATAAGTGCCAAAAAGGTGTCATACTCAGTATAAGCTGCAGCAGAAGCTACAGCACTGATATTCTCTAAGAGCCTATTCGGGCTGTCACGAACCAGTGTGCAGTGAAAACATAAAACTTAATATTACATTTATACTAATACATAATATGAGGCTGTAAAGAATAAAGTCCTTTGCCCACTGCCTGAACGAAAATAAAAATTAAAAATAATAAGTTATTCTGTGGAATCAACATAATATAATGGTCTGTGATAATAATTCTCTTTGTATACATATAAAACAGTGCAATCTTTTTTTGGCGCGAACATCGAAAAAAGGCGGGCGCTAAATTTTAAACTTATATATTATTTTATTGTTAATACTTATTTCATTGGTTTAAATTCATAGTTTTTCAACTTTTTATTGCTATTACAATCGCCTAATAGTTGTCGCACTCTATGAGTGCTAGTAGTGATGGCCAAGTATCAGATCTAACAAATCTCAAAAGAAAATTAACAAGTCAAGATTTCTCTGATTCTGGAACATCTACCAAAATGAATAAGAAATTTATAAAAAGTAAAAGAGGCTTATTCAAGGACTATCATCCTATTTACTCTGACAGTGGAAATAAAGAATATCCAGTCCTTTTGTCAAGTTCATCGGAATCCACAGCTCTCAATCTCTTATCTGTAAATAAAGTATTGAAAGACATTGATGGTGTTGGCTATGTAAAACCATATGGAAAATACTATTTAAAGGTTTTCTTCGGGTGTAAAAAAGATGCCAACAATTTTCTTTTAAATAAAAATTTATTAGAAATAAACAAATGGTCAGCTAAAATTCCTTATAATAGCCTTGAATCACAAGGCATAATACGAGCTCCTGTTGAATTGTCTGAAGAAGATCTTCTTAGTACTCTGCAGGCTCCATGTGAAGTTATTGGCGTTAAAAGATTTCAAAAGAAAATGCAAGACGGTAGTTTCGTTTCACTTGGCACTGTGCTGGTTACATTTTTGTCTTCATCCCGGCCGGATCATGTTAAGTATGACTATTTGTGGTTTGACGTTAGAGAATATATAAGACCTTTATTACAGTGCTTCATATGTTATAAATTTGGCCATGGCAGTGGATCCTGCAAAAATAAGCAAATTTGTTCAATATGTTCAGAAAATCATTTCTTTAAAGACTGTAACAATAAAGACAATCCTAAATGTAGCAACTGCAGTGGCCTTCATGTGGCTATTTCTTACTCCTGTCCTATAAAGGCAGCTAAAATCCAAAATCTTAAAGACAGAATATCAGGTAAAGTTTCATATGCTTCCGTAGCTAGTAAAAGCCAAGTCAATTCTATTTCCACACAGTCGCCTCAGTATCTGAATAACCCAAATATTAAAAAAAATGCAACTCCTCAAAATAGACTCTTATTAACAGAAATAATTAACTCAGACCTTATTCTTAATTCTATTACTAAAACTATTGTTGACATTTTATCAAAGAAGGAATAAAATGGTTCCAACATTAATACTAAAACCATTAAAGAGTCGCTCATCAATAATTTAAGTAATAATGGCTAGTGTCTTTTCTTTTAATATCATTCATTGGAATTCCCGAAGCATCTTACCTAAATTAGACGAGTTTAAAAACTACATCCAAAATTTTAATGCAATAATAGATTTAATTTTAATAAATGAAACATGGTTAGACAACAATAAAAAATTCAGATTACCAGGTTATCTTATTATTAGAAGGGATTCTGAGCGTCCTCATGGAGGTGTTGCAGTAGCTATTAACAGTAAATACAGGTATAAAATTATTGACACCACCTCTTCATATGATTTTCAAAATATTCTTATTTCTATTCAATTATCTAGTTTTACTTTAGATGTACTATGTGCTTATTGTCCTCCTCCACCAAATGGAAAATTTAAAACATCTTTACTATCTGAGTGTTTAAGTAAAATATCTTCTAAGAACTATTTAATACTAGGTGATTTTAATGCGCACCATCTTTCTTGGGGTTCAAGAACAAATGATATAAGAGGTAATTCTCTACATGTACTTACAGACAACATGAATTTAGTTTGTCTCAATGATCACAATAATACCACTCTACCTCCATTTGGTCAAACAGGTAATATTCTAGACCTGGCTTTTGCATCAGCTTATGCTAGTTCAAGCTGTTCCTTTTCAGTTCTACCTGACCCTATAAACAGTAACCATTATCCTCTTCATGTCAATTTTTTGTATACTAACTGTCCTGAAGTATCTCTTCCTTTCACCAAGACTAATCAAAACACTACTACACGTTCATCTCCTGAAATAAACTTCAATAAAGTCAATTGGGCTAAATTTGTAGAAAAAACTGATAAGGAGTTTTGTTCGTTTTGGTTATCTAATGATCCTATCACAGACTACAATAAGTTCATAGAGAAACTTCACAGTTTATTTTTTTCTTTACCAAAAAAATCTCAATGTTGCCATCGTAAACGAAAAGCTTGTGTATGGTGGAATGACGTATGCGATAATGCCGTTTCTAAAGCCAAACTAGCCTTGGAATCATATAAAAAATACCCTTCACAGGAAAATTATCTTTTATATAAACAGTTTGATGCTAAGAAGAAGAGAGTCATTGTGGAACAAAAACTTGAAAGTTGGTCTAAGCTCTGTTATTCTTTTAACAGAAATACTCCTTCCAAAATAATTTGGGAACACATTCGAAAGTTTAAATTTGCCAAACAAACTTCCAACCCGAACTCTTTTAACGATCCTTATAATGCTTTAAAATTTCTAAACAAAATTTCAATTAATTGTACAAAGAATGATCCTTCTTCATTACAAAATTTTTTTACTTCAAAAGGTCACGAATTTGCACAATGGCTAACTGAACCTTTTAAAATTGATGAAATGCTTGCAGCCTTGAGCTCTAAACGTGATTCTTCTCCAGGACCTGATGGTGTACCATATATTGTTATTAAAAATTTGTCTCATAGCACAAAAATTTTATTATTAAACATTTACAATCAGTTATGGTCTAATAAAACTGTACCAGATAGCTGGAAAGTCCAACATATAATCCCTATTCCTAAGCCCAAACAAGATATAAATTCCATAGATGGTTACAGAGCTATTTCTTTGACATCCTGTTTTTGCAAATTATTTGAAACTATGCTTAAAAATCGTCTTGAATGGTTCATTGAAAGAAACGCTTTAATTCCTAATAACCAATACGGATTTCGCAAAGGCAAAAGTACTATGGATAATTTAGGTTGTCTCACAAAATAATTTTTTTGAACACCAATTGACTTTAGGTGTGTTCCTTGATATTAAGGGAGCTTTTGATAATATTGATCATACTTATTTAATACAAAGCCTACATGATCTAGGTCTTCCGGGCTCTCTTCTTCAATGGGTTTTTAATTTCCTACACAATCGTGTATCCTTTTTAAAGGCTAACAATTGCTTATATGGTCCAAAATCTAGTTATAAAGGTACTCCTCAAGGTTCAGTCATTTCTCCTTTATTATTTATTTTGAGTTTAATAGCTTTCATGAAGAAAATTCCTGAAAATGTAAAATATTTGTGTTTTGCTGATGACCTTATATTATATGTCAAATGTGGTAATGTAAGTGAAGGAGAAAACATTTTAAATTCATGTATGAACATTATGTGTAACTATTTAAAAAATCATCTCAAATTAGAAGTCAATACTTCAAAAAGTTCTGTTGTAGTTTTTAGCAAATCCGGTTCGTATAATCCTTCCATCATGTACAATAACTCAGTTCTTCCAGTATATTCTTCTGTAAAGTATCTTGGACTAATTTTAGATCACGACCTTTCATGGAAATCACATATTTTGTTTATCTGTAAAAAAGCTGAAAAGGATTAAGTATTTTAAAATGCTTATGTGGTGTAGCTTGGGGCGCTGACCCTAAAACCTTGAAAATATTATATATCTCAGCAATTCGTAGTCTGTTTGATTATGGCTGCTTGTTTTATCATAATTCTGCCACTAATTTACTAAAAAAGCTGGATATCTTACAGAACAGAGCATTACGCTTAATATGCGGCGCAATGATTTCATCTCCTATAAATTCACTCGAAGCTGAAACTGGAGTAGTACCCTTATTTATAAGAAGAGCATACATTATGGACAAGTACTGTTTAAAGCTGATTAGTCGTGATAATGAGATTATTGCAAGATATTTAACTAATTTTCATTTACCTAATTATAATGAATTGCCATTGATAATTAGTCCTAACATTAGTCAGTCCGTTACTTATCTTAATTTCCTATTTCAAGACGTGGTACACTGGTCAAAATTACTACCCTGTTTTCATGACGATTATTTCAGTAAAATTATGGATATTACTGTAACTACAAAGAAATTTAATTCTAAATTTGATTTTTTAGAATTTTTAGAATGTAAACTGGATTATATAAAAATTTACTCAGACGGATCCAAAACTAATCATAAAACTAGTTTTGCGTTTTATGATGCTTATTTAAAAGCAGGTTATGTTTATACTTGTAAAGATCATTTTTCAATTTTTTCAACTGAACTGCTTGGCATTATACATGCAGTTAAATATATCCTTTCAAATCGTCATAAACACCCACATAATTTTAAATTCATAATCTTGACAGATTCTATGAGTGCTCTCCAAGCGTTGACTAACAAAAAGATTAATGCTACTACTAATTATTTAGTTTACGAATTAAGAGTTCTGATTCTCAAATTGTACGAACTTAACATTGTGATTGAGTTCTGTTGGGTTCCTAGTCACTCGGGCATTTTAGGTAACGAACTGGTTGATTCTCTTGCAAGGTTTTCTAATTCTACTAACTTATGTAATTACTCTGTACCCTATTCAGATTTAGTTGTAAACCTTAAACAAAATATGATTAAACGTTGGGAGCAATACCTCAGTTCTAGCCGACAACTTAAAGGAAAATGGCTAGAAGAAATATATCCTAAACCTAAAACTGTAGCTTGGTTTGAAAAATATAAATTACATCCCTGTAGAAACTATATAACTACGTTATGTAGACTAAGAATTGGCCACTGCAGATTTCCCGCTCATTTACATCGTTTAAATTTAACAAATAGTACTAATTGTTTATTTTGTAATTATGAATTTTGCGATCTTCACCATTTAATTTTTGTATGTTCTAATTTTTCACTACAACGTTTAATTTTTAATAATGATTGTCAAGATGTATTAAAAAACAAAGAAATTCCAACTAATGTACAAAATTTATTAAAATCTCCAATTCTTTACCCTATTCTGTATAATTTTATTATTAATACTGTAGGTAGGATATAAAATTGTACAATTTAGAAATTAGAGTGTGATTGACGCAATCGTACTATATTTATAAGTTTATGTTTTTTGATTATATTATGCAATAGGTAGGTATGTAAGATAAATTGGATCTTTTTTATTTTAACTCATTCTTGTAAATAAGCTGATCTTAATTTTTTGTTTTGTCCGTAATATTATTAATTTGTATTTTATTTGTTTATCTCTTTCTCTATGTTGTAGTTTACTCATAAATAATTTGTATATGATTAGGCTGATGGTATTTTGCCAAAGTCCTTTGTAAATAAATAAAAAAAAAAAAAAAAAAAACAGTGCAATTGTGTAAAACAAAATGACTTAACCAAGAAAAGCAATAGCCTTTGTAAAAATATGACTACTTAATGTAAAACTGGAATTGTATTTTACATAAAATATAAATGGAACTTTAACAATATAAATGGAACTTTAACAATATCTATCTACTAAAAAATTTACAAAATTAATCAATGAACATAAATATCTAAAACGCAGTGGGTAATGACCCGTCTGGTGCAACAAGGTGTGTGGCTTCGATTCCCGCACAGGACAAATATTTATGTGATGAATGTTTCGCTTTAGTCTTGATTCTGGGATTTTTTATGTATTTATAAAAAAAAGTATTTATGTATTTGTATCCGTTGTTCTGGTACCGACACAATGTTGCTACAACATTCTTTTCATGTTTTAGTAAAATTGATGAAATGCATATAAATGGGAAAGTAAGTCTGTCGATCTGTTTCTTTGTCTGTCTGTCTGTTAACTCTTCACGTTTAAACTGCTGTACCGATTATAAGAAATTAGGCATGGAGATAGTTTGAGTCCCGAGAAAGGACATGAATACTTTAAGCGTTTTCAATAAGTGTGATTCTTTCTTTTTTTCTATACTTAGGGAGTTGCCATTGAAATCCTACACCGATAACCGAATTTAGGGCGGTTTATACCGCGGAAAAAGTTAGTAACCAATAAATAACATAAATTTTTACTTTAACATAACTATATGCATTTGAGATCACAAAGTAATATAATAATGTCTTTCTGTTTCTAAACTTTTGTAATTTATTTCAAATTTTTTGGTAACTCAGAATATAAACATAATTCCTTTCTAAAAATCTTTGTCCCTTGATCATAGACTTGGCATTAAAAAAATGATTGAAAAAAGCAACTTCAAAAGAATTATACCTCAATTTTAATTACGGACCATGAAAAAAATAACAAATTTACATTTATACAAAAATGTTTAATAGTTTCACACTAATACACACTATTGAAAACGCTTAAAGTATTCATGTCCTTTCTCGGGACTCAAACTATCTCCATGCCTAATTTCTTATAATCGGTACAGCAGTTTAAACGTGAAGAGTTAACAGACAGACAGACAAACAAACAGATCGACAGACTTACTTTCCCATTTATATGTATTTCATCAATTTTACTAAAACAGTTGTAGCAACATTGTGTCGGTACCAGAACAACGGATACAAATAAATACATAAATACTTTTTTTTTTGCAAATACATAAAAAATCCCAGAATCAAGACTAACGCGAAACATTCATCACATAAATGTTTGTCCTGTGCGGGAATCGAAGCCACACGCCTAGTTGCAGCAGACATTACCCACTGAGTGAAGGCAGCAAAAACTAATCACATAAAGGTAATTAAATTACAACACCTGGTCAGCTATAAAGTTAATACCAACTTAAACACCACGAGGTAGTAAGCCAAATACGCCGGAAGCAAACGAGAACTAAGCAAATACCCTAAATAAACTCAGTTTACTGTTAGGGGAATCAATAGCGACCAACTTTTACTTGTAGAAATACAACCATTATTTTCCTTCTAAACACTGTTACAGCACAAATTTTCCAGAAGCTGTATTACATGGAAGCTTATATGCCGGGAATATTCTTGAAATCTTTTTGAAATAGCAGTAATATCCTCTCGCATATATACTAGGTATTTGATTTGTTTTAAACATACATGGTTATTTTACAATTTCCTCTCCAATTCAAAATTTATGTCTTGGGGCTCGTAAGGCATTCTCAAAAGAGGCATATTATTTGGCTCTATACACTTTCATTTTACTTCTTGTATCTAAATCTGGTTATATCCTATATATGTCATACAAATCTCTTTTACTCCAGATACTCTACAGATAGAAACGGAGTTACAGATTATCGACTGGTGAAAAACGGGTTTGTAACTAGCGACTGTTTATCCACTCCAGAGATGAAAACAATGAAGTTGTGGGGGACTATTGTGCACGACACGCTATGCATCCCACCACTTGGTACTCCTCTGTTTACGGGACCAAAGACGACTGAGGATGCCTCGTCACCGGGTAGCAGTCGTTGCTGCGCAAACGTATAATGCTGACTAGGCACCCACAAAGTTTTATATATGTAGATGTTTTGTCTTGATCATTTATGTCAACCTGTCGGTGTAGTGGGCAAAGCGTCTTACCTACCTAATTCAATTAAATTGTGTTTCAATTAAAAACGAAACTATTCTGGTAGGTGAATTAATTTTGGATAAAAAAAGTTTACACAACACACTTCTTCGAGGTAATATGGATGTGCCTACTATTTAATCACAGGCTTGTATATTTTTGTCTTGTTTTGAATTTATAGTGCCATAAATCAAATAAAAACTTAAATTAAGAGCGTTCCTGACGTCCACTAGCGCCGCCAATTGATATTTTTATTTTCCTCTTTGTGCAAAGCGAATTTTAAAAATGTGCTTCTACAGAAATATGTAACCAGCTATAAGCTATTTTATGAACGTTTGGTACTGTTTCTAGTATAAAACTGCGAGTTATAGATAGCTAAAAGAGGCGGTTTTTAGCAGATATGCTATCTACGACTCGCAGTTTTATCCTAGGAACATAACAATACACCCTAAAAATAGCTTATAACTGGTTACTTATTTCTGTAGACGCACATTTTTGAAATTCGCTTTTCACACAGAGGAAAATAAAAATATCAATTGGCGGCGCTAGTTAGCAGGGGTAACGCTCTTAAGCTAGCCAAACATAAATATTACATTACTCACCACGTTCTTCTACTACAAGCATACACATGGTTCAATAATTAAAGGAATACGTAGATAGATTGATCGTTAATAAAAGGAATAGGTATATAGATTGGTCAATAATTAAAGAAATAGGTTAATAGATTGGTCAAAAATTAAAGCAATAGGTTGATAGATTGGTCAATTATTGATCTCTGTTCTAAAACTAGTTTTCCGCAACGGCCATTGGTTCGGCGACAAATATTACCTGCCCAAGATACTTTCATCCACAAACATGAATATTACATTACTAACCACGTTCTTCTACTACGAGCATACACATTGTTCAAAAATTAAAAGAATAGGTAGATAGATTGGTCGTTAATGAAAGGAATAGGTTGATAAATTGGTCAAAGATTGGTCTCTATTCTAAGACTCGTCTTCCGCAACGGCCATTGGTTCTGCGACAAATATTACCTGCCCAAGATACTTTCATCCAGAAAATTGGTTACTGAGTTTGGAGATGAAAGTATAAAACACTGATAACAAAAATATTCACAACACTACAATATTTAAACATGATAATAAAACAACACATAAAACAAATATATGTTACGTATATTTACAAAAAATAATGTGAAACGAGAATATTAACAAAAGTTCATTTTGTACAAAAGAAGGCATGAAAATTACTTTTGAAAGAAGGATTTCCATCTTCAATGTTCATGTGCGTGTCAAAATGTAATTGATGATCACACTCGCTGTAATCAGATTTTTCCTCAAAGAATAAATTGTCATCGTGAATGGAGATTGACATCTCATTTCTGATATTCAAGAAAACCAACTCTACTTTTTAAGTCAATTATTCGTAGATACCAATCATCCGTACGTATGATGCTAATGCAGAAATACCTTGTTATTTGTAAAAGAATAGCCCCAATGAGACATTATATACTTTATTATATATTATTATACAGTATTTATTCTTCAGTCTCCATGTCTGACTAACTTCTTATATATATTTTGTCTAGGACTGGCAAAGGGGTATATTATTCTGTCCATGGTTTTAAATTTTACCGCTTATAACTATAAACTGCAATACAAAGGAGGGTTGCTGCGATGTGCTCACCACCTGTCACGCAGGACTAATGTGGTTGGTCAAAAGCGGCTGTCTCCTACATTTTTATATGGGTGTAATTCTTGTCCATGAGGAACCCCTTCAGGGAATAAGTACCGTACCGTACATCTAATGTATGTTTTAAGCTAATATGATTCGTTCGTCTCTCAGCGTGCTTCATACATAAGAATTTCTCACTTTTATATGACATTTACTGATTCAACACTGTGAATTTTTTTCAACGTGATTCCAAGCCGAATGTTTATGTTTGTGATTTTCCAAAATATATAAAAATGTTTTGATTAAATTGAAATCTTAGCTGAGACTTAGTTTATATGAAAAACTTAATTGTCTGTAATTTTTAAATTAAGGATTTAATAAAACACAGCAGATCTAGGTATTTATTTATGTTGTTTTTTAAATCATGAATTTTTATTTGTAGCTTATAATGGTTACACACAAGATAACATAATAAACCTCAATATAAATTAGAAATAATTTGGTTACTTTTATCCAGTAGCGACCGTTTGTGTTCCGTAGCGACGAACCACTTAATTATATGTGTTAAGTGTGAATTTAGCAACTATTATTTTTAAAACAATTATTCTTTTATTTGAATAGACATTTCTGTAGTTTTCATAAACCAGATAGAGTTCCTACTTACTTTATGTTTGCCATGCAATTCAATAATGGTTTTCAGTTTACGTCGTCGGTTGCGGTCTGGAACGGCCTAGGGTGTTGTGGGCCCAATTCAATTTTCGTTAAAACACTTGTTGAAAAAGTGAGTTTTTTTTACACGTTCACCGGTGAAAAAAATTTACCTTTTCAAGTGGCAGCAGTAGAAAAATTTATTTGTGCCAGCTCAGCTCAGCTTATATACATAGTACAGTATTGTTTAATTTTTTTTTGTTTTAGTTGTATGTTTTTTCTATGATTTTATCTTATTTCTTGCTATCGTCATCTATTAATAACAAATGTTGTAAATCTAACAAATAGTGTACAAGCCCCTATAAATTTACTCTATGATAAATTAAAGTACTAATGTAGCTCTGACCCGTTTAAATCAAAACTAAATGGAAAAATATTGCTTACCTTAAACACATGTCGCTGTCAAAAAGAATATGATAAATGATCATCCATTCTCCCCATAGGTATTATTTTAGCTGTCAAACGCAAATATGCTTAGATTTATATTGAAAAATTGAAAAACCATTAATTCTTTATCGAAAAGTAAATTAACGTTTTTAATTTGTAAATATGATTCACATACAAATATAATTATATTGTTCGCGTTGGCTAATTGAATAAACACACACAAAATTGTAATTACTTTAAGGGTAATTTAGGGATCCAATCGAGTTCAAACAAAACAGACGAAAAAGGGTTTGTATCAAGTAAATTTTTTTAAGTAACGCACAATAATAAGGGCGTGTTAGTTTAAGAATAAATACCTGATTAATATTTTTGTTTATTTGGTTATTTGTCAATCGTTCGTTTTGCATTAGTGTCAAAAATATGAAAAATGTATCATTTGTAACAAACTGTCAGGCGTTCGTTTACGTTATTTTTTAGTTTTGTCATTTTTGTCACTTTTGCCACCGAAAAATGAAACTTTGGATACATATCTGAAGGCGGGGTTAAACAATTTGCTATCCGATAATTGTGTTCAAATAATAAAAATTTTACATAACAACAAAAAAAATCTTATCTACGAGTTGTAGGAAATGAATTAATATAACCACAATTCACGTTCACCGACTTTGTCAAAATGTATTAAAAAGTATTTAAAAAAGTGTGCAGGGTTGCAAAATCAATACATTAAAGTAATAAAATTAAAAATTCTGACAATAATATAAAGGCCACATAGAATGTAATAAACAGTGAAGCAGGCAATATTCACTGACTGTAGATTCAAAACTAATTAATTAAGATCTTGATGTCACTAACTCTTTAAAGAAACATTTTACCAAAAAATTACAACTTATGCATTAAATTCCTCTCCATTAGAATCAGAGTTAAATTTAAATTGTAATGTAAATAAATGCAAGGCTGTATTTAAATTTGAACATGTTATCCCTGAAGACATTATAAAGGTCATTATAATCACTATACTATTTCCATTTCTTTATTTTCTCGATGACAGTTCTAATTTGATAGTTGTAGTGTTGTGACCAAATAAGTAATGATATCGATCGCATATATTTATTATGTTTCAAACAAAGACCAATACTACAAAAACATTCAAATATATTTTATCAAGGTGGGAACACTCAATGGCCCACCGCCATGTTGTGTTTGTTTTAATTTCACTCGCAACAAGACGGTCGTGCTATATAGTCACTAAATTTCTGTTTGCTGAGTTTTTTCACATTATCCATACGTTACGTTGTGTATTTTGTGTTCTTCCGTGTTGATTGCTGCCCAGCTGTCAAATATCAAAATGCCTAAAGGATCTTTTCTGAAACGGCAGGCCAGAGAACTTGTGATCATGGTTCGTAATTACTTTGAAGCAGAGTATCAAAATGGTGGCCTACTATTACCACTGTCGCAAGTGTGCGAGAGTGTTGCGGCCGCATTACGAATTGGTGGACCTACTGTTTCAAAAATTACTACCGAAGCTTACGGTACAAGCGGCATGCAAGAAAATAAGCTTCGTACGCCGTAGAAAAAACGCCAACCACTTCGTGTGACATCGGTTGACAATTTAGACGCTGACGCTATTCGCCGTCATATAAATTCCAACACTTACAAAACTTGTTGTTTCTTTACGTGAATGTGGTTTGTTCCATGGCCAAAAATCGTCATTACACTTGGTATTTGAAAGACATTGGATTTTCTTATAAAAAATCAGACAAACGTAAAATATTGATGGAGTGTCACGACGTTGTATGGCTCGCTGTGAATTTTTGAACGAAGCCAAAAAGATATCAGATTGGTCAAATGTTATTTTTATTTACTGACGAGACTTGGCTAAATGCAAACCACACAGTATCTAAGAACTGGACTGACGACACTGCCGCGTCCACTAGTTCAGTGCCAATGGGAAAAGGTGAACGTCTTATCATATGCCATGCAGGGTCTACGAAAGGATTTTTGTCAGATGCTTTACTGGCCTTTAAATCCAAGAAAACTGTGGTCTACCACGAAGAAATGAACGCGTAAATTTACGAAGAATGGTTTAAAGAAATGGTGCAATCTCTGGAAGAACCGTCGATGGTTATTATGGACAACGCTACATATCACTCCAGACAAATTGATAAAATGCCGACGCAGGCCAATAAAAAACAAGAGATAATTGACTGGCTCCTACGTCATGGCGAAAATGTGGATAATACTTTTTTAAAAGTGCAATTGATGGATATTTTAAAATCGAAAAAAAGCCTCCCTTACAGATATATTACCGACGAAATAGCTGCCGAATGCGATCATTGGGTTCTTCGACTTCCGCCGTATCATTGCCAGTACAATGCTATATAACTAATATGGGCACAAATCAAAGGACACGGCGTTCGAAACAATACCAATAAAATTAGCGGAATTATTGATATTAAAGCACCAATTTTAGCCATAACATTTCATGCTTGGTAACAGTCACAAAATGCATTCGACTGCATCTAACATAAAACTCTGATACGAAAATTTCGTACGTCATCATAGTATTGCAGACTTGGCTCATTCAAATTAATGAAGTAAAATCCGATGGCTCAGCAGTAAAATTAGGAGTTCCTCAAGGTTTCTATTTTAGGTCCTTTTTAGGGTTCCGTACCCAAAGGGTAATAAGCGGAACCCTATTACTAAGACTTCACTGTCGGTCTGTCAGTGATAGTTAGACAGTTGGAATTTTCACAGAAGATGTATTTCTGTTGCCGCTATAACAACAAATACTAAAAAAGAGAGGGCTTCCTTACAACAAACGTGATTTTTTTGCTCGATATTGATGACGGCAACAGGTAGACGCTTTAAATATTCACAGAATATTTAGTTAAATAGTCATTTAAAAGTAAATAATTAAATTAAAATAAAACAAATATTTCAGGGGTCATACGACAAACGTATTTTTTTTCCTTTTTTTATAGATTATGGTACGGAACCCTTCGTGTGCGAGTCTGACTCGTACTTGGCCGATTTTTTATTGACGTGACAACGTCTTATAAATTGGTTTGCCGGGTGACACTTCAAGAAACTGCGTTACGCTCCGCTCACGTTATGCGCTCACAATGAGAGCGAGTGAGAGGCACGCGCCCGGCTAAGAGCGAGAGAGACAGACATAAAATCATTGTCACGTAAAACTTTCGCCCGTATACCGACTTTACAGGCAACCAGTTTTTTTTAAATTATATAAATCATTTGCCATTTTTTTGTAGAGAAGCTGTGCAAAATTGTACTATTTCTCTTTTATTTAAGGTTTACAGAAATAAAAATTAATTTAGACGACGTAAGTAGTGCACTCTCTAAGGTTCTTCAGTGGTTTACGGCAAATAACTTACTTCTTAATGCAAAAAAGACTAAGTGTTTAAAATTTATGATGCCAAATGTCAGAAACATAAGAACAAAATTATCCTTAAACAGAGAAGAAATAGAATAAATAATAAATAGAACTAGGTATTACATTAGACAATGGGCTGGAGTGAAAACCTCACAACTCAGTTCATGCAGGGAAGCTTAGTTCAGCTGCTTATGCAGTTAGAAAAGTTAGGCAGCTTTCAGATGTTGACACTACTCGCTTGGTCTACTTTAACTATTTCCATTCCGTCATGTCTTATGGCATTTTGCTTTGGAGCAAGGCAGCTGATATTGATACAGTCTATAGTTTGCAAAAGAGACCAGTACGGTCAATCTATAAATTGGGACCTCAAATTTCTCTTGAGAAACTATTTAAGGAAATTGATATTTTAACTGTTCCTTTATCTTTGCTTGTTTATGATGTAGAACCTGGGGGACCGAGCTTTGTTCTTTTTTTTTTTGAACAGCGCTATCTATTGAAAACACGGAGAAAACGACGTTTTTTGAAAATGAAACCTAGCTAGATCGATTTATTGTCCCCTAAACCCCCTGCATACTAAATTTCATAAAAATCGTTGGAGCCGTTTCCGAGATTCAGATTATAAATATATATATATTTATATATATATATATATATATATATATATATATATATATATATATATATATATATATATATATATACATATATACTAGAATTTCTCGTTTAAAGGTATTAGATGTACGCATAACTTATTTATTGTTGCTTATTTGCTGAAAATAGTATTGATATTATATTGATAGTACACAGTATTGATACAAGGAAGAAGGATAAATTGGTAGTTGCAAAATGTCGTCTTAGAAGGTACGTAGCTCTTTCGTAATACAAAGTATATATGTCTACAATAAAATTCCATACCATGTGGTAAATTTACCCCTAAATAAATTTGCAATATATGTCAAAGATAGTTTTAAAAAGAGCTTTTTCAAAGTTGATGAATACATAAATGATAAAAATGCTTGGAAGAATTAGAACTTAATTAATTGGTACTGGATCATTAGTAATATTTTTAAAGTTAGACTATATTGTATTTTAATATAAAGTTGTAAAAATATAAAACATTAACTGCTGAGTTTCTTGCCGTTTCTTCTTGGTGGTAAATCATTCCGATCCGGTGGTAATTTTTACAAAAATTTATGAATAAACTGACGACTCAAAAGTGCTGTTTAAAAGTCTATTTAAATAAAAAAGTTTGAGTTTGAGATGTAAATCTATCAAACTACCTATACATATTCATTATTGTTCGTCTTGCAGCCATTAATTTTGTTAGTGACGTTTCAAAAATACACGAATGACAGGCGTCGGCGGCGTCATCAAAAGTGTAAAAAACATCAAACGTGGGAACTTTTTAATCCAAATCGAACACACTATAAACATCTAAATCAGTCTGTCTATCTTATACCAGTATATTTATTGGTAAGAATAAATAAACTTATGCAATCTGAAAAAGGATCTGATGGAAGGAGGACTAAGTAACTGAATTTAATTGCAAATTTTGGTTTGACTTCTCTGAAGGAACTGCAAACTACTGTGAGCTACTGACACTTAACTTAACTTTGTAGCCACAACCGCCGCAATGTTTAGTTGTTTAGACGTTTAGACGTTTAGAACGCCTTAGCATAGACAAGAGAAGTTCGTAAAATAGTTAGGTTCCTTCCTTCCTTCATTCTTCGATTTGGAGACCAGATTTCGCATTATTGCATATAATTTCTCCAGAGTCATGTGTAAGTATCGTCCTATGCTTATATCTAAGTTTGGCGAAGCGCCATATTTAAGTTTTATCGCGCTTCCTCGTTTAAATGTCCCAATATAGGGCGGGAGTTTTGGTGTGAATCCTTTAGAAA
The DNA here is from genome assembly GCA_946406115.1 of Apoda limacodes. Taxonomy (NCBI): domain Eukaryota; kingdom Metazoa; phylum Arthropoda; class Insecta; order Lepidoptera; family Limacodidae; genus Apoda; species Apoda limacodes. Next base: position 33,368,965 of record OX291541.1, on the reverse strand, counting down.
TTGCGGGTCATATCCTGCTTATTTTTTTTATAATTCACTATTCATGAGCCTTCGGTGCACAATTCTTAATACGCATTCGTAAAACATTGCTAAAATAAACACACTAAATGAATTTAGAAAAATTCAACACGAAACAACACCGCTCCTTCCAAAACTCATAGTTAGGTTGAACGATCAAAAGTGTAAATATTTTTTTATTAGTATGTATACATATATTTATTAGCTGCCAGTATTTTTTGTATGTATATTTTACATACTTTCAACAATGTTACTTAACTGAAAAGTACTACCATGAATAACATAATACTGAGGTATTACTATAAACTTAAACATATTGCTTTGTTTGACACTATATATGAACTAAATCACTAAACAATAATAAAATAAACACATTTGCAAGATTTATTATTGTATTAAAGAAGTTTATTTTAACGTTTTTCACCAAACAATCTAAAGCATAATTTAACTGTAAATTATAATACAGTACAGGCAAGCTGTGGGTTGCAGCTGTGCCGAAGGCGAGGGCGTTGCTCAGCCAAGTGTGTATTAAGCAGAGCTCACGGGTGTCAAACGATTGTTTTCAATAGACTTAAAGGACAGTACATACTTATATTAGTGTTATAAGTTGATATTTAATGGAATCTAATAGTTATGATGTGTTTTTAACTAACACGTTGTTTTTTTTTTCTAAAAATAAGAACTCAGTTCATAGGCACAATTTTTTCTTGTTAAAAACTCAAAAACATCTCTTAAGTTAAAGGCACTTGCGTAGTGGCCACTATTCAGAAGCTGAAAACGGTGCAGTTAATGAAGCTTTAGAAGAAAGTTTGTGTGTAAATCCATTATTTATAATATTGCAACTTCTATAGTTAACGCCGTCTGTAAAAAAAATTATCACGGTAAATATAAAATACTAATCCTCACATTGTAAACAAGTGGTGACAAACCACTTATCAAGATTAACAGTGCTTGTAAAGGTATATAGCAAAGTAATAAAGAATATAAAGTTAAAATTTTATGATCTGTTGTTAAAACATATAAAAACAAGAACTAAGCGTCTATTATGAAACGAATAATATTTAGTGACTTTTGTCGTTTTATATTTTAAAAATATATTTAAGAAACATAGGAAAGATACATTGTTTCCCCTATAGTATGAATGTTTACCGTCATGGCTTCGATCCCCCGAAGGGGTAGCCAGTGGCTAAACACACACCTATATTAAAATGTGGGGAACATTGCCAGTTCTTGGCGAGCTATAAGAAGTATGTAAGTCAGACATAATACCCGCTTTTTTTATTTTCATGGTTATTGGCCTTATAGAAAACGTTGTATGCAACCAGAAGATCAAATAGTCTTGGAATCTCGGCACCTCTTGCAGATAGAGAAATCAAGTCGAGGTGGCACGCCTGTAAATAGATAAACTTCAATACAAGCCTAAGTTACAATATTTTAAATGCTTTGCGCACGACTACCGCCGCCGCAATCGCGAGGCGAATGCGTCCCCAACCATGATGAAGTTTCCACCAGTTACGACCTGTTTGGTGGACCACACCTACTCCCCCAACGCACCGCCTTACCCAACGATGACGCGAGTTGATTTACTTACTTAAAAAACATACATATGAAACGTTGTGTGTTTAAATGCATTTTTATGTGAATAATAAGGCGGTGCAGTTGAAGCCGTGTTTTAGTTTAAAACAAACCTTCCAAAAATAAAATAGGTGGGGATTCAAAAATATAAAAAAAAAAACACCTTTTGAACTAAATCAATATGAAGTATATCACAGTATTTTTTGTAATATGCCTCGCAGTTGTTAATTCCGAAATTGAATCTTCTAGTATTTTATACGATGCCATTTTAAATTTAATTGTTTGTTACTAGTTTTATGATTCTCTATTTATATTTAGTTTTAAACACCAAGGGCCTCAAGAACACACGATACTTGCTTTTCTGAAGCTCGATGCTCGTCGGAACGCTCTAACCCACATATGCATATAAACTCCAGTCGCACCGACTGAGTCGCTTTACAGAAGATCTTTACAGCTATTAAACTATTTTTTTTTTCACGTATAAACGAAAAAAGTCGACAAAACGTGATGCAGCATGGATATAAGTTGCTAAAGCGCGCGGTTTTGACACTACGCTCAAACGCAGTAAGTCGCCAAAACGCAATGCAGCTTCGATGCTGTCGCAAATCACCGGTGGCCGATGCTAAAAGTTGTGTCTGCATAGGCCCTAAGTGTTTATGTGCACAATATGCTGCTTGAAAACTTATAGAGAATACGTAATATTTATTTGATTGTTGTTTTTTTTTATTTTTCAGGTGGTTGCTGCAGACCAAGGAATTTAAACGATTCCAAGAAAAAAGTTTATTTATATAATTTTGAAACAAACTTCAATGCAAGTAATTACATTGATAATGCTGTAGCCGCTATTTTAAACAGCACAGACTTGTACTTTAATCAATGTGTTTTAGTATATGTCCCTGGCTTCATGAGTGACGTTAATACCTCCACGATGACTTAAGGTGCACTATGTCACAGATTGTATGCAACGATATGAAACCCTTGGCGTTAGTTTTTGACAACTCCGCGTACTTAAATGGCGATTTTGTAGAAAAACTTTTAACTAGAATTGTAAATTTATACAAAGAAGTTGTTAGATACGTTAAAACGGGTGGAATAGCATTAGGAAAGTTTCTGGCCGATATACTAAAAAAAGTGAATAGGGATCTTGTTGATATTCAAGGTCATAGCTTAGGAGCGCATATAGTCGGAAATTTAGCTGAGACAGTCCTATATGAAACTGGTATTTAAAACGAATTTATGGCACAGACCCAGCTAGACCTTGTTAAAAAAACTGTGTAAGTGAGCATTTTCGTTCAGGTCAGGCTGAGTCAGTTATAGCTATTCACACTTACACTGGTGACCTAGGTATTATATCTAGGGATTATGTCTTTTTCTTAGGTAATGGAGTTGTTCAGAAAAAATGTGGTTTCAGAACTCCTTTGCTTTTAGTCACTGCTATTATAAGTTATTGTAGTCACAGCTTAAGTGTGCCCATAGCTTGTTACGCTGGTAAAGTGCAAAACAGATGGTGGGCTGTAAAGTTCATCAGCAGCCAAATACTTCGCTGGTGATTGTGGTAGGAATGTAATTGCACAACAATTTTGTGATGACATAATAGTAGGTCAATTAAAAGTACCTATTGGGTATAATTAATGTGTGTGTTTTTGTCATATTATGTAAAGAATTATGCTGTATTTATGAAAATTAAAATATGTTAATATTAATCAGCTTTTTTTCTACAAAAATTTTAACGCGCTGAACTCTGAAACTACCAGTCGGATTTGAAAAATTCTCTTTGTATTTAATAGCCCAATTCTAAAGGAAGGATAAAAGCTATTTAACATCACGCTATGCCCGTTAGGAGCCGAGCAGAAAAGAATAAGTCAGAAAGAAACCTAAGCGAAAACGAAGTAATCAGTAGTAACGCAAAGGGTAGAACAACATCTGCCACGTTAGCTGGTAATTATTTTATACAAGGCACGTAGTAAATTCAAATAGCAATGAAACTAAACTTAAATATCATCATCTTTACATAGACACTATACGAACGCTTGGGTTGTGGAATGAGCACCCTGCTAAAGTTTTCTCTAAGAACAGTATGGGGTTCTAAAATAAACAAGTCATAAGACTTTTTGAAGAGTCGGCAACGCGCGAGTGATACCCCTTGTGTTGCACGCGTCTATAGGCTACGGTGACCGCTTACCATCAAGCAGACCGTAAGCTTGTTTACCACCTTAGTGGTATAAAAAAAACCGTTATCGATTAAAATATGGCAGTGTGGTCTATGGCAACTTGGTATAGGCTGCTGAGGAATGTCAAGTATGTGTCGGATTACCGCACAGAGGGTTAAAGTAATTAGGCTAACCGCTGAGCTGATTTTATCGATAGATTTTAAAGGGAAGTTAAATACTTAACTGCTAATAAAAATGTTAAATGTTAGTCAGATTAACGTAGAAAGGAGTTGCCGTAGAAATCCCACGCCAGTAACTGAATTTAGCGCAGGCGGCGCCGCGGGAAAAATCTTGAATGTAATAAAATCCGATATTTCGTTGGTTACTTCATTTGTCTACGCGCGACTTAACTATTTTGAGTAATCGATGTTCATGTGTTGCTTAGAGTCAAAGTTGGTAAGAGTTGGTGAAAGTTAGTGGGATGTAGTTAGTGTAAGTCAGAGTTGTTAAGAGTACCAAATTCACGAACTAAGCTGGCCCGGTGAGTCGCGGGTGCCGGGCAGCAGGCGCTCCTTTACCGCTACAGATGTTTAGAAATATTCACTTAAACCTTTTAAGCGTTCCTGATATTTCTTAAAAGAGATTTCAGTAATGTTTAATATTCCTAATATTTTAAATCAGAATAGTATTTATATAAAACCTAAATCCGCTATTTTCTTGCAAAGTCGTGCCAGCAACTATATAAATAGAAAGATAACACTGAGGTAATAAAATTGAGGTATTAATAGGGCGCATAGAGCCAGACAAATTTTGCATACAACGTGGAATATAAGAATAGTATGGACGAAAAGCAATAAATATTGATAACTCAAATATTATTGATATGTGCCCTAGGTATTGTATATATTAAGCATAATATAATGAAATTTCAGTAGATTTATATGAACCGTTTTAAAAAAATCGAAAATTAGCAAAAACTAGAGATAACTAGAGATTTTCTTCAGTCAAGAAAAGTTTATAGCGTTTTGTTTTGCTTATATCATATTGGAATTTTATAATGTTGTACCTTTTTGTTTTTTAATATTTATTTACACTTGCTTCACTAACTTAAAATTCAATTCTATTTGAACGTGACTTCTACCTTTATGTCCCTTCTTAACAGAATACAATTAGCATTTTCTTGCAGCGTGCTTCATACAGATAAATTCCTTATTTATTTAAGATCATTGAAAAACTAGAATCTTTTATAACTTTTAACCTATACAATTTAATTGAAAGCTTGCACACTACAAACAGATTTTTATAGAGGAATTAATTTGTATAAAGCACGCTGCGAATCATATCCTCTTAAATATGACAAAAAAAGACAATGTTGACAATTTTTTAAGACCTGTGTTAAAATTCCAAACTTTTTTAATTTGAATTATTAAATAAAAATGTTAACTTAAAGGCTTAAGTTGTTGATTTAGTTCCCTGCTGATTATTTTATTTTATTAATTATTTTTATTTTCTTTTTATTAAGGTAATCAACAGCATAACATATAAACAATTATAAAAAAGGTATAGGTCAATAACAATTCAAATTATAGATTACCACAATGTTAATTACAATTTGTAAGTAGGTATTAGTCGTTTAATGTGGTCGGTGCGTAATCAAAATATATAAATATATATATATATATATATATATATATATATATATATATATATACCTATTTACTTATATACATATACAAACATACATACATATACATACACATACACACATATACAGATATTATACATAACTATATCATATCGTGATACATTAAATTTTACTATTCAATTTACTAAGCTATTCGTGTATCGTTAAGATTTTTAAATAGGTTTCCTGCGTACTTCATTTTATTTTATTGTGCTACAACTAATTTGGCAATTTCTTTTCTAAATACAGCTCTCGAGAGAATAAATGGGTCTACGATAGCAAAACTTTTATTGTAAGTACTACAAATGCGTGTTATAGTATTATTACTACCATAATTTGTTCGATGGTATGGCACATGTAAGAGACACGTGTGTCGCGTCCGACGTCGTGGTGTACGGAACTGTAACTTGCTTACCAACTCAGAGCAATCCAATTTACTTTATTTAGTAAGTCACAGAGGAAGAGCATGTCTAAGAGAGTTATCCTCTGTTCAAGGCTTAAAATCGTGAGCAACTTCCTTTGTAAGATAAGGACGAACGAGTCTTTAGGACTTCAGAAACTTTACAAAACTGTACAAGCATACTCAAAGATGCTACGTACGTATGCGAAGTAAACTGCTTTAATACATCCGGCGTCATTAAATAAGGATCATGTACGCATGATGAAACCAAGATTTTTATATGCTTTATTACAAATGATATCAATATGGTTATTTAACATCAGTTAAACGTCTAAGTATACTCCTAGGTCACGAATCAATGAAACTCTTTCAAGATGTGTATTATGATTTTTGTAGTTAAAGTTTAGAGGATTTAAGCTGCGAGTAAATGAGATTATTTGACATTTATCAGTATTTACAGATATGCGATTGGTTTTATAATATTCATGAAAGTTCACAAGTTCATTTTTTAGTTTTAAACAGTCGTTAAAATTTTTGATATGTATAAAAATCTTGGTATCATCGGCGTACATTAAAAACTTAGAATATTTAAAACCGGTATAGATATCGTTTAAATAAGCGTTGTACAATAATGGTCCTAAATGAGACCCTTGAGGGACTTCTGAAGGTATAAAAACATAATTAGATCTGTTACCTCCAATAACTATCATTTGTGATCTGTTTTTAAGATATGACTCAATCCACCAATAAAGATCGCCGCAGATTCCTAGCCATTTAAGTTTTGCCAATAAGATGATGTAATCTACGCGGTCAAAAGCCTTTTCAAAGTATGTGTAGACCACATCAACCTGTCCGCCATTTTCCATACAGTTGAGGACGTAACTAGAAAAGAGTGTAAGATTTGAAACTGTGGATCTTCCTTTAAGAAAACCATGCTGTTCTTTAGGTATGCCGCAAATAATTATCGGATATATAGCATCATACACAATTTTCTCAAAAGTTTGACTAAAATTATTTAACATAGATATGCCTCTGTAGTTCTCCATTTTGCTCTTAAGCCCTTTTTTATGAATGAGAACTATATGAGCCTCTTTCCAAATGTCTGGAACTATGCCTTCATTAATTCGTCTAATAGACTTATTAAATATAATACTTAATGTGTAAGATAAGGACTTTGCACAATGTACGATGAACATTTGAGGAATGTCATCAGTACCAGAACCTTAATTTATGTCGAGTTGGCGAAGTAGATTAAAAAGTTGAGATTGCGTTACGTGTAAAGTCGAAATATGATCAGTAAAAGCATTTTGCGGAGGTGCTAATTGAAATTAGTAACGCGCTTTAGGAGAAAACATAGCATAAAAAAAGTTATTAAAACTATGAGCGATTTCCTCACCTTCTTTAATAGTCATATTATTGAGAGTAAATGTAGTCGGATAAGTATTATTATTCTTTTTAGATTTAATGAAGTACCAAAAAGCTTAGGGATTATTTTTATATTATTCAGTGATGTCAAAATCATTTTATTGTAACAGGCTTTGTGGACACGGTGATATCGAGCACGAAGTATAGAGAATTCATTATAATCACCCATATTCTAGGTATTTTTTCTTTAATTATTTTACTAAGACAGATGAGTACCAAAAGGGATAATTGTTTTTCTTGTCGCAAAATGACTGAAGGAACGAATAAGTCTCTGCAAGTAAATAATACATCATAAAAGAAAGATACTGCATCTTCGGTGTTTCTTGTTGAAAGCTCAAAATTCCATTCGATATTATTTGCATATATTTGCATAGTCAGCTTTGTAAAATTCATATTTAAGCATAGAAGCATAACTTAGAGGGGTCACAGAAATGTCCGATGCATCAATACAAAAGGAAGGGTGGTACAAATCTTCAGTCAGAAGTGGATGTTTACTGCGAGATAATTCAACTGAAAAATTACTAAACACTTAATCTAAAATGTCATTATAAGAGTTAACTATGTAATTATATTGATAAAAACCATTTGTGATGAGCATTTCAGTTAATTCTTCTGATATTTCCCGAATTTCAGTCGAGCATCCACTTCTAAATTGCGGTCCATCATTACTCCATTTAATGAAAGGCAAATTGAAGTCACATACTAGTAGGTAATTATCGTGTAAAGTTTGCGGTAAGACTCTTGAAATAAAAACTGCGTATCGTTTAAGATCATATATTTGGTTTTTACCACCAGGGATATAACAAGCAGTAATATGAAGATCGTTTTCCGACTCAAGCATTTTTCATGGACCCATAAAATTTCAGTAGGCAAAAAAAGTTGATCGCACCTAACAATAGCACTAAGTTCACGCTTGACGCTAATCATAACACCGCCACCAATCGACTTACCGGTCGCTAAAAAATCACGATCTAGTCTATGTACATCATACGGCTGTCACAACACTCACTGCTAAAAATATTGTAACATAACCAAGTTTCAACAAAGATAATAACATCGAAATTATTTGCTAATATACCCTGGTAACAAACATGTGTTTTTGTTCGTAGCCACGAACATTCTGAAAATAGATACTTCAATTCTTCTTAGCCATTATTACGCATGATAACTGATAACGGTTTAAAATAATAGGTAGGTATATTGTACTTTTCCACAGACGTAAATAAATTAGCATTTTTAAATTAGTTTTTGTCTAGGAAACGGAACTAGAACTGCAGTAGGTATAGATTTGTTAAAGTAAGAAAGAACGGTACTCTCCCTGGTGTCGTAAAAAAACAAGGCGTCAATTTAGATCGATGTTTATCATGGGTACCTCAAGTAAACTCAGTAAGTAAAAGACTGGTAGCTGCTTACTCCAGCTTGCGCTGATTGCGAAATTTTCTTCCCATACCCACTAAAATTACGTTAGCACAATCTCTACTATGCCGATGCTAGCTATCTTGATCTCACCAAGGATCAACCTAATAAATTTGAGCGACTTTATGCATAAGATTTATATTTGGCTTGCGCAAATATGATCGTGTTTCCTATTTTTGATCTAAGCTCAAAGGGCTCCCAATTTGCCTTCGCCGGGATACTTATATTCTGTTTCTATTTTACAAAATACTGATCAATCCATCTACGTCGTCATATCTTAAAGAGCGCTTTCAGTTTCACTGATCATCTGTTTTTCGCTCTTTCCGAAAAATGATGTTAAAGACACCTGCACACTTTGAATTTTTATCACGATTATTTTTATGTTTGAGCGATTACACTGTGGAATACTTTTCTAATATATATAAAACGAGCGAAATCACTATCGACATTAAAAAAAAATGGTCACTGTACATTTCCTTAAATAATAAACCTTCTTTTTGCTACTTCAATTCTCTTATAATTAATAGAGTATATATTATATTTATTATTATGATATGATATGGATATAGTTATATGTATATACTATTTATTTTTGTATATCTGATTAGTATTCATATATTGTGTGTATTGTATGTGTGTACGAGTAATATCATCTTAATATGCACACTGCACATTCTATCCATCACACCTTTTGTTTTCTTCTCTATCCTAAGGTTGTCCGGAAGAAATCGCTCCATAGTAATAAGACAGCCTACATTGTATGTTATTTATTAAGTTTTTTATATTATTATTATGTTATTCGTGCAATGTGTAAAATGTGTAAAATGTTTTGCTACTACTACTACCACCCAAATTTTCTTTTCGTAAATTTAAGTAACATAATATAATTCGCACAAGAAAACAAATAAAAGTAACACATTTATAGAAATACGTTGGCAGTATAACTTCAAAATAATAGTGTGAATGCGGAAACAGTTATTTCTCATCTCCATCTGAGCGGAAATTTGCGTGTGAAATTTGTGTCGTGAACAAAATAGCCTCAAAAGAAGCCTTGCAAAAAAGGAAATACGTCGACATCCGACGGGCTCGTCGGTCATTACCTTAACGCGAGGATGAACGTGATTGATGATAACTACCGCAGTCAGGAATTGTCTTTAAGCAATTGAAAGCAATGATCATATGTATACGTATTTTATGTAGTTGTAAATAAGTTAGATAAAACTTAAAATTGGCTCCAGCAGTTAAACGCAAACTCAATATCATCATATTAGTCGGCAGAAAACCAGGGCTGGACACATGCTTACCTAACATTCTCCATAGCGTGCGTTTCTGTGTTAAATGATGAAACCAATAGTTCTCCATAAACTACTTTTTTACAAGTTTTGTTTTCTAATCATAAAACAATCATGTTCCTAAAGTGCTCTTTGATATTTCATTAATATTTATTAATCACTAGCTTTTTCACGTGGCTAAATTTGGTTATTGGCGTGGGATTCTTACAGCAACTCCTTGATTATACTAAAGAAGTTTATTATAGCACGCTGTAGCTGCGGCTCTGGTTCGTTCATGGAATTCGGCTATAGTTACTTCCACAGAAACTTTTCAATTTTCTGGGATAAAAAAATAGCCTATATCCTTTCTCGGGACTGAAACTATCTCCATTTCAAATTTCTTCTAAATCGGTTAAGCTATTCTCTATTCTCGTATCCATCCAGAAGATGAAGTGTGATTGAGTAACAAACAACCAAAAATCCAAACTTTCGCATTTATAATATTAATGGGATAGCTGGTAATTATTGAATTTTGCTAGCGGCTCGACCCGCCCTAAATTTGGTTATTGACGTGGAGCTCCTTAATTTACTCCTAAATTATATTAATGAAGTTTGCTATAGCAAGCTTTAGTTCTTTTAAGCTTCGTTAGAGTTATACTCACGGGAACTTTTGAATTTTTTGGAATAAAAAATAGCCTATGTGTTATCCAGGGTGTCAGCTACCTCCATTTTTCATCAAAATTGAACCAGCCGTTTGAGCTTGAAGAAGTAACAAACATACACACCTACAAACTTTCACATTAGTGTATTAATAGCTGGTAATTAATGAATTTTCGTTATCGGCGTGAGATTCTTACGTCAACTCCTTAATTATACTACTGAAGTTTGCTATATCAATCTATAGTTTGTTAGTTATTCCCGCGGAAACTTTTATAATTGTAAAAAAACACTGTAAGAGATTAAAACCAAAACGTTGGTAGTGTTGGTACTATATTTTACGTAAATGTACGAATACAATAAAAAAATCACCTGCTTATGAGTTTAGTAACCTACTTTATTTTAGTATTTTGAATTTACCTCACATATTTTGTATTTTTTAAAAAATAAAATTGATGATTACCGAAAGATTTAAAAACAAAATGGAGTCAGCTTAAATTTGTATTGCTGTTTAATTGCTAAAAACTGCCCAGGCTCTTTTGCTTTGTGATGTTTGGGGGCTTATTTTCTACTTTTTAGCTTATTTTTAATAAGCGTTGTTTTTAAATGTTTTTATTATAATTTTTTTCCGACATCTTCAACAATCATTGTCATATTTCAGCCAATTTACACAAATTATTAATAAATTATACACTTAAGCCTTCCTTATAAATATTTCCGTCTATTGATGAAAACCATATGAAAATCTGTTTTGTAGTTTTTCAGTTTTTTTTTTTCAAATTGACTTAGATGTTTGATTTTTTTACAACATTAAGTGCCCATAGACTTATTTGATATTTATTTCAACTTGATACCTCCCCGCGTTCTTGTGTTCCATATTCGTGATGTAAGACCTTGCTTTGTGTTAAATTTCATGATTCTAGGAAGTACCACATAGGTTTTAATTTGTTTGAGAATGCCAATATATGCGACAAAAATGGCCGTATTTCCGCTGTATTTTTTTACTGATTTGACATAGAAGCTCGATTTTTTAAAGCTTTAAGGGACCACAGACCTTAGTCATTGAAATTGATTTCAATGTGATACCTTTACGGGTTCCTGAGATAGAATAGACAGATGGACAACAACGTGATCCTATCAGGGTTGTGTTTTTCCTTTTAAAGTACGGAACTTTAAAAACTTGTTAGGCGTGACGTTAAGTGACTTGGCGGCCGTGACAATGTCTAATCAAAAGAGAAGTGGTCTAAATACAAAAGTTATATTGCATATAATTAATTAAAATATTTCTCTTATTGATATCAGACACGGTATCATTAATAACAAAAACTTTCAGAACATGTAGGACCATCTGCGGAGTAAGACGTTTTTAGTCAAAAGCACTGAAACAAACTAATGCAAACATCAGCTTAAGATTGTTGGCAACAAAAAGTCAAAATAATAGTGTGGAGGCGGAAATAGCTATTCCTCATTTTCAACTGAGCGGAAGTTTTCGTGTGAAATTTGTGCCCTGAACAAAATAACTTCAAAAGAAACGCTGGAGAAAAGAAAATTCGGTGCCATCCGACGAGTTGTTCGGTCATTACCGGTTGAACTTGATTGATGATATCTATGGTAGTCAGTTGTCTCTAAACCATAAAAAAAAACCAGATCCGCATTTCGTTGACGCTAAAATAATTGGATACGGAATTCCTTATCTGCTTCATATACCTACCCTCTGTAGGGGCACCGCCTACCCTCACCTTGGTCAAGGGCGATTGGCCCATTGTCCTTAATGCGGGCTCAGTGCGGATTGTGGACTTTACATTCGTCTTTTGACGTATGTATGGGGTTGCCAGGTGTCCAAATTTATCCGGACATGTTTGACATTTTTAAGTCGAGTCCGGCCTAATATTTTAGAGTCCCGTCTGGTTTTTGTTAGGCGTAGATATAGAATAAATTATTACTTATAATATTTAGTATTACACGTCAAACATGAACTACACGTGTCTGTAGTAAAAATGTACAAAAAATATTTTAATGATATTTAATAGTAAATATTTAAGTAAACCTAATTCATGTGTAAAGTTTCTTTTTTATCTTGTTAATGAACAACTGTCTTATTTCCTCACTAAAAACAACTTTCTATATCCCCTTAATTTGGTTTTCGTCCTGGATATAGTACGGCTACCGAACTTGTCAAAATATCTGAGACATTTATGAAATGACAGCATTTTTTTTATTTAAAATTACTGCTATTATTGCTTGAGTCCTATAATAAATTCTAGGGAACACTCAGTAAACCTTCCATTAAATAACTAGGTCAAACATTTCAAAACGTATCCTCCGAGCTGTTTGCGCTGAGCTCTGACCTTAAAACTCGACATTTAATTTAATAAAGTCCCGAAAACACTGTTATTCAAAATCTCGAGTACATAATGGGAAAGAAATGAGAGGATCTCCGGAAATCTCATTTCTTCGTTCCCCAACACAAATGAAGAAAAATTTCTTCGTAGATAGGAAGGCGGAATCGTCAGCTCGCAGTTATGTGAATGAGCACGTAAAAGCAATTTAATTTTGTAAGATATTATACTTTAAAATCAAATGGAGTCAAATAGTTAAGGGGTTAAAAAAATATGAATGCACAAAAAACTGGCAAAGTTCAAGTAGGACTCTTTATATGCTTTAACTGGCTTTATATGTGTGTGTGTGTGTACGTATACGCACACTTACATTGATAAAATTTGACTTCGGTAATTAAGCAGAAAGGTGGCAACCCACAAAGTCACTTTTTTGATATTAATGTTTTCAACTTTAAACAAATTTAATATCTGAAAAGTGTTTTTTCGTGAGTTGAGTCCTTTATGTTAAACTACGTCCAATTATTTTGATTATGAGGGTTAAATTTCAAGAAAGCTAATTTCAAAAAAGCTTAGAATCCACACTAACATTTACGTTAAATAAAACTTATTGATATTGAAATTGTGCTGATTAAAAACCTTCTAAATAAACGTAGGATTTTTAATCTCTTTTCCAACTAGCTATTCAAGTTAGGCTGCACTAGAAAATAAAAAATAACTAAAGCAATTTTTCAAAAACTTACACCTAACGAAGCCCTAATCTTTTCAATCCCTTTTTCACAATATAAAACAACACATAACAAGAAGACCTCATGTTTTCAGTAATTACAAGCAGAACAAATATAAACCTCAAACCAACATTACAAGTTACAAAAGTGAAACTTATCAACAAACTTAACAGAGAAATAAAATTAGAAACGTAACAATAACAATCAAAAGTTACTCTTGAAATAACAGAACAACAAAAACACTTTCGAATAATGTAAATTAAAAAAAAACGTGAATAGTTTTGCTAGCAATCTTAATAATTGCCAGTTTTAATTTTTCATTTATCCATAAATATAATTTATGAATCATAAAATCTTTTGCAAAATAATATTAGCAAGTTGCAAGAAAATGCTTACTTATAGGAAAATAGGTTATTTTCAATGTTTAATTATTTTCGGTAGACAAATTTTAATTTCAAGCGGCAATCAGGCATCTGAATGATTTTAAAGGGATCCGTTATTCTTTTCAAAATTATGGTACCGAAAGGCAATTAATAAAATTAGAATTCAGTTATTTATTTACTATAGTTATTTTCGTATGATCTAGATTTTTTCCACATTCTGTCCTGATTTTCAGAGGTTTTAGGGGACATGTGGTGCAGTTTGACTAATCTGATCTTTTTAAATATTCGATACTAGACTTTGACAGCGGTTCCGCCCGCCCTGAATTCGGTTATCGGCTAGGAACTCCTTAATTATACCAATGAAGTTTGGTATAGCAAGCTATAGCTACATCTTTTGTTCTTTAAACTCTGATATAGTTATTCCCGTGGGAACTTTTGAATTTTTAGGGATAAAAAGTAGCCTATATGCTATTCCAGGACCTAACCTATGTGTATGCCAAGTTTCATCCCGATGCATCTAGTGGTTAAAGCGTGATTGAGTAACAAACATCCATCCAGACACACAAGCTTTCACATTTATAGTATTAGTAGGATTTCAAAATGGGAAGTCATTTAAAAATCGTAGGCACACCAAAGACTATGGAGTATTTCATAGTCGTTGATAATGTTTATAAAATAAATTTATACATTGGCAGTTTAAAGGTGAATGAAAATATTAAATTTGAATGTGTGAAATAGGACAATATTACAGTTTTATATCAAGTATGTACGTAGGTGTTCACTTTTATATTGCAGTAGCAGTGTGCGGCGAACATATGCATACGGTTTTAATTTAGTTGCGACTTCATTTTTGATCGACATTTTAACAACTGTAAATCGATATAAATAACATTACTATATACGTTTTGTTTATATGCACTAAACACATTCAATGCGTTTTGTGCTCTTTTTGCAGGCATTCAATATAGTTTAAAGACTACAAATGAATGCACTATGTACGCAATATGTTGGCACTTCCGGCACTCATTCAACGTGTTGACTGCAAATACTATAGAAGTAGACCAGTGAATGCACTATTAAAATAGTTATCAGCCATTTTATTTGTTTATATTTAGGGAATAGAACGATTACGGATCTCTAAGCGAAGATCATCTTGTCAACAAACCCCGGTTATTATTTTTATCAGTATAAATATAAAATAAATAACTTTTTATATAAGATATAACATGCGGTTTTATTTTAATTTTAAATTAAAATACAGCTAAACATGCGGATGATTGTGGACCGGACTTATTTTGCTGTACTATGAGTGAATTCACAAGGGTAGTCTTATGGGTAAAATGGTACAAATTAAAGTAATTAGGTATTATTTATTATTCAGTAATTATTATGTATGTAAACAATTACATTTTGAGTTTGGGTAGTGAAATGTTGCATAAGGTATAATACCTGTAATGACTATTGTAAACTAAATAAATTTAAAATGACAGACTTCGTAGAGCTAGTGGACTGTAAGTTTTGCTTGCAGTTTTCTGGTAAAGTTTCGTGAAAATTAAAGGATCACAGCGTGTTTCATACAAACGAATTTCCCACTTATTTTTGACACTTATAAATCAATTAAATGAAATGAAATTTTGAAGACAAAAAACGAAAGCATTAAATATCTAGGTGTGCAGAGTGCCAATTTTCTATTAAATTATAATAATTATTTATAATTATAAAATTAAAAAGCTAAACAGGATTCTACTTCTTCATACAAATGATCTCGAATAAGATTAAAAGTTAATAAAAACTTTTCTTAGGATTTTTTGGAAAACCACAGATATTCGGCTTGAGATCATGCCTACAAAATTTCACAGTATTTGATCAGAAAATGTCCAACACAAGAAGGAAATTCGTTTGAATGAAACACGCTGCGAAGTGCCACGAATCGTTTTTTTGAATAGTAAGTAATAAGTATAATCAGACCGCTTTAGTTTCATTTTAAAATATCAAATTTTTTTTCATGTTGAACATTTAAGATTTTTTTTAAATAGTGGTTTCGGAAATAAAGCCCTCTTCTAGTACTACATAATTTGAAATCAAGTAATTTGAAAAAAATAAAAGCGCTTAAGAATATGAAAATAAATCCCTTATAAATCCCACTTAATCCTAATTACTAAAATTATTTATTTCAATTTTAAATTTTGGCGTCTAAACTTTTAATCTAATGTATAATTCAAAAACTTAAAGTTAAGTTTACATACTAAGAAACTAGCGTCACAAAATAAATTTTATAGCACTACTTTCATAAACAGTTTCATGTGTTAGCCTCTATTTTCATAATGTGTACATCAATTCCTCGAAACTAAAAAATTGTCATGCTTCGCGTAATTTATAAAGACTTATTTTTATACACATCAAAAATCTTATGACCTGTCAATTTATTCACATAAATTAAATATTTTTATATCAAAATAATTATTATAATGCAAACAAACCAATTCTTTAACAAAACTAGTATTAAAAATAATTCGAATAAATGCATCAATACTATATTATTTATTTTACTCTAATACGCGACAAAAAAGTTATCCAATATACAAAAATATTCTTTTCATATTAAATATACTGATTGCACATCAAATTAACTAGAGTGTACCAACGTAATACTCACACATATAACAAAATAACTATTTTTGCAACATGTTTTCTATTAAGCATCTCAAAATTCGCTCAACATGTATGTCTTAAAATGTCATAAAACATGCTCAGCAAATATAATAATCATCATAGCAAAGTATTGCTACTTATATAGCAATATTTTTGATCGATTTTATAGCATCTATCTAATATACTGAAAACTAATATGGCGTGCTTTCTATCACTTTGCGCGCTAAGTAAGTGATCGGTGGATTTTTCAGTAAACATTGGAACGGTTTGCATTGACAAGTCTGGCTTAGAAATTTCGATTATGGTGCTGGCAACATTTATTCTGTTAATTTTAACATGTATAAAGTAATGTTAACATTTATTTATAATTAAAACACTATCTTATGTATGGTGTACGGAAGGAAGATAAGACGGCTGTATAAAAGACCTTCATAAAAAGGACACGATTGCGTCGATGATGAAAATTATCGATGAGATCCGATTCTCGTAGGAGCTATGTTATATGAACGTATGACAGCTCCCTGGTTGATCCTGCCAGTAGTTATATGCTCGTCTCAAAGATAAATCCATGTATGTCTCAGTGCAAGCTGTATGAAAGCGATACCGCGAATGGCTCAGTTTGCTGCCTTGGATCTTACTCAGTTATAGCGAATAATTAGATTATTATGTCAAGATAAATGATTAAAAAAATAGAAGCTCTTAAATATGCGTTTAGAAAAAATCTCCGCTTTTCAATTAATAGCGATGCGTCACAAACTCAAATTGTTGCTAAAATAATAATATTTAGAGGTAACTATTTGGCTGTGCAATTAGTTTTTTGATTAGAATTGGGATTTTTGGTTTCTGTTATTAAAGTTAAATTCTAGCTCTTATTAACTAGTGTCATGCAACTTATTTAATCGTGTAAATGTGCAAAAGTGTCTGTGCTAAATAATTAGGGCTTTTACACTTTAAAAATGGAAAATAAACGTTAAAACACGATACATATGTATATGTATGGTTAATTAATCATTTTTTTGAGTCAGTCTGCTTTTTACTTTATATGTACAACAACAACAACAACACAAATGAAGCTCAGATGCTGACAGAGCCGTAGATTTCACGACACTGAATATTTCACGAAATTACTTCTACTAGTACTAAAAGCATTTTCGTAAATTAATTTAATCATGCATGACACTAGTTTCGCAATGAAAGCTGAACTTAAGAGAATAAGATTCGGAGCGCCTCTTAGCGTGCTTCATACAAACGAATTTCTTACTTATGTTTGGCACTTGCTAATCAAACACTACGAAATAGTAATAAATATCTAGGTCTGCTGTGTGCCAGTTTTCTATTAAATTTTATAGTTCAGAAGTAATACAGAATTCTAGTTTTTTATACAAATGGTTTTAAAAAAGATTTCTAGTTAATGGAAACATTTTACAAGATTTTGGAAAACTACAGGCATAATATAATGACTTAAAAATTTTACGGTGATTGATCAGTAAATGTCAAAAATAAATGAGAAATGCGAAAGTATGATGCCCGTTGCGAGCCGCAAATCGTTTCCTCTATTATAAATAGAATAAAGAAGTCAACACAAATATAAATTTGCTTCGTCAACGTATAAAAATACAGTACAGTTTTTATGGTACAAAGGTAAGACCCTTAAAATTTGTTAACATGAGGTTCATTGAGCTATTATAACTATGGTTAGGATACACAGCAAAAAATATTAAATTTATCTTTGCTGTTCAACAAATCCACAAAAGCCCACATTGATATATGCCAAGAATTCCCTCGCATTGCAGAATTTCACGCCAGCTGTCCCGTAATTAAAGTAAGCCTTTATTACTCTTTGAACGGATTAAATAGTTCCGTTTCACCAACTTGCTCATGATGGCTTCGTTTGGGACTTTACTAACGTAATAAAATGTTAATATTTTCGGACTGTACTAACGTAATAAAATGTTAATATTTTTGAGTAGAGTTAAGTATTTTACAGTGAAATAGGTAAAATTCCTTTTTTGTGTTTTTCTTACTAATTGTAGCTCATTGGAAAAGCAGGTGACTTGAGTTTTATAAAAAAAAAAAATCTTAATTTTTAGCGTTCCGTACCTACTTAAGAGGTGCCAACGGGACCCATAGCAGGAAGTTCACTAAACAGACATTCCCAAGATCAGTCTGTGACGGGCGTCACTGTCTCCACCAGCTTATGCTGTCCGTCTGTCTGTATCTATGGTACCCAGGGTACGTGATGTACATACCGATTGGCGTAATTGTTAATAAGAGCATGCGGCCGCCATTTCAAAAATCTTGTTACAATTTGTTAATTGGGCAATTTGTAAATTGTAAATGGGCGCGACAAGACGGGCATATACGTTCGTAACATCTCTGATTACCCCTTCTGCGAGGATAATTGTCGTGGCGTATGCCATATACATGAAAAAATATCATGGATTAACTGGTCTTTATGATCATAATTAAATAGTGTAGGGATTCTAAACATATATGATCAAGGTTCTATTAAAAGTTTTGTGTGTGCAACGACATGTTTTTCATTGTAATCGGGTAACGACGTAGGTACAAGACACTATTTACTTTAAAAAAATAAATAATGCAAATTTAAATACAGAAACTTCCATGGCAAAGCATATATGAATTTACAAAGATGTTTGAACTCATAAAGACGTCATATTGAGTTGACTGTGACACATCACGTCCAAGGCGACGTCAATGCAGATCCGTCGCGACAATAAAAGGACACATTTTTATTCCCAGACATATTTCATTACATTGATGCATGACACGAACTGGCAAAGGGACGTTTCACAAAGGAACTTGCAGTCCTAAAGGAGTTGTGATCCTTTGCAAAGGAGCGTTTGCATTTTATATTTACAAATATTTTTTTTAGTTTAATATTAAAAAGAAGTGTTATAAATCTTCTGTCTAACGAAAAAAAAACCGGTCAAGTGCGAGTTAGACTCGCGCACCAAGGGTTCCGTAACAGGTAAACTGTAATGAGGGGCAAACTTATCTTTGCTGTTTGGCAACTGTTGTCCCAAAACATCGACATAGGTCGCGGTTAGTATATCAACTGCATATAAGTTTATATCGCAGACAAAACATGGCATTGCTTCTTGCCAAATTTCATGATTCTAGGTCACCGGGAAGTACCCCATAGGTTTTGATTTATTTGTGTCACAATATGCGACAAAAATACATAACTATATTTCGGGCATATTTTTTTATTGCATTGACTTGAAAGCTTGATTTGATATTAATTTCAACTTGTTACCTTCACGTGTTCTTGAGTAACAGGGTCTTTTTCAGGGACAGATTTTTTTTTTTAATGTGTCATAACTACAAATTTACGAATTTCAGATTTTTCCTATATTTGTTGCTTGCTTACTTCTTGTGAAATTTCATGATTTTAGGAGAACTATTTGTGAATGCCAAAATATGCGACAAAAATGGGCTTATTGAGAAGTTTGATTTTTTGACACCGTATACCTTAGTATTTGGTATTAATTTTATCTTGATACCTTCACGCTTTTATGAAAAAAAAAAAGGATCATGACAGACAGACAGATACACGGACAACAAACTGATCCTATAAGGGTTCTTTTTTTCCTGTTGAGGTACGGAACCCTAAAAATGGTAATAAATATGGTATATCTGAAAGCTAAGAAACTATTATGTGCGTCGCACATTTTTGAGGTCGGCAACGCGCGAGTGATAGCCTACGTAGACCACTTACCATCAGGCGTCATGTCATGCGTAATTTTTAAACCAACAGGCCAACGAAATCAAAAATCAACCTGCATTATGAACCTAT
Organism: Apoda limacodes; assembly: GCA_946406115.1. Classification (NCBI taxonomy): domain Eukaryota; kingdom Metazoa; phylum Arthropoda; class Insecta; order Lepidoptera; family Limacodidae; genus Apoda; species Apoda limacodes. The sequence goes on along the minus strand of OX291541.1, from coordinate 33,348,450 downwards.
AAGAGCCACATAATGAGCAAGAGATTTAAAAATTTATTTTTCAAATCTACGCGAAAATTCTAATTACTGTCAAACAACGTACTTTCGTATAACGCAAAACCAAAACCATTGCCGTTTTACGGGTTCCATACTTCCGAATAAAAAACCGACTGTCACAGCCGATTTCCTTGAGAATACTTTTGAGTATGAATTGAAAATAACAAAAAACAATTTGCAAACTGTACTATGTGACGTATTAAATAAAAGGGTAAGCTGTGAGGGTCTAAAATATTTTTTTTATAATTCTTAAATAATTTCAAAGTAATTTTTGAAATTGACCATCCGCCTTATCTCCGAATCTTCTAAGCCTAAGATTTAAACCTATAAACCTATAAATTACAGAAAACCCTGTGAGAATTATGTGGTCTTAAAATATAAGATACCATAACCATATCGTTATGGTTAATCTCTTAATATTAGGGTAGCATTATTTTAGGAAGGTAATTAAAAACACTTTTAAGACATCTTTTTTACGGTACCTTATAAGTAAGGAACGCTTAGTGCGTGAGTCGAACTCACATTTAACCAGTTAACATTCGGAACAGAAAACGTGCTGGAAATGCTGTATATGGAAATCTGTTGCCGGAGTATTTTTTTTTAAATTAAAACATGAAAAATATTTATATCAATTAAATTTACTTAAATATATTCTTTTTTATTCGTTGAATTTTTTAAGAAAAGCACTACTTTCATGATCAGTAAATGTTAAAAACAAGTGAATAATCTGTTTTTATAAAGCACGCTCTTCACGAGAATACGTAACGTATTATCTTGACGTCCTTATGGAGCTACCATATTTAGTACAGAGCTTATTGAAGGGACGGAGGACATTGGCTTTATCTCGAATAATCGAAATATTAATATAACGAAAATGAAAACTATCAAGATTGAATTGGAAGATTTATGTCGACAGTTATAGCTTGCTATAGCAAACTTTCACCTACAACCAAGGTTTTGTCGTAGAAATCTCTCGCCGACAATCGAATTTAGTGCGAGCAAAGCCGCGGAAAATAGCAAGTACTAATGCAAGCAGTCAAAAATCTAAGAATAATCTATTTTTAAATTTGTGCAAGGATTGTTCCGCTGCAGGTGATCCAAGACTCAGAACCTTCCTTGCACAAAGAAGTCTGGCGGTACAAAGAAAAAACGCTGCCAGCATATTGGGCACCATGCCACAGAAGACGACATTAGATGAGGTGTTCTTTTTATATTAGTGTATTTCTATTTTTAGTTATGGGTCATAGCAATGTTGGTGAATAGTTTTAAGTTTATTTATTAGTAGTTTTATTTGCGTAAAAAAGTTTCAGTTTTTTTTATAATTTAATTTCAAATAGTTTATTTTTAAATCTACTTTAAAGTCAAAGTTAAAATGGTTTATTAAAATTAGGATTTTACAATCACTTTTGAATCGTCAAAGTTATGAAATACTATTTTTTGAACTTTTACATTGCCCCATAAAAGAGTTACTTATTTTGTGTAGACGTGTATCATGCACCAGCAGCTTATTTTTACTTCTAGTATTTACTTTGTGAACGTCACTTTTCTTGCTGAAACTATTGATATTTTTATGTACATATAAAACATTTTCATTTATTTACTGCGACGCTAAAGTTAAAATTTTTACTTCCCTAAATCTATCCCTCAGAGATATCCTAGATCCTAATTTATAAATAGGACGAATTGCCCTTTTTTGTAACAAAAATATTGTATTTACATCAGCAGCGCTACCCCGCTACGCTAAAACAAGACATTCCCGGGCTAATCGTTCGCTTGAAGTCAAATGCCAAAAAATAGCAAAAATATTTGTTTATTAATATATCACTACAATTTTAATAGAGTTCAAAGTTATATTAATTATTTTATCATTTATACATTTATTTCCAAAATCAGAGTCAAGGAAAAAACATTGTT